>OX387345.1:20740000-21473750 GCA_947563465.1 Archips xylosteana | reverse complement strand
CGACGCGAAAAAAGACCTCTCTTCTTTCTTCTCGCGTCTTTTTCGCTCTTATTGCGTTGAAATAAAGGTTCAAATATTATTTATTTTATTAGCAGTACGGCTGCTCACCGAATCTAAGATTATTTAAAAGCGAAAAAGTTTTTCGGGTGCGCCGGTGGGATTCGAACCCAAATAGATGTGGTTCATCATTTCTCACGCATTTCCAATGTAATTTGGAACGTAGGAGTCGTAGCTTCTAATAGTTGCGATGGATGTTACCACACGCCACTGTTGGCGTATGTAAGCGATTATTGAAATAAAGGTTTTTCAGATCGCCTGAAGCCGATTCCTCGTCGATAGATTTGGGGAGACCCTTAAACCTTTCACCGCCGCGCCTCGGCAAAACGTAAACCTGCTTTGAATCTTATGTCATTGTGTCAAGGTCACTTTGACACTGTACCTACTTTGTGACACCTATATGTGTTGTTAGCGTTGAAAAGGTTAAGCAGAGGGTCGTGGGTTCGAGCCCGGGCTCATACTCTTGTGAGTTTTTCGAAATATATATCCGATATTACATTTGGAATTTACCATGAGCTTTACGGTGAAGGAAACCTGCACACACCTGAGAAGAAATTCAGTAGTGTGTGTGAAGTTTCCAATCCGCACTGGGCCCGCGTGGGAACTACAGCCTAAGCCTTGTCATTCTAAGAGGAGGCTGAATTTCTGAGGTTCTGAGGTGAGGTGCTGAATTAGCACCCCCTAGGAAGTAGTTTAGGATAGTTTAATAAAAATTGTAAAGAAAATACTGTTTCAGAAATAAATTACTTCATGCAAGACAAATAAAAAATTCGTACCTAGCCTATACTAGTTAGGTATATTCGAAAGTTTTAGACTTTACGGTGAAAGAAAATATCTTGAGGTAACCTGCAAACTCTTGCGAAGAAGAAAGAGTGTGTAGTTCCCAATCAGCACTGGGCTCGCGTGGTAACTACGGCACAAGCCCTCTCATTCTGAGAGGAGGCATGTGCCCTGCAGTAGAGCGTAAAAAGACTAGGATGATCATGATGACATGAAAATTATAGACAACAATACATTAGTGCACTTGAAATTCGGGAAAACGATAAAAGTTTAACATCTGCCGAAAAGCCAAAGGTGCTTTCGACAATAAAATTGATTCCCAGCCTCTTACCTCGCTTAGAAGTACTGCTGAGAGCAATCGTGCGCTTAGGAAGCGGTTCCGCTCGTTCTGGGCTCATCTCGCAGCCTGGTCGCCGAGCGGCAGCGGCAGTAGGCTAGGCCGCCGGTAGTCAGTAGTCAGTGCTACTCGCGCCCTCGCCACGACAACACGCGACGCACGCTCGCCCGCTCGCGCACGCGCTCTCGCGATCGCGTCAAATATCGCACCACCCACCTCGCAACGAAAACATTGACAGTGACGTTTCGGGGGATGACATTAGTAACATAGTGCATAGTTTCGTGTTAACAATTCGGTGATGTTATATTAAATTGATACAGAGTAAATTTTAGTGGATACGAGTGTTAAGTGGTCCGTAGTGGAGGATGGCGGGTGGCGGCTAGTAAGATGATGCGTAAAGGGGCGGCGGGCGCGGAGGTCGCGCTGGATGGCGCTGACTGCATTACACTGCAGCAGATTCTTCAGGCCTTCAACTCGACTATAAGCGAGGAGCACGCTTGGGCGCTCGCGCATCAGGCGGCGAGGTGCTTCCACAAGTGTCTTGCCGACGGACACACATGCTATCTGGTCACGGAACCGCGTCACGTGCTGCTACACAAGGATGGCTTCGTCCACCCCAACACGCTGCTGCATCCAGGAGGTGAGTCAGCGTCTCCCTTGCACGCGTTGTCGCGTTCTTCGTTCTTAAGCTAACATTAGACGGAATGTCCAATGTTGTTGTTTAGATGACAAGTAAAGCATACCTACTAATTGCGAATGAATATGCTCCACGTTGAACCAGTTTCGATGTTTTCGCCAAATTGATATTGCACTTTAAATTCCAATAAACAGGTAATGTGCACGTTGCACTTTTAACAATATCGACTGATATCGCATTTACAGTTAGTCGGTAACAACAACGTTCGTTTCGATCCTGTAATTGCGATATACCATTTCACATTTCCACCAGCGCGGTCCTTAACTGACGCGGAATTACAATTTTTTGTGGAATTCTTTTCTGTACACTTTTTTTGTGAGCATTTTGATTAGATAAAGTAAATGGGTCCACGACGACCGGATGGCATAGTGGATATAAGAGAACCCGATTACAAAGCTCGAGGTCCCGGTTTCGCGTCGACTTGAGAACCTCCTTTTGTTTTCGTCGGTTGAAAATATGAACGTTTGCTGTCGAGTCTTAGATATTTAAGTATGTTCATCTGTCGTCTAGTACCCTTAACATAAGCTTTGCTTACTTTGGGACTAGGCCAATGGCCAGTAAATTGTTTCGCTATATTTATTTGCTAGAAGTGTATAAAAAGTTGCAATATTTGTTTACATTGTTAGGTACCTACTTTGTTAGCTACAGGTGAAGCTAATACAAGGGTGTTAAAATTATTAACAAAATATGTATTTCGTGTTTTGCTTGCGTAATTATACACCTGTGGCTACTTGAGCGCAAAATAGTCCCAGCGTTATCAGTTGTTTACGACGTCATTTAACGGATTACATATCTGTGATTACTGGTTGCCTATTGATAGCCACATGGCTGGTACTTATGTCAGACGCACGCAGTGCATGTTCATCATATAGAACAGTTAATTTGATAATGCTATCAGCAATATGTGAATTTTAGTCACGTATCTCACTGTCTGTCGATTTCAGATTTTTTGTTAACTTTATAAATTTTGCAATATGTGTATGACTTATTTTTATACCTAGTTGCGATGACTTAAACGTGACATTGTGATAATATTTATGCCTACTAGGCTGTAGATAAAATATAGCGAATCTCTTTTTGAGTCTTCGGTAACCGAATGCGGTTTAAATGCGACCTGAAATTATCAACCCGGAACACTAATAATTCAAACCCTTATGGCAAGGGACCCTGGTGCAAAGAAATTAAACAGCTATTTTCTATTTTATGTCGAAATCAGCTCTTCATACTTCTGCAGAATTAACCCCTTTTTCACTAGGGCCCCAGCATGATCGTTTATTCAGGGTAGATAAATACGGGATCGTACCAACAGACGCAAAGTTTTTAAGCAATTTTTTAAATTTAGGCCGTATTTAGGCTGCGTATCCACCGGAGCTGTGCGAGGATGCGTTGCGAGGGATGTGTTTGTCATGAATCAATAGAAACACTTCATTTAAAAGGTCCTAAGTGAATGAAGTGTTTCTATTGGTTCATGACAAACACATCCCTCGCAACGCATCCTCGCACATCTCTGATGGAAACACAGCCTTATTCTTCTAAATACCTATGCATCAACTTCGCGATAGTAGGCATTATCATTGCTTACCTGCGTAACGCGTTAGTACTAAATAAAACAATGAACTACTTAGATGGTTTTATTATCATAGTGTTCTAATAATTGTAGTATTCCAGAAATCGTGTTCATATTTACCGCATTACTTGTGTTGCCTGTGGTTTATGAACCGTCTGTAATTTTTGTGTCGTAGAGAAACACGACGTAAGGTAGGCTTCAGCAAAAAGCTTGTAAAACAGATAACTAACATTGACTTGACATTATAGCTACCATCTATTCCTAGAAAAGAGTAGCTGACTGATTCACTGACTGACAGGAAACGCACAGCCTAAACCACTGTAGTTAGAGACTTGAAACATATATACTTGACATATTTCTTGAGGATCATAGAGGTGCACTAAGGATTTTTCTAACTACCCGCGGGCACGGAGCCAGCCTGTTCCTAATTTTCCACGGCAGCAAAGCCTCGAGCATAAGCCAGTAAGATAAAACAACGCTATTATTGATTGCCGATGATTGACGAGATGGACAGACGATTTGGTGAAGGCCGCAAGTTCAAGTTGGATGCAAGTCGCTTCCAACCGTAATGATTGGGTATCAATCAGAGAGGCCTATAATTTTATGTCCAGCAGCGGACGTCTTGTGGCTGAAATGATGATGATGATGAATGATTTCAACCCTCCTCAATTACAAGCGTCAATTTCTAGGGAAGCTTTTTCCAAATGCACAATCATTGCACTGCACTGTTTTTTATTGAAACAGAAAATTAAACGTGAAGAATACTTCATTTCTGTTCACACGCAATTCGATCTAAGCATTATATGTTCATTTGTCGTATTACAATGGTATCAAATGTAGGCTGCGTTCGCTGCATCTTTGACACCGATCCGTTTTATTGTTGCAATTTCAATTCGCTGATGGGCGTGCGTTTATTGCACACTGACCCATTTGCGTGTCAGGTACATAAAAGGACCGACGTTACTAAATAGACTATTATTTAACAGTTGATCGCTTGGAGATGAAATGTTGTTTGGACTTTGACAGGAATACTTGGCAAAGAATTCAGGATGTTTGTTGTAACTATTGAGAATTACGCTTAGCATTGTATAACACAACAGGTTATGTTCCATGGGTACCCAGTGTAATTAAATTGTACTTAGTTGTAGTTCCTTATACCTTTATTTTATTACCTGAGTAATAAACAGAGAGTGCTGGCTGTATACCTACTTCTGAGTATGTGTTCAAAAATTGCATACACTTACATGCTTCGTGTACTTGCCTACGTACCGTGTGAAAATTACACTATAATGCCATTTTGCAACTAGTAATCTATCCGCAGCGAGCCGCATCAAATTCAGAACTGTTTAGCAAATGTATACCTACAATATTAACATCGTGTAGACACGACATCATGGTACATACTTATATTCACCATAAAGTAATGTTTACCTTTCATCACCAAAATGCTAATTTAATTGGACATTGTCATAATGAAGGTGATATTTTATTATTTAATGTCGGTATTATGCTCAATTTGCCTCCATAAAGCACCTATGTGCAAATAACGGTAGACATTCCTCATTTTTATTACGTTTCGGTGGTCAATTACGAATTCGTTGGTATCGTCTATAACGTTGAAAATGAAAGTATCAGCACGACATCAAAATAATTACCAACCGAGCCCATAGTGATATTGTGGGACTAAGTAAGTATCTAACTTACTTAGTCCCACAATATCACTATGGGCTGAAAAACGACTGCCTTTCTACCCGATCGAGAAACGAGCAAAACCCACAGATTATAAAGCGTTAGGTTAGATCTGCATTAAAATGATTATGCATTTCAGAGAAAGCATGCCACGCTTTGCGGTACATTGAGTAATGAAATAAACACAAATATTTAAAATTAACCGCGACTAGCTTTTAGCACTGTAGGTAACAGCTGTGCTAAAAACCATTTAGCGGAGTGACAAGATTGACAATTTGACAAGTCATCGGCATTGTAACTCAATGCCACTTCCGCAGTTGCACACTTTGTCTAAAGGACTGTCTTAGACATTATCGTATTCTAGGCCTTGCACAAAAATGTAAATTAGTCACTAGGTATAGCAAGGCTAGAGACGCGGTAACTACTCTCTTTGATAACATCGACGAATGTAGACTTCATTAGTTTAGTATACTTATGGTATAGTATATACTCAATGTTTAGTGAGTAAATAAGTGTAATTGGATAAGTACCTTAGTTTCGCTTTATACAGTTTGTCAAAGCCGTGTATTGTCCTAATTAAGTAAAGGTAAATAAATGACGTCCGAAATAAAAAAAAAGTTCATACGTAAGTTCCATATCAGTTATGTACTAGTTCATGCGGGAGTGGACCTAAGTGCAGGGCATGAATTTTTATTATTCTTTACTAATATGTATTATAAATGCGAAATTAACTCTCACGCTTAAGAGGGTAGGTACGATGGCTGAGAGACTTTTGAGAAATAGGTATTTTAATGAAATGTCGCTGTCTCGCCCGAACCCCTCCGTAACAGTACAGCGAGAGCGGGACAACTGCAGCTCAGACCGTTAATAGGCGCGTAAAATTGATCAAAACAGCATTTCGTAATCCCCTGTTTTCTTCTCGAAAACTGGACCAATAAAATTATTTTTTTCAAATATAATTAGAGGATAGATTTAGCTATGCCCCTATGTTTTCCTTTTTTTGTTTATATAAGGGATTCTTTTCTGATGAGTGTCTGAAAATGACGTTGAAATTGGGCAATTTTTTCAGTTTTTGAAAGCTCATATTTCTTATGTTAATTGAAATATGGAAAAAAACGAAACCTAGGGGCATAGCTGTGGTAGATACAGATTACACAGTAGAAAAAAATTGGCTCTAAAGCTATTATCCAGGGAGGAAACAGGGGATTACGTTTGTATGGAGAAATGGTGCGCATCGTATCCTCTTAAATGTGTTACCTCTTCACGCTTAAATCGCTGAACAAATTTAGACTAAATTCGGTATGGAGGTAGTTTCAGAGCATGGAAAGGACATAGGATAGTTTTTAACTCAGAAAATTGCGTAGTTCCCGCGGGATAACTATAAACGAATACTTCGCAGATGGAGTCGCGGCATTAGCTAATTAACACGTTCCTGTCCGTGCCTTAAAGTAGAACCTTATTATTACAATATAATAAGAGCTATCGTGCCCCACCTATGCCACTGGATAGTGAACGTGTTAATTAATAATAACGGTACACCTTTGACTTCATCTTCACTTTTCACCAGGTGAGATAGTGATCAATTACCTACGGGTCAGTTTTATGCTTTTATGTAAAAAAAATAAGATCTAAACGGGCGAAGTTATAATCTTACTCGCTTCACTTACTTTGGATTTGCAAAGTTACACGTACTTACCTTAATGATTGTCTTGTGTATGAGCTGAAAATTGAATTCTACGACATAAAGGCACCTATTTTAAAAACCATTTAATCCTCTCCTGCGCTTGCATCAACTGCACGGCGAATGCAAAAAGCACGAGACAAACTGACAGGCAGATGCAAACTCATTACGACAAACGGGATCAACTTAGCAAGGCAGAGAATTTTTATTCCTTTTTCATTGATTTAATATGAAGAAGTCAGCTAATTTGCCTAGCTAGCGCAGCGCGACATTCAATTTGTCGTTTCCTTAGATTATTGTCGTTTCTTCTGCGTCCTTTATTTGTACAAAACTGAACGACAACGTCGACAACTACAGATTAGGTAAAGATGACATGCTGATTGCCATCCTGACGTTTATATTATGTATTGTGTTGTGTTTATTTCACATCCATGAGTACTTATATTCTTAGATAGAGTTTCGCAAAGAAACAAATCGAAGAATCGAGTCGAATTTTTTGTCTATCTATACCTATAGGTACCTGTTACTCGACGCAGGAGAAAAGAAAAATACATTTGGATTTTCGAAAAATTGTCTTTTATCGCTTAATTAAGTGACATGGCTTTTTATTTTTATTTTTTCCAGAGCTGAGGAAGTGATCGCTCCTCTATGGCTACCTATGCTTAGTGCTTGCTTGCTTACCCTATAAGTTTTTCAGCGTAATTTTTTTGAATCGTTTATTACAAGATGTTCAATTTATCTCCATTGCGTTGTTTTTGTATCATACAAAAACACATCACAAAGTTCCTTACTGTGTGAAAAATCTAGTTTTCCATTAATTTCCCTGTTCACGCACCACCGGATGCGATCGCACGGTGCGAGGCGGCGCCTAACAATCATCTATTAACTCTTTTCTGTCGGTTTTTGTCTGGTTTATTGTTAGTATATTGTTCTGTCAGTTGAGATGCTCGCCGATTGTATGGGAAATGGGTCTCGGCCCTCGAAAGTCTATTATTAGATATAGGTTCAATAGCTCAGTGATCGCGCCTTGTCTAATAAGATAACGTTATGAGATAAACACATTCTAACGCATCGTGTTCATGTGTTTTTAGGGTTCCGTACCCAAAGGGTAAAAGCGGGACCCTATTACTGTGGCTCCGCTGTCCGTCTGTCTGTCCGTCCGTCCGTCTGTCTGTCACCAGGCTGTATCCCATGAACCGTGATAGCTAGACAGTTGAAATTTTCACAGAATATGATGTATTTCGGTTGCCGCTATAACAACAAATACAAACAAAAAACAGAATAAAATAAATATTTAAGGGGGCTCCAATACAAACAAACGTGGTTTTTTGCTCGTTTTTACTCGATATTGATAACGGCAACAGGTAGACGCTTGAAATATTCACAGAATATTAAGTTATATTATTAACTTTAAAAATAAATTATTAAACTAAATAAAACTAATATTTAAGTGGAGCTCCCATACAACAAATGTGACTTTTTTTGCTTTTTTTATAGATACGGAACTCTTCGTGCGCGAGTCCGACTCGCATTTGGCCGGTTTTTTATACCTATATGTGTTCTGTTTCAATAATAACGCGCTTAATGATGTGATTCAACAATTATTAAAATTCTAATACAGATAAATCCTGGACTGTTATTGGTTACGCTTTATCAAACCTTTTCTGGCAAAAAAAATTGATAATGATAAATTAGTAATGTAATGATATTAAAAGAATGCGGTCAGCGCAGGGCTGGTCGTTGTCGCTTTGGGGGAGGCCTTTGTCCGGCAATGGACATTTTTTTTATTATGAGAGGGAGGCAAACGAGCAAGCGGGTCATCTGATGGAGTTTTGGTTGATGATGATTAAGAATAATATTTAAACTGTTATTTTTCATACTGTCAATAACATTGCCTTCTCTCTTTTTTGTAAAACTAGTTTTAGGATTTTGTGTTAAAGTTTCTGTATTCGAATTACTTGATTAATTGGAGTTCTATACAATATTTTTGTAGTCCTTATAACTCCACTGCGCCAAAGGTTAAAAGGTTATACCTACATACTTAATACTATTTTTACTTATTTGACTTCGCCTCGTCGCGTGATATAGGGTCACCCTTTGGGAAACACATACAGCAGTTTTTTTTAATGAAACTGAATAACGATTGTTGCTAACTTAGTTAAATATGGTTTTATTCTAATTTAACTTTATCAAAATAACCTTGACATTTGGTTTAGCTTCTCACGCAACGACGGCCGTGGACTTGGTCGCTTGGAATAGCATTTTAACTCATAAATCTGTCATAATATATAGCCAAGTGGTGTGTCACCTATATAAGTTTCAGCTCGATGAATAAGTATCTGATTGATTGGACGTTTAGATAACATGTGTTTGACATGATTTATGGATTTGTGACAGATGATAAAACAAACCATTTGGATACAGGCAAATGATGCTGAACAGTACTGAAATTATTCGATTTAATGTTATTTATAAAGTTATGTTATATTCATTTTTTCATTCAATAAACAAATATTAAATAAAAACAGTAAAAACTTAGGACTACCTTAAAACTAACTAACTAAAGCTAAAGGTAAAAAATCTGTCCCAAGTCGCCGCCAATGGGCAGAGTGCCCAGAAGGCTTACAGCATTGCCACGTTGGATGGCAATGCTGATTCGCTGAGCGAAGTATTGGCCAGCCCTCTGGTCATGGGAGGCCTCTAGAAGGCGCGCCGAAAGATCTTTATATAGACAATGTTATTGCATTAATGTTGTGATGAAGGCCTTAAATACTATGTGTATAGCTCCCCAGTTTCAGCATTTACCCTGCAAGGACATAGTGTTATAGCAACAGCATCCACATATGTATAATGTGGTTCATAAATTAAATCTTTAAATATCAACAACATGACACTTTCTTCAAAATTGCACGCGAACAATTTACACAATTTTGCTGTCTTTACAATGTTTATACAAAATTAAAAGTAAACAAGAATAAAATTACATATATTTATATTCTAATTTTCGTTTAAAAACGTTGTTTTGGTGTATAAAGCTTTGATGGAAAACTTACAAATTAATGACAAAATTTACTGACATACTCGATCACCCACCACTGACAATATTGTCAGGTTTGAGTGTACAATACGTCCAGAATTTTACTTGTATACCTACTCAGTCTAGTAGCTATTTTAAATGTCTGACAGGTTTATTTTGGTACCGCATCTTATAAATCCCTTTTAAGCAAAACAAAATTTTGTCCTTTTCTTTCAAAACACATTTCAAATTTTAAATCGAAGTTGAGATACGAGTATGTATAGAAGGGTTTGTTTGTGAATGGTAAGATTTAACCTTTTATTGAATACACTTTAGTTACGTTGTTTACGACATAGTTACGATCCTAAAACGATTTCTGTGTATTGTAAGTTGTACTGTACCTGTGATGGGTTCGGGATGGTCATTATTTATGATTTGGGTTACCTTGGTGTTGTGTTGAGCGAAGGCTGGGCAGGATGTCCTCCACTATTAAGGGTATAAGATTACAATAAAAGTTATAAAGTATTTTTTTACCTAGCAAGCAAAACCGTGGTGGCGTAGTGGTTTGACCTATGGCCTCTCAAGCAGAAGATCGTGGGTTCAAATCCCGGCTCGCACCTCGGAGTTTTTCGGAATTTATATGCGAATTTACATTTGTAATTTACCATGAGCTTTACGGTGAAGGAAAACATCGTGAGGAAACCTGCATACGCCTGCGAAGAAATTCAATGGTGTGTGTGAAGTTCCCGATCCGCACTGGGCCCGCGTGGGAACTACGGCCCAAGCACTCTCATTCTGAGAGGAGGCCTGTGCCCTGCAGTGGGACGTAAAAAGGCTGGGATAAAGCAAAACATGGTTAAAATGTTAGTTTTCTTGTACGTCGGCTTGTTCTTGACCATGTGTGATTTTTTTAGATCTTGAGAACTTCAATAAATTTGTTTATTTCCGCAATAAAATTCTACACTGTTTAATAAGTTCGTTTACCTCCAAACCGTCCATTTTTTATATTTTCCTCGCCAATAAATTTTAATAGCATTCGTTCTAGCGAAAAAACATTTTACGGTTTCTTTGACGGAATGTAATAAAAAGAATCGACATAAAAATCCTTTCTGGTTTGCCGATAAAATGCCGTAAACTACGTCTATGAGTTGATAGAAAAAGAAATACGCTACCAACAATGGGAACAAATCTTGCCTTAATTGTAATTTATATCAGACCCTACAAGTGCGGTATAAAATTGATTTTGCTTTGCTGACGTAGGTTTCCAAGGCTGTCTTTTATCCTTGGGTATTTTCTTACATAAAGCCAGGACGAGGTGTATATTAGCAACTGTTTTTGTTCGGTTCCAGGAACTTCCCGCAGGTATTTGCTCAGGTTACTATTTCTGATGCCTCGGGAGTTTACTTTGCCAGCTCTGAAGTTGAGAATAAATAATCCTACTGGTACTTAAGTAAATATTTTTTTACGATGTTAACCGTTGATTAATAAAGGGTGTGATTATGATTATTGACATACGGAGTTGCGATCGTGATCGTTCGGGGTAAAAGGAAAGGAAATGAGTGTATAGTTTTTAGCCATGTTTTAGTATTAGAGACTTTGTATAATGATAAATGTTAGCGTGGGAAATACCAATGCCTATTTACAGTGTAATTGGACATCAATAACTTGGAGTAATCTTAGTTAATTAACCCGGAAAGTGAAAAAAGCGAGTAGGTAATGTTGTCGGATCATATTGTAGTTGAGCGTGCTTGTTTACTAAACTGATCGCTTCCAACTAGTCTTTTAGTAAACTAGTACGGTAATAGAATGGTTTATTCCTATTTTAATATAGGTTCCGTTTCTTTTCGCTATTTGACTCTCACTCAAAATACTTAGTTCGAGGAATCGCGGATCCTGCTGTTTTACCAAATTTATTTTGGTCAAATGTTTCATTTCTCAAATGTTTATTTTTTCTGAAACTGTAAACTATTCAAGATATATTTCAGGACTATTCTGTAGGTTACGTTAGGTTAGGTTTGTTTTATAACAATCCTGAAAAGTTTACAGTTTCAGAAAAAATAAACTTTTGGGAAATTAAACATTTACATTTAGCAAATGAAACATTTAACGAGAAATAATTTGGTAAAACGGCAGAGACCCGAGGAATCGTCCTCTAAGACGGTCCATAGACGGACTGCTTAGAGCATTCGAGACCAACGGCACGAGAACAGCCGTGTTGCGGTTGGAGTCGACTTCAAACCGAATGCTCTGAATTTTGTATTGAAACTGCACATCACCCAACAGCGAATGCTTGAAACTGTTGGCACTGACTGCTCAAAGCAGTCCGGCTATGGAGGCCCTAAGTCTACAACGTTCAGCTTAATTTGATTGGTGCTTGGCTGGTCGGTCAGTCGGAGTTATTTGGAGTACTACGGAGCGATTCAGTTTGATTGCTCGCTCTCTAAATTTTGTACTGTTAACGTCATAAATAAGTAATCACTTTTCTACCATGTCCCTTTCAGTGACGGTAAAGTAAACATGACGATAAAGTAAACATGACGGTAAAGTAAAGTGACGAGGTACAAAAGTGATCACTTATTCGTGACGTTGACTCTACTTACTAGATTTAAAAAGAGCAGAAAGGAGATAGGAATAATTCATTCTAGTAGTTATGCGACCCGTAGGAAACTGAGATGGTGGACATCATCTGGGCCTATCTACACGTGCCACTGCACACAGGCCTCCTCTCAGAATGAGGTTGCTTGGGCCGTAGTTCCCACGCAGGCCCAGTGCATCACTTACATTTACGATAGCTGGTAACACTCACAAAGAGTCGTACTAGCTATCGTAAATGCAGCGGAGCCACAGGTTGTGTCCTTGGGAGGCTCGATCGATGCCCGGAAGGCTGCGCCCGGCGGTGGAGCGGACGTAAATAGAACCCATAAATGTCATCCTGGGTCGAATCTTAGCGTATGACGTAAGAATGGGTGCGGCGGGAAATAACTTTGGTGCATTATTGACGCTGTCATGACACTAGCTGAAAAATTAAGATTGATTTGCAATGGCAAGGTAGAAGAGTCATTTTCAAGGAAACAAAATCAAAACAAATTTCAAATCGAAACAAAATCACGGTCGCTTCCTTTGTGTAACGAAAGTTACCGTATTTCGTTACACAAAGGAAGCAATCTTGATTTCGTTTTCATTAAGTCCTTAACTATGTACAATATTTTTGAAAACGACCCAACAGACAAAATGAGGTCGGTGCCACACAAATTTTAAAAGTGACATTGTGAATATTGATAATTTAAATATGTAGGTATATCGCGTACAAAGTTTGATAGATATCACGCGAGCCGTATTAGTCACGAAAACACTCGGCGATAGATAATCTATCTATACTAATATTATAAAATGAGATGGTAACTCTGTTTGTCACCTCTTCATAATTAAACAGCCAATTGATTTAGATTAAATTTGGTTTCGAGATAGTTTAACACCCTGGGAGGGACATAAGATAGCTTTTGTCCCGAAAAATAGCATAGATTCCGCGGGATAGCGATAAACGAATTATTTATATACGAAGTCGTAGGCAACAGCTAGTCTATCCGTATGTCCTGAGTGGCTGACTGACATACACACTCACTGACTAACTTATCGACGCCCTTGGCTCAAGAAGGCTGAAATTTTGCATAGAGGTTGCTTTTAGGATGTAGGCAAGGAGTAAGGACGGATTTGTTGAAACTCCTACGGGATGGGAGTAAATGGGATTTATACATATATTCGATTCAGAGTGACCCTATCTCCGTAACTCCGATTACTATACAAATTTGGCATGGATATAGGTAATTATAGTTAATTATAATAGTAAAAACTGGTTTCAGGAGTTTTGGAAATCTCCACGGATTTATATTTTCTCTAACTGATACCGATGATGATGATGGATTTTTAGTTGTTGCCTTGCCGGACTTTTTGCATTATTCAATAAAAGAGAGGAAGAAGTTTTACCACTTTGCATTTTGCACGCACGAAGTCGCAGCTAAAGCATAGTTTAAAATAAATTGTCGATGTTGCACCATTTGTGACGTCAACGTGGTCCAAGGTCCTGCCAAATGGTGCATTTTGTGCAAACAGTTGTGCAATGCCGCAAAGTAATCCTCGAAGGAGTATAGTTTTCGAGTGCATTGGATCGACATGCAGCGCACGTTTGTTGCAACGCCTTCTCAATTGGATTACATCGAGCCTTAGGCTCTGTATCCACTAGAGATGTGAGAGCGGTCAGCGGACCGATGTGGGGGAAAAGATCCACTAGGGTGACTTTTGCTTGTAGACAAGTTGTTGACGTCAAAGAATCACACGAAATCGCAATGTTGATATTGGTTGATGTTTGCATACTTTTAATGATCGTAAGCGCATAGGTTATCACTTCGTTTGTCCGTGTAATAATGGCAGGTCAAAGTAATAAAAAGGGTTTAATTCAACTATTCATAGACAAGAAACATTGGTTCGACTACATGTCAAACCCTAATGTCAAATAGTAAGAATAATTTTCTATGTAACAATATGGTGAGTTTTATACTTTAGAAAGTGACATTGGCCCAAGCCTTAAGGCCACCATTAAGGGAAATAATAATAATAATACTTTAGGAAGGTAACTTGTGCTTGTGAAGAGTTACATTAAAATATTTGAAAATTGACGAACCTTTTTGTTTTACGACTGTACTTAATTAATCTTTTTAATTTTGAACTTAATTTATTGATAATAGTGCACTCAAGTTTTGGCCGTACAATTAGTACTGCGAAAATCGGAGACAAAGCACTCTAACAAATCTTATACGCTCTAACGACTAAGTATACGAATATTTTTAATATTTTTAGATATTTTTTAGAGCTTTGCCTTACCAACCAGATCTATTGTTGCTGATGACTGTACAGCCAAGTGTACAAAATATGGGTGCATACAACTTGCTCATAAATATGTCCCATAGTTCTTGTTTCGTCGAGGATTAAATTTATAGGTACATATTTTTGCACTTAGTTTCACCTAGATGAGTCGTTTTCAAAAAAATTGTACACAATTAAGGGATTTAATTAAAACAAAACTTAATTGATTCCTTTGTGCAACGAAAGTTACCCATATAGTTTGTATGACTAACTTTTGTTACACAAAGGATGCGATCGTGATTTTGTTTTCATTAAGACCTTAATTATGAACAATTTCTTTGAAAGCAACCCAGATATGCAAGAAAAATATTTAAAGTTAAAAATAAATAACGTAATTATACGCGCATCAGCACCATTATTTACACCCCAATACGATTCCAATATTATCCAAATATCCGTAAAATTGCTCTTGCGCGTGCCGACTGAAAGCCCCAGAGTCATGTCGTTTATGATTGAGAAAGTCGAAGTTTTCTATTAAAAGAGGACACGAATGAGTTCACATTAGTAACTTACTTACTAGCCTACGCCCGTGGCTACGCTCGCGTAAACCATTAAAATTTACCAGTCAAATTGAAATTCCGGGGCTTTGGGGACCAAAAATTACATCTAGTCTTTAATCACGTTATATGAAGAACCAACCTGCAAAATTTCATGTCTCTAGGATCAGCCTTTGATTTCAGGGTTATGGGAACGTATCTGAATGAAATATAGTAAGTTAAAATATCGAATGTACTAAAATATGGAATGGTTAAAATATCGAAAAGTTTTTTTCTACAACCGTAAATTTTTTTATATTATAAAACTAACCTAACCCAACCTAATGGGTTTTGTGAATCATTTTCAAAAAAAGGTCCATAATTAAGGTATTTAATTAAAGCAAAACTGAATCATTTAATCAAAATAAAACAAATTGTCAATACACACAAAATACAATAAAATAAAAGTCAAAATAGTCAGTCAAACAAACCAGCAGGTTCCAGCTATTTATATACAACATTTCATCAAAAATCCGATTAGCCATTTGAGCGTGAAAGCCTAACAAACAAACATAAAAACTTTTGTGTTTACAATATCAATAGGATTAATTTTAAATGAATTATCATCTCACTTGCGCGTTGGCCTAGCGGCCAATGAATTTTAAGACAAAAATAAATGCGGCGTCAAGAGCCGGATTTAATGGATTTCGAGAAAGTATTGACTTAGTTATATTATCTGCTATAAAACTTTATCCTAATTTAACACTTTCAAGGTAAGTCACATGTTGATGAATTTCCGTTTTGTTCTCATTAGTTACCAATAAAATATTCGTAGTTTAACAATAAAATATCAAAGCAAGTTAACCATATTATGCAAATGCACGCACGCAGATATAATAAAGCATTAAATTTTTAAATTAATGGATACAGAAACAGTTTGGTAGATGATGGATTTGTTTCGAAAATGGTTACCATGTTTTTAGCTTGTGTTATACTAAGTTATTTTAACGATAATCAATGTTACATCAGCCGTCAAATTTCCAGTGAAAACATATCTGCAAGCCGAAATTTACTTAAAAAACCGGCCAAGAGCGTGTCGGACACGCCCAAGATAGGGTTCCGTAGCCATTGCGAAAAAATCAAGTAATATTTTTCTAAGGATTTCGTATGTGTACGGAATCTTCCCAGTTTGGGTATCGTCAATACTTTGAAAAAAGCTCGTATTTCACAATCGATAATCTGGCTAAGTGAACTTTAGTACGTGCGTATCAAGGTTCAGTTTTGTTTACATGCTGATTTGAGGTACGAGGTTTTTCAAAGTAGTGACGATATGTTTTATACCTTAGGATGCTATTTACTCTTAAACTACAAATAATTCCCAAGCAATCTTAGCCGCTATAATTTTCCTTGTAAATTTAATATATTGACTACCATTCTGATTTTTTTCAAATTTTTCCTCCCAACAGCTTGGAGGGTTTAGAGGGAGGGAGGGAGGGAGGGAGGGGGGATTTTAGAGGGGGGGGGGCGGTCGATTTTAATGAAAAATTTCACTTTAAAGTTGAATATTTCGCAAACAGATCACTGAATACTCAAATCATGTTAGCAACCCCCCAATGGTTTTAAAAGACCTATCCAACGATATCCCACACTATAGGGTTAGTCGAGAAAAAAAAATCACCCCCACTTTACGTCTATGGGAGGTACCCTAAAAAAAATATATTTTTTTATTTTTTATTTTACCACTTTGTTGGCATGACTGATATGTATATTCATGCCAAATTACAGCTTTTTAGTACTAACAGTCTCTGAGCTTAGCCGTGGACGGACAGACAGACAGACAGACAGGCAGACAGACAGACATGGCGAAACTATAAGGGTTCCTAGTTGACTACGGAACCCTAAAAACTTAACTCAGTAAACCGTACGTGCATAGTTGACAGTTATTTTTGACATGGTTCTAGGTATAGTAACTAAGTGCAACTCGCACTTAGTTTGTTACTAAAATCAAAACTATTAGCATTAAAATAAGTATATTATTTTAATCTGACATACTCTTTCGTACCGAGGTTTCGATCAACAACAACAAGTAGCAAGGAATCTATTTGCTTGGCTCTGAGTAAAAACGTACTGGTTCACATGAATTTCTTTGAGCAACATAATCTTAAAAAAATGCTGCTAGTTATAAGGCGCCCAGCATTAGGGTGCACTTTCATAGGAGCGGAGCGGAGAATCTAAAATTTGCAATCACAGTCGAGATCCACCTCACATTATCACTTTGCAAGGGGAACTGGTTCGGGATGTCGATTCCATTTAAGTAATGTCGTTCGATTCTGGCACCTCCGCTCCGCTCAATGGAGCAAACCCTTATATTTTATCGCAGTGTCCGGGTGCCCCAACATAGTTCCTATCTTACGCGTAAGTCAACATACGCGCGGCACGCGGCACCAACATCGTACAAGCTTCCTCCAACGATTATCCCGTCGTTTAGAATTCCTTCCTCATTCGCCATCTTGTAGTAAGTATTAGTACTAACCATTACGCATTTTTTCAAAGCTTTGATCGACGTAGTAATAATAATAAATAAATAATAAATAAATATCACGGGACAATTCACACCAATTGACCTAGTCCCAAAGTAAGCTTAGCAAAGCTTGTGTTATGGGTACTAGGGAACGGATAAACATACTTATATAGATAGATACATACTTAAATACATATTAAACACCCAAGACCCGAGAACAAACATTCGTATTTTTAATACAAATATCTGCCCCGACACGGGAATCGAACCCGGGACCTCAAGCTTCATAGTCAGGGTCTCTAACCACTAGGCCATCTGGTCGTCTAGTAATGAACGGGAAAGCTTGTGATTGATTAGAAATTGATGCGTCCCCGTTTGGTTCTAGTAAGACTATTTCAACTTAATGCGGTAGGTGTTAATGTGACGCGAGTTTTATTACATTTTCTTAATTACCTGCACATATTTTTATACATATGTGGATATAATATAGCAGGTAATTAATTTTATGGCAATTAAATTAACATTATATGGCTTGTTTTATTTGTTTTCATGGCTATGTTTATGTCGACGTCGGTATTTAATTATAATGTGTAAATGTCAAGAGGCGTTTGTCCAGTGGTGAGATATAAATGTAAGCAAAGAAAAAGTACTAATAGATTTCTCCGGGGTACAATCTGAATATCAAAAGTTACTATATCGAATGTGTTATAGCATCGAAAAGCTTTCTTTTTCAGAAACTATAAACTTCTTAGGATTTATTACAATGGCATCATATAGAACCCTTAAGCCCAGTTTAGATCAGCAAGAAAAACCGTGCAAGTTGCATTACATCGCGGCGCTCGACTGACCACTTCAATCTCGTTCGCTTTACTGCCTCACAATGTAATGCGACTTGCACGTTTTTCCTTGCAGGTCTAAACTCGGCTTTAGTTAAGGTTAGGTTATGTTAGTTTGATAACAATCATAAAATCGCTCTGTATTACAGTTTAGCGTAGCTTAAGTAGATAGATATTCAGGTGGAGACCATAAAGCTCTTAAAAAGTTAGACAACGTTACATGGGTCGTTCGTTTTCAAAGAAATTGTGCATAATAGATCTTAATGCAAGCAAAATCACGTTCGTGTCCTTTGTGTAACAAAAGTTAGTCATACAAACTAAATGGGTAACTTAAGTTACACAAAGGAATCAATTAAGTTGCTTTAATTAAATACCTTAATTGTGTTACAATATTTTTGAAAACGACTCTTAGGGTAGTTGTCCTTACAAAACGACTTGATTCTCCATGATTTAATTTGTCATTCTCATTATTTCACTTTACCAACGTTTGTCATAAAATATATGGAACCTGATGATTTCAGGATTTTTTGAAATATCATCTTATAAGAGTCGATTAAAAAATTACATGCTTAAAGGCTTTAATTAAAACAAAACTTAATTCTTTTGTGTAACGAAAGTTATCCATAAAGTTTGTATGACTAACTTTCGTTACACAAAGGACGCTATCGTGATTTTGTTTTCATTAAGCCTTAAACCTTTCAAAACCCAAGAACTACCAACAAAAGAAAAGTACTGTCAAAACCAATGAACATTGTGAATATTTGCCTTTGGCTCCATTTGGCTTGACAGTACTTTTTTCGCTGACTCCCCCGGTAACCAGTGGGAGTTGAAAGGTTAATACAATGTACAATATTTTTGAAAAGGACTCTCAAAATAACAGTAGGTTAGGTTAGTTTAATAACAATTCTGAAGAAAATACTGTTTCAGAATAAACTTAATGACGAATAAAAATTACGCAAAACGTTTCTGGCACATGAAATTCGAGCAAACGATTACAGAACCTGAAAAATGTTCCGTTGTGACACGAAAACGTTTGAACAAATTTTAACTATTGTCGTTAGTATCCATTTTTTTTAAAAACCACCCATTCGCAAATTTAATAGCTTTTAACTACACCACATGACCGTTATCAATTGTTATCACCTTTCTTCACTCGCATTTTATCTAAATAAATATATATCTCCATGATTTCGTGTAACACAGGTTGTTATCTTCGTTATTGCGACCTTTCGTGATTAAAATAAATCAAGGTCCAATGTTAAAAAACTATTTATTTTTAAATTTATTATTTTAGATAACTATTAACAATTAAATGCTTATTTGTGGTGGTGTAAGCCGACTTACTTAATTATTACATTTTAAGTTCATGGATGTTCTTACCTAGGTATTTACATTTTGTAAATATTTTGAGGTTGTATTTGGTTTTAATACTCTTATGTATTACTTACTAGGTTATATCAGTTATATGTTACATCAGCATACAACTAGTCTGTTCAAACATGCTGTAAACTTGCTAATATACCTCGTATTTTTTTGATTTGCGTTAATGGTTTAGTAAATCAATAGAAACTACCTGCCTGGTAATTCACTTTTTTGTCTAATCAATTTTTTTCTTTTTTTCACACATGACAAATAAAATATTGGGTTCACAGTCATTGTGAAAGGTCCTTTAGTTAGAGTAACAAAAACTTAGTGTCAAATATAACACAGTGTTTCAATTTCGACAGCGCAGCTTAAGTTATGTACCGCGCATAATTATTTAAACTTAATTGTTGATTACCTTTTAAAAATAAGAGTAAGGACATTAGTGTCTTACATAAATAACCTTTGCTAGACCTGTGGAATATCCTTTTAAAGCTAACGTAAATAAAATAAATGTTGTATATGTAATCGTTACTGTAAATAAACGAGTATATCAAAAATTATCGACTACCATGTTTACAGTACAGTATAATAATACATCAAACAATTTGCTTCCATATCTTATCGGTCACTCGACAGTTTTTAAACTATATCCTTTTCGCATTTGAATAATATTACAATATATTTTTTGCAGATAAGCAGAGCTAAACGAAAATGGCCATTGTTCTCTGAAATGTATTGTCATTATATTAAATTACTTCATTATTTCACTAATAGGAAAGTTGAGACAGTATTTCCCAACTCATACAGTAAACGATGAGACGGTACACGATAACTCTATAAGAAAAAGACTCTAGACAAACGTCGAGTTATCTTGATTGTAACGTGGAGTGTAAAAAACAGTTTGCATCAGAAGTAATCTCTTATTTAAATGCAGTGCTGGCTCGTGAGACAGAGATCAATCAAACATGCAATGTAAACATTTCTCCATTAATCCCGCGTGTCTTCGGATTTCGTCATCGGCCGTCCCGCAATGGCGACCTGTCGCTCACATACAGACCCTCGGGCAGATGCATTCGGCTCTCGTGCATTGCTTGTTGCCTTCCAATTGTTTCCCCAAACACGGTAGCCGCTGGCTTCAATGAATCACAAAACGGACGTTTCACTTTCGATTGTTGACAAGGTTAAGCGAGGAGAGGTTAATCAGTGACAGATCAGTTATAACCATTATGTAATCCTGAACTTTTTCTTGGGATTATTGTGTTTCGTAATGAAATAAATTGGACACAGAAATACGCGGTTACCGTATTTATCAACGACTTAATTCTTTAATAAAATTATAGGATTTATCGTAAAAGAAATCCTCTTAAGTAGTGTCGGGCGTGCTGCGGGCGGCGCCTATACCGCTTGCGCAACATCCAATGCATAATTATTTAATCGTGATGCACCGGGCACTTGCGGCGGATTTAAAAAAAATTACACCCTGCACTTGAGAAACATGGTGCATCGAACCGGACCTCTGCTTACGTAACACTTTGTGTTTACCGAGTAATGAGCCATTTATATAAATTGATGAACCGAAGCAAACCGAATTAAAATGAGTGATGTTCCGATTGATAACAATGACATTTTTATGAACCCGACTTTCGGACGGGCGCCTTTTGAGAATCGAACGAGCGCTTCTAATGAGTGCGTTTCGTTCTATGGTTGCTCTTATGTAATTCATGGTAAAAATAATGATGTTTTCATTATGAGTTATAGAGTCTATTGTACGCGCGGGTTATTTTTGTATCTTAATCATCGGGATAATCGATACGATACCCTTAGGTGTTCTACTAGTTGTCGGTTAACTAATAATTATTTATGAAAAGGTTGGATCCGGCCGGTAGAGAGATGATTTAATGGAATAAGTTTCGTAACAGCGGCCTGTACCTCTACCATGAGTTACACTAGTTTACAGTGACCGTACTCACTAGCGACGCCGTAAATGATTTATATGGAGAATTGTACTTCCGTAAGTGACCGCTAGAGGGGGTGTGTAATACGAGATATAACTACTTATTATCTAATATTCATAATATATACGCTCACTTTATATAAACTCGTTTAGTATAACGTTCACTGGATATAATGAACGAAACGTATAATTATAAAAAATCTAATTTTGTAATGTATAACGTTGTTTATATATAATATCAATTGATATAACTGTCAAAGCGTATAATGTTCATAACACCTAAGATTTAAAACGTATAAATTCATTAAAAACTTTAATGCAAGCAAACAATCAAGCAATCCATTCATTTCTTCCGCTCTGTTACAAAAAAAAACCTAACATCGAAGGCTAAGGCGGGAGCTACGCTACGCTTCGCTCCCGCCTTAGCCTTCTGAACCTAACCTATCCAAGTCGCTTCTGCCCCGAAAAGTCTTGCTCGCTCGCTTCGCTCGCTCGCGCCACTTAATTTTACATTTACACATATTATTATATATCATGACTGTTATACCTAATGTTTGTTATGTTAAAAGAAATTAGTCCATATTAATCTTATACAAATTGAAGTTATATAAAAATAACGTTATATAATTTAGGCGTTAAAGGTTTAAAAATTATACTTTTTGTTGTTATAGCTAACGTTCATTATATCTTCTGAACGTTATTAAAATGAAAATAGATATTTTGTAGTTATATCTCGTCGGACGCACCCCCGCTAGAGGCGCTGTACACAATTCTCCATGCAAATCATTTACGCCGTCGCTAGCGAGTACGGTCACTGTAAACTAGTGTAACTCATGGTAGAGGTACTGGTGCGTTCCCGCGCATGGGAACCGACAGGGGGCTTCACTTTCCGTGGCTGAGACCTTTCTTTTTTTACTCTAGATGATAGGATGTAACAAGCAAATTCATGTCCGTGGGAAAGATTGTTCTCTCAAATTTGCACCGCGGCGGATTAGTGGGCGATCGCAGATAAGTATAGAAGAGCTTGTTATGTTTCGCAAATGGACTTCTCTTGTTTTTTTTTGATAAAATCACCGTGAACGCTCGCATCCTTTTACGTAATAGTAGTGACTAGTCTATTCATCTTTGTCCATAAAAATCTAAAACCGAACATGTGAACTGTGACTGACATAACGTTTTGGTCAATTTATGGCTCTCTTCCCGTTTTATTATTGTTTTACGACCGACTCCCATTATGTCCAGTTTTTTTACACTTTAGGCCTATTAGACAAATGAATTCTCCACAATGGGTCTCGAAGTCGCACGGTGCTAAATGTCAGGTGGGTGCATTGTATCGCTCGTTAAGCGGCTTTGAATGCAGATAGATAAATTTGACAGTCGTTGATTCGATTGTGTGTATAATGAGTTGCTGCCAATGAGTTTTGACATTTGGTTCAAATTGTATTCAATTGGGTCTGATTTCAAAATTATCAGTAGGTAATACTAGTACAGCGCGTTATTTATTTATTTATTTCAACGGATGAAGGGCGAGCCCACAGAAATAATATCTTCTTTATTATTATTTCTATGGGCGAGCCTTTTGCCCATTAGTGGGACATTTTTTAGGCTACAAAAAACTCAATAGCTTTTCCATTAAATATTACAGGTAATTTCACAATTTTATTGATAAGATGCCCTTGATTAAAAGATAGTCGTTGAACTTTGAGTCGTTAATAGTTTGCATACTAATTTTACATCACGGAAACAACCGAAGACACTCGGTGCACTGATGCAGCGTCATCGTGATTGATCCCCTTATCATTCTCCACTTATCAGCTGTTTTGACCTTGACGTCTCAGATTGCAGAAATCTCGCGAAATACTGAAGACCACATGATTCCATATAGTGGATAGATACATATATATACAAATTTACCTAATGATAGTGTCCGCTATTATATCTAGAGATTTAAAAAAACGCACCTGCAGGTCGTCGTGATTTTGAATAATTTTAATCTGATTTAGAATGTGGTTTATCTGACAGTGAAATAGTAGATGTATGACCAAACATTGATTTGAAATAATTAATTTTCAAATTACGTCTGAGTGGCCAGTTGTTTGCGCTATGGCCTCTCAAGTAGAGGGTCATGGTTTTGAGCTCGGGTTTGCACCTCTGAGTTTTACGGAATTTATGTGCGAAATTACATTTAAAATTGACCATGCGCTTAACGGTGAGAAGAAATTAAAAGGTGTGTCGAAAGTTCCCAACCTGCACTGGGCCTGCGTGGGAACTACGGTCTAAGCCCTCTCATTGGCCTGTGCCCTGCAGTGGCACGTACCTATATAAGCTGCCATGATGTTGATGATGAATTTTAAAATAAATAAGAATGTGTTACATTTTGTAACTTCACACACAAATGCATATCTTCGATCAGTCGAGATGTTATTCCAAACAGAATCTAGACAACAATAGGCCAGATGTAACGCAACTCTTCTTGCGTTAATGATTCACCTTGTCATACTCATTTTGAACTAGAATATGTTTCATGATTTGTAAATAGATGTAACAATCATTGTCGTCTTTATGAAATTCAACACAGAAGTAAAGTTTATAAAAACAAAACTTTGTAATACTCGTATCTGAGTAGTTCTACTGGCGTTTAGACCGCTGTCAGTGTTCTTGCACATATTGAAGAAATGATCCACACCGAACGAGAGGTTTTTGTTTTTTATCATGAGAGGGAGGAAAACGAGCAAGCGGGTCTTCTGATGGAAAATGATCACCATCGCCCATAAATACCAACAACTCAAAGAGAGTCACTGATCTGTTGCCGGCCTTTAATAACTTTAATTTCAATTCTAGGTGAAAAAAAAACCGTTTGTATAATAACCGTACCCACGGGAATTCCAGGAAAATATATAGGTACCTACCCTATGTCACTCTCGCACCTTAAATGAATGTAATGACACCTCACACTTCAAAATCCATTGAGCCGTTTAGGCTGCAGTGCGTGGCAAAGAATGATAGGTAGTACATAAATACATACGCTCGACAAACAATCCACTTTCGACGGTCGGGTGAAAAAGGAGAGGGAGTAAGGTTGGGAGAGCGGGAGAGGTATTGGGCCCCCGGCGCTCTCACTGATCATACGAAACGCAGCAGGGTGCTGCTGCTTCAGACCGGTGTTCTGTGAGAGGGTGGTACTGCTCCGGACGAGCCGGCCTATTCGTGATGCAGATGCAGATGTTAGCTACAACATGGCTCTATCGTTCAAAATCGCATTTTCCGCGGACGTGAAGTTAAATAGTTCGAAGGAAAATATTTTACATCATAGCTAAATATGTATGTAGATTACCATGCGGCGCTCGAGCGAGATCCTAAACTCTGCAAGTGGCGACCGCGCACGCGCGAAGGTCGCGGGCTGTCAGATGTCATTGAACACGATATGCGCAGGATTCGGATCAGGGACGGCGGCGACATGTCACGACGTGTGAACGTTGCGTTGAGCCACAGAAACAATTATAAAGAGGAGTTGAGCTGATGTCAATAACTAGTAGAGTATCTTAGAGTGTTGTAAATCTATAAATAAGTCGATTTTTTTATATCGTATAAATAATAGTATTGTAACTCTATAATTAATATCGATTTTTTTTATTTCTAATTTTGATAAAAAGCAAATTCGCAGCATTGCTCTCTAGATGGCTATGGAGATCTGCTGAACAAGCCACGATCCTGAACGAGAATCACACCCACGATCTCTCAAACGACGACCCAATTCACCAAAAAAATCCCAGTTTCTGATCAAACTTTCCTCCGATCCCTAACGATGATCCGATCCCTTATTTAGTAGGACTCATAAAATAGTTCCTATTTCAGTACCTACTTATCTAAATTTGTAAAATGACTTCAATTGGTGATGCATACGACATGCAGTGCTCGTAATAGCCGCATCTATGCCCACGAACACTGTCACAATCGCAATCCCACCTCTCCCAAAGTCGTAGAGTCGTAGGACAATGTCGTGGGTGCCGCGGCCTTGTGTCGGGTGGGCGGGCGGTCGCGTTTGTCGAGTGGTTGATTGCGTCAACTCGGAAGGGTGGAGTTTGTTTAGACGTTTTTTGATGACGCACGTCTGATCATTTACTTAGGTTGATATGGTGTATCTACGTATTTTTTCTGCTCTCCTGTGATATTATGAAATATTTTTTGTTGACAATTTCATTTTTAATACAAGCGTTTTTGCTGACTGTACTTGCATTGTTGTCCGAATTTCATATACATATACGTACCTTCTAAGTTTAAAAAATCTTTTTTAATTTTCTTTCACTCGAAGCATGCTTGACTAGCTCTGAAGTGATCATCATGATCATCTAATCCTGAATACGGCAATTGATTTTCACTCACACGCATAAAACAAGATAGGAGACTATCGACAGCGTGAAAAACAAAGTTCATTCATTATAACTTTATCGTTTTAAAATAGCACATTGTAATAAAACCTGGCGTTAAGGATTAGCCGGATTTGCACCTTAATCTAAATTTAACTCGATATCATTTTCATCCACCGCTTGATGGATGGTTTCCGCTGTAACATAAATATTTCATTTGCGTCATTAAGAAGATGACTAGGTATCAACCAAAAAAAAAATAATGCCCTACGTGCAATGACATCCAGTCCCTTTAGTTTTACTAGATTTATTTATATGTAGTACCGATCAAAAGCACTTTATAGGCCTGTTCAGACATAAGCGATATCGCTGTCGCGCTCGGTAGCGATACCGAATCGGTACGCGATATCGCATATGAATGAATAGGCCTTTATATAAACCTTATGAGACTGAAGAGCTAAAAATTACAAATTTTACAATGTACAGTCGCGAACCCAAAAGGTCCGTCAGTTTTCAAATACGTTTATGTAACACTTTGCAAGCACATGTTACTTTTCTTAACTATATAACACACCAGACTGTTGCATCGAAAATTATGCTTAACTGTTTAACAACATGGTTAAAATTAGCTCGAACCAATATTCCTTGATTATGAATAGTTGGGCTAAAGCTAAAACGTTTTTATTAGTTTGATCTGCCATTTCGTGCGAATCGTGCGATTCCTTGACGTCAAAAACTTGTCTACTTTTCATTCCGTAAGTGTACCCAGCCTTCTGGCCTTTAAGGAGCCAGATTTTTTTCATTTTTAAGTATTTGCTTACGTAAATTAGGTTTGTTACTGAAATTAAATTCATTCATAAATTAATTGCATTATTTTTGAAAATGTTGAAGGTAATAAATAAAAACTAAGACATTATTATTGCGCATGGAACTGGACAGCTGTGATTCTACTTTTACCGAGAATGCTCTCGAGCCAGATTTTGCCGACCCCTGTACTAAGTTTAGTTTTTTTTAACAAAATCATGTTTTATAATGGATGACAAATTGCGACTATTAATAATGTTAAAGATATGTGCGTAGATTTACTATCAGGTTTAATCTTGCGACCCCTGGCTGGCAGACTCCGTAAACAAGTTATGTCGAAGCACACTATGCCGAAACGCGATTGAAGTTTCGCGGCAGATAGAGAAGCAGAAATTCGGCGTCATGACGCTTAAAATGCTGTTTAAATTACTAGTTACACATTTTCCGAAATTAGGTCGTCGCCGCGCTGTGATCCTGATCAGCCTCGGAACTTCGGTTTGTACCCGAGTGACGTTCGTTGTACGCCAAAACTGTCAATCGGTTGAAGTTGACCGCCTCATCAACGGACCGGTCCGATGTCACGGCTGTCGGATAACCTACGGATTTGCATTTAATTCCTACTGGTATTTCGGCAGATTTAAATATTGATTACGTGTTTATCTTGTGGTTTACATTCCTACTCGTTTAATTACGCAATATCTTTGAACAATTATAATTACCGTTATATTTACCGTTATATTTTGGCGCAGTTTCGTAAATTAAAAGTACTTAATTATATTTATGATCGAACCAAATGAATCGTGAGTATCGTAGCCCCTCTCCTGTAGATTCGCTCGCACCAAAAATTCACTACCAGATTATTGTAATGTCTAACTAGCATAACTATATGCCATACTGGGCATACTAACTTACATAAGTATGCCAAGTTTCAGCTCAATCGAATACCAGCAAGTGGCCGAAAAATGGTTTGAAAATTTTGAAACTATAACGCACAGACTTACATAACTACGAACGTTGGAAGTTAAAATAAAATCATATAATTAACACATTTTACTGACCATAATAAAGCTTTACAATAAATACATACCCGATACTAGTTCCACGTAGATAAGATTATAATTAAAGATTCTCTCGGCAGCTCATTATAAAACCGTGCGACACGATGCTCTCTAAGCTCCGGAGACTACAGACTCCCAAGTTCGAAATTCTAGCTTGATATCATACCGTCCCTCTTACTCTAATGTTAAATACTTTTAGTGTAAGCAGAACGGCACGATACAAAATTCGAATTTCTTACTTCAGAGTGTAAGGCCAGATTGATCCTCGATAAAGAACTTACGTTGTTCTACGAAACTTGCTAATTACTCGACTAAAAGCAATTAAAATTTATAGTAAAGCTGTTTCTTAGATTTTATCGAGAAGGTGTTTATTAATAATAAGCTGCTGCTTAAAAACTATAAACGGCGTGGGCGCTAATCACAGCGCGCTGTATAAAGGAGATAGTCAAATTAAACAAGTGTTAATTTTAAAGTTCTATAAATATGTGGAGTTTTAAAAGTTAGACTCTAAAGACAGTAGTTAAAATTTGCATGAAAGTTTTTCTGTAGTGACACAAAAATTAATCATACAATTGAATGGTTTTTTGGAACTTTTTTCAGTCAGTTTTTTTGTACATAGTCCAAATTTTTGGTTTCCATCCATATCTCAAAATTAACCTAAAATAGATCACTTCGTTGTTTCTCTATCTATCGGTATGTAAGTTTTAAAAAGTGGTAGTCAGTCCAGTCACTGAACTACTAGACATAAAAGGAATATAAATTTTATCACGTGTATTTCTTAAGTCGTTACTTCGTTAGTCGATACTAATTCGCTTCTCCTGCTATTAATGCGCACATGTTTTTTTTGTCTTTTCATGTTTCAGTAATGGAGCCACAAGCTCTTAGAATAACCAATTTTTGTCCAATTAACTTCTTTGCAGACTTTGGAAATATTGGCATTTTAGACTTTTTTACTTTTTAGACTTTGTCATTCATTTCTATTCCTCGTTATTAAATCTGTAGCCCAAATACACCGCTAAGCTTCCCCACAAACAAATACCCATCTGGGTTGCCGGATGGCGTCCAAAAGGAGGACATTTTTGTACTCCCATCCTCCCTTAGGTACTGTAAGATCTACATTTGCTATAGGTATAGTAGCGGAATGAAAAGGTTCGTCACTCGCTCGTTGACATAGAGTCGAAAAGTGACGAACCTTTTCATTCTGCGACTGTACATTTTTGCTAAGAATGTCGTGCGCTATACCAGAAGAGAACCTAAGTGCAATAAAGCTTCAAAAACCAAGAACTTCGTGCTAAAATTAGCAACTCAGATAAATAAGTCTAAAATAAAAGCGCGTAAACAAAGACTTGTGGCTTTTAAATGTTCTTTTTCACTGAAAATACTTTTTTCAGGCCTATCTGTCCTTTTTGTTCAAATTATAATCTGGCATCCCTGTCCACCACGATCTTACGTGAGCCTCCTTAGCGCGTCACGTGGGCGCTGCCACGTGATGCGGTCGGCTCTGTCGGCGTGTCAACCGCTGCCACCCGACTCCACCGCAAGCTCCGTATCGAGACATTGGTAACGTGACACATGAAACATAGAGCGGAGGATGGTTTTTTAGGGTTCCGTACCCAAAGGGTAAAACGGGACCCTATTACTAAGACTCCGCTGTCCGTCTGTCTGTCTGTCACCAGGCAGTATCTCATGAACCGTGATAGACAGTTGAAATTTTCACAGATGATATATTTCTGTTGCCGCTATAACAACACATACTAAAAACAGAATAAAATAAATATTTAAGGGGGCTCCTATACAACGAACGTGATTTTTTTGTCGTTTTTATAAAATGGTACGGAACCCTTCGTGTGCGAGTGCCACTCTCACTTGGCCAGTTTTTTACAATAGGGATGATGACACCACCAATTAACTGACGGACAAACTTATGTATAGCAAAATAATTGCTAGTTATTACGGTATTTATATTAGCTAAATAAATAGTCATTATAAATAAAAAGACATTATAAATAAAAAGTCATTATAAATAAATAGTTATTATAAATTGGTATTTAAAATGACTATTTATTTGTTTTAAAACTGCTAAAAATCTAATTTTGCATTAAATTCAAGTAGTGTAAGCCTAGTGATTAGACCTATGGCCTCTCAAGCAGAGGATCGTGGGTTCGAAACTGGGCTCGTACCACTGTGTTTTTTAAAATAAATTCAATGGTGTGCGTGAAGTTCCTGAAGGCCCGCGTGGGAACTAGGTACTGCCCAAGCCCTCTCGGTCTGCGAGGAGGCAAGGTGCCCTACAGTGGAACGTTTATAAGCTGGGATGATTACCGAGTGTGACGGTTTGGTATTTGCAATCAGCCTCACATCAACCACATCATGCCGTTTATAAGCTGGGATGATTACCGAGTGTGACGGTTTGGTATTTGCAATCAGCCTCACATCAACCACATCATGCCGTTTATAAGCTGGGATGATTACCGAGTGTGACGGTTTGGTATTTGCAATCAGCCTCACATCAACCACATCATGCCGTTTATAAGCTGGGATGATTACCGAGTGTGACGGTTTGGTATTTGCAATCAGCCTCACATCAACCACATCATGCCCAACGGTACAGGCTGAAAATCAGTGCTGGGGTGCTAAAAACGCCTCAGCATTCCAGTGTCCGATTTACAACCGCAATGAATGACACATTGTCTTTATTATTTTTTTTGCTGTCTATCTGTAATAATATTGATGTGCCTTGTGGTGTTGTAAATAAATGTATTTTCTTTCTTTCTATCTTTCTTTCTTACAACAGTAAAAATTTAGCTAACAAATAAGGAAGAGACAGTGTAACACATCATCTGATACAAAAATTAAACCGACGCTTAAGACAAAAGACGCATTTACTTTAATTTTCATCAGCTTGAAGCACAAATCGAACGAATTTCCGCTTCAAATTCGTCGCGAGCATTAAGGGCATTAGGACACAGCTCTAACCTTCGGTACCCTATTCTAACGAAAAGGCCCGTACAAATTTGACAAGCGTTGAGTTATTGTCGTCGTGCGCCTAATTGCCCCCCACAAAGGCACCGCGTCTGTTTATCACCGTCATTGACATTTTCGAGAATCACCCGACGATTAGCTGAAGGGCTTGGATTGTTCATGTCATTATCTTTACAAGACGGAACCAGCTAATAACTGTTGTTACTTTTGGGAATTTCTTCGTCAAGTTTGATAAACTTGGCTGCGGTAGTTGAATGACGAATTCAATAAGAGTTTCTGTGACAGGCTGTTTAGCTCTAGTCATCATCATCATCCCAGCCTATATACGTCCCACTGCAGGGCACAGGCCTCCTCTCAGAATTTAGCGCTAGTATTGCGACAAAAGTCGATCTTGTGTTATTCCAGAGATCAACTCTATCTAAGTACAAGCTATACATTCTACATAAGTACAAAGTTTCAAATTTTAGCCGTGGTGGCCTAGTGGTTTTATGGCCTCTCAAGCAGAGGGTCATGGGTACAAATCCCGGCTCGCATCTCTGAGTTTTTCGGAATTTATGTGTGAAATTAATTTTAAATTTACCACGAGCTTTACGGTGAAGGAAAGCATCGTGAGGAAACCCGCATACATCTGCGAAGAAAATCAATAGTGTATGTGAAATTCCCAATCCGCATTGGGCCCGCGTGGGAACTACGGCCCAAGCCCTCTCATTCTGAGAGGAGGCCTGTGCCTTGCAGTGGGACGTATATAGGCTGGGATGATGATGATGATGACATCCAAATTCACTCAGCCGTTCTAGCGTGAAAGAGTAACAAATATGAACGCATTCATAAAGTTTTGCAAAGTGGTGTGGGCTCGTTTACAAGCTAATTCTGGCGTCATTTCAGTCCAATGCTAGTAAACCTACGGGCTTAGTGTTTGTCATTAGTATAAGTGATTAGAGACTTATCAGCAGTGTGAATACTGACAAGTAGCCGTCTACACATAGATGTTAGAGAATGGCGTTAGTAACTAAAGATCTGGGAAAACAAAGGAAATAAAAAACTAGAGTACCTAATCAAACTTCACTTGACATGAATGTTCAAACCACTGCCACTGGACAAGTGACAAGTATTAGTAAATTTTAAATATGGGGGTAGGCACTTGTCGCTTAGTAAACAGGATCGGCTTCTAATCACTTGCACTTGCAATTACATTAATACTAAGCACTTGTGCAATATGTTTATACACATCTGACAAGTGTAAGTGACAAGTACTAAGCATTAGCTACTAAGCTCGTGTAAATTCTGCTCAGAATGACGAGAGAATTATCATGTAACCCTTTCGGACTAACGGACTGATGGCCCGAACTCATGAAAATTAAATATTTTAAAAAACATTCGTCAATCCGTTGTGAATGACAAAAAACTGAACTGACGCTAGAATTAACCGAAGTCTAAAACTATCAGAGATCAAGGTTTGCTAAAGTTAATTGTGGTCTCTGAGGGCGGAGTCTTTTACGGTTAGTATATTAATGACTTTGCTATGACACGATAACAAAAGATGCTTCTGGGCTTCTTTTAAAGTACCCCTTAATGGCTAGTAACTTCTAATTTAACAGTGATGTCATTGAAATGGATATTTTTTTTCTGAATGGGACCTGTCCTAATGATATTCATAAGAGGGCGATTACCAAGGGTGCTCCATTACCTCTAAGCGCGTGTATCGAAGTTAAATCAGATTGGTCACGCCACTTGCCCCTTGATGGTTAAAACGCTTAAGAAATTATCGAATTCCTCTTCACAGCCTGTTCTTGTTTTTTTTGTCGTTCTCTTGTTTATTAAAATAATATGGTGCTTGGTTGGAGCATTGTTTCGATTTTAAGACTTTTTTCTTCTATTCCAACTTCCATGTGTTTAAATTTAATACAAATCTTGAACTTCTTTTGGTTGCTGTCTAAGCAAACCGTTAAAGCGAATTACTTATCACGTTTAATTTAAAATAGGATGGATCCACGAGCTTTAGCGATCTTCTCAACGATCAAGTTCTGAACGACATCATCTCCACGCTTCATTAATTCCAACCGCTCGTCGGTTCTCAATGTCGGAAAATCAGAATTCAAAATCAATGTCATCGGTTTCGTTCGTCGTTTTTCGTGTTCCGTCGATCGTTACATCACTCGGAAGCCAGGCGACCGGCGCCGCGGCGTGACGTGCTTAGTACCCTTACAAGACTTACAACTGTAACTGAAACTTAGCTGCCTTGACAAGGCCAAGGTCGCTTTGCTCAATTTTATTTGTAAACAACTATGACATAATATCCTTCGGTTGGCAACCTTGGTCTTCGGCGGGTTAAAGTAAAGATCGTTAAGTTATAAGTTTGAAAATCGTCTTTATGAAAATGTCTGACATTTTTATTATTACACAAAAAATATCTGTAACGTCTTTTACATCAATTGGATAACCCGTTTTTCCTAACCATATGGTTATCGTCACATCCCGTGCTGCGGTCGCGGGGACTTCGGATTCAAGATTCTCCGGTCGCAGCCACATCAGACGCGAGCGCCGCTTTTTGTCCCTTCTCAAATCGCCCGTGAAATCTCGCCGGTAAAGAGTTTGGCTTGCTCACGCGCCGTGCAACCTTCGGGCGGCATTGTTTTTTACGAGCAGCGAATCAAAGTACACAAAATAGTAGTCACCGGTACCAAGGACAGGTTAACGACCTCTCGAAGTCTTTGATGATAATGAATCGTCCCAGTTTACTTTAGCGTACAGTAATTCGTTCGTTAAAATTGCTGCATGTGCGTATCTTTGCTTGTCGATATCGTTATTGTGGACTCGACACTCTTTCTTTAATTCGAATGTCATTATTTTATCTCGATATGGCCAATAGCCTCAATTATCAGCATCAGCATTAATTTCTCGTTCCACTTGTGTTACTTTCCACCGCCTCGAATGTAACGGTGTCCCGCTTTGTCTTGGAGATGAATCGCCGTGGCCCTTAGCTTGGCTAGCTTGACTACCGCGACTCTCGTCTGACGGCATCCACCTCTTTAATCCTATGCTACTAATATTATAAATAAGAAAGTTTGGGAATATATTTGGATGTTTTTTAGTCAATCACGCAATAACGACTGATTGGGTTTGGATGAAACTAGACGTAGGTACAGATAAACAAAAATCTGGATTGAGGCATAGGATAGGATACTCAATATCCTGGTAGTGCGTTCCCGTGAGATAATATTTTTAACCTTCAAGAAGAAAGTCGCTGTCCTAAACTTTCAAGCTGTCGCCATAACATCGTCTGCAATTAAGAGATTGCCTACTCCGAGCGCATGTTGTGCTTAAAAAAAATTACCGTAACATTTTTTGGGGTAAACTCTAAGATGGTAAATGTTTCGCGTGAAGGTACTTCTAGCGCAGGCAAAGCCGCGGGTTAAAGCTTGTTCTAAATAAGTAAGGCAAGAAATTCCGTAGAAATGGAAGTAGTATTAATCGAATGTTGGAAACAGATGTCACTGGTGCTCCTTTTCGGGGTACTAAGTAGGTAGTGACTGCAAAATGGACAAACGCGTTGTTGGTCAGATATAACGAATTGCAGTCGCAAATGCTTTAACTAAGATTAGTTTAAGATGCTGATGCTACATTGCCAGAACACATTTGGTAAGTATAACCAAATGCATGCCGAACCATTTTTATTATTTTACACCAAAGAACTTTTTACTACATAAGTAATTATTTGTCGATTACAAAGTAACAGCATTCCGCGTAAAGTGTACTTCACATAACGCCGTTCTCTCGTTTTGAACCTTTATTTCTTTGATGACCGCACTCATTGAATTTGTAAAAGTACTTTTCATGCGGCTTCCGTGGGAATTAAAAGGCACTTTCGAATAATCATAAAAAAATCGCGTTCCTTTAAAAACTAAGTCGGTAAACTGATTCTTGTCTTACTTCTATGTATTTAATAGAATTTTGTATTGATTCACTTTTTGTCATTTTCGCAAAGTTTACGATAATAATAGTACATATTGACGCGTTCCACGGCAGTCGATTCAATTAATGTTATCAATAAGTCTATAAATAGTCGAGCGATACTTGCGACCTTTGTGTTAGTTAGTTACTAGAAATTATTAAACACGCCTGAGATAGTATGACGCCAACAAATGTTGTGCAAATTCAATGCAACAAAGCAGATGTTATTAAACAAGAAAGTGTTGTCAAATGTATTATTGGCTGGTAGCTGTTCTTTCATAATAATAATGCCAACGCAAAGTCTCAAACTCTAGACCATCCATAAAGTTTTTGCATGACTTGATCGATATTAATTGAATGAACTTGATTGTATAAATGCATTAAAGATTGGCAAAGCTTGATAGTGAAATTATGGAACCGATCGATGGTAATGATTTAATAACCGATATAAAAGTTTTAAATTTGAATCGATCGCTTTTATAAAAGAGAGCTATCTACAATACAATAGCAGTAATCAGTAGAGCAGATTTATCATGTTTATCATTAGATACATTAGAATTTGACTTTTATTAGTGTCAAGTGAAAGCTTTAACAATGAAAGTATAATTGTTAAAATGCGTTTCCTTGTTACCTACCTTGAGCTTTCAAAGACATGCGAGAATTCTTAAACATGCCGTCGTTATGAACGCACCAAATAGCAATCATTTTCACGTTCAAGAGCAGGTTGACAATATTAAGAACAGGTGCCTGTCATCACCCGTAAATATAAGCTTGTACAAATTGACTTACAAAAATGAAGTTGTCAAATTCTCGTCTGTTATTACCGGCGCGGCCGCGGCACGTCGTCATTACGCAGCTGATGCAACGTTCATTGCCAATGCCAAAAGCGCCGTTAACGGTTCTTGTCATTGTTTTACTTTACTACACAGATAGCATATTCTAGTTAAACTGGCGCTTTTCAATCTCAAATCGAACCAACGAACCGAGTGGATATAATTAAATTCCTGAACAATACTAAAAACCGTGAGAAGCAGCCAGTTTATGATTTTAAAATGGTCGGGCAAAAGTCGTCCGATTATAAATGAAAGTAAAAGTTTAATTATAATATACGAATGAATTTCCACTGCTTGTACAAGACGTAGAAACTATTTATCAACCAACGTTCAAAGCGCGTAATGAAAAAGAATGAAATACAGCATATCAAAAACTATGAATCGTTCGAATGCCCGCAACAAATCAAGTGCTGCATCTGCGTAAATACTGAGAAAGTATCGCTATCTCAGAATAAATGGCGACATGATATCTTGACCCATTAAGAGCAACGCATCAAATTTCATTTCTCGACACTCAATCTTCATGTTCTCGCTACACAATAATTGAATTTTGAAATAAACACACCTTCTCTATGAATTACGATGTTTTGGTAGTCACCCACATTCGGCATCAAAGTCACTCTCACGCACTTCTCGGATTGCACTTGACACTGTTTCGCGGAATGCCATTTCCAATGTGAGTCGACCAAATTGGAATCGTCACCCATTCGTTTCCATACCATTTGGGTTATTGTCCATTTCAAATTGCTAGTGTCATAACTGCAGCGTAGGATATCGTGGCGTGCGCCTCAATGTACGATGCGGTGTTCTAAATACCACTTGCTAGGTTTTCGACTTATCGAGTTTCGGTCGGAATGGCCGCTAAACACGACAACTTTTGATATATTGCGGTGAAATTTTACTTTTGTTAGTAATTATGGTTAGCGTGATTCGGTTACGTACTGTTGAAACTTTATAAGGCTTTCAGTTGGAGGTTATTTAGTTGAAATACGTGAAGGTAGTTTCGTTAAATCGTAATGAAATAACCACAATTCTAAAAGCTTAGATTTAGAAAGTCGTCGATGTAACTAAGTATATTCCCTTCAACTAGGTATCCTGGTTTACGGATGACCTGTTGCGGAATGTGGTAAAAAGCTCCTTACGCCAGTGGCCTTGCACCTTGCTCGATGTTCCGGCTGATGACTCCGGTGCCGGCTGCCGCGGCCCGTGACGCCCTCGCGCCCTGCGCCCGCGCCGTTCGCGTTCCCATGGAGCAGGTGCCTTTGTGCGCATCCCATGCATATTTATGGGTCATTGTTGCCCCTTTACGGTCAGATGGCGTTGGACAAATTCCTCTTTTCGATCAATGACCTAAATTATTTGATAATGTATGTAAGGAAAAGTGAAACTATACTTTCATGATGCAAAGTGCTTTATTAATTGCTGAACTAAACAGTTTAATGTTTATGACGTTCATAACTTTTATGCTAAAATTGCAATACCTGTCGAAGTTATTCGAGAAACTCAAGAGAAGTTGTGTGCACTAGTCAAAGTCACGATACTTTTCACAGAGAGTTAAGCTTTCATTCATTTAACAACCTCTATAGAATAGTTAGACTTCTCCAGCGAGAATATCAGTGCTCTGTTTAATCTGTTTAAATGAACGACATGGCTCTACACGAATAAATAGTCTTTTAACATACCGACGTATCACGACAATCTTCACATTGTAATTTCGCCTTTCAATTCTGTGCATAAGTGTTAAATTTAGATTTATCAACGTGCTTCTAATTATCAATATGTATGGTTCTGCGAGGAACACGTTTAATGCATTACCATCTATTTGCGCTCGCACTCTTTGCACACGTTGTGCAGGTCATGTCGTCTCTACCTACAACTTCACTACAACTCAGCTTGAACGTAAACATTCCTAAAAGTCATTCATCATTTTAAGATTAGTCATTTACACTTAGCTGTTATATATGTTAAGGTTAAATACAATGGAAATAATGTTAATATTCATATCCGCATGATTGTGATTGACATTTTACAAGCTGCGTTAATAGAAAGAGTGTCTTAATTTCTCTTTTCACGAAAGGCATTTTGATTGAAAGCAGCAATGTGGGCTTTAAGTTCGTTAAAGGTAACTCTCGCGTCGTCTCCTGGAATAATGGCATACATTAACTGCATTTACATATAATATGGCATTTTGCAGCGCGCATAGTTTTCGCGGTGTCCATTAAAATGGAAGGAATAAAGCCGCGGCGTTCGCGCATTTAGAATGCCTTTCAATTAAATTAACAGACTCGTCTTTCCTCTTGACAGCTTCACGGTTCTTGTTTTCTCTTCGCTGATAAAAAGCTTTTTGAGTGACTTAGAGCCGATGATTTACTCACGAGTAAGTTTATACATTCACGCAACAAAATTGTTGATTCATCACAATCATTCGGTCAAGATACTAGACGACTGTGGCAAATAATTTTTAACCTACCATTTTTGTCAACATTGTTTTTTGTTACCGGCGCGTTTTGAATTTTCCAACATAAGTAGGATTGTTGACATCTCGTCACTGGCTAGTTGACACTTTCTGCACACAGCGATGGAAACGAGTCTATTTACTTTTCTCATTGTTAATCCTTGACAAACTGTCATGTCCCCGTTTTTTATCTGCCTTGCATTCTATTAATAATTCATAATATATTATTTTAGTTTTTTAGGTTACGATTGAATTTACTTCTATATTGTTTGATTCATTCATGGCCCATCGTTATGTTATGAGGTACAAGTCTTCTACAAGCCATAACTGTAATACACAAGATGATTATCTTAAAATATGTGTAATGTGAAAATTAATTATCTGTTATCTTAGAAATACTGCATGCATGATGGCTGCACAACATACAAGTAATTGTATGAATTAATTCTCAAAGACTAGATCAGTACTTACTGACCGAGTAAAAGCTACTAAAACTGCCTGCATTACAGAAACGGCGTATAGTTTACGTGAAATCTAATCAAAGCCTATAATTATGTGTCCATATACATGCTGCCTTACATGAAATAGAAATGTCAAGATCACGCACTATTTTCCATTAGGCATTATTTTCTTTTCTATCACACATTGATCATAATATTACGATGTCACTTTCTCTTCTGATAAACTTCTCAATTCACTGAGTTCAGTTTCTCCACAAAATTATACTGCTTATTGTCTTCAATAATGTATGGAAAACATTTTTCTAAGCTACATTGTTACGTGCAATTTCATTGTTATTCAAAAGTTACGTTTCAGACAGTAATACCCTTACACTAGTTGAGCAAAAGAGTGGACGACGGCGCGTTACCGCACGAGGCGTCACGCTTGTCGTAGTGTTTACATCTAGGCTTTTGTCGCCTTTTCTTTCTCATATAATACGCCAGGAATAAATTAGTTGAACAATTACTTACGTTTCCGGTAAACTTTACGTTTAAATCTAATTGTCTCTTGTGACGGTTACTACATTTTTGCTTTCTACTTTTCCATTATTATCTGTATCAATTTCCAGTTCACCTTCCATTGTGACGTCTGTGATTTATTTCTTTTTACCAATTTGATATTTCGTTTCGACGATAAGCGGCCGGCTATTTGGGCTCGCACCTCGCCATTGAAAGCAATCTCTGTGTGAACGACTTTGGCGCGGCGAATGGTTCAAGCCTCCGTCTACTACAAAATTATACATCATTTTTTTTCTGTTCACGAGCCATTGTTCGTACTCGGCTTCGACGGAATGTTTGGACTTATCGCGGTTTAAATTATGACCTTCGGATGAGAGTATTTCGGCCTAATAGGTGAAACCGTTCACGTAGCCTGTCAGTCTGTGTGATTAACCATAATAATCAGCGATCTTACTTTCTAAGATTGCGTTTCTTTAGCAAAGTTATGGTTCAGTGCGAGCGTATGGCCGACGGCCTCGATCGGGGCAGCTCGCAGTGCGATACGGTTTGCTCTGTCACTAATGGGTGCTAAGCACGGAAGCGGGAGATTTCTCGTAATTGTGAACTTTTCACCTCACCAGCGAAAATTGTCGAGCATAATAATGATAAAATTACAACTTTCTAAACGGTTATTAAGAGTCACTTAGCTCGTTTTGGACGACCACAACAATGTGCGTTCGGCGCGGCGGTCGCGGCGCGGCGTCGTGACGCGACTTTTTGCGCGGGCGATCTCACTTTCACGACATGTCCTTATCCGCGCTCCGATATTGTTCAAATTTCGATTTCGTTACACCGCCGCTGGCCATCCGCTGATTATGGCCTATTAACGTTTATCTTTTTCTTTGTTTCTGCAACTTAGGATTGCGATGCAGCGTACTTTACTTAATAGGAGTTTTCTCGAGATTTCAAGCACGTTTGACCCCGACCGCTCTCGTCACATTCGTTTGCAATGTTCCCGCAGCCCGCAGCGGTCACTGCCAATATGGTAAACTAATATTGGCGTACACCAGTCAGCGCAAAAGAAGCGCATTACATTTAAGCTTAGTCATTTAATTGCTTAGTAAATTGGAATATGCAAATACACTTTTCAATTCGATCCGTCTAATTTGCGAATAAATAATAAGTAGAAGTGCAAAATTTATGATGTGAAAGTTAGAATTGTTAAATAATAAACATTTACTTAGTTGATAACGTTTATCAGCTTTACGGTAGTATGTAAAATTGCGTTATCATTTACTGCTACAATAATTTTAATTACTTGTCTGAAAGTATCTTATTGAATTCGGGTTCGGAAACGTTGTAACAAAAATAAATACCTAATGTAATTTATTACCGGACCAACTTCAGAATAACATAAGATGTGTATCAAATGAAATAGATGCACACATATTATCAGGCATGTCAACATAATGCAACAAAAACAGAAGTGTCAAGTACAGCCTTATTATCTTCGTTGTATAGTCTGTGGCACAGCACAGCTACTTTATCTTATCTGTGCGATAACCCGCCACGATGTGCTCGCGGCGTCGGACCAAAAGGGTTTCCATTCAAGTAATCACTAGATTAAATAAATTAACATTCTGTGTACCATCTTTATTCATTTTACAAAATATAAACGCATTCATAACCAGCATTGTTTACTGCGACCGTGGGACGGGAGCTTTGTTTAACCCGCAAGCAAACATTGTCACACTGAAGTGTTTTTGTATTGTGTTTATATTTTATTTATTTATTCCAAATAATTACACAGTATAACTAGAAGACAATTTAAATGCACATTAAAAGAATTGAATAAAAAAATGAAACGGTAGAGGGTGTATCCATACTCGAGCATAACCTCAAACATTCTCCATCTACTTGTAAACATTATCATACTCAAGGTCTGACGTGAGGAGTTGAGGACAGCATTCAGTAACTGCAAAGCGCGAACCAGCGTGAATTTTTGCGAGACACAGTTCTCGATGGCGGCATCGCTAACAGATAGACAGATAGAAGATATGGTTGTGACTAACATTTATTCATTCAGCTTTATTAACAGTGCCCGTGATTTTATTTGCATGCGCGACCTCTCAAACTTGTTTGCGACAGTCTCCCCGACTGATTGAGTAAAGATGGCTTGTTAACTAAACTAACACAAAACGTTAGATTCATCAATTTGCCGTAACTCTACATTAGTTTAGCTTTCCTTGAGCTAGAGATCTTAGAAAGCCCGCGCCCCGGGCGTCCTATATTCCACTATCTGTCCCACTCAGCACCAATTAACTTCCGAAGCTTCCGAGCTTGTGCTTCTACAACTGAACTATAACAGTTTTTATAGCTTCCTTACATAGGTATGATAGTTTACTCGTTTTCTCTACACAACTGATATTTTTTTAACGTCCTCGTCCAGAGATTACTGCCAAATGATTATTTTTATTACAGATCTCGGTTAGAAAGATACTTATTATGTTAAATGGGCTGACTTCATTTCCCATAATTTCGTTTGTCATAATTTCACTTGGCATATCAACGTTTGCCATAAAATATATAGAAACGTGCTGTTTTCAGGATTTATTAAAAGTCGTCTTATAGAATGCAGTAGGTTAGGATAGTAGGATAGGTTAATTAATACTGTTTTAGAAATAAATTACTTTACTATGACAAATGAATATTATAATTCAGGCAAACGATAGAGAACCATTTCAAATATGTGCATCAAGCAAAGACTACTCGAATTTCTTTTCGGGCCTGTCCGCACAGCGCGGCTAGGTCCATAAGATTCAATGTGTGTACAGAATAGCGAATAAAAAATTGCACGATGAAATATGGCTGTGCGGACAGGCTTAGAAAAAAATCACGTAGGTAACATTTCTCACGATAATTTTCCTTAGCTATAGGCAAAGAAGTACCGAAGTTAGATGTAACGTCGCACGTATAGTCATTTAATGTTCCCATTAAATCGTGCATGTTTTACAACCAATTAGACGGCTGTGTCTGCAACGGTTGAGATAAACAAAATAGGAAAAACGTTGATCTCCTCCTTGCTCGATCAGGTTTTTATGTTGTATTTCAAAATCAAATCGAATGTAGAAGATGTTGATTAGCCAAATATAACATGATTTGTATGTGAAAAGTAGCCATGTCAAATGTTAAGATTCAACTTTGTGTAAATTATTCTATAGTTAAATTTAAGAATTTATATTTATAAATATAAAACACTGTTGCAGTAGAAAAACCGAAGAAATAGAGTGTTATACTTGTTCAGGATGTTATTTTTTCTTATAAATAGATTTCAGTGTTACCTGCAGAACTTGGCACCCATTTAGATCTCAATCCTTTTGTCGGTGAAGTCCACTATCAAGCATATTTTTAGTATTGAACTTGGCTAACATTTTTCACATTCTGACTGTTAAAAAATGTATTTTCCTACTCCTGTACTTTAATCTGTTTTTTACATGGTCGCGAACAAATATATAAGAACATAGATAATATGACTTCAGAAAGTCTATACTTAATCTATTCGCCATAACAGCACTTGTGTCGTAATGTCGTTATTACGATACACCAAGCTGCCACATAATATTAAATGTAGGGTACACTCAACACTAAAGCCCAGTTTAGACCTGCTGAGTTGAGTAGAGTAGGGTACAGTCGGGTACAGTAGGGTAAAATAGGGTACAGTAGGGTACAGTCGGGTACAGTAGGGTAAAATAGGGTACAGTAGGGTACAGTCGGGTACAGTCGGGTAAAATAGGGTACAGTAGGGTACAGTCGGGTACAGTCGGGTACAGTAGAGTAAAATAGGGTACAGTAGAGTACAGTCGGGTACAGTAGGGTACAGTCGGGTACAGTAGGGTAAAATAGGGTACAGTCGGGTACAGTAGTAGGGTAAAATAGGGTACAGTTGGGTACAGTCGGGTACAGTAGGGTAAAATAGGGTACAGTAGAGTACAGTCGGGTACAGTAGGGTAAAATAGGGTACAATAGGGTACAGTCGGGTACAGTAGGGTAAAATAGGGTACAGTATGGTACAGTAGGGTACAGTTGGGTACAATAGGGTACAGTAGGGTACAGTTGGGTACAGTAGGGTACAGTCGGGTACAGTCGGGTACAGTAGGGTACAGTAGAGTAAAATAGGGTACAGTAAGGTACAGTTGGGTACAGTAGGGTAAAATAGGGTACAGTCGGGTACAGTAGGGTAAAATAGGGTACAGTTGGGTACAGTCGAGTACAGTAGGGTAAAATAGGGTACAATAGGGTACAGTCGGGTACAGTAGGGTAAAATAGGGTACAGTAGAGTACAGTCGGGTACAGAAGGGTAAAATAGGGTACAGTTGGGTACAGTCGGGTACAGTAGGGTAAAGTAGGGTACAGTAAGGTACAGTCGGGTACAGTAGGGTAAAATAGGGTACAGTAGGATACAGTCGGGTACAGTAGGGTAAAATAGGGTACAGTTGGGTACAGTCGGGTACAGTAGGGTAAAATAGGGTACAGTAGGATACAGTCGGGTACAGTCGGGTACAGTAGGGTAAAATAGGGTACAGTAGGGTACAGTCGGGTACAGTAGGGTAAAATAGGGTACAGTCGGGTACAGTAGGGTAAAATTGGGTACAGTAGGGTAAAATAGGGTACAGTAGGGTACAGTCGGGTGCAGCAGGGTAAAATAGAGTAAATAAGGTTACAGTAGGGTACAGTAGGGTAAAATAGGGTACAGTAGGGTAAAATAGGGTATTTTACCCTACTGTACCCTATTTTACCCTACTGTACCCGACTGTACTCTACTGTACCCTATTTTACCCTACTGTACCCGACTGTACCCTACTGTACCCTATTTTACCCTACTGTACCGACTGTACTCTACTGTACCCTATTTTACCCTACTGTACCCAACTGTACCCTACTGTACCCTATTTTACCCTACTGTACCCGACTGTACCCTATTTTACCCTACTGTACCCGACTGTACCCAACTGTACCCTATTTTACCCTACTGTACCCGCCTGTACCCTTTTTTACCCTACTGTACCCGACTGTACCCTACTGTACCCTATTTTACTCTACTATACCCAACTGTACCCGACTGTACCCTACTGTACCCTATTTTACCCTACTGTACCCAACTGTACCCTACCGTACCCTATTTTACCCTACTGTACCCGACTGTACCCTATTGTACCCTATTTTACCCTACTATACCCGACTGTACCCTACTGTACCCTATTTCACCCGACTGTACCCGACTGTACGCCAGTTTACCCTACTGTACCCGACTGTACCCTATTTTACCCTACTGTACCCTATTTTACCCTACTGTACCCGACTGTACCCTACTGTACCCTATTTCACGCGACTGTACCCTACTGTACCCGAACTGTACCCCATTTTACCCTACTGTACCCGACTGTACCCTATTTTACCCTACTTTACCCTACAGTACAGTCGAGTACAGTAGGGTACAGTACAGTACAGTCGAGTCGTAGAAAAAATATTGTATGCAACGGTGTATAATTTGGTCTTAACGGCTCGTGCCGTCTTCCATTGCGATACTCGCATTCGCTCGTATCGCAACTCACGTCACTCGCCTTTTAAGACCTCACTTATACAACCGTTGCATAAAATACTATTGTAACACACAAAAACGAGTGAATAGGCTTTTGCTAAACCAGTCTGATTGGGGTCAGTCGCTGGTAACTTTATATTATAAAAAAATGCAAGGTTTAAATAATTTAACCATACATCGATGATTCAGGCATATCCATCGCGTACGCTGTATCGAGATCGCCGTAACTATCCTTAATTAACTGATAGCAGTTTATTGATATCGCTGCCACGATAACGATACATTATTAGATATTGCAAAATAGCGGGAAAGCGAGTTACGCCAATACACCACACTAATAATAACTTCAGGCTGCATATGGAGATAATGGATTTCAGATATTTACTTAAGCCGGATAACAAGTCACAAATCTTTTTGAGACACGTTATGCGAACATGTAACTTGATTCTTGTTATCCTACTAATATTATAAATGAGAAAGTTTGTAAATATGTTTGGTCGTTTGAATGTTCGTTAGTCAATCTAGCAATACCTAACTGCTAAACGAGGGGCAGACTCGTGGTCACACCAGGTTGTCACACCACTATAGAGAATTATCCTTTCGTTTTCGTCGGAAATTCATCAGAAATCATTTTTATTCCGCAAAAGTAGGTAGGTTAGGTTCGTTAGGTATCTATAGGTATAGATGCCCGAAGGGCAAATAGGCTAGAAATAGGAGCCCTGCTACAGGCTGGGCGCCGTCGAATAGCAATGGCGTGACACCCTGGTGTGACGACGAGTCTGGTCCCGCTAAACGGATATAGATGAAAGTTGGGGTACAGATTGAAAAAGATCTAGATTGATACATAGAATACTTAATTTCCCGCTAATAAGTTCCCGTGGGATAATATTATTGCTTTAAACAAGGAATGGGGTGCTGTCCAAGAACGTTGAAAGGTATCTCGGCTTTTAAAATGACTTGTTGACTTCGCTTGTATTCCACAGGTGTCGTTGTCAGCGAACGTTGTCCTTTAAAAGTGTTACCGTAACCTTTTTTGATTCATTGCTAAAACGGGCAAAGCTGAGGCATAAAGCTAGTTGATAATAAAGCACCCCAAAAGACTATGCAGATGCAGCCAGTTGATTCTCTTATTTATTTAAATAATAATGCTTTAATTTTTCTGGTTTGGACAAGTTTTTAGAGAATTTTTTCAAGTGATCCCAGTTGCTGATCAGATTTTCCTCCGATACTCTTACACATTATACCATAGATATCTATACTGTTCTATGTAAGTAAGTGCTGAATACTCCCTGAAAAGAACAAGAAATTTTAAATTTTTCTTTCGCTGATAATTTAGAACACTTTTCTAGATTAGGTAACACTTTTTTATCACGGGAATATGCAATGTTTCCACGGAACGTCGATGAAGTTGCAGGTCTGGGGGGTTCCTCCGAAATTTGAAATTCGAAGTTTGTGTCGTACCGTCCCTCTCAATCTCATTATTAAATATTATTAGCGTGAACGAGACAGCATGACACGAAGTTCGAAAATAGCATTTCGTAGTATACGGCTTATAAAAGCAGCTTCAAGGAACTGGCAGATGGTTTTCTAATAACGATTGGCGACGGCCTTGCGCCCGCGCTGTATCAACGTCAACAAACCGCTATCTTATCGCGATCACTCACATTTGGGCCAATGACGAAACGCGCCGCTCCCGCCAAAACCAATAGCGGGCCTGATCCCGATTTGATTGCTGCAACTTTGTATTGATAGGAAAGTGCAAAAAAGTTAATACAACGTTTGACATTCCATCATACTCTTCTTGGTCATCAACCAGGTATCGGCTTTGCTTTTCGTTCAGTTACATACCTAAGCACACCAGTACATTTAGTAAGTAATATACAAGTGGGATGCGAGGTCGATTGTTAAATAGATTGACAGCTTACCTTCCTCGAGCGGCATAGAAAGTCTAGACCGAACCAGTAGGTAAAAGAATTTCGTCTCACGTCACGTCAACGTCACTTGCCTGGTCAGGAGTGTCAACGTGGGATGTTATAACCAGTGATCGTACATTTTGTAGCATTTTTGGTGCGACGACGTCAAATGAACACGACATCGACCTAGGGTTGTCGACGTGTATATAATATGATTGACGTTTCTAATAATGTAATATTATGTTGTCGTTGAAAATAAAACGCTAAATTATTTACTTAATCTTTTGATAAACAACATTTCGTTTTTATTATATATGTTTTAATGTTTCTCGTCAAAACATGTTTCAATCGTGTCATTTTTTTAGCACAATAAATATTGAAGAATTTTCCTTAATAAAAAACTGTGCTTACTTAACAGTTTCTCCATTGTGTTCAATCAGTTAATAAAACTGTTTTTTAGCACTTGACGGGACGTCATTGACGAAATAAAATGACTTCTATATGTATTTATGGACTGCCATAACGCATTATACTGTCAATGCAAATATACAGCAGAAAAGTAAGTATATCAATTTCTAATCATAAATAATAACTATAACCTCAGATAAGGATTTATTGCAACACATTTTCTCATAATAGAAAATTAACCCTTCATTTCATTATGTATATTGGGTTGGGTTTTACATGTTCTAAGAATATTTTCTGTATTTTCGATTTCTACTGCACACCTTGAAAAACACAAACAATACAGAATACAGAACATAAAACTTAATAAAAATAGAGGTAGATAACAGGCGTTCTTCAAGACGAGATTTGAATCGTTTTTTTTTTAATTTTTATTTAAATACAAACCATCTCTACATTATTAATTTTTAAGTTCTAAATGCCTTTGATTTTATTTGATCCTTGGTTCAAACAATTTAATATTGAGCACTACTGACAACCCTAGCACTGCACCAAAAATGCTACAAAATCTACGATCACTGGTTATAACACTTCTCCGAATAGATGTATCTATGTATTACTGTTGCCGATACACGATCTAATAAATTCACTACTCCAGCGCATAATTACAATGCTGCGTTGCAATTCATATCAATTTAAAATTTTAATTTATCCTTAATAGCTTAATAAATGTAAAATCACTGCGATAGTGTTTGTGGTTTTAATACTTACGAGTAATGAGGCAGCTAGTGTTATTGAGATGTCAATTCGACATGGAAAAGCTTTTTGTTTATCATCGGTAATCTTTGATATCTCTAATTAATTACAAGAATTATTATTGCTCATTGTGTTTGTTGATGTTAAGTGTGAATTATTTTATGAGACAAGGGAAATAATAAAATAAATAAAATATGTGATTGGATGCGGATGGCGCAGGGCCGATCTGTTTGGCGAGCCTTGGGAAAGGCCTATGTTCAGCAGTGGACGTCTTTCGGCTGAAATGATGATGATCTGATTCTGGTGCTAAAATTGGTGACCCTACTGATCCAAGCGCATTGTCCTTGTTTATTTTCACTTACTTAGGTACATACTTAAAGAATAATGCGATTTGCGTGCGATCAGCTGGTGACTAATAGGTACTTTAAATCGCAACATTTAAAATTAAATACTGAAATTGAGTCTACTACCTATTCTACAGAATAGTCCTGAAATATATCCTGAATAGTTTACAGTTTCAGAAAAAATAAACATTTGGGAAATGAAACATTTGCCAAATGAATCAGTTTGGGAAAAATAATTTGCCAAACGGAAGTGCGTGAGTTCATGCGTGAACAAAAATATGTAAATAAATGGGATAGTAGGTACTTACTTATTTATACTATGTATGTAATGCGAAATTGGCTATTGAATTGGATAGCTAGCAGGGCCTAAAAGTCTAGATTTATAATATTTTGTTCCAATACTCAACGATAATTTGCCATTTTGGCCTGTGCCCTGCAGTGGGACGTATATAGGCCGGGATGATGATGATGATGATGATGAATTTGGTACCGGGCGAGAGTTTTAGCCTCATTAAGCACATCTGGATTCGCTATGAAGATGTAGGGACACTAACAATATTATTAGGTAGCTACAACAATCATATCAGTTTTTTTACACGCAGCACGCAGACGACAGCTCCGCCCCTTCTTACGCTCATGCAAATCGTATAGAATATCAAAATTACTCATGCATAAAAAACCCAGTCCATCTGCATGACGCGTGTATGCGTCGAAATTGATTACGTTCCTCATCACGCACGTGCCTATAGGAAACTGTTTACGTGAGGCCATTACGTTTTTGTGGGCCCCAAGCCGCCCTGCGATTTGTCGCGGAACATTCTAGATAAATTGGAACAATCTAGTGGGGAATGGAAATAGAGCCTGTGACGTGGCTATTGGTCGACGTCATTTACGTGTGGCCTCTTGGAGAGGCTCAGAGTCACGCAACGAGATATGGAGAGAGCTATGCTTGGAGTTTCTTTGCGCGATAGAATCTGGAATACGGAATTTCGCCGAAGAACTAAAGTTACCGACACAGCTGGAAGAATAATGCAAGTTGAAGTGGCAATAGGCGGGCCACGTCCACATTGCTCGAAGAACAGATAATCGTTAGGGGAGAAAGGTTCTCGAGTGGCGACCACGAATCGGAAGGCGAGGCGTTGGCAGGCCTCTCACTAGGTGGACTGTGTCGCGAGACTTGTGGGGAACCGGTGGAAGTAAGTGGCGCGTTGTCATCCATTGTGAAGCGTAGCGTTCCAAGGAAGAGAACAGTGGATGTTTACCGGCTGATAATGATGACGATGATGAACATGTATGGTAGGGAATTTTAAGAAGATTCCAGCGACACTTGCAATTATTGCTTATAGTAGTTCATGTTTTTTTGACGAATGTTTACATACATACACACAGTCTCACGGATCATCGTAAAATGACTGCCATTGTAACTTTGTGCTGGTAACTTTTTTCAGAATCCGGCATATACCGTTTTGTATCGTAGTACTCGTAGTCTTATCACCCAATAAAATCATTCTTTAGTATTTTTAAGGAAGGAAGTCAGATTTTCTACATCCTCAAAAAGTTATATTAAAGATGTCTTGATGATGAGATGATTAAGAAAAAATTTTGCTGCTCTGTAAATTTTTAATATAACATGTTTGTATCATTTTCAAAGATGTAGTAGGTATCTATGTTTTGGATCGGTTTACGAACCGTAGCCATGGCGCCGGGTGCTTTGAACTATAAATTAATAAAACAGTAAACGTTTTCGCAAAGCTGTACGTCTGGTTAACTCTTTTTGCGGCAATCTGCGGAATCAGATCGTGGAACGAGGCCTATTTAGACGAAAAGGTTTTGCCAAAAAAAACCTAGTTTGTCGTCGTGTGGCGGACGAAAACTAAACTTAATACTTTTAAGTTACGGGTGGCAGTTGAATGGTGGGTAAAAGAACTTATGTAAATAAATGGAATGTTGTGTTTGTGTGTAATAATGATATGCCGGGATGAGTTTGTCACGCTCGGGGGTGAATGGTCTGAGCAAATGTGCTCGTGATCTCTGAATAAATCTTTGCATATTCATGTTATATGTAAGTGTGGTCTTAAGAGCTTTACACATTAATGAGCTTAGTTATTCAGTGAAGGTTTTAAATTGTGAGATGTTAATTAGGAAGAACTACATTTAGAAAGGTCGGTAAAAACGAATTTGTCCGAAAAACACAAAATTAAAAACTTAATCCATGTAAATCAAAATCTATTGTCCAATGTAGGTTCTTATGAAAACGCATCACTCCACTTTTTTTGTGCTTGTTATTGTCAAGATAATGTTTGCATCAAAGAGAATATGTATTTGCAAAAAATAACAATCAGTACAACCGTTCGAAACCGGGGAGCCCCCGCCAGGTAGTTAAAAATATTTTTTTTGAAAATCGTTGCGATTCTAGTTAGTACGAATACAGGGATACAACCTAAATAAGAACTGGCATTTTAATCCAGGTTATGTTTACAAACAAGCAGTTACCGCCCTTGACCAAGATTGGTAAGATAAGTGCGGAATGTGTCGAAATGTTGTTTAATTAAGATCATTTAGATCAGATAAGCCCATCGCTGGACCGCGCGTCGCGTTCCATTCCAGCTATTACGTTGGCTATGCTAAAATTCCTAAGGTGCATTATCGAGCTGTGCTGTCATGTTGTATAATAATCTAGTTTAGTAGAATTTAGCAATGGGCGTTGAATGAACGGACTAGACTTATAACACCCCTCTTTTTGAGTCAGGGGTTAAAAAAACGGTGTCTAGCGATAGTGTGTAGCGATAAGGCCGCCCATTGCTTACCTTGTATATTTTTTTCATTTACTTTTTTTTCTGTATTGTTTTCTTTGTGATGTACAATAAAGAGTCATTGTATTGTACATATTGTATAGTCTCGGCTCCTAAACGGAATTATTTGAGGAAAAGTAGTAGGCTCGCTGACGAAATGACGAGCAACAGTTAGTAATAAAATAAACCAATTACGAAAGTTCTCAGGCATATATAATGTTAAATAAGGTAGACGCATGCGTATAAAGCTCGTAAAACAGGGGTTAATCGCAAGTTCTGTGGAAAATTACTAAATTAGTGAGCTTTTATGTCATGTTTACTGCCGAGTGCGTAAGCTGAGGACTATAATAGACCAGTGCAAGGTCAAAAAGCTAGACTATGATTTATTATTAAGCCAGCCCGACGGTCCTTTATAAACGTTGAGTAAGTTAAATTTTAATTTAAAACGTCTGATAGAATAGGGATGTTCCACTTTTTTAAGGGGGGTGAGTTATTTGGTTTGAGTTTGAATGACATCGTTAACATGGTGCGGTTTTAATTATTTGTACATACGTTTATTTTTGTTTGTACAACATAGGCTCATTAGTATATCATGATAACAGTTGTTTGTTGTTACTTGTTAGGGTTTATTAATTTCGAGCTGTTAAAAATCGATTTATAATGTCTGCTGATGGAACTTACAAAATTAGATGTTTAGGATTTCAGTCAGTTTTCACTTTTTAAAACCTAAAACATCCTTCTCTCTCTTGTGCCAACTCAGAACATTCTAGTATCTAAGGAAATAACATAAAACAGAACACTATACATCCGATTTTCTCGAAAGTAAATTATGAAACTGACTCCAACTTTTTTAACGCTGGGGACATCCACTTAGAGTCGCTATACGAATTCCCGCAATTTGCCGAATCAGTCGCTCCGTCGTCGTAGAACAGGGGTAGGTCGACGACCTCGACCTGCGAAGATCAGGTGACGTCACGTGGAATCGTAGTTATTAGACTGTGGCTTAACCTGTGCCGCAGCACATAGAGTTGGAACAGGGGGTTAACTTCGATAAAGATTTTTTAGCAGCTAATGACATTAATTTAAGATTATAAATCAGATTAGATTTTTATTAACCTTTTATGCAAAACATTCTGTTAAATGCAAATAAAGTTTTTTTTTTTTTATTTTTTTTTATTTTTATGCCTCAGTGAGGAAATTAGAAACATTTTACCTAGAAGTAGTTTAAAATTGTTTTACTGCGCGCTATTATACTCAGTTATAAATTAACCATTCTCTTTACAATTCCTTTCAAACATATATCGCAGTGGCAATTGTAATCAATCCTAGACTGTAATAAAACTATTTTTAAATACATGCTGCAATACTGCTAACGACCTGTGTATTGTGAGAATATGCTCTCGAATGTAGTCGAAAGGTAGATAGATCAGTGCATTTCGAAGGCTGCGAATTGCTACGGTCTACTTGCACTTACGGGCCACCTGCTCAAGCAATAATCGCTCTAACCATCCTCCTTCTGTTACAGATGACAGCAGCAGAGAAGAGGTCACTTCGGAACAACAGGTGAGTTGGAAAATCTAGTACAAGATACAACAAAATTTGTAATTTAAACGCGGTAATCTTTCCTTTTTTTTCAAAATGTATGCGTGTATGTTCGCTATGTGCCAATAAGTTATAATGGAGGGCGGTTTTTGCATAGGTATTATAAAACTGCCGAGGTGTGTTTGTTAGTTGATAATTAGCCAATTAGCAAAGCAACTAAGTGGAGTTGTACTAAGTTACTATAACGATAACCAATGTCAATATCAAAGTCAATCATTGGCTATCGCTATATAAACTTGGTGGACCTAATTAAGATTGAAAATGTTTGTACGAAATATCTCGCTGGTCTGTATCAAGACTACAGACAGCCATTTGGTGACCCTCAGTTTATTCAACGTATGTGTGTATGTAGGTTCACGTGCCATTTATGATTCACAAAGTGAACCTTTGAAATTTTGCGGTGTACTCGCTTCACCGAGCCCAGTTAATAACAACGTCAATCGATGTTGCTTTGATCCGCAACGACATTGTTGCACGTCAGTCAGCCTGTTGATTATCACCATAGCGAACCATGGTCGGACATTGAATCGCCGTTGTAATGGCGTAATGACTCTAATTGGGCCGCTGTTACGACACGGCATGCATGAATGGGACACACACCTTCACCGGCATATTCTGTCTAACTATAGGTATGTCAGTTAGGCGTTCCATTTTATTCGCTGACCGAATTACTCGTGAATTTTGTAGTAATATCAAGGGGTTATAAACAAAAGTAATATACTTTACTTACCTTACATCAAATTTATTTCTTCCTCTCGCCAGAAAAGGACTTTTTACTTCTCTGTTAGAAAATTAATTAACCGATTGTAGTTTTTATTTTTCTGGTAATCTTGGCTTGATTCAAAGCTTTTTTGTTTTAGTCGTTTACAAAATATTTAAATTTTTCGATGACAATTATTACTTAAATTAAACCGGAGTGGTTAGAAATAGTTTCTCAGCTCGGAGTTATAATGCTCAAACATACAAATAGAACAGCGTGTAGCGATGCAATTAGGCCATGATCAGCTGTCTTGCTAACATTATAAAAACAAACTTGCAACCAAATGAAAAGATGTTTACAAACAACGTATGAAATGGAACCTGTTTTAGTGCAGGTGATCGCACTATACTGATGTTGCAGAATTGAATGCAAGATGCTGCTAATGCAATGGTACCAGCACCCCCCTGGTGCGTAGGAATGCAGCTATATTGTCCAATTAAAATTATGCAGTGCTTATTTCTTTTGCATCTTACGTACTCCGTTGTAATATGATACTGTGGACCTTTTGTATTTTCATTACATCATGTAATTATATGAATGAAAGATTTTAATGTTGGAGGAATTTTAAATTTTACGCTACGTGAACTTACATTGTTTTTTATTGGCTAGATACAAGTACTTAAGAGCTAAAGGTGTTCTGTTACATGTTTTTTACAAATTAATGAATGAATTTGAGATATAAATAGAAACATAATCTTAACTTAGTAAAGCAACCCAAAAGTATCAGATCTTGATAAAGTTTTAATGGGATAACCATTGAGGTACCTATCTCCTTTTAATTTTAAAATAAATTATAAAAAATAGAATCGATCATATCGTCCTCTATTTTTAAGGTGGTACAGTCAGCAACAAAAATATGAATACACTTAAAGTACCAAAAATATGTATACACGCCGTTATGCCCTGGTAATAGTGTCGTGGATGCATATTTTTGGTACTTTGGGTGTATTCATATTTTTGTCGCTGACTGTACAAAATATAAAAAAATATTAAGAAAAAATCTCAATCAGTGTAGTTTTACCGATGACTTAAATTTTGCTTCTGTGGAAGAATAAAAAATGCTCTCTATTTATACCATGGAAATTTTGAATAATCATCGAGGAATACGCCTGCCAAATTACATGCCTCTAGCTTCATTAGTCTGTGCATTGTCTTGTCTCAGTCAGTCACGTTACTCTTTAGCTGAAGCAGAAGATAATCAAGGTGGTCAAAAACCGAAACTATCTAACGTAAGCTTGCTTACTAACAACAAGTGACTTGTTGCCACTCGGGATGCGGCAGATTTACGACTGGACCACACACTCGTACGCGGCGACACGCTCGTGAACACCGTACAACATACCCTCAGAGCCTTACCGCAATAAATTTGAAGCCTCACAAAGCTTCATTCAATTTCGTTACATTGCTGGGTCGTTAAGCTATTGATTTATAAGTTGTAGATCAACGACAGCAATGTACCGCAATTCGCACGGTAATTGTCGGCTTTTACTTTCCAATTTGTTGCGTTGTCCAGAAAACTTCCCTAAAGAGGACAATGACTCTAAAGGCCATTGTATCGCTAAATTATCGAGCGACCACAGAGCTACAAACAAGAAGGATAGAAATATTATCGTGTGTATTTCTTTTCTAAATCGATGTCTTTTTTGCTTCTCCACTTCTTAACACACACACGTTTTTTATGTTGTCATACGTTTCAGTACATTGTTTTTGTCCAATTATCTTCGTCACAAACTGAGCCAGAAAAATAAGTGTTTGGCTTTTTAGCTATAAAGGCGCCTCATGTTTTTAGTTCGCGTCCCATTTCTCACAAAGACTCTTTGATTGATCACCGTTCTTAATAATAAGTAATGCAAAAAACTTGTTGTTGGGATCAGTTCTATACGTACGACACTCAATTGATTCATACCTCACCAGTATGAGGTAGTTCTTTTGTAGTAGTTGGTAGTATGGTAGTAGTTACTGTACAAACGGCAAAAGAAAATCCTTGATTGTTAACCTGATCTACTTAGTAAAATTTAAGACTGCATTGAACACGGTGACCGTTGCAATTGACAGTAGTCACTAGCCATCTTCTACTAGGACAAGTGGTTGCAACGGTACCATCTGTGAGTTACTGTCGGCGGTTGCCGCCCGCCGTCCGTCAACGTGATGTATGGCCGACTCCCGCGGACTGGGACCGAGAAATCCGCCTAGTTATTGTCGACAGCTGAATGGGTGATTTGGTATTCGTATTATACCAGCCTCTGACCAACTGTCCGGTGACTTATAAGCTGGAGGCGTGACATGCCACGGGATATCGAGGTTAGGAAGCATCCTAAATTTGCGATCGGTACCTAAGTTAAAACAATGAACGATTGTGTACTGTACAATGCTTCACGTTTCTTAGGAGTCTGTACATCAGTCAGATATGTATCTTCTTGAAACACTTATTATATTTATTACGGTGAAGAGTATGCACGCTTAATAACTTCACTGTACTCTTGTTTTATTTGATGATGATGATACAGGATAGCAGGGACGACAAATGTATGGTTATTACTTCAATAATTAAGATCCGTATCAGTAACTCGGAGTTATAGTGGCCGGCTGCGCACCCGCAATAGAAGATTTTTGCTTTGTTTTATATAAGACTATTCATTCGCAACCAGTTCTCAAGGATACTAACAATCTGGGTTCAATCACATCGTTCGCGGTGAATGAAATACTAACCGGCAGTAGTTGGGAGGCCGTTTCAACTGTAATACTTTCTTTGGTGTCCCATACTTTATAAATTGATAAGGTTGTTAGTGCAGGAACCCGACGAAGGAAGCAGAGGTTGGTGCGGCAGCTTTTTGCGATTAGAATCGCTCGGGCGAAAGTGAATCGATCGAGTTTATCTCAGATTACGAAGGTGCGTACTTATCTGCGCTGGCACCGTCGTATTGCGTTAAGATTCTAAGTATTCTCTGTAAATAATAAACAGCTTACTTAAATCAAATACAATAATTACAATAGGTTTTTTTCAGAAGCTACCCCTCTGCCGCATTTTGAGCTAACTACCTCTCATGAACAAAGGTGCCTGCATAAATATTGTGTTTTTTCGGGATCTATTATACTTAAGTATACGTAAAGAATCAATTAAGTGTAGATTTCTTTAGATACGTTGCACTAAATTGTATTATTGAATGCTCAAGATTTTTCCTCTTCGAAGAATCTAATAAACCGTGAATGATGAATTATTTATGAAACAAAATAACAACCGTGAACTCATATGAAAATCAACCAAATATCTCAACTCTATTCCAATTAAAGCCACGGTGTTGCTGTTAATTGCAGCAGACATATACAAATGCGTTTACCAAAAGAGTAGTTTGCTAAGTATCGATTAAGTGTGGAAAGTTGAAAATAGGTGAGGGAAAATTCCATAGTTTAAATGCATATAATAATGCCGACAATGTCCCGTTATTATTCATTAAGTGGGCTTTTAGTGTGGAAATTATCGAACGCAGCAAACGAGCCGCCGTTTACATGGAACCCGTTCTGACTGGTCGCTGTGGCATAGATTAGAAGCCTCCTTTACTGAATTAATAGAAGCTGGCCATTGTCAATGCCTTGTCGTAAATCTTTGACGAAGAGACATAAACCACGGCAAAGATCCTCGAAGAGCCGCATGATATTCCTTTAAAATTCATCTCTTCTCTTACATGTATAATATCTTCTTTCGCATGTTTATTTGTAAAAGATGCTTGAACGTGAAAAATCTGTCTTCTGATATTAAATACGATTAACATACGAAATATCGCGCTCTTATTATAATTATCATCAAAGAAATGATAACGATAATTATTATAATTAAATAAAATAGTGTTTAGACTTAATTTTATTAGTGTGTTTCTAATTATTATTAATGAACCATTAATTACAAACATAACCATACAAAATTAGGCTATGATAATAAAGTTAACATAAACGCTGCAGATGAGGTAATATCAGCCAGCCGATCCGCTGGGCACTTCCTGGTTCGAATTGCTTCCGTTCCGCTCAAAACAATGTGAGCAGTCGTTTTGAAAAATTCATTCGGGTTCTTGTTTCAATGTTTAGCAAATCAGATTTTTCACGGGTCGTCGATTTTGACCTTCTAGCGTTTAATTGATATTTGTTGCAAACTGGGGATGCTTCTTCATTGTTTGGATTGGTGAATGGTCTTCCTGTGTTAGTTGACTTTTAAGCTTGATAAAATCATTTAATCATTCTCTTCTTTTAGTTTTACCATGGCTAAAAGGTGAAGCACATCTGGCTCAATAGTTCGCACATTATTTGTATGTAAATGCGCTTGGGATTCCACATTAGTTTTCCTAGTAAACGCATGCTAACAATGATAAGTAACTAACTGGACGTCCGCATTGTTTTGTGAGAACTCGATTATTATGTGTTTATTTGTTGAGCCTCCCGTCTTCTTATTCCTTTTATTCCTGCTTGTTCAGTACAAGCTTTCTTTTACAACATTAGCATTTAAGTTGCTAGACGTCTGTTTAAGATATTGATCTAATTTTCCCGCACACTTAAAAATTCAAGCGTTTCCCTCGTGTGCGTAATTGCCCGTTAACCACCTTTATCCATCATACATAATCAAGGCGTATTCAAAACCAATGTAACGGTTGAGCTCAATGATTTTATTGCTTTTTCTACATCAATGAACTTGTTTCTTAGCGCACGGTTACAATTATATCGGAGTTTGTCCCACGCCGCTGATTGTTTGTCCCCAATGATCTTTAAATGGCTAGGGATTTGTTTACTTTAATTCTTCTGTTGCATGTTGAATAATCTTGTGAGAAATAGCTTAATGGCACCCTGAGTTATTTTGTTTGTCTTTGGTAAGAGATAAAATGACATTGTTTTGCATGGTCATCATATTGCCATGATATGCAAAAAAAACAATGCTGTGGAAGTATTTTAATATGTATGATAGGCTTGGCTTCATTCGCAAGCATCTCTTTGCAAATTTCTACAGCTGCGTAATCTTACATGTTATATCTTTGAGTGATTAGCTTTAACGATCGGCCGGGAGCGATTGCGTCGGCGATGGGTTGCTCGCGGCAGTATTGAACTTGACACTATTCTGCATCTAACGTAGCTTTAGTACTTAAGACCTCTATCATATCTGGTATTAAAATTTAAGTATCCATTCCAAGAAATAACTGTTTTTAAACTTCCTTTTATGGTTTCTTAATTAATAGCAGTTGCCCGCGACTCCGTTCGCGGACAATTCGCTTATCGCTATCACGCGTAAATAATGCAATTGTTCGGGATAAATATAAACTGCGTGCCATATTTCATCCTAATCCAACTTTCATATTTATAATATTAGCAGGATTTGCTATTCAGGACGTGAGTAACACCAGTCAGAATATCAGTCAGATGTCGAGTGTTGTTTCGGATTGACTAGTTATTTTTAATTTAACACGAACAATGCCGGAATCTGGTGATCTCATCACGGTCATAGCTTTTAGGTTATCCAAGGAGAATTATGTAAATTGAAATAATTCATCATCATCATCATCCCAGCCTAGCCTACATATGTTCCACTACAGGGAACAGGCCTTCTCTCAGAATGAGAGGGCTTGGGCCGTAGTTCCTACGCGGACCCAGTGCGGATTGGAAACTTGACACACACCATTGAATTGAAATTGATTAAAATAATTTCCTGTAGTTAAAGCTATCGCAAATATTGATGATGTTGTTAGTAGTAAAGCTTTGCTCACCTCCAACGTAAATAAAACTCAAGCCGAGGCATAAGGCTAGTTTCCCGGCAATGATTAAGGCTCTGTTATAGCGATAGGCGATCTCATTCCCGGCACTCTTGAGATTACCGTATATATTATTAATCTCGAACCTTCGGTAGCCTCCAATGGCTTGGATTATAGCAAAACGTAACTTAATGGCTTAAGCACCGTTATGGGCTGATAGGGAATACTAATACGCCATGTTCCATGTTCTCGCACCAACGGTCGAAACGTGATAGAATACTTAGCTAAATTAAATATATAAAAAAATTGTCCGAGGGCGCAATAATAAAGTCTACCGTATAATAAATTCAAGTAAGTATTAAAATGGACAGTTTACAGTTTTATGAGCATTCAATCTAAACAGTTTTGTAGTAATAGTGGTTGAAACATTGAGTACATTGATTTACAGTTTCACTTATGTTATTTTTTCATTAGCATACTAGATTCCAAAGATTTATCGTTTGAGTCCAAATTTTTCTTTGAAATACGGATGCACGTGCAAATGTAGGTTGGATATTTACATGACAAAAAGCTCGCAAGCTATTTTGGGCGTCTTAATGCAATACTGTTTGATTAATACGACGTTGCCACGCGACGGCTGGCGAATGAATCACTCCCACAAACTTGACTAATTACCCCCAAATTTACCCGCTCGATTGTCCGATCGCTGCATTGGTCACGCCTAGCCAATTCATTTAATTGATGAATGGTCGCATTGACTACCATATTCGGATATGCGAATTTCAGATCACAATCTCCTTGCTCCATATTCTGGCTAAACAATTTTCCATTTTATTTTACGAGCAGAGAGTCCCAAATCGAAAGTCTTTTTTCTTTCACGACGCGGTACCCATTGTTGCATTTTGACTTTTGTCTATGGTTCTCAAAGAGCACTCCCACGTTTCTGGTTGTAAATGGTGTTTCATTGTCCGCCACCGAGTCCCCTGAGACAATTCTTGACCTTGTTCCAAATTTTGCTGTCATTCGTAGGTTTGTGATGAACATGTTTATTGTTGGCCTCGAATTGAGTACTGGCTGGTTACGGCGGAGTACCGACATTTCTCTTAATTTCTCTTTTAATTTTAATGGTTAACAAGATGTACAGGTTAATTGGTCCGACTTCCGTTTCCTCGCTATCGGTGCACTGATGCCCTGTAAAGATTAAGCAACGCGTGCCGTGCACGTTAGTCGTAGAGCAACTCCAATTTTTATTGGTTTTGTAACTTTCTACTTTCTGAGACCTAACTAAATTGACAACAGCTAATTCCTCCCTAACTTTTATTTGTGGTTTACTATACTTGCATTGTGCAATTGTTTTCTATAGCGGGTCCCCAATGCGATCGTTCATTTCTCAAGCGGCGCCTCTGATTGGGCTGCATACTGCGCGCGCGCACGGTCAAGGCCTGCGCTCGTTTGTTGGCGCGAAAGTTCAGCGCACCCGCGGCGTAACCCGATGCTTGCGATCAAGCTTCGGCTATTTCTGTTCAATACTCCTTACAATTGCCAGTTGGTGCCTTAATTTTTTATGATTTTGCTATTAGTGATTATTATCCTCGATATTTTACAATGGGCAATTGGCAATTAAGATGTGATCAGGGACACCATCAGATCACACAGGATATCGATTTAAAAGCATGTTGAACTTTGTTTTTTATTTTTGATATTTATTATAAATCATTGGTTTGGTGGCGTTTTAAATACCATTAGCATTTTTGATATTTTTAGATTTTTCTGCCTTATCATTTAACAGCACGACATAGTTTCTTCACTAATTTTCCACTCAAAGAAGGTTGATACATGTATCATTGATTTGTCAGTTTATCAGAACAAGCAGAAACATGATGCAATGGGTGATCATCTGTATAAATATCTACCTAAACATAAGTATTTACAATCAGTGTTCTGTTTACGTTGGATTTTGATATCGCGCATCGGCTCGCATGTCATCACGTAAGCAAGGTTGCGGTTATCTTGTACTAGTTATAATTATGGAGAATGAATACTTAGTTCAAGTATTTTATATCCCAACACTTTATTCTAATAAACGATAAATTAATCCCAATTCTAAGCCTTGCCATGTCATTCAACTTTAAATCTACGAATGCTATGCTTTACTAACATTTCACGGTCGTACCAGGATTACCAATGGTCCTATCCTAGAACAACCGTGTCTTATTGGTCTGCACAGTCCTCGAATTCCTGAAACGTTTTAATCTCTAATAGCCCATATTACGATGCTTTAAGGTGCAAGTGATGAAGTTCGTGGATGTGACTGTAGATTAGCGATTACACGGGGCGTGCGCGTGCGGCGGTCGCGTTTGCGCGCGATTAGCACGCCGCGACCGAGGCCGACGGCTTCGGATTGTCCGATGTTATCCGACGTTGCGAGGCAAAATGTGCATGACGATGGAAACAGAGATGTTAGACATTCATGGTGGGAAATTGTTGCATATATCCTGGTGTTTAAATATTTTAAATAAATAAATAAATAAATATTAGGGGACAATCTTACACAAATCGACCTAGTCCCAAACTAAGCAAAGCTTGTACTATGGGTACTAGACGACGATAAACATACTTATATAGATAAATAAATACTTAAATACATAGAAAACATCCATAACTCAGGAACAAATATTCGTGCTCATCACACAAATAAATGCCCTTACCGGGATTCGAACCCAGGACCTCTTGCTTCGTAGGCAGGGTCACTACCAACTGGGCTAAAATGGTCGTCGTACACAGCAAGTGACGATAAATTATATACTAATTATATCTAATAGTACTAATTTATCGTCACTTGCTGTGTACGACGACCACTTTAGCCTAGTTGGTAGTGACCCTGCCTACGAAGCAAGAGGTCCTGGGTTCGAATCCCGGTAAGGGCATTTATTTGTGTGATGAGCACGAATATTTGTTCCTGAGTTATGGATGTTTTCTATGTATTTAAGTATTTATTTATCTATATAAGTATGTTTATCGTCGTCTAGTAACCCATAGTACAAGCTTTGCTTAGTTTGGGACTAGGTTGATTTGTGTGAGATTGTCCCCTAATATTATTATTATTATTATTAGTAGGGCTACAGCAGACACCATAACAAAATAACAAATCCCGCCAGTCATTATACCGCTCATTGTCAGTAAAACTCCAGTATTTGCCGCTCAGCAAATATTAACCACGCTCAAATTAACATTGACAGGTGGGAGCGAACTAATGCATAACTGGTTGCGATTGCTCCGACTACACTAATATCAGGTGGTTGCAAACGCGTGCGGACTCAGCAAACAGGCTGACTGATTGGCGAGCAAATGTTTGCTGATACATAATGTAGGTCTGCTCGGAATTTGGGACCAGGAATGTATGAATTGACGTGACTCGATAGTGATTGCGAAACATTGTGTTGTGTTGTGGATTTCATTTTAGGTAGTTGGGCGTTTGGTACAGTTATTAAAAACGGAAGTGAAGAAATAATTTGTATCACAATCATACAAGATGTTATAAGTCACTAAATCAGATTTTCTTCCACATATCTCGTCCATCACGTTCTAACGTTCCTGGCACCCAAGGATTAGTATTGGATTAGCCAACGTTACGGCTTGACCATGACTATTTAGTTAGATACACACGACCGCCGGCGCACCGAGAGTTTTCTCTGTTCATTGCACGGGGAGGCGCTCGCCGCGCAATACAGGCAATAAACAGAGATAACGCTTGCCGCACTGCCGATCGGTTTTATTTTAACATTGGAATTGATTACCTAATCATACCTTATTTAGGCATGCCAATTTGCACTAAACGATAATGCAACATCATCTTTAACTCTATCCTCGTGGACATTTCCTAGCATCTGTCTTATTTGATCATCTCGATTTAAAAATGGTTGCGGCATGGTGCCGTCTGCAAGGAGGTGGGCAAGCCTGGCTAACGCTGGCCAGATGGCCCTGGTGTCAGGTGGTAAACGTAGTGGTGGTCATAAAAATTAAATGTCTCTCTGTCACGTTCGTGAGAACTTTATAATTATATAATTCATTCGCGCTAGGTATAAATCATTCCTCATTACTCAAATGCTTAAAATGAGCGACGACGTACACTTCATTCATCATCATACACCCGTCAGTGAAGTTGGGTAAGGTTTAGGTAAGTCCACCTTCTTCCATTACCTCTGAGCGGGCCGCACCACGAGTGTTTTAGCTAGATTAATAAATTGGGACTGGCCTGCGCTACCACCGGTTCCCGCGCGCCACTGACACCTTGAACTTGGAGCCCTCAGATCTAAGTCTTCACCAGCTCTGTACTTAGCTCAAAGCCGTCCATCTTGAATTCTTGATTGTTCCCTATGCACCGACCACTTTACTAGATAGTTAACCTCTGTAATAACTCAGGGAGTGGTTTTATACAAAGTAATGAGAATTGCGGTAGCTTTATGAGATCCTCGAGTTGTACAGACTTTTAAATGGGATGTAACTTAGCTACGTTTTATTTATGGGTTGGCTTGCAGGAGGCTATTTCGTAACACATACTTAAATTAAGCTCAACTTAACTACAAAGCTTAAATGGATCTTCAATTACTATGTAACTACTTAAGTGTCCCTTGCCGTTTGTGGGTGTTTGGTGTCTCGTAATTTTTATTTGCTAAAAGGAAACTATCCTATTTTCCCTTGTACCCTTTTTTTGGTACCCTTAAGTTAGCTTCACGTGAAAGGGTAACACTACCTTGTTTACATTACTGATTCTACGAGTGGCTTTAAAACTAACATGTAACTATTAGCTTGATTGGATGCTAAAAAGAAATTAAAGTTGTGATGAAAAACATTGAAGTTTTTGCTCTCAATCAATACATAAGGAAAACCTCTGATTTACATGACGTTTATTGGTGTAAACACAGAAGAGATAGTATTAGATAGCACCATATCGGGGCCACGTGTCCAAAGACGCCAGTAACGGGTCCGCCTCGCCCTGTCCTCACAATCGACTTTATAGCTTGCGAGTAAATAGTGAATAATCAGGAAGTACAAGTAATCATCGTAAATTTCATTTGCATAAGAAATAATAGCAAATGAGAATATCTTGGTAGGTAATTGAAAATTCCTGACGACTCTTAAAGTATAGTTAAATAGTAATCACAAAGTAAATAGATGACCACCTTACATATTTTGTTAACTGACTGCGCTGCCAGATAAAAGTTAAGTGAGTATAGCGAATTACAATGTTTAGTTTATGCAACTCCTGATCACGCGAATATGAAAGCCGATGCTTCCCGCTGCGGTTGAAACCCTAGTAATTCAATAATACGCGATGATACCAATAACACCTAGAGCTAGGCAGACATTCAACCGCAAAGAGATATCTAGCACTTCCTACTCCATCACTCAAGCCGTGCAGTTTTATGGTAGCTAATTACAACCAAAACATTCATAACCCTTTCCATTTCTATTTGGGTCGCAGAAAGTAAGACAGAGTTAATCAAACGAGAGTATAATTTTGTTTTTACCATATGCTACCAGTCCGTTACACAAATTAAACTTTGATGTTATTTCGGCGAGGAAACAAAAACTCCCTACAAAGACTTCACTTTTTTCTCCATGCTCTTGTAATTGAGGTTCAGCGATCGACGCACCTGATTTACACGCCCATCCTTACAATTCATTCACAGCTGTCAGTTAACATACAATGTCATTAATATTCCAACCGACTTTTTCTACATCATCACGTTGACCAATTTACAGATCTTGTGTTCTACAAAGCTCCACGAAACCAGTTCCCATAAGCTGGTAACCTTATTAAGCTCAGTCGGAGCTTCCAAACGTGTTAAATCTATGATTTGTGTTAGCAGTTTTAAATTGAAATCGTTTTCCGTTAAAAACGAACAGACAGAACCGGTTCCGGTCATTGATACGTCGATACATCAGCGCGATTTGGCGTACGACCGGTTGCTACACTGACCGTTACGACTCGCCTCCTAGCGCCTAAGTGATAATATCAAGTGTTTGATCGGTTTTTGCATCTTTCTGTTAACAAGCCAATATTAGTATTGTATTGAGTCATTGCTTGTTGTTCCAAACAGATTGTTTTGCCATTTCAAATCGCAAACGAGGCTGATAAAAGTGCCGTGTTTATTCTCCTAACCGTTGTTTGAAAAAGTAACGTGTAATTGATTCCCGTTTCTAGCTTAGCTTGGAAACGTTTAGCTTTCCATTATTATGTATTCTCGGAGTAAATAGGCAGGAGACTTTCCATCGAAATGCTAAGTTGTCGCCACACCGATACCATCGCTTCGTTATCCCATTAGACAACTATTTTCACTTCTTAGTGCATGCTTATCTAAGAATCTTGGAGCTGTGGGAAAGGTTTATAAAACACGGAGTGTCCTCGAAATAACCCGTATCAGTCTCTATTTTATGTCTTTACTGAACCCCCAGTGTGTGTGTCTCATTTGTCCTGCCTAATCGGAAGTTGGATTATGGAAACAAATAAATATTGATATTCGCAACAGTATAATCAAACTAATAATTTGCCCGGAATATTTTAAAATTATTTTGCAGCTATCATTACATCAGTAATTATATCTTCCTAACCAGTTGAAAATGCAAATGGTTACTGTTATTTTGGGCCGAGGTAACTTAAGTAATGTGTGCATGTCGCAATATATCCAGCTAATAAATTTTATCACTTATCGTCATTGCCCTACTAAACTACTGTTACATAGGTTTCATCGCTACTTTTTTACGGCTCGCTATAAATTTCATTATCTTTATAGAGTTACTCGCGAAATACCTTCACGAAAAAATTTACTATCATAAAGTTTGGGCTGAAAATATTTACGGTAACATTTTTGAAGTACAACGTCTTCCAATCCAATCCTCACCTCAATCCAGACCTTTGTCTATGATACTGATATTATTCTGTACGCCAAATTTCATTTAAATCCGTTCACCCGTTCACAAACATTCATTTGTAGTATTAGAATAGGAGATGAAAGATTACGTTTCAGCATCAGTTGCTTACACCCATGCTACAGCATCAGCTTTATAATTGTAAACGTGACCTTTTCTTGATACGCATATGTACATATTACGAGCTATTTTTATCCACTTGCATTTATTCTTCACTTTTAAGCTTATTACATCGAAGACAATAGCTACGATCGTTATTTGTGTATCTTGAGTTCCTTTTTACATTAATATCTATAGACATCAAAATAACTTATGGATATTGTAATCGTTCGTAATACCAGTGCATTAAACTGAAGTACACATTGAGGATTAAAATGAGTGTGCTTGTAATCGGCGGTGTGATAATAAGTATCTGTAATCTGTTACACTACCTCTATTATAGCGTGCACGTGTCTATGGCAAACAGAGATTAGCTATTTCAGCTTGTTCATTGAGGGTTACAACCGCCTAACTTTGCTGTAGTTCCTAATATAATTATAATGTGTCATACGTATTTTTTATCTTTTCGCCTTTTAGTAAAGTTGTACTTTTCTGTTAATTATATTATTTATTTGCGAATCTACATCTATGTATATACAAAATATCTGTTACAGACTTTAAAACTATTCAACCGGTGGGCTTCCGAACCGGCTTCATTTGAATTTTAGGCGACTGAAACAATGCATTTGGCACATTCAGTCCATTCACGCGTCGATGGCGCAGGCGAAATCGCGGGAATAAGCTGTTTCATAATATGATAAGTCCCTGTAAATTACATTATAGTGTCATTTACCTTTCGTAAGTACTAATTAATTTAAAATTATCTTTTTCATAAGTTAAGGTTTCTTTGGTGTCTCCGTTTAACGTATTATGTAAAATGATAACTAGGAGACAGTATCGAATCATCTTCGGAAGAAACATCGTCGGTATATCGTTTTAGCACGTCTCAAGAGGAACTGTCATTACCTCAGGCGTTTACTGTTTTTGCGACAGTTGGCGGCAGGTGGTTCACGGGAATGCGTCGCCACAGTTTCTGGAATGGACAGTTGCCAGTGCACCTGCTTTTGTCTAATTTCGCTGCGGAAGGTTGTTTTTAATGTATGTTATTGTGCCTTCATATTACAGTGCAGTTTTTGTCATACATTATGCTAGTTAAAAATTTTGTTCTATTACTTTTGTCGACCGGATGGCTTAGTGGTTTGTGCGGTCCCGGGCTTGATATTACGGTTGGGGCAGATATTGTGTATGAAAAAATACGAATGTTTGTTCTTGAGTCTTGGATGCTTAAGAGGGTACGATGCGCACCATTACTCCATACAAACGTAGTCCCCTGTTTCCTCCCTGGATAATGGGCTTTAGAGCCAAATTTTTTTTACTGTGTAATATGTTTCGTTTTTTTCCATATTTCAAAATCAAAATCAAAAATCAAAATATATTTATTTGTATGAATACGGTTACACGGTCTTATGCAAATATAGGTACATGCGTATTCAACCTGCATGCAGGTGTACAAATTTTCAATGTCAAATTATAGTACTTAGTCTAATGTCAAATTTATAATATTACGATTTCAAATTACAATTATTATTTTATGTCAAATACTCTATAATACTATAGAAACATTTTTCTTGGAGCCATTTTGTTAGTTTAATTTTGAATAATATCTTATTTTCTAGTTTAAGGTCTACAGGCAAATTGTTATACAGGCGAATACACATTCAATTATCATAAGAAATATGAGCTTTCAAAAACTGAAAAAATTGCCCAATTTCAACGTCATTTTCAGACTCTCATCAGAAATACACGTATTTAAGTTTGTATTAGATTAGATTTATTTATTTCATGATAAAAATTAAAAAATTACAATATAAATTTGCGTTGATGTCAAAATTACTAGAATTCATACCATGATCTACTTATTTAAGTATATTTGATGTCACAATTACAAGAATTCATACCATGATCTTCAAAATAATGTAAAATAAAAAAATATTGTATTTATCTATCTATTTATGTATAATTTACCCGTTGCTTACTATCCATAGCACAAGTTTTACTTACTTTGGGAGAAGGTCAATTGGTGTGAATTATCCCGTGGTTTTATTTATTTTTTCAAGTATTGTCCTTAGTTAAATTATCTCAGTGCAACTTCACACACATCATTGAATTTCTGCGCAGGTATGTGCAGATTTCATCACGATGTATCTTCGTATGTAGTACGTATTCACCGTAAAACTAGTGTTAAATTTCAAACGTAACTTCGCACGTAAATTCCGAGAAAAATCTGACGTGCGAGCCCAGACTCGAACGCACGACCCTCTTCAGAGGTCAGAGGTCAAATCATTAGGTTACTCGACTGCCTGCCTTCATCTCAGGCTTTATAGTCAAAGTTGTATCTACACCACTTCCGATCGAACATTTCCTTTTAAGTACATACGATTTTGCTAAATGGCGTGTCTGCGAATGTTCATTAACAATTAAAATCAGAATTTAATTGATCAGATCGGCGCGCGCGCATTCGATTGACACCGAAACGTATCCATGAATTGGTAACCTTATCTTAACCTGCATAGGGTCTATAATTATTTTAGTCAAGATGTCATTGCCTGATTATGCGAGTATAACATTTTGGTCCTAATGGCTGTGAGATAAGGGGTATAATTGCGTGAGGGAGTAATGTCCTGGGAAGCAATTAACCGTGAGGTGTTATCGAGTGTGCAATGAGGTTCCTGCAGTTGCTGTTTTTAACTGTGCTTTAGAAAGATAGTTGACTTCGAAAGACTTATTGACGGAAGAAGTGAAAGAATCGTGTGTATGTTTTTGTTAATGCGCCGGAGAGTTTGATTATTTGCAAGTTTGTTTGCTACTTGTGCATGGATATTATCAGATTATCAAATAATGAATGCATAAAATCCGTTACGAATCTTAATTTCAGTTTCAATTCACTAACTTCTGTAATCAGATTGTCTTGATTTGAAATTTGTACAGCAAGTAGTTACAATCAACAAAAGGTAAAGTTATCAAAAAAATATGTTTTTTATTATTGATAAATAATGATAGTTTACTTTACGTTTTAAAACAATTCAGTAAATGTTTTATTTTCTCGTGCTGTTCTATGATTGAACACCGTTTCATAACTTGAAATTTTACCAGTTACCTACGTATAACTTGTAAAAAAATAAATTCGATTTTAAAATGGAACAATTGCTATATACCTACTAATACTAATCCTACGCACATTAGTCACATTACGCTCATTCTAGTATTTTTAGGAAATGCCACTTAGCACCGTATAGTGCTTTTGGCAGATGTTAACTTGCATAGGCGCTTTTGGAGGCCCCGTGGAATTCTATGACAAACTCGTTGTTTATGTCCGAGTGTCGCATATTTTATTTCGTGTGGTACAAAGATAAGCGATAATTTGACCAGAGACAAATATTATACACGTTTATTTGCTACTTATTTATGTTCCAAAGTAAGCAAAATGATTGATAACTGGTTAAAAATAATGCCTTGAAATATTTTCAGACATATTATTACTAGTTGTTGTCCACAATATCGCCTTCATAACGCAGGTAATTTGTGATTTCTAATAAAAGAGTAGCCTATTGAAGTTGATTAGGGATAAAGTGGTTTTATACAATAGTCAAAGATTTATTTTTTAATTTCCTATATTAATTTGTGTACTTGATATCTTAATGTAAATATTACTAGTCTAAAATCAGCAATAAGCTGACAAAGTAAACCAAATCAATAACCAAATAAAATATCTACTAAGTCCCGAAGAGACGTTTAACCCAGTCCAAAAGTTTCAAATATACTGATATAGGTACCGATTAAATATTAAGATTATTTGAAATCGGTTCAGTAGTTCCAAAGAATACCTCCTCATGTACAAACATATAAAGTATACCTCTTTATTATACGTTCTAGTATTGATAAAACATAATGGCTTCAATTCTATATCGACTTTACTACCACTCTCATCTGTAATCTTTAGTATCTTTTACAACGTTAAATTATACGAAAATTAATAACCAATTACCACTTCAACTTATATCATAGTTTTCTCTTCAGTTCTGAACAATTATAAACTAAGGAAAACAAAGATAAAAGTAAGCCAGAGAAATGAATAGCCAGTTATTAACGTAACGAAGGTAAAAATCTTCGAATTTGAATTCCTATTAAATCACCCATATCAGCTTTAAATTACCCCTCTTCTGTATTAATTAAGGCGTGAGAACTTTTTTTAAGTAAATTATTACTGAGTTTCTGACCATGAATATTTGAAACAGTGGGTTTAGTTAGAAATCGGGTCCGCTTACCAGTATTGTACTCTTTGGAATCTAGATTTATGTGATTAATTAATTCCATTTAATTGCTTGGTTAATCGTTGTTGTTTAATAAGCCGTAATTAGAAATTCAACTGCGACATCTTATCATTAACTTTTCTTTTGTCCACCAAAATAATGTGTCTCGTTCAAAACTGCTGCGTCTTCCGTGTAACATATATACTTAAGTACGCATTATTCGGACTGTCAGTGGTGATTAAGTAGGTAGGTACACAAGCTTTTGCATTTATAATACGTACTGGCTGTTGCCCGCGACTTCGTCAGCAAAGAATTTGTTAATCGCTATCCCGCGGGAGCTATGCAATTTTCCGGGATAAAATATATGATGTCCTTCCCAGGGTCTCAAACTATCTCCACAAACTCAATCAATTCAGCGGTTTAAGCATGAAGAGACAACATACAGACAGACACACTTTCCCATTTGTAATATTAGTATGGATTAGTATTCATCATCCCAGCCTATATACATACGTCCCACTGCAGGGCACAGGCCTCCTCTCAGAATTAGAGGGCTTGGCCCGTAGTTTCCACGCGGGCCCAGTGCGGATTGGGAACTTCACACAACCATTGAATTTCTTCGCTCATGGTAAATCATTTTCAAAGCTCAGAGGTGCGAGCCGGGATTTGAACCCACGACCCTCTGCTTTAGAAGCCATAGGTGAAACCGCTAGGCCACCACAGTTTTTTTTGGATTAGTAGTAGTAATAAATATTACTAATTATTACCCAATTACATAGTAAAGATTAAACCACGATTTTTAATTTCGTGGAATTCTGACATTTCTTAGTGTTACTAGGCAAAAAATATTTCCCGAAAATTTAAACGAAATAAAATACAAACTAGGAAATACAGAGCACAAATTCCTTAGTATACACATTAAAATTGGATATAATGTAATAAATCATTAATTAATACGTAGTTGGAATATTTTTTGATCCAAGTGTTCAGACGTAATAAAATACTTAACCCTTTTATGAGTAAAAAATAAATTGTCTCGGTCTCGGGTATCATTGCGGTGATTGACATATATCGCAAACTTTCGCACTTAAATTATAATTAATAGTTATGTATTAAGTTTCAATCGTCGTCTAGTAATTTAAAATTTCATATACATACTTAAATAATAAAAACTATCAAATATCATTCTTCTGTCAAAACAATACTAAAGAAAGTCATTCGGCTTCTGTCTTGAATGTTCGAATGTGCTCGCTCACCTGTTTCCGTATTATTTTTGTCGTTTTCGTTGATTGATATTATTATTTCCTTGAAAAGTTAATGTTTCTTGCTATGTGTTATGTTTTTTAAAGAGGACTAATATAATTATGAACTGTGTCACACGAACCATGAATACACGAATCTCTTAAAAACCTATGAAATAAATATAGATTAAGAAATGAAAACTGATAACTTCTCATAGTAAAAGCTCTCCTTCACTAAATTTATAATTAGTAATGTGCCTATTTTATTATGTTTCTAAAATAATAGATTTAAAATGAAAAAAAGTTTTGTTGCCTCTGAAACGTCAAAATCTGGCATTTGTCAGAATTCCACGAAATTAAAAATCGTAGTTTTAGTAAGATCGAAGGGTCTATCTAGATCCGCTGACGCCAGTGCCTTGCGCGCGACCCAGTGACCGAATGCCCAAATATCGGACAGGTTCGCCGGCCACATGGAACCAGTCGAGCCACTTGCGCTGGCCCAACAATTGTCTACCTATGCATTTCGCGTGGGCACGTAGGTAATGGATCGCTGCATCTCTGATCGTGGGATTTTGTAAGGGCTGTACTTAACTACGGTGACATCGTTTGGGCGACTAGTCGAGTACATTCGCGAGGAAAAGTCCACGGTTTGAGAACTTTGGGGCTTACGCGACATCAGAGGTCCCTAAATTTTTGTCGCATTTTTTTTTCCGTTTACATGTAACATGACAATTAAAACCTGATCTTTACAATAAGTAGACACTCATATCTAGATACATACATACACGTATAAATATCTATTTCTTGGTTTCGGGTTATTCTCATCATTATCTCGGCCAAAATAAGTCCCACTCATGGTGAATTTCAAATGTGATTTTGCATATAAATTCCGAAAAACTTCGCTTGAGTGGCCATAGGTCAATCCACTACTTTTGTGGGTACTTACTCTAGGTACTTACTTAATATTGATACTTTGCAAAAAATTCACCTTTCGCCTTGGGGGTCGGATATTGTGCGATTGTATGCATATTTTATCGGTTTGTAGCACCACATTGAATTCATGCTTGTCACTCATACCTTTTCTGATTGGCTAGTTGTTTGCGAAGGTCGTAAGACTTCTATTGGTTTAGCTAAAAAAAGGTACCAACCGTTAACGGTTCGAATTAACGGTTGAGAGGATGTTGTAGATGACGAAGATTGCAGAAAGCTCAACTTTTATTGTATTGTCATGAAGATACGTATGTTAATTTTCGTTTATTGTATCGGATATCGGTTAATGGGTCAGAATTTTATTGGTAGGTAATAATGGCTTGAATCTAAATGACACGCGTAAAAATATTGTTAAATCAATACTTGATTTTTTTGCTCACTACATTAACTACAGTTTGTGTATGTTGGTCTAGAGAACAGAGATCATAATTTAGATGTAACAACTTGAGCTGGTGTGTTTTGAGTAAGGGTGTAGTTTCACATGGTGGACAAATTCTCTTAAATTCTTAGTGTTTTAGGACCCAAACTTAGGAGATTAAGGGGCAAACAAGAAGTAAATGAATGTTTGAACCCTGGATAAAACTAACGTTTAGCATCTTGATGTAACGCCGCAGATATTTCGTCGAATAGTGCGTAAATTACTACTAAACTTTTGACACATCCTTACATTTCAAAGATACTCATAAGTTGTATGTTTACTCTATGTAGATATTCAAGTTGTCTCAAAATTAAACCGAAATAAGGCTCGACAAAGCGGTTATAAACAATACAACAAGCCCTATCATCTTCAACATATTTTCAACCATGTTCTGTTCTTTATAATCTGTTGGCTTTACATACTCATACATCATTATCGGAACCGGCCAATATTTTTAACATTACAAGTGCTGCAGAAAGAGAAAGTTCCGTCATCCGAATCCACTTACACACATGAGTAATGAAGGCCAAGGACGTAATTGCCTTACAGGTATCTCCACCACTCGGTAAGTTTCCGTGTCTATAGTATACCTACCCTATAAAGCTTGGGTAGGTACGTAGGAACGGCAAACCCAAAACGTTTCCTCGAATCGTTCAGATTTCTCAACCTGTCGACCAGGCTTATTAAAAGTCTCTCATACAATTACTTTCCATATTTATTGTTGTTTTCCGAACCTCTCTCCGCGACTCGCGATCGCGGTCATCGGGTCGCATGCGCATAAGTAATTTCGCTAATAGCCTCTTCTTTCGAGGGCCCGGAGCGAGCGCTAATTCGCATATTTTTAGGTGGCTCTTTAGTGTTGTGTGGATGACAATGAGCTTATTAAAAGTCTATTAAGTCTGAAGTATTTGCTTGTCATCCGGTTGTTTGGTCTGGCGACGGCATGGTTATTTTGTGCTTATTCGAGCGTGAAGATGTCTTGATATACAGTGTATACATACGTATGTCGCAATAATTGTTCCTATTAAATTCTAAATTTTTTAATAAATATAAAAACATGGTTAAACTTTTTTTTATCAAATCGTTGCAGCCTGAATTCCCGCCAAAAGCACTTCATAAATAAGTATGTAATTAGAAATATAATGCAAACCATCATTTTGGGCAAAATAGCTGGAAAACGTATTTAAGGTCGGAAGACGCAAGATGTCATGGTTCTGTAACATAAGTGATTGGACCGGTATTAAGACGGTGGAACAGCTATTTAAGTCGGGTAGAAACAGAACGAGATTTCAGGAGCTGACTGCCATGCTTCAACAATGAAGTGGCACTATAAGAAGAAGAAGAAACAATGTAATATTATCAATAATAATACTTCCCGTCGTCGGTCTGCAGTTTAACACAGAGGCACAGGCAACTAATTCGAGTTCTTTTCTGAAATAAACGACGTGCAGTGAACAAACTAAATCTCCAGCACCTGCGATCACTATCCTAGATACGTGCTCATCTCATTATCCAGTGTTACAGCACAGTAAGTGTGTCATGGCGTGTCACCGCGCAGGCTTCCGGCGCGTCGCTCCGCGCCGGCGCGCGCGCCGCTGCGTCTGCTCTCAATAGCATTTGCATACGTGACTCACTGGCGCACTGCCTTTGACGTGGCAAAGTAAAAAAGGGTGAATGATCCAATAAATTGTTAAAAATGTGTATCTCAGGTGCTAAAGGCTTAATAATAAGTCTTATTACAAAACAATAAAAGGCATAACATGTACTTGCCTTGACCTGCTGCTTTGCTCGCGTAAACGTTCCTTTGCGTTAGTTCTGGCGGTTGAATAGTAATTCCGGGATTTTATTCACGTTGTGTGAAAAACATCCGTGAAAATTTTCATATCTCTAGACTTATCGGTTAAAATTAAAATTTCTGGTTTTGCAGTCGCTATTAGAAACATTCAGCATTCAAGGTGGTCACAAATGTCTGAACACGATGTCTGATTTGCTAATCGCGTACGTGCGTGTTCAGATGTTTTTGATCATCTTGACTGTTCCGATGTTAAATAAGGCGACTGTATAGAATAAATAGGTTGTAGAATGAATAGGTTCGTCACTTTTCGATCTTAACTCGTTGACATAGAGTCGAATAGTGACGAAACTTTTCATTCCGCGACTGTACATCTCGAGCCCGTTTGAATGACTAGCAGTTTTAGTGTGAAAGAGTAACCACATTCACATTCACATTCGCATTTTAAATAATTATGATTTTTTTTGATGGAAAATGATCACCACCGCCCATAAATATCAAGAACTCAAAAAGAGTCATTGATTGGTCTGATTGATTGGGCCTTTAAAAAGGAGAGGGAATAGGGGAGAGGTATTAGCCCCCCGGTGCTCTCACTGACGGTACGAAACGCAGCAGTAGTATAGGTAACGCCACCAGAGTTGAGGCCACGCACACAGCCACATCTCATGTAATGACAGCGGGATTTTGTCGTTGTGTTGTCGTTAAACGTCAACACAACGTCAAAATCCCGCTGTCATTACATGAGATGTGGTTGGGCCATTCTACTTTTCGTTGACCAGTAATATTTTGTACTGTGCTCTTCAAATATTTTTTTTACAAAAATGGTAAAGTGCTTGGTTTAAATCATTTAAGATTTAAATAGGCACATAATTAAACTTACATTTAAAATTATCACTACGTATAAAAAGTAATCATTATTATTTATAAAGTAGGTAACACAGTGGACATGCATGTCCCCGCCATTTGTATGGAAATTGATGTATTTTCCGCTGAGTTGCCAATTTTTTCCACAAAATTTCTTTGAATTTAAAGTTTTATTGCTTTAAAACATTAAATTTAGGTGTTTCAGTTTGTATATAACTTATTTACACTTGAAAAAAATCACCAGGTATGCCTTATATTTCACAAAAGATTAATGGTTACTTAAAAGTAGAATGGCCCGGTTGTGTGCGTGGCCTCAACTCTGGTGGCGTTACCTATACTGCTGCTTCACGCCGGTGTTCTGTGAGAGGGTGGTACTGTTCCGGACGAGCCGGCCCATTTGTGATGCAGCGGCTAGCTACAACATGGCTCTACCACTACAAAAATCATATCGAAAGTTTCAGATAAATACTAAATCAAATCAACTATAACACAAAATAGCGTACTTACTTTTATTATAAAAAAAACAAGCAATATTTGCAATTCCCTTTTATGTCGCTAACAAAGCTATTGAAAAGCTCACAGGTTTCAATTATGTTTTTACAAAATACAATCTAACACGCATAACATTTCCACGATAAGTACCTACTACCACAATCGCTAGTAAAAAGAGTAAACAAAAATTTACAACTCGCTCCCTTTCTAGTCTTTCGAACGCGAGTCAACGACCTGCGAACATAAAAAAAATCTGCATTGTGGCATCCGACAAAAGATTTGACTCGTTTGAACCCCACCCAGTCTCTCCTAGTTTGATGGCCGAAAGAAAGTACCGATTGATTCTACATATCAGCACCGAATCAGCGAAACATCAATACAAACAATGCCAAGTGAAATTTATCAGTAAAAAAAACGTAAATAGATCTCGGTATACACGAGTTTGGAGTTCCGTTCACGAAAGCGAACCAATCACTTTCATCTCGCTAGTGACGCGGCAACACAATGAGATATTTGCATCTATGTGGTACATCGATGTTTTTTTGCGTTCTCTCTACAAACTTTGGGCGCCTTGAAAATCTTGTTGAAAAGTGCGGTGTACATGGCAAGCTATACAAAATATTATGACCATTCTTAAAAACTGGTTCCATGCAAATGGCATTGTACTTAACACTAATAAAACTAGCTTGATAAACTACTCCATTAAAGACAACATAGACCATTATTATTATAATGACATAGAAATTAATAATGAGACAAAGACAACGTTTTTAGGATATGAGATAGACAACAAGATTAGCCATAAGCTCCACATTGACAAAATTTGTAAGAAAATTGCGAGAGGAAATTATGCTTGAATTAAATTGAAACCACTTGTATGTAAGAAAACCTTGAAAATGGTTTACCACGCTCATGTCCATGCGGTTATAAACTACGCTGTAACAATATGGGGAAATGCAGTAGAAATCCAAAGAGTACTAAAATTACAAAAACAATCGATTAGAATAATGAATAACTTACGCAGACGTGAGTCTGCCAAGATCTTTTTTTAAAAAAAAGGGATAATGACAGTCATCTCACTATACATATTTAATAGTCTTATAGAAATACACAGGGAAAAAGACTCTTTGATACAGAGGAAAGATGTTCATAATTATAATACACGAAATAAGGAAAAAATATGTCTACCTAAAACAAGAACTAAGAAATATCTAAAGCAAGGAATCCCAATAAAAATTAAAATGTACAACCTACTACCAACCAGAATAACCTGTCTACCAATGAAATCCTTCAGGATCAAAATCCAGAAATTTCTGAAGGAGAATCCTTTTTATTCTATTAATGAATACATGGATTTTTTAAGGGAAGAGAAATCATATTTTAAGTATTTAATTGAATAATGCATGGAATACTATATCGCTCAAAGTTGTTAAAATATATGACGTGCTAAATGTGATGTATGTTACATGGTCAATAAATTATTCTATTCTATTCTATTCTATGGATTTGTAGCAATCGCAAAGATGTTTTGAATTCGATATAAAGTTTAAAGTTTCAAATACAAGGTTACATTTTAAACGTGATTCAAAATTAGTGTTTCTAATTCAGTTAAAGAGCGTAGGTATGATCTCCAGTGTAATTTAGGAATCAAAGTGATCGTCACGGTCGAAAGCGGTTGGAACATTCAAAGCTGGACAAGGTAATCATCCAAGCCAATATAGGTCCTACGGGCACAGACCTCCTCTCAGAGTGAGAGGGGTTGGGCCGTAGTTCCCACTCGGGCCCAGTGCGGACCGGGAACTTCAGTCAGTCAGTGTCAGTGTAAAGCGACTTGCAACAATTATTTTGCTCCTGTGGACTGAATTGGCTGCGCTTAGAGCTTTAAGCTCTTTAAAGCTAATTATTGCTTTTTACTCGCTCCAAATGGACCGCCAACTTATGTTTAAACCTGTTTACTTGCAACCTGCTCGATCAATCAGCCCAAGTAAAAAGTTAATGATCGGTTAATGCGTAATTAAACTTTAATTTTACACGTTCAAATTATATTATCAGCCTTAAGATAACTTAGTTTCGCTGACACATTCGTAAAGGCAGAGATGGGCATTTCGTAATCGATTCCTGATTACACGATTACTTGATTTTACTTTGTAATCCACTACTGGGTGTCAGATTACTTACGGTGAAACGGTGAATTACGATTACATATTAAGGAATCAATAATCATCTAAACAAATACTAGCTTTTGCCCGCGGCTTCGCTCGCGTGTACCATAAGTATTCCAAAGAACCAAGATATCAAGCAAGCAAGCATACAGGCAAGCAAGAAAGCATGCAAGCATGCAAGCAAGCATGCAAGCAAGATGCAAGCAAGATGCAAGCAAGCATGCATGCACGCAAGCAAGCAAGCGTGCACGAAAGCGTGCAAGTAAGCGTGCAAGCAAGCACGACTAAACTTCAGGTTTCAGGACAATGTTTTTCACTAATTCGGAAGCGGGCACTAAAAATCTGAATAACCAGAAAGAATACAACTAAAGGTCTATACGTGCATATGATATTTAAAGAAATTTCCTATAACTCCTAACCGTTAAGGAGTTTAACCTTCCATCATCAGCTCACCTGGATAACCTAAAAAAATACAACTATCGGTCTATACATACCTATAATATTTTAAAAAATATTCTCAACTCCTAACCGTTAAGGAGTTTTACCTTCCATCATCAGCTCATCAACATGAAATGATGTCTACCAGACGCAAACACTTAAATAGCTTGAGAAAATATATGAAAAACGTAATGCGTGCCTACAAAATTTGAAGGTTGCCCTCGATTTCCCTAAGATCCCGTCATCAGATCCTGATTTGGTGACAATGGGACCATCTCAGAAGTATATTATATTCTTTCGAATAAAAAAAGAATTTTTAAATCGGTTCACAATTGACTGAAAAATCGATGAACATACCTACATAAAAAAATACATACAGTGGAATGCATAACCTCCTCCTTTTCTGAAGTCGGTTAAAGAGCCCTTTGTGGCCTACTTACAGTATAAACTTTTGAATTTTAAAATTTTACCTTTCTACAACCAGTAAAACGCAAAATCCCGTTTTTCCCGTTCCCGTAAGAATTCCGGGAAATGCTTTCTTAATGCTCCCCTACACTCCCCAAGGAACCCACTTGCCAAATTTCAGTTTTCTACGACCAGTAAAACGAAAAATCCCGTTGTTTCCCGTTCCCGTGGGAATTTCAGAAAGTCCTCTCTCAATGCTCCTTTACACTCCCCAAGCAACCTACATGCTAAACTTCAGCTTTCTACGATCAGTAAAACGAAAAATCCCGTTTTATCCTGTCCCGTGGAAATTTTGAAAAAACCTGAAATAATTTTTTTAACTAATGTAATACCTACTTGTGTATCAAATTTGAAGAGTCTAGTTATTATAGTTACTGAGATAGGGTCACTCGGAACCGAATATATAAATCCCGTTTTTTCCCGTTCCCGTGGGAATTCCCAAAAATCCTTCTTTAGTGAAAGCCTACATTGTATAAGGTATCTATGTGCAAAATTTCAAGTCTCTAGGTCAAGTGGTTTGGGCAAAACCTTAAAAACGACACCCATATTGATATTTAGACATTTCAACCCCATTGCACCCCATCCAGGGAGATGGTATTTTACGTATGCCACATCGGATTTTAAAACCGTTGTTGTTTTCATAACCAGCGACCCGATAAACCATAGAAACAACACCCATGTTGATTTTCAGACTTTGTTACCCCTTTCCCCCCTTTTAGGGGTTGAATTCTCAAAAAACTTGAAACACGTGTTTACTCATTTATTATTAGGAGTACTTCTGTGAAGCTTCGAATAAAATAGTCGAACTAATCTTGTTTCCCCATACAAACTTTGAACCCCCTTTCCACCCCCTTAGGGAGTGAATTTTGAAAAATCCTTTCTTAGTGCACCCCTAGACCTTATAAGGAATCTACATGCCAAATTTGGAATCTCTAGGCCCAGTGGTTTGGGCTGTGCGTTGATATGTCAGTCAGTCAGTCAGTCAGTTTCTTCTTTTATATATTAAGATTATAATTACTAGTAATTGGGACTCAATGTTGATCACAAATTACTGGAATTGTTGACTTGATTACTTCCAGATTACTTCTGTATATTAAGTATATAAATAAACTTAATATATAGAAGTAGTCGGGTGGTAATCAAGTCAACAATAGAGTTGGGCGGGAGTTGGAATGGTCGGTCCGTCAGTCCATCTCTCACAGTGGCGTCTCTAGCCCGTTTGGCGCCCGTGTGCAAACTGCCCTGGCGCTGGTAATGGCGCTTCCTAGTAAGCGCGCGCCGAATGGGGCTCCGTAGCGAGCAGCGCTCGGTCCCCCTAGGACCTGCACCCGTGTGCAACGCACACCCTGCACTATAGGTCAAGACTGTCCCACTGTCCCTCAATCTGTCCGCTACCTTTTACGCTTAAGCCTTGATTTAAATTAAATTACCTAATTTAGATGAAATTTGGGATTTTTCGATTATTATTATTTATTACTCGCGACCCGCCCCGGATTCGCACGGGTAGTAAAGCATGTCCAAAAACCCATTTGACAGTTCATCTTACGATCGCGATACGTCATTCAGACTGAAGGGGAGCAAATGACATATAAGCCAACTGTTGGCTTATATTTTTCGGGACGTTTTCATGCTGCCTAAGCTCTATCTAGTGTATAAATAATCTAAGATAATATATATAAAAATATTAAACCCTTATCAACGGATTCAACACCAAAATTTAATGTGAAAGTGAAATGCTAGAATGACATGTAAATGATGTAAACCAAAAACAATTTTATTTGAGTGACATTAACAAAATTATAAAATAAGGTTTGCCAATGAAGTAATCTAGTGTGGAACTGGAGTTAAGTAATTCAGATTACTTAAGTACTTGATTACCGAGGAATCAAGATTACAGTAGTGGTTTACAATGCTGATTCCAAAGGAATGGATTACAAAATGTGATCATAGTACAGTATTACAGTAATTTTGATTATCCAAGTAATCGATTACTGAAGAATCACGATTACTGTAATGTAATCGTGTAATTGATTCCTAAATTAATTGACTACGCCCAACTCTGCTTAAAGGTTGCCTTGATTGGGCGGCCGTATCGCTAAATAAATAAATAAAAATAGAAACAAAAAATAGAAACAAAAGATAAAAAATTTATAAGAATGTTAAAAGATTTCTTACTCCAAAAATGCTACTACACTATAAACGAATATCTAGAAGAATAAGTAATATTTTTAATTATTGTCATGTTATGTATTTAGTCAAAGGATGATTTCCTTACAATGTGCCACAAGTTATTAGTTTGTAATTTAAAATTGTTTGAAATTGTTTATTTAATTGTTCGGAATTGTTTATTAGTTTATAATGTAAAAAAAATATTTTTGTTTTTTAATAATTTTAAATAATTATTTTATTTTTTAAAGTGTCACTTACACGGACACTAACATTACGTGTTGTACAGATAAGTGCAAACTAATGTACTTATAATAATCATATTTATTTATTTATTGTGATAACGGGTAAAACAATATGATGTAACAGACAATTGAGAACACTGCCGTAATCTACATCTCATCTATAAATTTAGTTTAAAAGTTATATGTACTGAAATATGTACCTACTGCTTAATTTTAAGGTTAATTGCTACGCCTCAACAGGGCATCATTTTTGTACAAATTTTTGTAAGAAATGTTGCGATTCAATAAATACTGAAATACTGAAATACTAAATCGCTATTGAGCGATCACTCCAGCCAAGATCCAGGTTAGCTTGAAAAGATCACTTTTAGGGATAAGTTCGCCTTTGTACCTACTCTTTTACATTACATTACATTAGGTACCTAATGTAAATACTTTATTGTACATAAAACACAAAAATAATAGAAAAAACATCAAAACTAAAAGAGTAGGTACAAAGGCGAACTTATCCCTGAAAGGGATCTTTTCAAGCTAACCTGGATCCTGGCTGGAGTGATCGCTCAATAGCGATAAGGCCGCCCAATGCGAATTTTCTCGATCCATACTAAAATTACAAATGCGAAAGTGTGGCTGTCTGTTTGTTACCTATTCACGCTTAAACCGCTGTACCACTTTAGTTGAAATTTTGTATAAATAGTTTGAGTCCCTGAAACGGACTTAGGATAGTTTTCATCCCGGAGAAAAATATACTTCCCGCGGGATAGCGATAAACGAATTCTTAGCAGACGGAGTCACGGGTAACAGCTAGGGTAATTATATTTCTAAATTATTTTTTGTTATGAGTTGTTTAATAAATAGTAATTGTTTTGTATTGTATTATTTCCAATTTCATTTCCCTAGTAATATTTGGATGATAGCGATTGTAATAGGCTTCCAACAAGATGGAGCGACGACCTGGTTAAGGTTGCGGGATCGCTTTGGATGCGGATGGCGCGGAACCGATCTGTTTGGCGAGCCTTGGGGGAGGCCTATGTTCAGCAGTGGACGTCTTTCGGCTGAAATGATGATGCTGATGATTGAAAATAACTTTTAGTTTAATACAATACAATACAATACAATACAATACAAATATTCTTTATTGATCACCAACAACAGTACAGTGACATTACAAAAAAATTTAATTTTAATTTAATTTTAGATGAATACGGAACTTGTTATATCAGTGAATTCGATGCAAATTAACTTCCCATGTTATGTCATGTTACGTGATCCACAATAGATCAAAATCAAAACAAAATAATTTTACTATCACCGTAATAACATTGCATGCGTTTACTGCTGCTATTTTTATTGAGAGAAAAAGCTGTTCTTATAGGATCACTTCGTTATCCGTCCGAGTCTGAAGGCGTGGAAGAAGAAATTAATGTTGTATAGTCTACTGTCAAAGCCGTGGTGGTCTGGCGGTTTGAAGCAGAGGGTTGTGGCTTCAAATCCCGGCTCGCACCTCTGAGTTATCGAAATTTATGTGTGAAATTACATTTGAAATTTACCATGAGATTGGTGAAGGAAAATATCATGAAGAAACCTGCGTACACCTGCGAGGAAATTCAATAGCGTGTATGAAGTTTTCAATCCGCCTGGGGCTGCGTAAGAACTAGGTACGTCCCAAGTCTTTTCATTCTGAAAGAAAGCCTGTGCCCTACAGTGGATCGTATATGCTTAGTCATTACTAGGAAGTGCTTTATATTATGTACTTGCTTAGTATTACATTGACGATGACACAAAAATTGGCTTCTCGAACACACATTCTACACTTTTGATGAATTCCTTAACTTTCAGCCAGAAACTTCAACTTACTAATTATTATGATGACTATGGAATATTATAATCAAATAATTTTAAAAATGACGTAATAATTTTTTTTTTTTTTTTTTTTTTTTTTTTTATGTTAGATAGGCCAGACAAACGAACTAGTGGGTCACCTGATGTTAAATGAACACCACTGTCCATAGACACCCGCAGCGCTTTACACGATGCCAGTGCGTTGTCGGCCCTAAAGGAAAGGGAATAGGGGAAGGGGGAGAGGGAGGGGGAGAGGGAAGGGGTGAGGTATTGGGCCCCCGGCACTCTCACTGACCGTACGTAACGCAAGCAGGATTACTGCTGCTTCACGCCGGTGTTCTGTGAGAGGGTGGTACTGCCCCGGACGAGCCGGCCCATTCGTGATGCAGCGGCTAGCTACAACATGGCTCTACCACTACAAAAATATTATGAATAAATGAGTATGAGTATGTATTTTCTTGAAATTATCAGGCTTTCAGTAAATATTGAGCATGTGCGTGCAGCTACCGGCTTTTACTTTACTGCTTTTCTTTCTGAACATAATATAATATTTATAATGCAAGAGTTTCGTACGAATGGCTCTTTCTTAGTAAAATTGCCAATAAGACTTGCGTTTGCATAATTGGCAATCGATGAAAATTTTAAATGTGCTTGAATATTTTTATACCGGTAGGAATAACGTTCCTTGTTAACAGGAAAAAATTACAGATTTTTTGGTTGCGTCATATAATTATAAAAAATAAAAACAATTTATTAAATCTGGGACAGCTTAATACGGGCACGGACCTTAGTCCGTCGCATATTGAAAAAAAAACCAGATGTGACATTGACAGCTTGTCATAAACAAACGTACATAACCCTAGCTTGCGATTTTGCGCCCGCATCTTTCTCCAAGTTTTCGGTATTTTCCCTGGATATCTTTAAATTTTTCGACTGTTTACCCACACCGGATCTTTGATATTGCCTGCTACGACGATAACTCTTGCTTTGTACCCTGGACCTGACCTTGATAGCTGCTACCACTTGGAACGGACATACTGATTAACTCGAACTCTGTACTCTGGACTGGATTTCCGTTTTATTCAATTGTTTTTCAATGGATAATAACGAACATCAACGATGGAGGGAGCCTAAAATGTGTTTTTTACCAACATGCACCAATAACGATATTAAAAACCCTGAGAAGAAGTTTTTTCCTACTAAGCTAAGGTTATGTACGTTTGTTTATGACAAGCTGTCAATGTCACATCTGTTTTTTTTTTGAATATGCGACGGACTAAGGTTCGTGCCCGTATTAAGCTGTCCCAGATTTAATAAATTGTTTTTATTTTTTATAATTATATGACGCAACCAAAAAATCGGTAATTTTTTCCTGTTAATAAGGAACGTTATTCCTACCGGTATAAAAATATTCAAGCACATTTAAAATTTTCATCGATTGCCAATTGCTCTCAACTACTTACCGAATTAGAAATGTTGCTTTTTATTTGTCCAAATTGTTTTGAAAGTTCATGTCAGTAATGTTGCCATTTCTCTTAAGGTTCGATTGCACGACAATTCAACAAGGCATTCGTATCAATCAATTTTCGCGTTTGTGACAGCGAGATAGAGTCGTCGTGGGAAGCCACGAAGTGCTGTCACGTATTGTATTTACTTTCAATAGTTCGTTGAACAGTGTGTTATTGTCAAATTTGGCACTTAATGGTGCGCCCACGCCGACAACGTTAATATGTAATGGACGTTCACTAATAAACAGTGCGATTTGTTTTTTTTCTTTTTCTTTTTATTATAATAATAACTCATGTTGCCAGTGACTGATGTTGTAACATATTGAGTGACGTCATAATGTATGTATGTAAAATCTTTACTGTCAAAAACAATGTCGCACTACTGTCCGTTTCAATACTCTAGCCTTTTCTCATAAATCTCATTATGTTTAAAGTTGATCTATGTCGCCTAATATAAGCTATGTATATGACCTTCTAATATAAAAATTTGATTCTTAATCTTTATTTGGAACAGTAAAAATTAGGTGCATTACAAAATATGAAAAACAATGTGAAAGTGTTCGTTCAGTAACAATAATTCAATCATCTGCTGAATTCTTCTTGTTTAATTTTGAATCATCTCGTTTCTAGGCCGTTTACCTAAAGTTGTTATTCTAATTTTGTAAACTTTCATATACCTACCTACCTTCGAGCGTGAGTCAGAGACCCGTCGATATTTAATACGTACTAAGAGAAACAGTGTATTTGTACTGTTATCCTACCCGGATATATCGGGAAGTGCACCCTCGTCTGGCGTCTGTCACTTGTTTCAACCGACTCACCACACCGCCGATGTGCGATAAAGCTATTGTACTACACTGATTCCTATTACACACTCCCAGCCTTTTAATTATCAACCAATCCGAATCCACACCAATATAAATTTGCGGTTAGAAAAAAACAAATCTCACCGACGGCTCGTAGGATTTAAAGTTTGAGAATTGCTAGTATAACTTTGGCGATTACTTCATTTACCAATGAAAGCATGGTACGTAACATTTGGCATTGTCCGCGAACTTTCTTCGTCTCAATTGTGTTTTAATCATGAGATAATTAATAGCGCCCGGAGCTCGGGTTGCGTCGGGTGGCGGGAAAAGGTGAAATTGTGCGAAGTTACGTGTTAGTTACGCAAGTGTTCATTTAGTTTTCCTTTCAGCAACTTTGCCCGCTTTAATCCTCTTATGAGTGCGTGTCCAATCTGGAAGCAAGATCTGAAATCTCGGTTTTGCTACTAAACTACTAAATAAAATTCGCTTGGTTTAATTGACCGTGCGTGCGCGGAGTGTCTCTGTTTCAGCTTGGGCAAAAATGCTTTCGTATGTCCTGCTGTCTGGCTGTCTGTTCTCTACAGATCGCATTTCTCAACCGATTCTTGTGAAATTTAGTCAGCGGTTTCGATAGTTATAGGGATTTTTGTCGATTCCGTTTTTGGAAATGTTCCAAAATGGCCGAACAATCGGCATTTTAAGGTGCGCGCTGAACATTTTATTAGCTCACAGCACTACTTTATTTATAATTATAATGCATGTCAGATATCCTGGTTTATCCGAGTATTGATTAAAACCAGGTTACACGCAATTAAGTCCCGTATTAAAATAATTGATTCCGCTTTATACGTATTAAGCTTTCAAGCTGATGATCGTACAAATCATTATTAGCCTTATATACGATAACCTTCATCGATTATCTTAAGCTGAGGTTAAAATGAGCGTTAATTATCTCCATCTAAGTCTAATGTTTGAAATAACCGCGTTCTGCAAGTTGGCCGAATTTTGCCCAACTTGTAAAGCGGGCAATAGGGGATGTAAAATTTTAAGTTCAAGTCTGCTGAGCTAGCCGCGAGAACATATTAGGAAATAAAAAAATAGTTCCAGCCCCAGATATACTTTTCTGGTTTTTCAATATGTTCTAGTTTCAATATAATAGAGTATAATATATGATACCATACAACAATGATTCTAAAAAGCGACTCTTGTAAAAAAACACTGTCTTTACTCGTATATTAGCCCTGAAAGATTCAAATTAAACTGCAAAATTAGATTGCTAGTTGCTTTGAAACAAATAGTCGATCGAGTTAGCATAGAAGTGACGTCATAACTAGCCGTACAAAATCTATGGGAGGATCGTGTTTTGACAGCTTGTAAAAAGTACGTCAGTTGGTCACCAGACCATCATCCCTATTCAAAAAAAAATCGGGAAGTAAAATTGCCAAGTTTGATTGACAACGTGATCCCTCTGCTTAGAGTTCAGTTCAATTAACAGTTCATTAGACAACATCCGAATGGCACTCCCTGCCAGTAACCCGTTACACGCTGCCGTAATAATATCCAGTTATCCGAGCAATGTGATTAAAATTACGCACGTATTAATTACGCATATTGAGTAATAGAATTAATCGTTTAACTTGATATTGGCAAATTTATATCACCGTTCGTTTGCGGATAATGTTTACTTTGGATTAATTATGCATATATAAATGGGGATTGGTTTCACAGGTTAACGATATACCTACTGTGAGTTCAACGAACGTTTATGTTTATACTGATCACGAGAAAATTCACACTATTAAGTCTAATTGAATTCATACACGTCATGAAGAGAATTACATTTCAAATTTACCATGAGCTTTAAGTGTACTATGAGTTTAAAGAAGATGCACACATCTGCGAAGAAATTCAATGGTGTGTGTGAAGTTTCCAATCCACACCGGAGCCGCGTGGGAACTTTTGATAGTAATGTCTGTACTCTGCAGTGGAACATATATAGGCTGGAATGATGATGATGAAGAACATGAAGTAACAGGGGTTTGGGGTGAAAAATGCACTGAATTACTTTGAGAAAAGGAAGGTACGGCTATTTGCAGGTACCCTTTTGTGCTCTACTTGGCGGGGGCACCACCGTGCCCCTAGATTTTATTGCTAAACTGAGTTTTAGTTTTTGTGCACTTACAGTTCACTTTAAGATTAACCAAAAGAGATCCTTTTAAGGGATATGTTCGTCTACGTACATTTTGTTTTATCTTGTGACTTGTGTTTCGTGTAGAAAAAACCCCTACCGGAATTCATATTTTATTGGCTTACTTAATTTTATGTTATTAATTTTAACCACGAGACGGTAATGATATAAGTTTCATGTAACGTTCTAGTTAACCTCATATTGGGTGATTTATAATTTATCGATAGTCGTTATAAACCTTAATAATTATCTAATCGAGTTCTAACCAGCCCTCCTTCACCTTTTTGGCGATCGGTAATCGATCTGTTATAATTTTGACACACTTCCTGTACAACCTGTCTTGCCTTCCGCGTGGCTTTGCTATTGAAACGAGTATGGCAAAACTCGGGCAAGTTTACGACATGTCAAAAAATAATTAAAATAAATGACTTGCCTACAACATAGGTACTAACATAATTTTCAAGTCACTCCTACTAATATTACATATGAAACTTTATTTTATTTATTACTTAGGTTGTCCAAAAAACAAAATTTGTGTAAACAGCAACGGGTGGCAAGAAAAAGTTGATTCACCCAAATAAAAAATCTCTGACTTGGCCTGCCCTGCCATGCAGCTTCATAATCGATGTCTACTTACTATTCGGACAGTGGGCGCTCGCGGTAAGTCCTTGCCGATTGGCGACACACTGCTCCCGCCCACGCCCGTTCAAATTATCATATCATTCGCAAATCCAGTATACGACTTTACATCCCAGGGTAGAAAGCGATAGTTTACTTTCGCTTAAAATTGGCGAATTGGTGTGTGGGATGTCGTGTCGTGTGATCGAAGCGTGAGTGGATTATTTGATAATGATAATAGGTTTGACCCGAAATTGAATTGATGAAATAGAAAAACTAATGAACCCGACCGACAGTGAAAGTTCATGTTTATAGCATAATGATGGTAGTTTGTTATAAACATGATATATTTTTGGATTGTAATTGAAACAGAAATTAAAATAAGAGTGATATTACAGAAACACAGAAGCGACTATATAAAAGTTTGTACGTAAATGTTGCGAATATTTTAATTATTTTTGCATGCTTTAACCTTTTATGGTCAATTTTATGTGATTTCGACACTTTATGTTGTTGGTTATATTATTATGTTCTATTGTATAATAGTGAAAGCTCATATGAATATAGATAAGTTATTATTTCATTGTTCGCTGGCCAGAGTTGATCTAAATCTATTCTCGATTTTTAATTTTATTCTGAATATATTATACTTAAACGTTTTACACAATCGGCCGAGTTAATTCTAGGCAAATATTTTTATGGCATGCTTGACCCTATTTTTCTTGGATTGAGGATATAAAATTATAAATTTACTTAACTTTCCAAAACATTTATGTGTAAAATGTTATTATGCTAACTGCAACGCAATAGCTATAGCTACATGTATGTATTATGTTACGGGCAGTTTTGAAATTTTAATTCTTTGTTAAGCTTTAATTACATTGTTGCTGCGATAGTTGAACAAATTGGCTGAGCCAAGGGGTATGTATTACAATACCAAAGTACGAAAGACCGAATGTATTAAAACATCGAATGGGTCAAAAGACCGACACGATTTTTTCTGAAACCGTTAACTTTTTAAGATTGTTATTAAACAAACCTAACCTAACCTAATGGGTTCTGTATGATGCCGTTTTAATAAATTCTGAGAAGTTTACGGTTTCAGAAAAAAAATCGTGTCGGTCTTTTGACCCATTCGATGTTTTAATACATTCGGTCTTTCGTACTTCGGTATTGCAATACATACCCGAGCCAAGTTCCTTAAACGTTACAAAAAATGTGCAATATTTTGTTGCGTCTTTAATAAGTCAGTATTTTATTACAATTACAAATTAAATAATTTATTGAATCAAGTGTTCAACCAATGAACTTAAACAATTACTTCGCTCATAAGCAATAAAAAGGTCGCGAGTGAGCAAAGTAATTGTTTCAGTTCATTTTAATTACAAACAACAATCGTTTTTACCCGTCTGCGAAGAAGGAAGGGTTATGTGTTTGACCCATATGTATGTATGTATGTATGTATGTATGTATGTATGTATGTATGTATGTATGTATGTCCATTCCTATGTCCTCTCGTAACTACACAACGGTTGAACCGATTTTGATAAATGATACGTCATTGGATTCGTCTTGATAACGCGAGTAACACTGGATACATGAAGTTCTTGAAAAATCAAAATGGTGGATTTTTGGCGCCAAATTGTGAGTCTTCAGAATTTTTTTTTTATTCAAACCTATCGAGTAGGGTATCAAAATAAAGGGATTTCAAAAGAGATTACAAAAATATACACAAGTCATGTGTTTAAATTTAATTTGGAATAGTAAATTGGCAATCAATGCATTAAAACGACGACGAACCATCGCCCCAGACGTCAGATACCCATTTTCATAACAAATTTGCTTGCAGCCGTTGATGTTTATTGCTATGGATTGTTATGGACAGGTGTCTAGCCACTGCACACAAACTGGGCCTTTAAGGTGGTTATCTGGCGCTTGGGGTGATAGTACCTACTTACTGAGATATCTTTGAGCAATAATTTTATCTATGAAACCCATGTGGAAAATTAAGTACCTACATATTTCAAAGTTGGTTTTGAACTTTAACTAAATAGCAACGGATTCCTAATTCAAATACTCAATAATTTATCTGGGTTACACTAAAAAGCAAGAAATAAAAAAAAGTAATTAAAAAAACTAAAAACCCGCCTGCGGGGTGTAAATAAAATAATAAATTAAAAAATCAAAAACCCGCCTGCAGAAATACTGAAAAGGTGGAAACAAGATAAAATGTTCAATAACAGTAAAACGAATTTAAAACACTTCGATGGCAGTCTTTCAAAATTTAATGCAACGATAAAATGCAGTCGGAGGCATGGGAGTCAGTGGCTGCATGGGATTTAACGTCACTTCATGCATGCCTCCGACTGCATTTTATCGTTGCATTAAATTTTGAAAGACTGCCATCGAAGTGTTTTAAATTCGTTTTACTGTTATTGAACATTTTATCTTGTTTCCACCTTTTCAGTATTTCTGCAGGCGGGTTTTTTAATTTATTTAGGGTTCCGTAGTCAACTAGGAACCCTTATAGTTTTTATATTTTTTTCTGTCATATGGTACAGGATGAGTGTAGAAAAGAAAGAGATAGTGAATTGGATCGCGAACCTCTGATCTGATCTGATTCACATAAATATCATTGTTGTCTCGCCATGGCCTATTACCCAACTGCCAGCTAATGTGGCATCTTGCAGAGCTTTAAGTTGCACATGGACCGATGCTATCGATAGCTCCATTGTCAATGAGCGACGGGAATGACACAGTCGTTTATTTAAAGTAAGACCAGTGATTAGAGATCCCTGTCAGAATATTCCTTATTTATTAGCCATGTACCTATCTAACAGCAAAACAAGCGTAAGAGATGTGGTTGTTTTGAATTTAACGGTCGTTGCAAATTCAGTTTTGGTGGGGAATCCGGGATAATATCCAGATGATGAATTTTTATTCCTTACAGAAAATAAGATTTTTTACCACATAAAGTAAATGAAAGTTAACTTGTAAACTGGTAAAGTGTTGTAGTTAATTGACGATGCGTGTTGCGGATATTATTTTCTTGTATTTGGATGACTAGTTTTATTATTAGGTTAACGAAGCCTGTGGCAGATTGTTTTCATGTCTGATAATTCTTTTTTTTTACTAAATAAACGTTATTTACTTAATTCAGATTATTATTAATTATTTAGTTATACCAAAAAAAAGGCAAGTTATTGCAAGTAAGGTGCCCTATTTTTTTTGTTGATACTTACATTTGAAATGACAAACAAAGGAGCTAAAATCTTAATTTTATGTAAGTCTAATTTAAAGTTTATGCAATCGCTATCGCTATCGATTATGTAGTAAGATTTCTTGGAAACCAATTAAGTACATGTCACCCTGTATTTGCGGTGTTTATGAATTTGCAAAATTCATAATTAGTGTTGTAACACGCGGACTTGTCGCCGCGAGGCGTAATGTGAACTAGCCTTATATTTACTACGAAATTCGATTTTCAAACTTTGTATCGTGCCGTTCCGTTCACGCTAATAATATGAAACAAAAGAGTGAAAGGGATGGTAGGATACGAATTTCGAATTTCGTAGTAGCCACCCTGCGATTCGTCAGTGACGTAACGAGTCGCGGGTGCATTTTGTCGTAAAAAAATGTCTGAGCACTTAAAAACTAAGTAACGAGCGAGTAAGATCATTAATATTTAACGTAACATTTTATAGTTATTAAATAACTCAGCCGGTTGGGAACGTTTAGCTGAATAGCGTTGATTGTAAACTTATTTAATTCTTCATTCATAAATTGTACATTGTAACAGGTGGATAGCATGATCTTGATAAATCGTCGCGTAAATGAGGGGCGAGCATTAATCTCATTCGCCTTTCCCTAAATCCATTGTTGCACGTTGCGCGGGCGCCGTGGGAAGTTCAATAGGTCGGAGAAAAGCGACATTGTGTGCGTTTTGACTTTAATTTCATACATTACGAAATGATGAATCGGATGTTAATTAGTGTGCCCTTTTGTAACAATGCGATGTTTGCGGTGGAAAATGAGAGAAAAGTGCTTCAAATAATTTTAATGTAATTTAGTTTGTTTTATGGCTTTAATTATTAGCATTGTTTATAAGCCAGCGGGAATGAGAAAATACATGTCCTCCAAATTTTGTAGCGTAAGAAATCGTAATTGTGTTTAAATCATGTTATTATTAAGTTTTCCGGTAATAAAGTCGAGAAAAGATCTACAATGGTACGAAAATAAATTTATCAGAGATGGTCGAGTTAGTTTGACTGAACATCCCTGTAAATTTTTGATTTTAAATATAGTCATGCATGCCTTTGACGCGGTATACTGCGAACATCCACCAATTTCGGGAAACATTTTGTCAATAAGAATTAATAAATCTTGAGAAGCATTTACAGGTGCGTTCAGTCAAAGTGACCCAATGCTGAAATATTTCGAATTTATTTACCGTTTTAAAACTAAAAAAAAAACAGCTTTACACAACTACAGGTTATGTAAATATAATGAGATCGCTTATCGATCTCAGAGCGCTTGCATCACACAGAAACGCGTGCGCGCATTTCATTAAACACCTACACTTAGCGCTTCCAATCAATCACAGCAAATTATCACCCCCTTCTGGTTATGGAAATAACAGCGCTGCAGCGCTTTCCTGCTTGGACGGGAAGCTATCATAATTACATCTATCGGACTTAGCTGGATTGGCTGATTGCTATTAATGATCGCAGAAACCGCTCTATCAAATGTCATTTGACACTTTGATTGAGGGATCGAAACGATCTTTACTTAACATGGTGTCATTTGAATACGAAGCTAATAGAGGGTTTTAATTGTGAAGTATTTCAACTTGTTGTTGATTGTGCTGGGCCTTATATTCAATGGCAATTCCAAAAAACACTTTCCATGTACGGGAGTTACTCTCAATTTTTTTTGTTGTTCCACGTTTTCGACGTGATTATACGTACTCGTACCTACTCTTGCCAAATTACATGCATTATACAAAGTATTTGTGTTTGCTTTTAAGAAACTAAAAAGAATACCTGAATTTTTCGAAGTGAAATCGTTCCATGTTAACATTTCTTAGAACATTATACCATTGAAGTTAAGCTTAGTGCTTGAGCTAACGGCGTATGCGCTAACACTAGCTCTGCAACATACACGGTGATGCGTATGAGCTTTTTCTGTTTTATTACCAACACTAATCACTTGTTCGTTTTATTAAAGTACGTTTGCATGAGAATGTTTGTTTTCATAATTGTTTGGTTGTTTATGAGCTGAGCTACAATACGCTCGTGAAATTATGCAGTCGTTTACATTTAACAATGATACGAAACATTTAGAAAGTAAAAATCCCGTAAATTTAGTTGATTTTTAGCATTTTGCCTCGTGAAACTAATAGAAGAGCCAACTTGACAGAAAAGAAAGAGTAGACGTAAGGCATCAATAATTACCACATTCACACGGTTATAAGATTTTGAAAACCAACTTATTTGATTCTGAATCTTCATCTCACGCGCACAATACATCTCAGCTTTCAATTACAGCTGTCAACTACTGCTGTACAAATAGAAATCTTTAGTAGTTTAATTGAACCCTTAGTGTTTTTGTTCCCTTAACTCAACTCACCTACGAATTATTTACACAATCCAAGGACTTCAAAAAGCAACTTTGATTTTGAATCTACATCTCACACACACAATACAGCCCGCTTGTCTCTGAATTCAATTACAACTGTCAACTAGGCGGGATCCCTCGCGGGCGTGCCATAGGTTAGCAACTAAGTTCGCCAGTTTCATTTACTTACACGTCAACCTGACATGATATCGTCGACAGATTTCAATTAACCTAACATGCCTTAGCTAGGACTTGTTGCGCCTAATTTATAACTTATTTTGGTCGTTTTACAGTTACTAGTTTAAGATGTAAACAATGTAAAGAAATACTTAGTCAATATTGATCTCGTGCAGTTTTGGAATCAATGCTTTAAAAATTATAGACAGAAATTTCCGTACCTATGAGGATGAACTATAATTCTCAATCAGTACTTAACAAAAAAAATGAAATGTTCACATGACACTTGCTGCCAAAAACATACATTCTGGTACGCAGTTTCTTTAACTACTTACATGAAAATCCTAACGATAGTTTTATCCACAAAATGTAATCTACACTAATATTATAAAGAGGAAAGATTTGTACCTATTATTGTATGTTTGTAATGAATAGGCTCAAAAAGTACTAGGCCGATTTAAAAAATTCTTTCACCAATAGAATGCTACATTCTTCCAATTTGACATAGGCTACATTTCATTTTGAAAAAAATTAGGGATCCTTGGTAAAATCTACACTATTATATTATTAATATTATAAAGAGGAAAGATTTGTACCTATTTTTGTATGTTTGTAATGAATAGGCTCAAAAAGTACTGGGCCGATTTAAAAAATTCTTTCACCAATAGAATGCTACATTCTTCCAATTTGACATAGGCTACATTTCATTTTGAAAAAAATTAGGGATCCTTGGTAAAATTTGAACAATGTAACCGAAGGTGTAGAAAAATGAGTCTTAAAATGTCTTTCGTCGAATGCGCTGCCGAAACTATTAGCGATAGAACAAAATAATGAACAACAATATTGAAGAACATCATAATGTCTACAAAAAACTCCGCGGTAGCATATGTCCAACTATTGTAGTTATGTCACTACAACAACTTTTTTCATTTTAAACATTAATGAAAATGCTAACCAAATTCAAACCATGCTATTTATGTGTTTATATTAATCCTTATCCAAATAAATTATTTTATGGTCAAGACCATTTAACTACCTATTAAATAGTTTTTAGATTATTTAAATTGGACTTTCCATTCAAAAGATATTACGGCTCCTTACGCAGCGGACGCTACCGATATTGAACATTTAGATTTTTCCATAGAACACATTTCAGATAGAGCACATTTTCTTTCTATCGATTAGGAGTTATTTTCAAAACTGCGCATAAATTACTTGATTAAACCTTGACAGTTTATTTTTATGTAAGGAAAATACTAAATAATGATAGGCAAGTTTCTATCGACACGAACAAAAATTTCTTTGAAATACCTAGATGTAATAGGTAGATACATTTTTAGTTGAAAGTTGTCAACGTTTAATTTAGACTGTATATATTTTATTCGACTCTGCTTTTATTCTAATTACTTAAAAAAACCATAGTAAAAATGTATATAATATCCTATGTAAATATTACTTATTTAAGTGCCCGCCACTTAAACCATCAAAGAAATTGAACATAAATAGACTTACATACAAATATAACTGTGGGATTTTTTTTAATATATAATTAATAAATAAATAATAAATAAATTTTTTTTAATAAATAAAAATATTTGTGAAAAAAAGTGTTTTATATCCAAATTTCCAAAAATAAATAATTGTCTACCCCGTGCGAAGCCGGGACGGGCTGCTAGTTTATAATAACTGTAAACAAAGCCAGCTGGCCACGGCATCGGATCTAATTGTGCGGCGCGCGCGCTCGTTGACCCGCCAATTTCGTTAATAACTCAATTGTGAGCAATTTGTGATGAACGCTCGGCTTGTGCGATATCGCTTTTCAACTATTTTTATGAGCAAGATTTTTTATAATTAGATGATAATTGTACTTAATAAAGTCCTGTTAATTTTTAGCCTACTTTTTCCACAAGCTCATTTTCTCTAATGCTGGTCCGTGGCACTTTAGTTTTTCTGGGGATATTCATGTTTCGGATCTTAGCAGGCGAATTTCCAATCGTCGTACTCCGAATAACTTTGAAAGAAGAAGTTTTAATGTGTCATTGTGATAACTGAAGCACCAACTGTACTGGCAACATTTTCCCTCATTTCCGAAAACACAATACATTCGTAAGATTCACCCAACTCCCGATCCAGCACCGGTACTCGCAAGGTCCTCTCAATGAACCGTTAACAATGTTCTAACGCAGCCTTTCGCCGCGCCGTTCGCTTGCGGATGTTCCGGTGACATAACTGCAGACGTGTATTGTTTTAGCTGTCGTGTGTTTACGTTTGTGAAAATTCGGGCAAAAGAGAGTCTGGCATAACTGATGCACAATTATGTGAAATTTGAAACCAAGTAGCCATTAACTAATTATTTTGAATTTATTTGATTTGAAATTGGTGAATGAATAAATGTTGGGTAAAGGTAACGCCACCAGAGTTGAGGCAACGCACACAACCACATCTCATGTAATGACAGCGGGATTTTGACGTTGTGTTGTCGTTAAACGTCAACACAACGTCAAAATCCCGCTGTCATTACATGAGATGTGGTTGTGTTCGTGGCCTCAACTCTGGTGGCGTTACCTATAGCTTTGGTACAGTCAATCTGATTTACCGTGCAAAGAAAGTCATTCTACTAAAACTAGCTATATATTTTCGGTAACATTCTTTTAATACGCTTGACCTCACCTGAGCTGTTTTAGTTAAAAATAGTCTCCCAGTTCCCTAAAACCAAGCGAAAGCCAACGGCAGATGTTATGCCGTGGGTTGTATTTTTAGGATGTAAATGATGTAATATTTAACATAATCTCAAATAATACGGCTCCAATAACATCCCTACCATTTGATACGACATATAAGTTCTACACTTGTCTGTTGGCGACAGCGTCCGGACAACGTTGTCTCGGCGATTTACTTTTGTTGCGATCGTAAACTTGTTCAATGGGATCGGATTCTGTGCAAGTCAAGAGCTACACACAACTTAGTATTACAACTGTTAACTTAGTCCAGTTGATCGAAAAATTCCTTTACCACCCTAAAGCTCAATGTGGCTTCTACGATTGACAACATCAAATACTAATTTTCATTTACAATTCATGTGACAGTTAGCCTTATTGTTTTAGGTACCTGGCCGACTACACAATAACTTGAACGAAATGGTTCAAATGTACAAAACAAAGTTTAAGTGTTATACAAAAGGAAACAGGTGCAGATATTTCAAAACATTTATTTTTGACGATATGTGATATGATATTACAAGTTCTTAGCCGAAGTGAGCTTTATCGCCTGGAACATTCGTTCCCGCTTCCCGCTCCAAAACTGACACCTGCACGTCAAGATTAGTTTCAATTTCTCCCGTTGATAAACTGCCTCATTTATAGCGTTCCAACTCCAAACAACAAGCGGCCGGTAAAGTTTCCCATTATTTGCATCAGGAAGAGCGCTGGCGCGACATTCTGTCGGATTTGCATAGCGCTTTCTATTCCCACTAGATGGCGGCACTATCCCCATATTGCGTAACGCGCGGCTTGTTAGGTGCGTTATTGTGTGCGCGAACAATGATACGACAGGTGAAGTGTAAATGGTAGGGTGTAGGAAGCGGGCAGATCGTGGAAGCGTGTATGTAAATATGCGATTACTCTTTGTTTTCTTAATCCTTACTAATATTATAGAAGCAAAAGTAACCCTGTCTGTCTGTTACATTTTCATGCTTAAACCACAGAACCGATTTAGATGAGATCTGGTATGGAGATAGCTTAATACCCTGGGCAGGACATAGGATAGTTTTTATCTCAGGAAACTCCACAGTTCCCTCGAGATAGCGATAAACAATTTTCACGCAGACAGAGTTGCGGGCAACGGCTAGTTTCTAAACCCAATTATCGCCTTTTCCCGTTATAATATTTCCGAGCTGTTGGTCTAGCTAGATAGATTGATCTACCTAATATCCTTGTAAGTCTCGTAATCTTCAGGCTGCTCTGCCTAGGCCAATTAAATTTTCTAAGCCACATCGCTGACCTTGTCCCCTTTCCTCATCCTCTAGGAGACAGGGTTTGCCGGGCTGCTCCAAGCCTCCTTGTACGGCGTCGCTGACAGCCTGATTTACCGCCCGTTGAATATTTACCAGCTTTCTGACTGGCCGAATACATATTGATGGGAACTGTCCACAGGATGAAACGAACATAAAAGGCTGTACACACTTTAAAAATGCTTGAGGCTAACGAAGCTTCCTGAAGAAAATGAGTGGTAAGAAACATTTAAGTGACTTGTAGAGGGTTTTTAACGCTATAAAGCGCTCGTTACGAATACGACATTTGTAAACAAAATTTTTGAAGACTTAGATCATTAGAAGTTAGAACTCATACAACCGTAACCGGTGGATATAGGTGGCGGTTTGGTGTTAATTGTGGTGCTCTAAGGGAGGCCTTATTTAACCCTTAAATTGCTTTGGAAATTCAACCTTATTTCTTTAATTATACGCCACAATATAATATCCATTGTAATTATTGAAAATACGACTAGCTTTAAAAATGTACTTTATCAGGTTCCTATGCATTCGATAGCTGCTTTTGATGCTGTGGTAGTATGGTCCAATAAATGGGGCCTTATTATGGGTAACAGTGGAAGTCTTCTGGCTGATGGTGATGAGATGAAATCCAACTAATATTAGGTATATTATGCGAAAGTTCGCGTGCGTAAGTGCATGCATGCGTTTCCGTGTGTTTCTGTGTATGTTTGTCACTCCTCCACGATAAGACGGCTGAAGGAATTAAGATGAAATTTAGTATGAGGATAACTAAACATCTTGCACAACACATAGGTTCCTTTTTATCCCGATAATCTCATGAGGTCGGGCGGGATAAAGTTTTGAGAAAGAAGAAGAAGTTTTGAAATTTTGCTAGGTTTAGAAACATGAAATTTGGCTCGAGTGTTCTATATGCAACGTTGATGAAAAGTGCTATGTAATTTTTGGGAATCCCCACGTGATTTTTCGGGAAATCCCGGAATTTCAATTTGACTGCCAGAAATAATGGTTTATTACTAAGGCTAGTCCTAAATTTTAATGATTTATGACTGTTGTTTATGGCTGTTGTTGTTGTTTATTACGTATTTTAAATGACTGCACGAGATTTGTCATAGGTACAAACTCGATATTTGTTAGGTTTTTTAACCCAGCTTCTTTTCTTGAATGACATTCACATATATGTATGACGCACAACTGATTCTAAAGCCGAGCAACTAAGGGAGATGGCTTCCGTTCTTTCAGACTTGCAAATTATGCTAATATCCGAATTAACATCACAAAGAAGAACGATTGCTATGCGTTTGCGCAGCCAACAAACGGACGTCCTTTCGACGAGAAATATATGGTGTAGTTATTTAACGTGTTGTGTCACTGGTGATTTGAGGATTTGTCTCAACAGGCATGTTCGGAGCTCGTTTTCACCTTGAATATTTTACAAGGTAATAATGTCAGAAATGTAGAAGGGTACTGTCGTCTGAATAAGTACTGACGAGATGAGTCTCTTGAGGATATTAAGGAGTTTGTAAATGGGTGCCGAAAGACGTCTACTGCTGAACGTAGGCCTCTCCCAAGGTTCGAGAAACAGACCGGTCCTGCGCCATCTGCGCAATCCCGTAACCTTAACCAGGTCGCAGCTCCATCTTGTTGTAGGGCTACCTACATTGCGTCTTCCAATCCGTGAATGCTATTCGAGAACCTATTGGCCCCATCGACCATCAGTTCTACTAGCGAAGTGCCCTGCCCACTGCCACTTGAGTCTGTCTATTCTTCGAGTTATATCGGTGACTTTAGTTCTTGCGTGGATTTCATCATTTCCGATGCGATCCTGCAGAGAAAGTCCAAATCCGTCCGGATATTTTAGCGTGAAGGAGTAATAATACATTTAAACGCACGCACGCACACACATACTGTCACATTTTACAACAATTGTTCGATGTATGTGATAATTCTGAAAAGATAAACAAATTACTGCTTCATTATTTATGGAAACCTTCACGTAACGCAAACAGGACTAACAGTAATGGCTGTGTGTTTAACTTCATTTTCATACCACAAGGCTGCTTAGCACAAACGAAACAACTGTCAGGCCAATTCGATTGAATTGATTTACGCTCGTACAGTCGCTGTACAGGATGAGTGTGGACAAGAAGCGATAGACAGAAATATGTTTATCTTTTTGTTGGTATTAATAACATTGTATCAGTTGCGAACGTCACTTGTTGATTTGCAAATGGGATGCCCCTTTTTATAAGCTGAATATAATATTCCTGTAAGTAATGGTCTAGCTTTTCTCTCTGCTTTTTTGTCTTGAGAAGAAAGCTTAGAAGAAGACACAGAGGTACGACCCCAGGTTCTAGCCCACGACCCCCTGCTTGAGAGACTGTTGGCTAAACCACTAAGGTACCACGAATTCTAATGCCAGTACAATTTAGACTAATAACGAACAGGGAACGTGGCTAATCTTGACCATCTTATCTAGACCGTATACTTCGGATGCACCTCCGAGAATCTAAAATATGAAGTACCTAATAAATATTAGAATAGATAGCTTGTTTACCGACACTAGGTTGGGTGGTAGAAATGGGAACGACTACATGTTGCGGTGTTACTGATATAATGTTCACCCAGACTCCTCTACCACTCTCTGACTATATTCTGCCTGACTTCCCTCGGCACTCCCTCGGCACTGACTTCCAATAACTTTGTTTCAGTATTTATAAAAATTATTCCTTATGCTATAAGCTAGGCGTGCAGATATCTGAATTGACTATAGTCACGGTAGCATCAATATAATCTACTTATCTTAGGTTCGTGCCGTATGCCCTAGTGACTTACTGGCACGTCCTAACATACAATCTTCATTCTGTGGCTTCCGCCATAGCTTGCGTTGTGGGTACTGAGCAACGGGTAAACTAGGGATAGGGAAACAGCGATTGCGATAACATAGGGATCGAACCCGGGGTCTTACTCTCAATAGTCAGTTACGCTAACCACCCGACTATCTGGTCGTCGAGACAAACTTAAATCACATAAAACAAAAAGAAGACAGAAACAGATTAAATCAAATGGACGGAGTTCAAAAAGTTGCATACCTTAACGCTGGCAGTTTAAATATAATTACCCATACAATTGTCACACTGGAACTTTTCAACCAACGAAAACAAAAGGAGGAGGTTCTCAAGTCGACGTGTATATTTTTTTTTCTTTTTTTTTAGCACTATTTAACGTGGTTTAACTTTTTGGTCTCAACTCGTGGTGGTATTTTATAACAGCAAAACTGTTAACAAAGTTTCAATTCCTGTAAATTTTTGAGCAGTATGTGTTCTAATAGTCAGCCTGTATCAAATGTTTTGTACACAGGCTGACAGGCGACAAATCAAATTAATTAACGCGAGCAGCCACGGTGGTCGCCGTTCCCATCATTATTGCATTAGCACAATTGGGGTGCCCTACTTGTACGAATCGATGGGCTCGCCCGTACTGACAAGCACGATGTTTACATAAATGGCCGCAACATTACGAGTGAATTTTTAATAAAAGCCTTTTTGTGATTGCACTTTTTGCTAACTCTACTTTCATTGTAATCCAACTGCATATTATGTGTACCAATTAGAAGTGGGTTAAATTCGACTTCCAAGATTTGAACCAAGATATAATTTTTAAAATAACAGAGTTTCTACGCGGAAAGTCTGAAATATATAACTTGCCGTGGATCAATATCGTAGATAATACAACAGGTATTTTTTGTGAGTAAGGCGTATTTATCTAGGATTCTATGAATTTTGCTATCATGAATAAACAAATGTGGTTATTTTTATGTATGGGTGTGCAATGATGTCATTCATACTGTTTTTGTCGCCACATTATAGTAAATAGATACATCTGAAAAAAATCCATTTATGTATCTCAGAGATTATCTGTAGTCTTTTAAAAATACAATGTTTCTCGAAAATGTACATTGTGGGAGTTTAAATTTTAGGAAAAGTTCACCTTTTAAAGAAGTGCACATTTGGGAAGAATTTACTTATCCTATTATAAGTATTGTGTAATAAGTAGGTACCTACTATCATACAAATATTGAAACTTATCTAAGGGAATCGTTTTTACGTCGCAATAGGTACCTACCTGGGGCTCAATTCAGGAACGGCCCGACACGGTTTGCGAGCGGTAATTCAATCGTTTGCGAGAGTATAGGGATGATCTGCTATTCAGGAACGCCAAAAATCACTGGTTTGCGAGAGGTTTGGGCTGAGAATGGGATGAGCTTTATTTATTTATTTATTTACAAAGCGAAATAACAGGAAAATAAGGCTAGCCCATTATTATCCTCTCGAAAACGATTGAATTATTAAGTATTTTGCTCAAAAGTTTTGATAGGATTTTTATCTAGAGGCAATAAGTTCAATAATTTCAAGCACATCGTGTAGCTGACTTTCACTACTCTCTGTTATGTTCCTGTTATATGACAGATACCTATCTATGATGCCATCTCTCTTGACTTCTTGAGTTGAACAAAATAAACTGAAACGGCATCAGAAAGCGAAACATGATGTTAATGTCGCAACTACCTATACATAAAACAAGTTTGAGTGCAGAGCAAATAACAAATCAATAACACTTCGACATTGCCTTCTTATCTCGCCTAGTCGCCTATCGTGCGCGTAGGGCTTCCTTCCGCACCCACCGCGCGCGGAAATGCGACAGCCTTCCCTTGCGAACTTATCGTTCTCAGAGTACAACTTGTAACTGTTTCTATTTCTACTTACGGTCTTGCCACTGCAGTACTGTTTTGATTCATCATCATCAGCCTATGTTCGTCCACTACTGGACATAGTCCTCTCCCATGGCACGCCACTGAGCACGATCCTCGGCCACTCTCATCCAGCTCTTGCCAGCCGCCTTGCGAAGATCATCGCTCCACCGAGTCTGAGGACGTCCCACGATACGTTTGCCGATCTGCACGACGTTTGACTGTTTTGATTGCGGTTAAAATTTTCTGGTTGCTTGTGTCTTTAGAAGTTTCAGAACTCCGTCAATCTGACGAAAAATTTAAAGAAAATAATATCACTTTCTTTGTAGTGTGTGTGCTGAAAATAAACTGAAAGACTGGAAACGACGTGATTCGCCATTTGATTTATAAAACTCGCTTGGGTGTGAAAAAATTGACCGGAGGAAATCTGAAGTAGGTAGGTACTTCTGTGGTCCCAGGGAAATTATGCCTATTAATTCTATTGCTTCATCAATTTATCTCGATCACAAATAACTTTCGCCGGTCCTTTTGGGGCTGCGCTGCCCCCATCTCCTTGTAAGACAGTGGCCTACTGAACCGCGGCTAACGACGCGCTATCAGCCCAGGGGTCATCGGATTAATATAGGTTCAGCCCATGAAAGTGCACAGCCTGGGCTATTATTAATAGAGCTGAAAGCGAAGCTATTGTTAAATGATCAATAAACTATCTCTAATTTTGTATAGCAGGAGCTGGGGGCGTCTGGGAGGCGATAGTTATTTATCAGACATATTTTTAAAGTTTTGGTTTATTTGATTATTGACGATCGGATAGCAGAGTGGTTAGAAAACCTGACTACAAATACTACAGTGCTTGAGTCTCGGGTTCGATCTCCGGTTGCGGCAGATATTACGTATGAAAAATACGAATGTTTGCTCACGAGCCTTGGGTATAAATTTAAGAATGTTTATCTGTAGCTTACGACTCAAAACACAAGCTCTGCTTACTTTAGGACTAGGTCAATTGTTGTTAATTATCCCGTGACGTTTTTATTATTCGTTATTTATTTTATTACTAGCTTTTGCCCACGACTTCGTCCGCGCTGAGATAGAATTTATAGAAAACTCCCGTTCTCTATCCCCCGGGAAATTCCGAAAATCCCTTCTTACTGTACCTCTTATGATGTTAAAAGATGATATTTGCCAAGTATCATCATCATCATCATCCCAGTCTATATACGTCCCACTGCAAGGCTCAGGCCTCCTCTCAGAATTACCAAGTATCAAGTCTCTATAATAGGAATAGTGTATAATTCGATTCAAAGTAACTTTAACTCTTTAAGTAAAAAAAATGTCATATTTATCCCCTAGTGTTATGGAAGCGAATGATGTATGTCAGGATCGTAGGAGGTGAACACAAACAGTCTCTGCCTGCCTTTGTTGGGAAGAGAGTATGTATATTTATTGTATCCCATAAAAGTATCCCACTATTTGTCGCATCACTGTCTTTCCGTCCCCCATAGCTCTACAGTCCACATTTCCACACGCATTGTGCATTTCAGTGCCAGAATATCAGCAACATTGCCGTTCGTATATCAGACGTTTCCCACGCTATGCAGATTTATGCGCAAGCATTTAAATAACAAATATTTAGTCAGCCTACGCCCAGTTGACCAGACGTCTAGAAATAACAGGGACATTGCATTTGTCTCACTAAGTGCTTATGTTGGCCGAGCACGTTAGTATTGGTCTCGGCACAGAATATATAATAGTACTAACGTACAGAATGGACACGCTCCGCCCCGCACCGATTCGAGTTACCCCACCCCTCAAGGCGCAGATTGCCGGACACCGCCGGAATCCAGAAGAGTGCGCGCGCGATGTATGTAGGCGTACGCGTGTGCAGACGTCGTCGTGCTTATGTAGATTCAAGAACGCGTATTTTGTACGTCGTGTCCGCCGTGTGGTCTCGGGTAGACAGACAGAAATTATAGGTTGCAGAAACCCTTGGACGCGGGTGGACCGATCTTTGTGGAACTCTTTGGGGGAGGTTTTTGTTCAGCAGTGGACGTCTTTCGGTTGAGATGATGAGACAAAATTAAAAGTTTCTTTGCAATGTCTTGTTTTTTGAGTCTACCATCGCTTTTAGAATACTAAAGGGAAAGAGAATCATTCCCGAGAAGAATGTGCCGCAAAAAATTTCATCATCATATCCCAGCCTATATTCGTCCCACTGCAGGGCACAGGCCTCCTCTCAGAATGAGAGGGCTTGGGCTGTAGTTCCCACGCAAGCCCAGTGCGGTTTGGGAACTTCAAACACATCATTGAATTTCTTCGCAGGTGTATGCAAGTTTCCTCACGATGTTTGCAAAGCTCATGGGCCATCCGAAAAACTTAGTGGTGCGAGCCGGGATTTGAACCCACGACCCTCTACACTCGCGAGCAAAATAATTGCATCACTTTCCATTTTTTCGTGCCCAGCCAATAACTTTGTTAATCTTTGACTAAATCTAAAAATGTGGTACCAAATGAAAGCTTATAATGTAACGCAGCATAAAAATGTGAAACAAGGATTTATTTCAAGTCTAAGTACTGAAAAAACTCGTAATCTTGAAAACAGTCGCAAAATACATAAAAAATAATCTAGGAAAACAGAGATTTGAACAATAATTACAATAACCATAACATTTATTATTACAAATTAATACTTGGTGTTGCCACCCCTAGCGTTTTTAACACAATTCAGGCGACCACGGCTAGAAAATTGGCAGAAAGTATTTTTTTAAATAAGTTACGATTTCTTTATTTCAATGAAATTGAATGTAAAACATTTATTAAATAAAAGGAACCGTGCAATATAATCATGTCAGCCTAAAGATGTCCACACTGCTGGACAAAAGCTTCCCCTAAAGAGTTCGAAAACGTCGATCCTACCTGCATCCAACTGGCTATAGCAAACTTTACAAGATCACCACGGAAGTAACGTGCGTTTGATGGTAGATAAATAAAATAGTATAAATGTCGATAATTTAAATTAAATTCAAAAGTTAGTATCGCAAGCAATTACTGTAAGTAATTAATCATAGAGCATTATATCCCTTTCTATAATAGTAACGTGTGCGGAAGGACCGCATGGTTAATGTCCTCCATAAACGCTAATGTGCTAGGGCATTTGGAAGATTCCCGGTTACTTTCCTTATTAAATCGATTATATCGATTGATGACTCTATTTGTGCAAAATATTGCAAAGTAGATGTGCTCGTTAAATCTTCTGCAACAGCTATTAAAAATAAAAGTGTAATGGATCTCCAATTAAAAACTTGAGAAAACTTGATCTTGCTAGTCTGCAAGCTCGTCAGTTTACCATAACTCATGTATCAGACTGCCGCGTAACACAGAACGGAAGTGCGATTACCACCAGCTGTAAATCAATAAAAAGTGAATAAAAAATAATTGCATTGATGGCGTACGCGCACAATTATTGTAGCGAACCTGAAACAGCTTTTTTATGATAAAATGGTAATAAGTGTGATGTAACTGACGCGTCGTGCGGAACTTATACTGTCGACATAATTAACGATGTTAAGAAAGATAAAAGTTGTCCTAATTCAGTTAACGCTTTTTGCTCAACTATGGGTTCTAAAAGTACATCATCAATTAAATCAGCTTACCGTTTTTTTACGTTATTACGTCAAATTTTATTCAAAAGCGTGTATTAACCCTTTCACCGCCGCGCCTCGTCAAAACGTAAACCTGCTTTGAATCTTATGTCATTGTGTCAAGATCACTTTGACACTGTACTTTGTGACACCTATATGTGTCGTTGGCGTTGAAAAAGTTAAACAATATGACATTCGTATTCATCATCATCTCGGCTTGTATACGCCTCACTGCAGAGGACATGTCTCCTCTCGGATCGGTCTGTAGTTCCCACGCGAGCCCATTGTGGATTGGAAACTTCACATACACCATTGAATTACTTCGCAGGTTTATGTAAAGCTCATGGCAACTGTCAAATGTAATTTCGCACATAAACTCTGAAAAACTCAGATATGCGAGTCAGGCCTCGAACCCACGACCCACTGTTTAAGAAGCTATAGGCACAGACTACTTAATAGTTACTTCGTAACAGATACTGCATCCCGTACAAAATCTTGGTACTTACCGCGATTGTAGCCACAGATTATACTACTCCGTCTCTTTAAGAATGTGTGCGTGCTGACAGTGACAAGGGCTGGCAGTTTGGATTAATTTTTTTTTTCTTCATGTTGTTTTACCATTTTGTCGGGGTAATTGCTATATGCAAACTTTCTAGCACTAATATTCCCTAAGCTAAGCCACGGACGGACAAAGGGACAGACGGTCATGGCGAAACTATCAGGGTTCCGTTTTTGCCATTTTAGCTCTGGAATCCTAACAAAAAAGGATATTTTTGTAATGCGCAGAACACATTGCCATGCTCACAGTACCCTAGCGTTATACTAGATACGAAGGTCAACTTTCGAACTTCGCATCGTGCCATCCCGCTCACGCTTATAGCTTTTTATAGAAGAGTAAGAGGGACAGCACGATACGAACTTCCAAATTGTTATATTAGCTATTAATTCTAGCATAGTCATATTAAAATTTGCCCCCTGTTTCATCATTCACTTATAAAAGTCCAGGTGGCATATTTTTTCCGTGGAACACGAATGAACGTGCGTCGGCGCGCGCTTGTGACAACCTACTGGAATTTCGATCTTAGCAGATCGTCCCCGCGGTAGGTAAATATCGCGCGTAAGTACATGGCATGCATGAGGCCTGCTATAGGTCAAATCACTAGGCTACCACGACTCATATGATTGACATTGATTCGTGGTTTGTATAAACTTAAACCATCACCGCTCTATGTAACGTTTTATTCCCGATACTTCATTCCTCTTCAGTTCTCTGAACATTAACATCTTCTCCATCAACATTATCACTCAGAAGACATTCACTGTTGAACAAAGTCGTCTCCCTTAGACCGGTACAATGAACGACAATTTGCCACTTCCATCCACCAGTTGTTCTCGCGACGTCGCCAGTCCTCCTAGTGGGAGGCCTGCCAACGCCTCGTCTTCCGCCTAGTGTCCATCAACATCCAGTTCAAAAGCTCATTGTTACAGAGTTCTGATTTTATCTGCGGCTTGCGAAACCTCGTAATATCCTAACTGGAACGTCTAAGGACTTTCATTGTGCGCTAGCGCCGTAAATCGGACTTTGTTATTGTTTTCCCTCTTGCGTGCACTTGCGCAACACAATGCAATCGAAGCACGTGATTTGAATACAATGCTTCCGATAACAGATGCTCAGTATTTGACTATTGGCCGATTGAACTGTTTCATGGTTGGATTCAGACTTTTGTCTGTCTCGGCCGACAATGGTTTACAGTTTAATGTTACTCGCTATTTATCCATATTATAGAGAGGAAAAAACAGACGGAATGATAGATATATCAACTTACAGCCCAAATTATTTTAACTAGAAGCATAAAATTTTGTAGATGAGTACTAAGGAAGAGCTTTTCTAAGTCTAACTGATGCCGCAGTTTTTTTGAAAGTCAACTTCTGAAGGGGTGAAATCAATAAGGTATTAAATTTTGTTGCAACAGTTTAAAGATAAAGTGGGAGGAGTGATCAAATTTTGTATACTTTTGCACGGGCGAAGTGGCGAGCCAAATCTAGCAAGGACAAGGTAGCTAGCTATAATTTAAAACAATTAGTGAATCGAATATGAATAACAGTTATGATTCCATCTATCAGTTCCACGCTCGCCGTTACCTGAACAGTAATAAAATTGGAGCGAGCTTTGTCTGACATTTTGAGAGCGATACCTACGCGTCATTAAAATTATTTTGGCATCAATAGACACAACAAAGATGAAACGTACAAAATAATTAAGCTGCTACGGAACGAATCGAGAAATAATTATGTATAATCTTGCATTAGACTCCCGTGGCATCCTCTCATTAATCTTATTGCCAAACCTAGTTTAATGGAGTGTGTAGCGTGACGTTGCAGGAGCGGTTGCATTGAGTGTTGGGAAATGCGTGAGACTCCACCTACGGCCCATGGACCTTATAAAGCTGTGATACGGTCCATACTAGCGCCAGCTAAGCTACAATAGCTCGGGAGCAGCTGTTCCGCTGGTTGGCTCTGATAGTCATGCAGGCTGCGCACGCGTGCTATAAGAGGCGATTTTCTGAACGAACTGCGATTACCTATAATTGCTATGTAATCCATATAATTGTCTTCGTTAGGTGTTATGACATGATTGCAAGAATACTGCCTTAAAAATATGCTGGCAAATTTAAGCGATGCTATCGTTCTTGGCGATTTATGCCGTTTTATGTGCCTCTGATGAAATTCAAATTAGAATAAAGTTTTGAATTCAGTTTCAAAGAAAGGAGTTGTTATTTAGTAGCGAAATCGAGACGGAAGCAGTTCGAGAGTTTTGCCCATTTTAGTAAAATGAAACAAACCAGTAGTATAATAGATTACCTATAGAAAGCGTCGCCAATTCTAAACTCGCCCGTTCATCATTGCAAACATTAACCAATTAATGTTTTTAATTTGATACCTACTCGTACAAGTTTTCTATTTACGTCCGTATTTTATCTTGATGGCTGTTTTATAACGTACTGTAGAAAATATCAATTACAATTTGGCAACAAGTTTCCGCTAACTCTCTAGCTAAATTTATTTGCTAAAACATTCTTCAGTCGTCAGCTTTAATAAAGGTAGCTCCAATCTATTTGTAATTTGAATGTCGCTTTTGCAATAATTTGTTACAAATTGCGCGTCATTTAATTTTTAAATGACGCTAAACAATGTATTTTAAAATTTCTAAATTGAAAAAACCTTTGAAAAAATCTCGATTGTATTCTCGTCATAGCGAAATCGCCGTTGATGTTGCCTTGCCCCGGCGCAGGCGGGGCCAGTCACGCTGGAGTACCTACCGACAATTATTTGATGTCTTCATTTGCCAAAACTACAGCGGTTTGCAACGGGGTCGAAACGGGGCGGGTTGAGATGCTCCTAGCGAGGATTTTTAAAGTCATCGCTGGGTTTTCCCCTAGTATATCAAATCAAAGACATGTCCAAGAAGACGTCATTCTATGTTCGGTACCGTTCGCATCCTAGGGACTGGTTTAATTCTTGGCTGGTAATTAATGCTGAAGAGGATTTAATACAAAATGTATGTTTTACCATTTTTTATGAAGTTATAATACGTTGTGTTTGTTTGTAAATAATCTTGAAAAGTGAACGCTTTATACCTAAATATAAATCGCATACGGTTAACTAAAGGACACGATTCCCTTTTTCAGCTTTATTCATTGGAAAGAGTTAAAAAATATATTTCTTAATCTCTATGTGCTTTCCAATAACAATCAAATCATTAGCGAGATTGTTTGGAAAACTAAGATTGAGCGAATATCGCATCTAAGAGTCTGATACTGACTTAGCGACCCATCTCACTCTGGCACATCATCATCATCCCAGATGAACAATCAATCAAAAATATTTAAGTTTGTTAATCAATTTTTAGATGTAGTACAAAGGTATTTAAGTAAGTAAGTAATAAGTAATATTTATTTAACAGACAAGTTTTTTACAAAAGATCCTTATAATAAATGGAACTCTGTTTCCTAAATAGGTAAACCTGTATTTTAGGATGAACATTGCTCCTCCCCTTATTTAAAAGTATATATTTTTTTAAATTAATATTAACTACAAAGCAACTCAAAACTTAAATGAAATCAGAAAGTGTGTGTGTGTGTGTGTGTTAGTGTGTGAGGTGAGTGAGTGTGTTGCGTGTGGCTCTAAATGCGAAAAAGCAAGATTTAAGCCACTATAACTCCTTCTCCTTGTTCCAGTTGGTGGTGAACCTGGCCCTGGTCATCTACCATGCACTGGACTACACGCATTCAGAGGACGAGGAGCGGCTCATCTCGCCGGACCTCGAGGGGCTCATCACCGAGATGACGGCGTGCGAAGCACCAGGTGAGCTTGAACGTAAATCAATCAATAGCCATAGTCCATTCATTGACATAAGCTTCCCTCATGTTACGCCACAACTCCTTGGCTTCCCACATCCAGCCACTGCCATCAGTCCTTTTAAGGACATTACTCCAACGAGTCGCAAGTCGTATCATGCTACGCTTGCCCAAACGTGGTCTCCAATCCGTGCTCCAACGACTGTTAAATGAAAGGATATAGTTTGCTGGATCAGGTATTATATCTTATAATGTCAAACACAACCACTTAGTATGTTTTGCTTTTGTATTATTATGTATTATATCTAACAGTTATACTCAACCTCTTACTAACCTGAAAAACTTTAGTGTGCGCGACCTAAATAACCTTTTAAAGAGTGTTACGTAACCTTTGGGCTCCATTAGGTTACTGTTCTTTCCAATTACCCTACCGTGCAATTTTATTGGATAACCAACAAATAAAACGGGCCATTGGTTGCATAATCGTTGCAAATGGCGGATAGAGCTGTTAGGCTATAAGTGTACAATTTCTGTTATGAACTTTCGCCTGAAGACCTTTGGCCGAGTCGGCGACCCCTCTCGCGCCGAGACAATCAAAATGAGTCCGATTATTCAATTTCTCCTTCGTCTCATCAATGAGAGGTCTGTCCGTTTTATTTTATGTATCTGGATTGGATTGTTATGTAGGCTTTCGGTGACATAACACAACATTTCAGGTAATGTGTAATTTAAAGGCAGTGGAGTAGAAAGGCCGCGTTTAAACTCATCTGATCGTTACATTTATGGCATATTGCGTAGTAAGAAAGGTGTAGTTTACGCTGCACGCTGTGTTGGTATCCTTGACGTACAGTATGGAATTGAGTATAATCTTCTTGTATTTGTTGTTTTGTTAATATTAGGTCGAAATAACTGCTTTATAGTATTCGCATACTGGATTGGATCAAAAACAAAATACGCAGAAGAAATCTTTTTTAGCTCGAAATTGGCTGCTGAAGAAGATGCGTTATTTAGATCCGATGTACCTACTCTTTACTTGAGCACTTAAAGCTTAAAGACGACTTAAAAAATTCTCGAAAATGTGTCGCCTGCTTAAGAAGACTTGTCTTGAGGACCCTACGTGCTAAGGAGACACCGAGAACCACAAGTCACGCGGCGTATAAAGCCAGTACATCTATTAATTTTTTCCCCACTTTTTGCCCAAAACCTATTTACGACGCTGCACGATCCTGCCAAAAAGTGATTACTTCACACAAAAACCTCAGTAACTTAAAAAAAAACTAAATTTGCTGACAAAATTTTGATAAATCCATGTAATCATGATAATGCGCGCGTGAATATTCATTTTGGACAATTTGTTTTGGATAACTGTCTGATCTTTTTTTCGTCTCGATATTTTTTTTTCATAATAGATCGGCGCATGCGGCGGTAATCGCGGTGCCTGATTTATCTCTCCCATGCTGGGATTCTGATGGGCCGACGTGCGTGCAAACTTGATTTCAAAGCTTTTGGTTTGCCGTTAGGTGTCTATGGAATTATAATTAGTTCACTGGGCTATTGTAATCTCGGTGCGAGTACCTCTGTATTATTGGAGTTCTTATGATGTCCTGACGTTTATGCTTATCCAGAGATCTCCGGTTAATCAAAAATATGTCCGGTTTTTCGTCAACAGAAAAGAAGAAAAGACAAATTAAAAATTTAAATGCAGCGGTATTTAGTGGGTCCCAACAAACTAGATAGATAGATAGATAGATAAAGACGTTTATTTGGTACTGCAAGCACACACAATCAAGATTAGCAAAAATACAAAAGCCAGTACTAACTTAAAAGTAAAACATTATATATTGTCTGTATGCGCTGCAGTAGTGCAAAAGGGCCGTGGCTCAGTGGTCAACATTGCTCATAGGAGCAAAACACTGATATTCTGCCACAAACAAGAGGATCGAGAACAAAATATTACTTACTAATTCAAAATAATTATACAACAAAAGAAAAAAAAAAAAAAAAAAGAAAAACTAGGCTGACCTGTATCTTGGGACCCGGTCAGTTCAAAACACCTTGTATATCAAACGAAACCCTCTTAACGTTTCATCCGTCATTATGTTCGAAGTCCTTGAAATGATTGATGGCATCTCAAACGCGAGCGCCGGTAGCAAGACATGCGTGGGAGTGCCCGTGGGAACAACTGTTTACACTTGAATCTGTTGTACATTATGGCAATTCGGGTCACAATAATTGAACCGCTTTGCATTGGACCGAGCAATTAAAAAGGTGCAACGGTGCGTGGTGTGACTGGTGTTTTGCTTTTGTTGTTTGTAATTGGTTTGTGATATTCTAACGGGTCTGTTGTGACTTGTGCTACAAAAACTCATAGACGCAAATCTTTTGAACAGTTTCAAGTTCAATCTCTATGGATAATTTCGGAGCTTTAAGAAGCTCAGAATTAGCCATCCTGCATAATTGATTAGGACTGTGCTAACTACTTTTGCTAAGCACTTCGAAATGTTAATATTTCGTACTGCTTAACGACCAATGTACGTTTTTGGGTAGAAATTTAAGATTTTTAAAAACCTTAGTCACAATTTGAGTCGATCACAAATTGGATGACAATAAAAAGTTCATTTATAACAATCCTAATACCATTCCGCATAAATAAAAATAAATAAATAAATAAATAAATAAATATTAGGGGACAATCTTACACAAATCGACCTAGTCCCAAACTAAGCAAAGCTTGTACTATGGGTACTAGATGACGATAAACATACTTATATAAATAAATAAATACTTAAATACATAGAAAACATCCATAACTCAGGAACAAATATTCGTGCTCATCACACAAATAAATGCCCTTACCGGGATTTGAACCCAGGACCTCTTGCTTCGTAGGCAGGGTCACTACCAACTAGGCTAAAGCGGTCGTAATAATAATGTCGTCATAAGAATGGATATGCCACTTGTTGAACTACATAATTTAGACACCTTGACAGTTAATTTAGTGCTTCCCTTGATTACAATCACATATTTGCATACCAGATAAAACGTATTCCATAAAACAATGACTATATTTACATTTCGTTCCCATCGCATTCCGGACGCGTGAGATTTCCGGCATTTCCGCACGGCACCCAATGCTGAACTCATTTCCAAATGATCATACCATGAAACAAATGAGCCACGTTAACTTGACACACTTTATAATTCCTTTTCTTAATTAATAAGTGCATGCATTGCGACAAATTTAATTACAAATTCAGTATTACGCTCCATTTCGTCGAATGTCGCTCGGATCGAACTTTCGATTGCTGTTTCAAAACATAACACGTTGATGTTTGCGTGCATTGTAGACTTATTTTCGCTTTCTGTTGCCTTGTCGCTTGTCAGCTCGTGCTCGCGACATGGCGTACATCCGAGGCGCGGCTTCTTCCGCGACATATTGCTCGGCGTGCTATCAGTGACCTATGCTCCCCCAGTCTCACCGCCGCCTCCCATCTCGCTATGAATAAAATCCGTTCCGCTTGCATCTCTCCCACAAAACTCTCACGAACCTACTCAATCTAAATTAACTTGTCATATTTGCTGCGTTTTCCCTCGGCACGCCAGTTTTTGCACCGATGTCTCGATTCATAATCGAGTCGTAATTTCTCCGACTACCACGTTTACGGTTAAGCTCGGGAGAAGAAATCTCTTAGCCCGCCGGTGGGTAAGGCGTGATGGATTTATTGCGTTTTAATAGCGTATGCCGGAAAGGGTACCGTTCTGTATCGCTAGTAATTTTATGCCTATCAATTACCCGTGCACTTTACCTGGTGGTCGATTACTATTCTATTGACGTTTAAATGTCTAAAAATTGGCTATGAATACTGAATAGATGCAGACAATGATATAGGTATTCAACTAAGCATGAAGTTGTTTGCAATTTGCAGCCTTCTCTAAATCTGGCACGGTCGTGCTTTTCCTTCCGTCGTAAATGGGCAGTTGGATGTCTAAAATGTATTTTGTTATTATCACACATGGTTTTTTATACTCTTACAAAGTTTTCTCTCACTTCCGATTTATTACTAAAAGAGATACACGACAGTCGTAAACATAGAAACTGGAATGTACCAGGAACTCGGCCTAGTAAACGTTCAATTTGCCCTTTGCCATCGCGCCAATAAAGCTTAACGAACGATTTCGATCATGAAGTTCACGGCCACGCCGTTTCCACAGCGGATAACTGTTTACGAACACGGCTAGTACATGGGAGGTACGAGTGTGCAATAGCAACGTATCGATCGAAAGTATCGACTTGAACACTGATCAGTGGATACTCGAGTCACGCGAGATGCGGGTCAGTCGGCCGACTCCGCGCATTGAAATAACTGACCGTGGAAAAAACATTTCATATCATTTTCATAATAATATTTATAACAATTTAAACGAGGCGATTACATTTTGAACATCCCACTTAGCTGACGACATTATCTTAACAGATCTGACGGCTGGTGATCGATGAAATTTGGTTGCAACGAGGTCTTGTTTCTGATTGGATTTAGATAATTTCTGACTATCGGTTTAATCTTGACTTTTTGTAACAACGTAAACACAATACCCAGCTTTGTAAATTGATCGGAACGTTTTAATTGGATGAAAATAACCTTATTGTATCTAGTAGACAATTCAAAGAAGATGATGCATTAGTAAAAATATCACTATTAAATTCTATACGTTTAAAAAAAGTTTGAAAAAAATTAAGTAGATCTAATAATAATTGTTACGCTTAAACACAATGTAGATGCGATGACAAAGAAATGCTAATCGATTTGGCTTCTCAACCGAATTACTATACCAAAAGTGCCATTCAAAATGACGGTATACACCGTATTTAGCTGTAAATCTCTGTGAAGCAGAGCAGAGACATTAATATGTTATCTTCATGCTTTGTGGACTCGCGAGCATCCCAAACTTCGCTAATGGTCCGACACAAAACTGCTCACAATAGACGCAAGGCCGCAACGAAGAAAGTTAGCATAATCCGCTTTATGCTGATCTAGGAAACAGTCCTCACGAATTTCCCACGACTTGATTCTTTAAAACCGTCGTGATAACGTCTGCTGCGGAAACACAAAGCACATACAAAACTTTTGAAGTCCCTATTGGTGTGACCACAAAGATTAAAGTGGTGCGACGAGTGCCGTCTGCATTTGCGAGATGATATGAATGTTCGGATATCAGATCGTCTCTTGTAACGGTCGGTTCACTTACAATGTGTTTTTGTGGATCTTGCGGATATGGAGTTTTACCTCATTTGTTACGTTCATTTCGCACGCTTTGTCCAACTAGGTAATGCGTCATTTAAATTAAGTGGGCGTATTCGTAATAATAATTAAGTCTTGAGGCTTCCTTGTGACCTTTCACTTTGATATTAGTTGTAATGTTACGCGCTCTATCATCGAAGCCATCCAATTTTGTATCTGGGCCACCGTTTTAAATAAAATTACAGGTAAAAGCGGGATAGCACTCACCGCGTGGAGATTGTATAATTATGTCACAGGTACCGTCTGGTACTTGTGTACTTTAACGACACCATATAATTTGTGATTAGCATCAGCGGAGAAAGCTGGCCGGCAGACAGACGGACGGTGCAGGGGGTCTTTATGGCTTACACTTAAAAATTAAACAGGGAATATGAGATCAATTTGGACGATATGAAATTGTTAGTGGAGTCGAAGTATATCTTTAATTTCCCCTGGTTTAATGCGGTGGTCCGAAGCTTTTTTTAAATGTCCCAATTTATTAGTCTTTCCCCCCCCGAAACTTTAAACAAACGGACGTGAGGAAAAAGCGATTTCTGATGATCAAAACAATTAAGTATCAGTTGAATTGAATTATGCCATCGATTGTAATGATTGAAGTTTTCTTCAGGTTGAATTATATTACGGGTAAGCAGAATCATTTACTTGCCCATAAGCGGCGTCTTTACCGATTTTTTATTGTCATATTAACTTGAAGACATCATTTATGATTATGAACAATCAAGCATTTTCGAAAGCGGCCCGCTACTCGGATGATGAAGTCAGTCAGCTTTTTTATATTACCTCGTGCTCCCTGGTCACTAATTAGTTTAATTTTAAACATACGTTTTCGATGTTTATTTACATACAGATCTTTAAGATTTCATGTCGTTTTAATGACTTCAATAACTACTGGATGTTTCTTTAAGCTTATCTACGTCGATATAAAGTAATTAATTATTTTATATGTTTGTAATGGTACCTAATGATAGTATTTAAATGAGGCTTTTCCTAAAGCTTCTGTTTTATTTTAAGCGTGTTTGTTACGTTTTTAACCTTGTAACTCCCCTAGCCGATTATTTGCTGTAGTTAATATGGACGTCTGCAAAATAACGCTTAAATCAACTACTTTGTTCAGGACTTCAGGTTAACACCGACAAGTTAGATATCTCCTACTTGCTGCATCAGATAGATTTTTAATTTAATATACATATTATTCAGATTAGATATCAATTCAGGTATAGTCAATAAAAAATACAGTCGGCAATTATAATCTTAATAAATTTTTACTATAAATTCCATTTTTAATACAAGATTTTTTGCTGACTGTACTTTTGCCCATAGTTACCATCTAGGATCAAAGTACTCGTCAAGACGAATCTAACGATCCCAAACTAGACGCGGCCGTGTCGTTTTATTCTTTCAGCTCCATCATCAGATCGGCTTCATGTCATAATAATATTGCCTTGTCACCTGATTTACACATGCATGCAAAATTTCAGCTCAGTCGGAAATCGACAAGTGAGTCAACTTTAACTTGCAAGATTTAATGACACACAGACAACGGGACAGGTGAAGGTAAATAAAAGCTTGTAAAAATGCGTGTTTTACAAGTACCCGCTTTAAAGTAAACCGCAGCTCGAGGACGAGGAGATTACCCGAAACGCACACTGGGCTGGAACTTTTTCGCTGCAAATGTCATGTTGACATTCCATACGTCTTCAGAAATCATTGTAAAATTTATTGTGAAAAGGTTCACTCTGGTACGCGATTTAGTTTCCTCAACTGTACATACCAAATTGTCTGTATGATTGTTGACTGTAGGTACTTGCCACGTTGTAATGTTGTTGTCGGTACCATCGTGCGGAACCATCGTCCGTCGTGTACGACACCGCCCGTCTTGTGTCGCATTTGCATATCAAATGTTAGCACTTGTTAATCATGCATTTCATGACAAACACTGCATGGGCAGATAAAGGGTTTGGTGATGTGCTTACGTACCTACATGCTTCTTTCAATATTGGAAGACGCGAATGCATTCAAAATTACCTAACCTGGTTTCGGCAGATTTTTACCCGAAATCGAAGGCGTCACTTTGCGGAGGTCCATATCGATAAACTGAAACAATTACTTTGCACAACCGCGACCTTATGATAGCTACGTTTATGCAAGAAATGTATGTTCATGCAGTTCCTCCACCTCCACACTGTACGAACACACACAAATCACACAAATCGGTCTATCACCACCACCACCACACTAACTGTCGCGTTTTGAACTCAACCAGTAAGTACGCTTAGTATAAGTTTTACATCACCAAAATACTTCTCGATCGCGTTTACGTAAAAATTTCAATTCTATGGAAAGAAGGGCGCGCGCGCGCGGAGGCGCTGTCTATGTTTCCATAGTAATTGATTTTTTAGCGTAAACGCGATCGAGAAGTATTTTGGTGAAGTAAAACTTATACTAAGCGTACAGAGCTCATCTTCAGAGCAACATAAGCATTCACCATGCTACCAGTATGCTTAGTATAAGTTTTACTTCACCAAAATACTTCTCGATCGCGTTTACGTAAAAATTTCAATTCTATGGTAACATGGACGCGCGCGCGCGGAGACGCTGTCCATGTTTCCATAGAATTGAAATTTTTACGTAAACGCGATCGAGAAGTATTTTGGTGAAGTAAAACTTATACTAAGCGTACAGTATGCTTAGTATAAGTTTTCTTTCACTTCAATACTTCTCGATCGCGTTTACGTAAAAATTTCAATTCTATGGAAACATAGACGCGCGCGCGCGGAGGCGCTGTCCATGTTTCCCTAGTAATTGAATTTTTTACGTAAACGCGATCGAGAAGTATTTTGGTGAAGTAAAACTTATACTAAGCGTTCAGATGTTAGACTCTTTTTTCGTTTCGCTCGAAACGCGTCAGTTAGTGTAGTGTTGGTGATAGTTGGTTTGTGTGATTTCTGTGTGTTCGTACAGTGTGGAGGTGGAGGAACTGCATGAACACACATTTCTTGCATAAACGTAGATATCATAAGGTCGCGGGTGAGCAAAGTAATTGTTTTAGTTCACTCTTAGTTAATGCCGAAATTCGCCGAAACCAAAACCGAAACCAAATGTTCCATCGGACACTACTTAATAGTTACAGCATTTAATTTTATGTATATGCATAGAAGAAATAATGCAGTTAGAATTTTAGCTTGTTACTCAGTTAACATGATCCAGATCTGTGAGATACTGTAATTGGCTGTGTTTCACTATTATCACAACCATAATTGTAATAAATGCTGTTGACACTCCTTCAATAAATAAAATAATAGCTTTCATACCAAGGGATCAAATCGAGCCATAATAAACTGCAGATAGTTAGCCAACGTCGGTTAATGCATTCGCTGCCGGCTGTCAGACCCGTGATTTTCTTCAGGCGCCACAAACGCACATGTGCGTTCAAATATCTGCCAATGCTAAACTATGATGGCTGCACGAGGCGAAAGTCACGAAAACGCATATGCGCGTTGCCGGCCGTAAATGCGTTAAAAAGCACGGTCTGCAAGAAGCCTAAATCGTAACTCAGTATCCGTTATAGTGCTCATAAGGTGATAGGGCCATGCTATAAAACGCTCGCATATTATCTGCTGCCAACAGAAAACCATTTGTCTGGCGCCCGCACACTGATCGCGCATAAATTATGAGCTCCATAGCAAAGGAGTTAAGTCTTAAAACAAATGAACATCAATTTTCTATTCTAGTGAAAAAGGATAACGCTCACAATAGGTGTTCGAACGTTTCAGAATTAATCCCCTTTTCAATAAGAAAATCAGCTTTGTCGACCGCTCTGCGGCGCCTAACGCGGAGTCCCCAAACACTTCCATTATGGTGCGATAATCTATTGTTTGTTATTTAATATATCCTCAGGCTGCTTTTGCAAATATGTTATTTATGATTCACACTTGGCGTGGTATCTGCGTGCTCTGCTAGACTGAGATATCTAAAAGAGCTTTTGGACATGCCATAAATTAAAAAGTCTCAGAGCTAAACGCATTCTTCTTCTTGCTATTTTCTATTACGCTCTTTATGAGGTTGTTTTTTGATTTGTCGAAATAAAAATAGTTAGCATTCTGGAATTAGTGGCATTTAAAAAAAAACTAAATAATAATGAAATTTTCATTATACAATACAATGACTCTTTATTGAACAACAAAAGGAAACAATATAGAAAACCAAGTACATAGAAAAATAAAAATATAATGTAAGTACTGTGCGGCCTTATCGCTTCGAAACGATCTCTACTTCGCCAATTTTAATTTTCTTATACACTTTTTAGCCTTTGTTTGTTTAGTTAACTGAATTCAACCAACAATTCCCACAGCAGTTTGAGCAAACCCGTCAGCAATCATCAGTAATAAATCTTTTGTGATGCAGAGACTGGTTTTGTAGTTTGTACATCCACGTCGTGTCATGTACCGCATTAACCTGCGCGACACGGCAATTATTCATACTCGAGCGTCAATACTTCCGCATATCTGGATGGAAATAAATTAATCGCTCAACGCGAATACGTGTCTGTCTTGTACCGTGGTTTGGTGACACACTTTGAAGGTTTCTTTATACGACTTATCCCATATAGCAGACGGAAAAAGTTCTACTGCTAGTGCTTCAACAATGTTACAATTTGTTATTAATTGTCTACCTCAGCTTGGGCCTTGGGCAACGTGTTACGCCTCTTCGTCTAGATCAGCCTGATCAATGATCAGACGTTAATACCGTTTCGTTTATATTCTGTCCTCCAATTTTTTGCTGTTAGACGACTAAGGGATTCAATAGGAACATAAAATGTCAACATTATTTATCATTATTTTAGCCTAAAGACGTCCATTGTCGGACAAAGGCCTCCGCCAAATAGCTCCAAGTGGTTCTTGCTACCTTTACCAGATCGTCGGTCCATCTTATTAGGAGCCTTCCTACGCAGTGTCTTACGATTCGGCCCCGGATCATTATTTATGTATACAGAAAATTTGTTATTTATTGAATTCACGTCCAACGTTGCATCAGCATCTATGCAAAGCGCGACGTGCTGAAACTTAGAAATAATACCGCATAACTATTACATAACGTTTTCAAATTGTGCCCCCTAGCGTATGCAAGCTGAATCCTTCGTTTTGCTCGTCTCCCGTTATCAGCACAGGCTCTGGGAAGCTACGGCCTTATCTTAGACAACGTACAACGGTTAACAGTTATTTGTTCTCTCCCACGAGAGAAATATCGCCGTTTTGTCGACCTATTATGTATCGTTTATTTCTGACGACTAGCTGTTTCTTGCAGTCGCTCAAACAAATCATGTCGTCGACTGTATTGTGAGTGTTGTTAGTGACATTACAGTAAAAATTACTGTTTAGGAAGTAGTCAATTATGGAATCTATAAAGTGGCAACTTAGGAAAAAGACGATGTTGGAGTGGACGAATTAGGAGGTGGATAAGTTTGGAAAGATACAAATTAGGAAAAGGCCAAAGTCGACCGGAGGGGTTTCTTTGAGTATAGCGCTGTGGCTAACACATTTTATATATTAGTACTCTGATTGTTCTTACCAGTATGAGTTTGTGTCGAGTATTTTTCATCTAAATAAACTGGTTCTGCTAGTATTTCTGCTTGAGTTTGTACTTTAACATAGTAATATGTATAAGACATTGCTACGTAATTACTTACTTACAAGTTTTTCACGAGTTATGATCCTCAATGTCAACATAATCACACACGTCGAACAGTAAAAGGTCAAATTTTACGACTGTCGTAGTTAGTTCCAAATGGACAACAATTATACTCCATGACCATCAATCTTGATGAATAGAACAGTAAAGCTGTTGGGCCGGCTGTGTTGTAAAAACGAGACAAATTGATAGCCTGTAATTCATGATGACACGTTCTGCAACCTGTCCTTGCATACGAGATGTTGAGAAAGAAAATCGGGCGTAAAAAACTAGTGCCAATTGTTAACCAAGTTCATGATGGAGTAAAATATCTGTAGTAAATGTGTCCAAAGTGGAAGCATTTTCGGCACCAACCAAGCTTGCAATATATTCTGTGGTATAATAAGACGTGGTATATTATATTTATGTGGCATATTGAATTAGTTTAGTATGGTTGAAATAAGATCTTAGCCCCTTCCAAAGTTGTTGGACAAAGCACATTGAATCGGTATTCCTCGAATCTGTGCTGCTGTTATTGGCAATTTCATAACCTATCCTATGTCAACTGGCGTCTGCGGCAACAGAGGATTTAATGCCAAGGAGTCATAGCTGAGTCACAGTTAGATATCGTACGAATAGGCATAAATCTGTTATGCAAGTCTGAGTGGTGGCGATTTCTGTCGATTTATTCGTCGCGGAGAGCGCCAGGCGCCAGGAATCAAATGCCAGGGGAATGACAATTCATTTGAATTGTTTACGTTCCAATGATATACTTATTTGATTGTTAATTCAACCAGGGCCTTCTATGACACTTCTTATCTAGATCGAAGCCTTTGCTGCCTCGTGCAGGGCACTAATCGTCACGATTAATTCATGCAAAGTACCGGGGCATTATAACCTCGCAGCATGTGTGCGAGATATAATGAAAGCAAGATACGAATGCCAAACACGACGGCTAATAGAAATTCAAATTTGACCGTATAATTGCATTTCGTCGAAGTAATTGCGTACTCATTACTGATTGTATCTGCATATACAATGAATTTATCATAAGTTGATGATGTCACTACCGAATAATCAGCCTAGCATCTAGGACCTTAACGGTATTAATAACAGACAGCCTGGATAGGATACAACGCAACATTATGTAATCAAGCACAACACAGGACGATATTTGCGTTGGACATACAAATTTTGCACCTATCATAGGATTGATCTCGTTAATTCCATTTCTACTTAATTCTGTATCATTACAAACATGATTGCGCAGTTTCTAATTCTGATGGCACCTTTTGATTGTCTGATTCGACGCTATTATCGAAGTAAAAGAGGCTGTTAAGGCTTCATAGAAATATTTATAGACCTTAACAGTCATCTTAGATTCGAGACGGAATTTTATTATAGATCTCTTTATGGCTTTGTCCGTGCTACCGCAGCAGTCTGATGAGATAAAAGCATAGAAAGCGATACTTAGTTACGGGCATTGTTAGGATTATTGATGTCTTAAGTAATCATGATAGGAAATGTGTTATTCACGCATTATTCACACTTATACAGCCAGACCTTTCTTGGTTTCAAATTTTAACAGCTACCTCTCTTGCATCTTAGCAGGTTTCGATATTATTTATGACGTCCGTGAAATGAGATTCCTTGGGTTACAAAATATTCAATTATTTATTTATTGAAATGACACAATTTTCAATTGTTACTGCCGAATGAGTTGCAATTTGGTGTCTTAATCTTAGAAACAGTCTGGCAGTGTCGACTTCGGCTTATACATTTTTAATAGAGCGGCTATAAAGTATTACAATGGTGATACATGTTTAATGGCAGTCAATCCGTGTCCAATGTCAAGAGTGGCTTTAGCAATCGGCCCGCGGCGCCGGCGCGGATACGCGCTTGCGCAACTGCCAGTGTCAATAAGTGTAACGGGTCGTGCGCGAAATGCACCGCTTGTGGACCACATGTGCGGTAACACGCGCATTATCGCATAGCTTAGTGCATTCTTGTTAATCGTTGTTGAAGGGTTGGAAGAGACACATTTTATCAATAGATGGTGCGGCTGCAGATGATTGTATTTTTAGATCATGCTTATGAAAATGATTGTTATCTTTACTGAAAAAAAATCATGATTACTACTTACCTAAAACTCTTAATAGTACATTGTGCACCAAGGGCCGTAAGTAGGGGATAAACACTTAAATTGAATAAATAATGACTACCCGCCACTACAGATTGCCACTTTTTCAAGTCATCTACCATAGATAATGTAAACTGTGTTTAGAATTCGAATGGCCATACGGCCAGATTCTGCCAACATGTTACAAAAATACTTTTAATCATTGAAAAATTATTTGATACAAATTTAAAATATAAAAATAACGAAGTTTCATGAAGCGTAGATAAGTTTTGTGTTATAAAATTGGGTTATAGCTAAATTTCAAAGATATAAATAAAACGTTGGCTGACTTGAAACATCCTTAGTCTGAAATAACATACCAAATAACATGTTTGCAAATTTTAAAACTAAAGTTAGAACTCCCCCTTGGGAGGAAAAAGTGTATGTAAACCCATAATTTCCTTGAGAACAATTTAGGCCATTGTCATTTAGTAAACAGGCATGGAATAACACCATTGACGAGCAAGTGTGATGAAAAAGTAGCTTCGAAGTGCTTAAGGAAACGTTAGTAAAAGCATTAATTACTTGAAAAAGACGCTAAACTTTTTTATAGCGTCATCGTTTTTCATCCTCTTATTATGTTTACTCAAAAGAAAAGTGCCGCGAATTACTTCGGCAAACTAAAAATAAAAATAATAAATACTTAGCTTCTGTTTGTTCTTGAACTCATGCAACGAAATGTTTTTGTATCGTATTGTAGAAATAAATTCAGTTTACCAAAGGAACTCCCTATTTCTTTTCAAAACCTGGTGGTTGTTCAATATTCATCCCTTTAATTGCACAATAATATATCCTGTTGTATTAGCATTCCACTGAAATTTCGAACTTATAAACTCGATGACGTAACGAGTTGTTTACTGCTGAGGTGAGTTTGCGTTGCGATTTCACGGCTCGTAGGGAATTATTAACGCTCCACGGCGAGAATTCCCCGCCGACCCGACTTTAAATTTGCCTCAATGAGATCATCAATATTAACTACTTTATTCAGTTAATGATGTACTTTCTTACCCTTTTTAGCGAGTGTCCCGTTTAATAAAGAATGTTCGTAGTTATTCAGAGGTTTTTAATATCAGAGGTAGAATCCAAACAGACTGCCAGCGCCAGTAGCAATATCTAAATATTGGTACTATTAAATTGTAAACTACCAGTAAACCTACCATCAGTTAGTAATAAAGTCTTGCTATTTTATAAGAGGAGGTTTGTGTGTGTTTAAAAATACAGTAATAAAGAAAATATAAAGTTTCAGTTATGTACCGATACAATTTTGTTCTGACTGATGAACAGGCCTTCTACTACGAAATTCGATTTTCGAACTTCGTATCGTATCGTTCAGTTCATGATAGTTTTACACAGAATAACGAAGTAGACGCTACTATACGAACTTCGAATTTCGTAGTAAAACCCCTACTGCCTTAATAGTTGAATTTAACACCCAACCGCAGAAGAGGGATGCTAGGTTGTACTATGAGTTTGAATCATTTTGTTGTTTAAAGCTGTCGGTAAAACAACAGGTCTTCGAAAGTTGTTGTATATTTTTTTATGAGAAAGAGGAAAACGAGCAAGCGGGTCATCTGATGGAAAATGACCACCACCGCCCATAAATATCAACAACTCCACGAGAGTCACAGATCTGTTGCCGGGCTTGATCTGCGGCCGGAGGAGAGGGAATAGGGGAGGGGGAGGAGGAGCGGTATTAAGCCCCCGGCGCTATCACTGACCGTACGAAACGCAGCAGAGGTACTGCTGCTTCACGCCGGTGTTCTGTGACGCACCGGCCCATTCATGATGCAGCGGCTAGCTACAAAATGGCTCTATCACTACTGCTAACTAACTACTGTTATTAGCAATGTATGCTCGTTTGTCTGCAGACGACGAGGAAGAATGCGGCATCCTGTCGGAGGGATCGGAGACGTCGGAGGGCGGGCGCGCCGACACCGATGACGAGGGCATCGAGCGCGACGCCGAGCCGGCGCCGCGCCGCCGCCGCGCCCGCAGGCGCTTCATGCTGCGGGAAGTGGTTGAGGTAAGCGTGGAGACACCCGAGAGACCCTTCTCTTATAGGGGGTTCTTCTTCTCTTCTTCTTCTTTTTCAACCTTTCACCACCCAATGCCGAGTGTAGGTCTCTTCTAATGCACGCCATTCTTGCCGGTTTTGCGCCTATCGCATCCAGTCCTTTCCGGCCACTCTAACAAGGTCGTCGGTCCAACGCATCGGTTGCCTGCCTACATTTCTATGCCCAACTCTAGGCCTCCACTCAAGCACCCGACTACCCCACCTGTTGTCCTGTCTACGGCATATATGGCCCGCCCACTTCCATTTTCTGCTAGCAATCACATGGGCAATGTCGACCAATTTTGTTCTCTTCCGGATCTCTGTGTTCCTGATTCGATCACGTAGAGAGATACCTAACATAGCCCGTTCCATGGCTCTTTGGGTGACTTGAAGCTTGTGTATCACCTGCTTTGTCAGCGTCCATGACTCGGCTCCGTAGACCATGACTGGTAGGACGCATTGTTCAAAGGTCCGACGCTTGAGGTTAATGGGATAGGGGGTTGCATGGTGCCAACGGCAGAGGGAAATGAAGCTGGCTCTGCCTGTCTATGGCAGCCTATTGACTAATAGCTATGCTTGCTGTCGTAGCGTGCAGCGTACCTACACTGTTTGCGATGAGTTACGGATGCGTTGCCGGCTCTTAAGGCAGATTTAGATACAGTCAGTAACTGACTTCGAATTCGAGACAAGTCAGCGCTGACCCGAGAAATACCCAATGTAAATTGAAAGTCAGCGCTGACTTCCCACCGCTGTACTGACTTCAAATCTATTTACATTGGGTATTTCTCGGGTCAGCGCTGACTTGTCTCGAATTCGAAGTCGGTTACTGACCCTGTCTAAACCTGCCTTTACCCACCCCACTCCAACTGCAGGGCACAGGCCTCCTCTCAGATGTAGACAAAATAATCAACATTTTCGACGTTTTAACATCACTATAACTTATTAGAGCTTATCATTCCAATGTAACAATGTTAATTGTAAAATGTATCTACTACAAATTAGATTCAGCGCGCAATTTTAAAAAGATTAAGTTTTAAATGTAGAGGATTGAGTTCAATGCTTTACCTGCTATGTTGCTTTATCGAATTCTGTATTAGATAAAGAGCACAGGAACCATAAATAAAATTGGGGCGTGTTACGTACTAATTCTGGAATACTCTCTCCACTTTATTTAACTCGACGTTCACTAACGAGATGATCCTTATCCGAGATCTCAATGCCGAGTGAAGCCGGTATAGGTGACGCCACCAGAGGCGAGGCGAGACCAGAGAGTTCGTTAAACGTCAACACAACGTCAAAATCCCGCTGTCATTACATGAGATGTGGTTGTGTGCGTGGCCTCAACTCTGGTGGCGTTACCTATACGCATTGGTTAAAAGTTAAGTATTAAGAAATTTGTGATTATTTATTTATTATTTTTTTCATTATTTTTAAATTACTCGCGAACCCTTATTCTGATATCATCATCATCATCCCAGCCTACATAATATACGTCCCACTGCAAGGCACAGACCTCCTCTCAGAATGAGGGCTTGGGCCGTAGTTCCCACGCGGGCCCAGTGCGGATTGGGAACTTCACACGCACACCAATGATTTCCTTCACTAATTAATTAATTTCAAATGTAATTTCGCACATAAATTCCGAAAAACGGGTACGTATCATAATATATAAAATCAAAATCTATAAGTTTACAATATATATGTTCAAAATATATAAAATCGAAAAATATAATGGTTAAAATAAATAACAATCAGAATTCATAAAATACGTTTTTCATAATGGTCGAAATACATACAATTAAAATGACTAAATTCACAATGTATATGTTCAGAATACATACAATTAGAATATAAAATATAATATTTGAAAGAAATAACAATTATAATCCATAAAGAACGTTTTTCATAATGGTCGAAATCCATACGGTCAAAATACATACAATCAAGGTGTCTACAATACGATTGCTTTAAACAATAAAGATTTAGTCAAATGAAAGCTGTATCTGATCTGTTTAATTGTTATTATATTGTTCTTCTTTGTCATAGTAAGCACCTTGTTTTCGGGAATAATTTTAAGTCTGGATCTGAACCTGAGTCCTGAATTGTTAGTCTTATTTTATTACTCTTTACTTATTAAGCCATGTCATTGTTTTGAAGAAGACTATATCTATCTATCTAAACATCTTGTAAAAAGCGAAAACTTAACGTTTGTGACAAACGTCAAAGTACTAAGGCTTCACCTGTCAACTGGCACTGTCACCGTCACGCCCATTCAATGAACGCTCTGCTTTACATTGTGTGGACATTGCATCACCGATGGTGGGCGATGACATCTGCTTTCACTACATAATATATCAGTTTAGGGTTCTATTGGGTGCGGGTATCTGAAACCGGCTGCTATACAAACGATATTGTTATTGTTTTCAGTATTTATAAACACATACTTAGGACTACCTTATGGCACTGAGTCGTGGCTGCCAACGATGGGCCTCATTCATAGGATAACTCAAGGTCACTCACAGGGCGATGGAGAGAGCTATGGCTTGGAGTTTTTCTGCAGGATCACATTACAAATAATGGAATCCGCAAGAACGAAGGAAGAACTAAAGTCACCGACATGACTCGAAGAATCGGCTGACTCAAGTGGCAGTGGGCAGGGCACATATGGCTTGTAGAACTGATCGCTGATGGACTGGGATCATTCAAAAGATCAAAGTTAATTTTTCTAGTGTACTAACTCTTATTATTGTAGAAAGATAATCAAGTATTTAGTCTGATTAGTTATACGCGGTAAACCAATGTAAAAGGTTCTTAATTTATGTTATGTCGCGGAAGTTAAAACACTGTCATATTTGATATTTCCTTTTTATGACTCTAAATGACCTTTTACAATGACTGTGAATTCAATATTAATTTATTACTAACTGTTGCCCGCGACTCCGTCTGCGAAGAATTTGTTCATCTCTATCCCGCGGGAGCTATATATACAATTTCCGAGATTAAAAACTAGCTTATGTCCTTTCCCGGAACTCAAACTATCTTTATAACAAATTTCATCAAAATCACTCTACCGGTTTTAGCGTGAAGAGGTAACATACAGACTGACAGGACTGACTGGAAAAGAAAGAAAAAAATTATTTCCGATTTGGCCAAAAATTTTAATACCAGGTAGTTTATTTCTGTCGGCGTAAACAAGCCATTTGTCGAAGTTTACGGAAATCAAAGAAAACACGGTGTAGTATGGTAGCCGACTTGTATCCAACTTTAGTCCATTTGTTTCTAGATGGAACTTCTTAAGTGAATCCCGTGCATAAGTGATCATAATTGTACGACATACGTTGCCGCTGTCGATTCTCGTAACCAACTCATGTCAGTGTATCATTAGTCATTAACATTACGACTGAACTGATTTATGTCGTAATCACCTTGTTTTAGTGAATGCCGGTGAAATTAGAATGAAAATGGAATGTTAAGTAAATTGTACTAAATCACTTGGAGATTTTATGTCGAACTTCCCGTGAGATTTCACACTTTAGTTCTAATAGTGCTTCGAAAGTTTTAAGTGCTGTTTTATTAATATTACCAGTGGAAATATGAGATACTTTACACCGTAATATAAAGAAGCTTTTAGATACCGTGACTCGTGCACGAGCATCCCGCATGAGTTAACAGGGATTACTTAAAACGATCTTGATTCGGGAATAATGGCTTCCCAGTTCTCACTATTGTTTCGTTAATTATTTGTATTATTACCTACGCAAAGATCGTGGGAACACATGCCTCTGGCATCCAGTGGAAAATCCTATTAAGTTCCAATGAAAAGCTTAGTATTTGTTGAAATTATTTTCTTTTTTTAATAGTCAAAGAGAAAAGTCCTTGGTACAGACTTAAAGGGAATTGGATCAAAGCAAATTGCGGAAAAAGATAAAAGAGTGACAAAACGGGTAGCAGTTTGCACATTCCAAAAGAAACTTTACTAGTGCCCTAGCGCAATTTTCTGTACGTTTTCTTTACTGTTAAAACTCCTTTTATAAGGGACCGGGCTAAGTAGGTCACCGGGGCAGCTCGCTCATCAATAATATAGCAGTTTTAGTTCTCTTCTACTAAGTCGACGGAAACACGGAATGTTGCCACGCACATTAGCATTATTCAACATCATTTCAGCCGTAGGACGTCCACTGCTAGACATATGCCTCCCTCGTTGATATCCAATCATTACGGATGGCATCGGCTTGCATCCAGCGTGATTCTGCGGCCTTTACCAGATCAACCGTCCATCTCGTTGGTGGATGCCCCACGCTCCGCTTGCCAGTCCGTGGTCTCCATTCGAAAACTTTTCGGCTGCAACTGCCATCTGTTAATTCAACGAGCTATTTAATCCAGTTGGCTATGTTGATAACCCTTGTTCTTTTACGAATCTCTTCATTTCTGATTCGATTTCGTAGAGAAACCCCGAGCTAATAGTGAACGTCTCAAATCCATATATCATCACTGGCAACACACACTGGTTAAAGACTTTCGTCTTCAGGTTCTGATGTAATTCGGTTTACATTATTCACACAGGACAAATGAGGGAAATCAAATAAATCAACTTACAAAGTCAATTACACGCTTTAAAGTGTAAATTACAATTAAACCTAGTTACGGATACCGGCGCATTAAATTACCCCATTGATTTGCGACACTTCGGTCTGTGCCTTTAATTCCGATAGCCGCCACACGCGTCAGGTACGCCACTCTCAGTTAAAATATGTCTTTAACTTTTGTTCATACAATTCAAAAGCGGCAGCCCATAAGTCACTGTTGATTCTAGATTTATAGATAGCGGGCAGAGGCACGGTAATGACCGTTCGCGGGTGTTGGCGTTGTCGGCGGTGTATTATGTTGTCGTGTCGGATGTCGGGCTACTTGCGAAAGTGATCGTGCGCCCCCGGCGGCGACCTTGACATGTTGAATCATAACCTAATGTATTGTTGTTATTTGGTTAGCGTCAATTAGAGTTGAATCGCCTTTGTGAGCACAATCGGATTGTTGGGCAATACGAGCTTCGTTTCAAAGGGATCTGCTCATTTTAGACGCGTGTTACAAAATTAAATGCTATAATCAGATCGCTTGGATTGTAAGTCACGCACGATTTTGACTGTTTACAATAATTTTAGTAACTCAATGCCATTGTAATTAATTATCAACTTAAGTACATTTTTTTCTGACTAGGATCCACAGGGTAAAACATCGGCATAATTATGTTATATTCTATTCTGACAAAATACGAGAATTTCAACACATAATTTTTTCTTGTTCTCCAAAGTACCTAATTTCAAGTATCTACAGCCTTTCAATTTCTACCTCGCGTGACGTCTTAATAATTGACGATAAAATTTTGAAACCAACAATTAACACAAATCGAATGTTCGATTCCAAAACCGTGACCAATTTACTAAATGCTACATTAAACAACTCCATTTGCGAAATTAATGCGACAATATTCATACATCACATTCCGAAACGGTGGATACGTTTTCAGTTCAACGATTATATTCGATAAGACATAAAATCCGTATTTGTTTCAACTGAAAATCGACCTTATTTTGTGTTACTGAACATTGAGAAATCGAACGCTGCTTTTGGGTCTTGGTCTTTTGATACTGGATTGTTCAATTGCACCTTGCAGAAGCGTGGGCCAGTTATTTGAGTGCATTGCAGTTGCGACAGACGGGGACAATGTGCTAAATGACGAATGCGATGTGTAGGCAGACTCACTACTTAACTGTTAGTTTTGTCTACGAGCTAGGGTACGGGGATGGCCACATTTATAAAAACGGCTGTATACATTGTATTAGAAAGTTTACCTTAATACAATAAGTTCAATACTCTTAAGTATGAAATATACCGCAAAATCAATAATCACACTTACCATAGGGTAAAACTAAACAGTCCATTACAATAGAAAGCAATATTTTTTAGTGTTAATTAAATTACTGCGAGACGTCTCTTCCAAGGGTCGAATTCCTGCTTCTTGACGAATTCTTTATTTTATTTGCGTAATAAATTCAAGGCGACGAATGAAAAAGGTCGCGTCTCCAAATTTCGGAGCTCTAGAATCTAAAACAAACAATGAGAAGTAACTTGTAAGCTTCTAACGCATTGTGAAAACGTTGCACATACCTATCAAAAATTTCACAGTACACAGGCAATAACTGTTCCGTAGACGGGAAAATATAACGCACACGAATTTATTTTATTCATGCGAGCAAGCAGTATTAGAAAGCTGGACCCCCGCGGCTTGCTGCGGTCATTTCGGATGAAATACCGACCATTTCTTCCTTTTCCCTACGTTTTCCCCTAGCTACTTTATTAGTTTTATTTATTTCTTTTCCTGCCTAATTGGGACTCTTTCTTGTGCCAGGACGTTTATCTTCATAATTAAATCTTATATGCGTCCCTTAGAATCAATAAACAAATCAATTTTATTAGTGGAATAGTTACAACAGATTGTACTTTATTTATTTGGGATTTATCGTGACATTTCCAATCTAAGCCGTATCTTGCTGACGTCACAGTGATCTGTCATCCTGACATCTGACATGGAAATCTCGCCGAAGGATATTACAATTTTAGGTCGAGTTACATCAGCCAGATTTTCAATTAGGAGTGCAGACATTTTTACGAAGCTGTAAATGATTAATGGCTTTTGAAAGGGTTAGAGTAAAAATCAATAGGATAATGGTAGGTAGGAATAGGACAGCGGGAAGCTAGGTTACACGATTAATCCAAACCATCTATATTTTGTAAATACGTAGGGATGGAGTCAGTTCGTCTAAAGCTTTCTCCGTAAAAATTTGGGCACGCTAACATCTCTTATGACAAGGTTCTCTTACTAGATTTGTCTATTTCCTATTTCACTTTTCATTCGAAATTTGCTGAACGACTTATTCATACGTAATGAAAGCTCGTAAGTTGCTGTATGATCCGGAACGCGGGCAAAACGGTAATCAAACATGCAAATTATTGCAACTGCAACTGACTCCGCTAATGATAATCGGATAGATAAGTCATCTCAAGCTGGATCTGTATTAAGTGCGGTCAGTAAATCAATACCATCTTATGTTTTGTATTAGTTCGCGTATACCTAATTGCTAATCGTGTCTTGAATCTTGGAATATGGTATAGTAATTCGTCAGGTTCTTTGCTGACAGTGTATATTATTATAATTTTGATACCTACTCCTTTTGCCATTTTCCTAAATAACATTTTGAACCAGAGCTTTACGGTGAAGGAAACTGCAAATACCTGAGAAGAAATTCAATAGTGTGTGTGAAGTTCCCAATGTGCACTGGGGCCTACGTCCGAAACCTTCTCATTCGAAGGCCAGTGCCTTGCAGTGGGACTTATCATCCATCATCATCATCAATTCAGCCGAAAGACGTCCACTGCTGAACATAGGCCTTCCCCAAGGCTCGCCAAACAGATCGGTCCCGTGCCATCCGCATCCAACGCGATCCCGCAACCTTAACCAGGTCGACGCTCCATCTTGTTGGAGGCCTACATACACTGCGTCTTTCAGTCCGTGGACGCCACTCGAGAACCTTTTGCCCCATCGGCCATCAGTGGCACGTATAGGCTGGGATAATGATAAAGGAGAGTCACTTGTCTTTGCCGGCTTGGAAAAAATTTCGAGGTGTAACCGCCCGGCCACGACTTCGCGCGTTTGGCGGCGCGGCAAGCGTTTCATCAGTTCATTGCGTGTGCCGCCAGGTAACCACTGTACGGCGAGCGTCTCGGCCGCGCAATGAACAACGGACGGACGGTAAAGGATTAGTTTTTTTTTTAATTGGTTCATAAAACAATAAAAAAAAGTTCATAATCATAACAACTAGAAAACGAACAAAAACCGAGCATGGGTTTATCTGTCGCTGCGTCGCCCATTACATATTTCTTATTTACATCTTACATATGATTTTTATGCCGGTAAGAACAATACTTTTAAGATTTTCTTACATTTAAGGGGATTTTCACAAACGTTGCAGTATATGTCATCAGGCAATTCATTCAGAAGTTTTGGCAGTAAATATTCCCAGGTTCTTTTCCCGTCTACATTAACAAACGAGGGCAGTATATTTCTACCCACACACACATGATAGGTTACGAAAATGTGCCGGTCGCGACCTTTTTTTTAGTGAGTCCGTTTTACAAATCTCGTCGCTGATCAATGCCAATTTGAACTTATTGTAAACATTTATAACATTAGGTACAATATTTAATTTCTTACTACTGCAGGAACGATGGTTTTTAGTAAGCTACGTTGTAATTTATAAATGTTGCTTATGTAAGTTGGATAATATGTTTGTTGTCTTCAGCGCTGCGTGTGGCACTGCGGCGGCGGGCACCGCGGGCGCGACACCGCGGCGGCGCACTACCGCGCCGTGTGCCGCGCGCTGGTCGCGGAGGCTCTCGAGCTGGCGTCGTTCTTGGCGCGCGTACGCGTCGGTGGCGCGCGCGACCTCGGCGCCGCGGAGGAGTCCGTCACGCACCTCGACACGCTGCAATTCTCTGATTGGGTGAGTCATCTGATGCTGTCATGCGATTGGCTGTAATCTATGCTAATTTCTGTCGCTCTCTTCCCTTAGGGATCGGTCGTGACTTCGCGCGACCGGCGGCGCAGCGTGCGGTTTATCAGTTCTTTGCGTGTGCCGCTAGGTAGCAACTGTTCAGCGAGCGTCTCGACCGAGCAATGAACCGAAAAAACGCTCGCTATACTGCTAGTCGCGCTAAGTCGTGGCCGGGCTCTTACTCATTAACGCATTTGCTGCCGGCTGTCAGCCTCAAAACTTCTTCAGGTGGGTCATTATTTGAGCGTTTGTCCCAGTTGTTGAAGATTTTGATACCGTTTCTAGTTAAATTACAAAAGTAAGACGGTTGAAACGCTCTAATAATGATCCGGGTCCCATAAACGCACACGCACATGTGCGTATAAATTTCTGCCAAACTATGACAGTGGTACTAGGAAAAAGTCAAGAAAACGCATATATGCGTTGCCGGTAGTGAATGCGGTAATATCACCATTTGTTAGGTTCAAAGCTAATGGTTAGATAAAAATGATGAGAAATAAAGTAGTAGAGAAACAGCTCTTACCTACACTCTGAAAATGCTTTTGTAGGTATAAGAAAAAAAAGATGAGATAATAAAATTCATTGCGCTGGCTGTTCCCTGTCATAATTAGGCTCAGAGTTAATAATAAATACCTACCTATATGTTGTTTGTGCCTCCCGTACTCTTATTTATAGCCCAGTGAAAAGAGATCGATAACATTGCTAAGTGAGTTTCAGACAGTCGAAAAACAGCACACACTATGGTAGTCATTTTACGATGATCTCTGTGGCAACATGTAGGTAAACCTTTTGACATCACTCTATCTTCGCAAGTGTCACAGGGATCATCGTAAAATTACTACCATGGTGAGAATAGTTTAATAATCGTACTCGTAATTGTTCGAAATCTCGCCAACCAAATAACATACCTACCTATAGAAGACGTGAGTGGATGAAGGGGTTATGTACGTTTTTCCGATTTTCGGTTTTATGCCATAAATGAAGGTGCTAAGTCATAAATTATGACTTAGCAAAAATGTACATAACCCCTTCATCCACTCACGTCTTCTATTATAAAATACAATGTGGCTGAAACGTCGAGGTAAATATTGTTTGCGGGATAAGTCCCGTTTATAGTAAGTAATAGTTATCGACCAAATAAAGTCAACGTCTGGGATAGGTATACCACGCTCTCACCACATACTTAGTACCATGATGTCACACTACGCGATCAAATAAGAAAGTTTAATGAAGGGAATACCAAAGGGTGCTGTGAATTGCTGGCCTGCGAAGCGAGCTGCGTGCCGGCATTGTAGGTGTCCCATGCAATATTAATGGCTGACTTGCCAAGGAATTTTGCATGCGATCGATTATCTATATCGAAGGTATTTAGTTACTGCTTAGTCACCTTATGATACTCCTTTCATGTATCTATAGACACCATAAAATAGTAGAAAACGGATGCAAAAGAAACTATAATTTTACATACGAAAATGTTACCACGTTGAATTATTTTAGGTGAAAAATGTGACAGTTTTGAAGAAAGTGGCGCCTTCATTTATTTTCTACTAAGTATTATAGAATTTATAGGTCGTGGGAGTTTCGAGGCTTGATGTGGGATTTATTTTAAATTATGTTGAATATTAGGTACATGTCAATATGTATATCTGGGGGCACGGTAGTGTCCCCGCCAAGTCGAGCAAAACAAAGGCACGACCATCCTTTTCACGAAGCTATTCTGGCTATTTTCTTCCTCCTGTAATTTTGTGCTTAAGAATTTACGTTGAGATCGTTACCGATCGTTAACAGAGCTATGTATATGTTATGTTAATTGCATATGACTTTATCCCTAGGAATAACTATTTATTATAAAGATTTTTGCTCTCTCGGCACGTCGGCACGCGGCACGAGACAACAGGGCAGATAATCCGTATTTTGGCTTTATGTCTTCGTTCGTTATAAATATTATTAGGTTTCTATTTTAATCTACAGAGACAGATCATAAGGGAATATTATATTATAATCTTGATCTTGATTTCCCCCGAGTGACTATCCCTAAAATAATTTTGAATTCAGCCTCTCACTTTTTTCAAATCTCACTTATAATTGATTACGATGTTGTTACCGTCTACGATATTGAAACTATTTTTTTTTCTATGTTCCCGATTACCGAAGAAGTATTTTGAACTGCAAGAGAAAAGAAGGTGTGAAAATTGCAAGAATGTTACCGTAAATTATCCTCTTATATTTAACTCATTATTATGAACTTTAGACTAATTTGCGACCTTTCCGATTGTAGTCTAACCGAAGGATATGGAGAGCCCTTCAAGTATGTAGAATTACCAAAACAGATGCAATGTCGTATTCATGTTGTTTAAATGAATAGCTTTGATTTTCCCTCACGTTATCAGGTAGACATAGAGAAGAGAGATACTCCGTTCACTGTTTATTTTTAATGCATGTAACAAAAGTATGAGAATTGGCACTACTTACGATTAAGTTGAATGTTAGTCAGCCAAAAACCCTAATAGCAGAAGGAAATGATTACTTATTTATATTACCCAGCATTCTCACTTTCATGAATCAGTGCACTTTGTTAAGAAAAATTCTTTGACTTCGATTGTTATTTTTTCATGTTGTACTGATTGACGGCCAGCTTTATTAGTTCCATATGGTTACTTATAGTTCTCAGCTTATAACTTTTGTTTCTCCTGCCGCTTTGTTCATAGCAATACTTCACACTTAAAACTGATTGCTATTTTTATTTCCCAGGCGCGGTTTTGGATGCAAGTAATCGGAGAGTTGAGAATGGGAGTTAAGTTAAAGAAAGTATGTTACTCAAGGACACCAATTGAGTATGAAATGACACCCTACGAAATTCTCATGGACGATATCAGATCCAGAAGATATACTTTAAAAAAGGTTGACGGCGCGATACCACCTAGGTTAGTTTACTAATTTTTTTTTAAATTACTGTAATATGATGTTGTATTAAAGGATTAACAATTTTTTTTTCTACAGTGTGAAGAAAGACGCGCACGCAATGATTCTCGAATTTATTAGAAGTAGACCTCCACTTAAAAAGGTAAGTTTTTGGTATAAATATAAAAAGTAATTTATTACGAATTGCTTGTAAATCCATAGTCCTACTTAAACTGAATTTCGAAAACGCTAAGATGTTCGCGGTTCGATTGTTCATGTAGGTATTTACTTAATTTAATTCTTTGGACTTTTGTTTGGTCCATCTTTCATTTGGCTATTTAATTTATCTTTCAGATGCTATCAAATCTTTTAATTTTTCTTTTCCCTTAATAAGTTTTTGAATGCTTTGATGTATGTGTTTTATTAAATTGAAGAAACGAATTTAATTTACGAAATTACCGAAAGTTCGAAAACACCGCGGGTGCTCTTTTATTTCACACACACCTATCGACATTACTTTGTATCGCAGTCGGATAAAAAGCTCGTATCTTAATAAGTACTTATCTAAATTAACTTTAATCGGTGTAACTATTTCAAGATACGGGCTTTTCTTTAAAGTAGCGACGATATGGACCACCTTGAAGTAACTTATGACATATTACGCAGGCATCAGAACGTAAACTACCGCCGCGCCGGCGGGAGGTGACTCCCCGGGAACAGCTCCTCGCCTCCATCCAGGTCGGCCGGCAGTTAAGGCCCACACCCTACTCTAGAAGACTATGTGAGTACCTACTTTAGCAGTATAATGTTTAGACTGAAAAACTTAAGAGTTATCTCATAGTTACACGTGTCAAAAAAAGTAGTAAATTCGAAAATAGTCAGTGGATACACGTAGGATAGGTACTCTAAAAGACAAGATATTATAGCGTTACAAACATAATTAAGTCAACCGTTATGAGTTATGACTTATGACTTCTGAATAATAGTTTCCGACTGATCGAATCAAGGAAACTATTTAAAGTAGGTAACTTATTTTACTAACTATAACAATACCACTTAACTTATCTAACATTTCATTGGCTCCTTACAGATTAAGTGATTCCCTTCCCATCAACCCAACCCAGAATCTCGTTCCTCAGAAACCTATGAAGAATTGCAAAAATTAAATTTGGTTCTAATCTAAAAGTGCTGATTTTTATTACAGTGTGTAAGCATAATAAACTTTTATTTGTAAGTTTTTACATTATTTACCAGTATTATTTATGTTTCGATAGCATAACTAACATGTCATAAAGCAAAATAGGGTTAAATTAACATCAGTTTTACAAGCGCATGCAGCGCCTGTAAAATTTTAATAGCAATGCGATAAATCTAGCCATTGAGTTATTTAATTGAAAAGGCGCTCTTATTTACGCGCTCCGATTTATCTACTGTATATTTACATAATTTCGTGCCATTTACAGCTAGTTCTGTAACAAGTTGAATTAGGTAGGTAGGTACCTACTTATCTAAATCGGCATACCTAATACATATTATGTAAATCTAGCTGCTTAGATAGGTATTTTAGATAATTTCGGATAGCGGTTACTATGAAAAACCCTTGACTGATAAATGTGTGACAGTTGTAACAAATACTACTACGTGTACAACTAAAGAATGCCAAATTAGAATATTTAGGAAATATTGAATTATTTTTCGCTCTTAGTACCTAGTTTAAATTTAAATTCTAACATATTGACACACAAAAGTAAAGTACAGTTCCGTGTGCTCCGATACCGAACAATTAAAATTACAGTACTAAAAAAACTGAAGACACTATAATCAACACTAACATTATAGTATTATAATCTATTGTTAACATAAATATTTTTCTTTCTAAGATGAACATCGCTCCATGAGAAATTGACGCGATAGACGACACGCATAATAGCGTAACATAAACAAAACGATGAAGTTTCACATCATTGTGCAGCGCGCATGCGTGGCGAAACTAGATCGCAGCTGATACGATAGTGTTGCAACCCAGCCAAGACGACGTAGTCGCGCAATACCCGTACAGCACCTAGACACACACACGCCTACTTACTAATAAAATGCATGGCGATAAATTACCAGCTTCCAAAACGTAGGTTAATATGTAGGTACCTACTTACTTACCTTAGGTATTTTATGACGAACTCAGCTTTAAAACTAGATTTAGGGATGCATGGAAAAGAGCTACGCAAAGATGATGTGCACATTTTTTTGAACCGTATAGATTGATGTTAAAAGTAATAACTACACGAAGCAACTAAATGTACGATCAAGTGCAAAAATAAGTATCGATTTAATCCTCCCATCGTTGCATACCTATACCTTAATTCGACGACATAAGAGCTATGGAACATATTTATGAGCAAGTTACCCATATTACCTACACCCATATTTTTACACTTGACTACTTTTTTTACTTGTACTAGGCATATGAAAATTGAATCTCGTTTATAAAACATACCATCATCACCCTTACTTGTTTCACACAAACCAGATACATAAATAAATAAATCCTGCAGAATTTTGGCAATAGGTAGACGAGTATTGCCTCGGTGTCCTCGTAAAGTGGGTGAACTCTTGAATTCGCGCGGCGCATATTGATGCACTGCGTTATTGGTATTTCGCACATAAATTCCGAAAGCTCAGAGGGGTGAGCCGGGATTTGAACCTATGACCCTCTGATTGAGAGGTCATAGGGCAAACCGCTAGGCCACCACAGCTTAAAAAAGGTTACAGTAACAATTTTACAGCACAATGTTCACTCGGACAACGCCATCTACCTATTGATTGTTAACACGTCATCTTGAAACCCGGGGTGCTTCAATTTTCTTGTACAGCGCCCTCTATTCTGGTTCAAGATAAAATATTATCCCACGGGAACGCATTACCGGGATAATAAATATACTAGTCCCTTTATAAGGCAGAGGCGATTTAGTGACCACATGCATTAAGTTGGAATTTCAACCTTATTGTTTTCACTATACGTCACAATTTCCATTGTAATTATTGAAAATACGACTAGCTTTAAAAATATCCTTTGTCAGGTATGCATTCGATAGCTGCTTTTGATTCTGTGGTAGTATGCTCCAATAAATGGGGCCTTATAATATAAAGGGTTAATTCAGACCTTCGTATATCTGTACGCCATGTCACATCTAAATCCATTAAACCGTTTATGCATGATTGAGTAACAGACGTCCAAACATTTAAACATCTAGACATTCTACACAAAGTTTCTCATTTATAATATTAGTAGGATACGTAGGATTATTGGTATAGTGGGATAGAATAGGTTAATGGGATAATGTAACGCATGCGTAGATTTCAACTAATGTGATTGGTCGATTCTGCACTATTCCGATTCATTGCAATGAAAGCGCACTCCTAAAGATTCCCGCGAGTTCATTTATCGCTATCCCGTGGCAACTTTGCGATCTTACAGGATAAAAGTATTCTACTTGTTAAAACGGATTATAAACTGTTCGTGCGGCAAATTTAATCAACAGACAGTTTTCGCATAATTAATAACAGTATTCGACGTGAATTAAGAGGGTACGGTGGCTGAGAGACATTTTGAGAAATAGGTATTTTAATGAAATGTCGCTGTCTCGCCCGAACCCCCCCGTGTCAGTACAGCGAGAGCGGGACAACTGCACCTCAGACCGTTAATAGGCGCGTAAAATTGATCAAAACAGCATTTCGTAATCCCCTGTTTTCTTCTCGAAAACTGGACCAATAAAATTATTTTTTTCAAATATAATTAGAGGATAGATTTAGCTATGCCCCTATGTTTTCCTTTTTTTTGTTTATATAAGGGATTCTTTTCTGATGAGTGTCTGAAAATGACGTTGAAATTGGGCAATTTTTTCAGTTCTTGAAAGCTCATATTTCTTATGTTAATTGAAATATGGAAAAAAACGAAACCTCCCTAGGCATAGCTGCGGTAAATACAGATTACACAGTAAAAAAAAATTGGCTCTAAAGCTATTATCCGGGGAGGAAACAGGGGATTACGTTTGTATGGAGAAATGGTGCGCATCGTATCCTCTTAAGCTCTATAATTCTCCCACACCAAATATCAGACAAGACTAATCGAGTTGTGGTAGCTACTAAAGTAGGGCAGTGTTTCAGACAAAGTGTCTGGATAGAAAACGCCTGGCGCCGTGCTGTCTGCATCGGATTCGGGATGCTGCGCTGCGGCGTCGCCGTCACTGGCCTTATACTACGAAATCCGTTTTTCGAACTTCGTATCGTGCCGTTCCGTTCACGCTAATAGTACTAAACATAAAAGTGAAAGGGATGGCACGATACGAACTTCGATTTTCGAATTTCGGAGTAGCCCCCCTGGTTACGTAAGGGAATGAACAAATACCTGGGGCTAAATTCAGGAACGGCCCAACACGGTTTGCGAGCAGTAATTCAATCGTTTGCAAGAGGATAGGGATGAACTGCTATTCAGGAACGCCAAAAATCACTGGTTTTCGAGAGGTATGGGCTGAACTTGGAATGAGCCTTATTTATTTATTTATGTAATTATTTATTTATTCATTCCTTTATTTACGAAGCGAATTAACAGGAAAATAAAGCTCATCCCAAGCTCAGCCCATTCCTATCCTCTCCCAAACGATTGAATTGGCTAAGTAAAGTTTTTTGAAGAGGTGCTAATTATATTTTTTTTCGACAGTCGGCGTTCTGGAGATCGAGAAACTGCAGCTGTTTTATTTTTATCTCCTATTGTTTACTGGAAATATTTTTTTAAGTGTTCAAGATGACATTTGTGAGATTTTACGGCTGACAAGCGGTTCGTGCTCAGTACTAAGAAGAAATAGAAAAAAAAACGAAGTCAACTGTCACTTCTGTCATTGTCAAATCGTTTGCGTTTCATTTGCTTTGCGTTTTGGTGTGATTTTTGGACTATTTTAATCGACCTCCGCATAAAATCCGGACTTTCAATTTTACCGCATTTCTCCACGACCTATGCACGTTAATTGGATCACAATTGAATACTTTCGGTCACTATTTTGGAACTGCTTCTTGGACAACGCAAAGCAAACGAAACGCAAACGGTTAGATTTCATTTGACATTGACAGAAGCGACAGTTGACTTCGTTTTTTTTTCTATTTCTTCTTAGTACTGAGCACGAACCGCTTGTCAGCCGTAAAATCTCACAAATGTCATCTCGAACACTTAAAAAAATATTTCCGATGAATAAAAGGAGATAAAAATAAAACACCTGCAGTTTCTTAGTGTTGAAGTCGACGACTGTCGAAAAAAAATATAATTAGCACCTCTTCAAAAAACTTTACTTAGCCAATTACCGCTCGCAAACCGTGTTGGGACTTGGGCCGTTCCTGAATTTAGCCCCTGGCCCTATACTACGAAGCGCGAAATTCGAACTTCGTTTCATGCCGTTCCGCTCACGCTAATGATATTTATTACGAGAGTGAGAGGGACCGCACGATCCGAACTTCGAACTTCGAATTTCGTAGTAACCCCCCTGCATTGGGTATAAGTATAAATATGAATTAAGTATTGACTGAAGCAAGTTATCTCATTACTTTTTGAGGCCTCGCATGTTGAGAGCGGAAGCCAGAGAAAATATACATAGGTTGTTATAATATATAGATAGGTTGTTAGCTATCGCCTCGCGCTTTTAGCTGGCGTGATGTTTCCGTTTCTTTTGTTAGGGTGACAAATGAAACACGAATATTATCGCTACACTGTCCGTCTGTCGTATCTTTGCCACAGGACTGTATCTCATAAACCGTAATATAGTTGTAGCTGAAATTTATACATACCTAATGTGTATTTATTTTGCCGCTACAGCAACAAAAAATTAAAGGTAATCCTAACCAACCTAAATAAATGACCTCTGCGTACATTTTGCTTAGAAACACTGGATTTTAATAGGTACATCTGTTTGTAGCGGTTATTCTGACATACCTACAAATTGTACGGAACCCTCGGTGTGCGAGGTTGACTCGCACTTGGCCGGTTATGGTCTGAAACATAATCGCCGCAAGTAGGAGAGGGCATCTCGGTTAGACCATGTTTTATATTTTCGTTAGAAAACAAGGGTAGTTTTACAATTTTACTTGTGAACTTGTAAATTAATAAAACTTATGTTATGTCATAGTTTTTATTCGTTGTTTCCCACTGACGCAGACCATGTAACATTTTAGGTCATCATTCAGATTATGTCTAGGTACAAGATATTTTATGGCATTGCGGGTAAAAAGATACCCTCCTTGGGTAAATTATCTTCTGCTGCTTAAAGTAACAGCTCGATTTGTAGGGTCGTCGAAAAGCTTCCCGTTACATCATCTACCCAGCCTATATACGTCCCACTGCAGGGCACAGGCCTCCTCTCAGAATGAGAGGGCCGTAGTTCCCACGCGGGCCCAGTGCGGATTGGGAACTTCACACACACCATTGAATTTCTTCGCAGGTGTATGCAGGTTTCCTCACGGGGGAACCTATCGATGTTTAGAAACTCCTTTACTCGAATTTCATTTGTCCGAAAACGATTCTCCGACTTTTTAAAATCCATATGTTTTGTTTTTCCACAACTTCACAATGCCACGCATTCATTTAATCACAGTTTTATTTGCCAACAAATTCAAAATCCCGAATTACAATAATCCATTTTTTTATTTGCCAACCTAATCAGTTGCCATATTTTCATAATCTAAATGTAACGAAAAGCCGAAAGTAAGTTTTTATTATCTACCTAACCTAACATCAGAGTAAGACAACATTGCATTTTTAGCGAGCGAGCGAAGCGAGCGAGCAAGACGGTTCGGAGCGGAAGCGATTCGGATAGATTAGGTGTCAGTTATTTTTTTTATAACCACCTACAAAACCCCCTACCCACATAGCAAACTCAATAAAATATTTGGGCAACATTAAACAACAAAATGAATATTACGCTTCACATATAATTGTATGGTCGCCTTTTGTACCACTGACCTTTGCGGAATAATAATTTTGCGGAATAAATATATATTTGGCAAATGATCCAACGGAATTTCATGCAGTTGGATTTTGAATCATTTGGCAAATAAAAAAATGGATTTTAAAACATTTGGCAAAAGAAAATATGGTAAATAAAATTTCGGACAAACAATAATTTGGAAAATGAAAAAAAGGAGTTTCGTTTTCGGAATTTTAATATTCGGAAATGAGCTTTTCGAGAATATTATAGGTAACCTTCCTCACGGTGTTTTCCTTCACCGTAAAGCTCATGGCTCCTGTTACATAAGCCTCTAAAGAAGGTTTGCTGAGCTGTAATTGTTAACCATTGACATCGTTATAAAGAACTTTGCAATATTTTTCGAGTGTACGTGTCAAGTACAGGCTCCCAAAAATGCATACAATTTGGAAACGTGACGTCCAGTTGGTAACCCTGCAGCGCTTCTCAATCCGTGCGGTTGAACGCTCCGCTCCTTCCAATTCAATGGACGCGAGAAAAAAAGAAAAAAAAGATACGCACCACAATAGCCAGTGAACGGCAAAACGTGCAGGTTGCATAAACTACTTAGACGTAGTCTGTGGTTCAATAACTTTTCAAATAGAACAACAATTATTCTTTTTAGGGCGCTTGGTTCTTGTTGTTCTTGGTGCAATAATTGAGTATTTCTGGGAGTTTGATCAGATGTTGTTCAGATGCTTTCGCCAATTTTTTATTAACAAATGTACCTATTTAAGCGCTAAAGTTTTAAAAATAATTTGACTCCAAATCACTTAATTAATATGCGTATTAATTTCACATTTGTACGTTAATGCATCTCTGTCATCATCATCATCATCATCATTTCAGCCGAAAGACGTCCACTGCTGAACATAGGCCTCCCCCAAGGCTCGCCAAACAGATCGGCCCTGCGCCATCCGCATCCAATGCGTTCCCGCTACCTTCACCAGGTCGTCGCTCCATCTTGTTGGAGGCCTACCTACACTGCGTCTTCCGGTCCGCGGACGCCACTCGAGAACCTTTCGGCCCCATCGGCCGTCAGTTCTACGGGCGATGTGCCCTGCCCACTGCCACTTAAGTCTAGCGATTCTTCGAGCTATGTCCGTGACTTTAGTTTTTGCGCGGATTTCACCATTTCTGATGCGATCCCGCAGAGAAACTCGAAGCATAGCCCTCTCCATCGCCCTTTGCCTCTCTGCCACTTAAATTAATTAGGTGTGAGATTGGTAAGATTATAAATATTTATTATAGGTAACGCCACCAGAGTTGAGGCCACGCACACAACCACATCTCTTGTAATGACAGCGGGATTTTGACGTTGTGTTGTCGTTAAACGTCAACACAACGTCAAAATCCCGCTGTCATTACATGAGATGTGGTTGTGTGCGTGGCCTCAACTCTGGTGGCGTTACCTCTACTTAACGCTCGGCTCCTAATAATACTATGTATATAATAATCAAAACAACCTTAACTTTTGTACGTGTCGTGCTTATTTACCAAACCAAAACCTACCTTTACCAAAATCGTCATTAAAACTTATGTACACAATTGTAACAATAAAACTATAAAAATTTCAAGGACAAGATATCTCGAGATTTTTCGCCAGATCTCGCATAGTTTGAGAAGCATAGGCAAGTGCTGTCTACAATCGCGTACATGGCATGCCGCAGTCTGTACCCGCTGTCCGTACGATGCGGGTGTGTGCGTGAAATAACCGAGTTTTTATTTTAAATACCGCCGTGTATTAAAAAATAAAAGGTTTTTTTTTATTAAAGCGGAAACGTGGAACTTAATTGGATTGTGTTAAGTGTGTGCCTGACTGCAAGGCTTCCAACCCCTTAATAGAGGTCGCCTTAACAGGATTTGCTCTATCAATGTCCGGCGCAGTGCTGGCTGTGTGGAAATCCCTGCCATATCGGATGTACGTGTATTTTTAAACGAAGAACAGTGAAAAAAGCGAGTCTATTATTTTGTGTCTGGCTGGTAAAATATAGCCGGAGCTACTTTTGCTAAGAAAGAAGAAAAAACTAAACGTCACTTTTTCATACCGGCCAGTGATAAAGTTTCAGTGACTACGTTTTATAGCTGAACAGTGACCAAGTTTTACAATGGGTGTCTGTGTTACTAATACACTGGCTATGGAAATAAGTCGTAAGTAAATCTAGAACTACTCATAGATTATTTTATACTCGCTAACGCACTGATTACGGGTTGATAAGAATTTACTATAGCTTATCTATCCCGTAGATCATTGTGAAATGCACTTTAAAGTTTAAGTTTTAAAGTTTGTTTTGGCAGGCTTTGTTAGAGTATTGAAGTTTCTAGTTCACACGTTTACTACAACGGTAGTGAGAATGGATTTTTCAAATTTTTTAGGTGTAAACTGCAGTGGAATACGTGAGGTGGAAATTGGTTCATGTTTAGAATGCTCATGCTAATTGGTTGATTGTAAAAGGTTAAATAAATAAAACGGTTCGGGTTCGCGAGGGTTTAAGTTGAGTAGACATCCGCCTCTAAGAGCTGGTGCATACTAGACGTTTAAAACGCGCGCTTTGGAAACGCATGAAGGTTTCTGAGGGTGCGGTTAAAAGAAGACTCCGTGTTTGTTGACTCGGAACGAACGATAACAATTCGCGAACTGATAATTTAAACAACAGGCAGGCTAGTTGGCGCTAGTAGGATCAACGTCATAAATAAGTGATTACTTTTGTACCTTGTCACTTTAACGTCATGTTTGAAAAGCCATACGAAATTATGTAAGGACAGAAAGCAATAAGGTACAAAAGACACAAAATTGATCACTTATTTATGACGTTGACTGTACCATGAGATCCGTTTGACAACTTGGACATTTGTGTCAAGTTAGGAATCGGTTTATAATTAAATTAACCAAAGGCAAGCAAGACTGTAACGTCAAACGGACCTAGCGATATTCCTCCATCCTGTTTTAGAGCCCTCATTTAGATCGACGCGCGCTTCTAGCGTGAACGTCTGTTTCCAAAGCTATGTAATCATGTTATGTTATTATGATACTTATGATTAACTATAACTTCTCAGACTCTTTAAATATTATATAAATTACATTAAATCTACTGTCGTGAGTGTTTCTTTTTATTAGGTTCAACAACAATCGTTTACACTAATATTACAATTGTTACCAAATAAAATATTGCTATAACCCACCGGGGTCCATGTGGATGTATTTGTTCATGTTAAGTACCAGCTTAATAAATGCCATGGTTATCTATACATATAAAATCCTTTGTCCTGACTGACGGATCAACGCACAGCCTAAACCGCTGATCGTAGAGACCTGAAACTTGGAGGGTGTGTTCTTTGTATGACGTAGGCATCCGATAAGAAAGGATTTTCCGTAGTTCTACTTCTAAGGGGGTAAAAAAGGGGGGCAAAGTTTGTATGAGACATCGTGATTCCTTGGTCCAATCTACTTCAAATTTTGCATAAACATTCTTTAACAAAATTGATGGAAGACGTGTTTCGTATTTTATTGAAATTCATCCCTTGACGGGGTCAAAAAGTAGTAGAAAGTTATTTTGGGGGTGATTTGCTTCGAAGTTGATATCAATACTCCTTAGTGCTTTTGATTTAAATTACATTTTATTTTGACACATTGTAAACGAAACGAAACTTCAAATATTGCAAACCATTTTTGTCTACGTTTGTCAACCACATCTTGATCTGATCTCTGATAATAGCTAATTATATGTATTAAGTATTTGCATTTCACCAAGCTTTTGCTTTTACAAGCGCAGCGTGGGACGTCCACCAACGAGATGGACGGACGTTTTGGTGAAGGCCGCAGGTTCAGGGTGGATGCAAGTCGCTTCCAACCGTAATGATTGGACGTCAATGAGGGAGGCCTATGTCCAGCAGTGGACGTCCTACGGCTGAAATGATGATGATGATGAAGCTTTTATGCGAGTTCAACCTTTTTCGAATAAAATCGAATTGAGTATCCAAATATCATTGTTGAACTCGCATAAAAGCTTGGTGCAATGCAAATACATATAAAATGCTTTGTCCTGAAGTCCTAAATGACTGACTGCCGGATTAACGCACAGCCTAAACCGCTGTATGTAGAGACCTAAAACGTGGAGGGTGTGTTCTTTGTATGACGTAGGCATCCGATAAGAAAGGATTTTCCGGAATTTCCACGGGATAAGGAATAATCGGGATTTATATATTTCATCAAGAGTGACCCTATGCCCATAACGAAGATTACTAAACTGTACAAATTGGGCATGCAATTAGACTATTAGAATATAAAGCGAATATAAAGAATTTTGAAAATTTTCACGGGATAAAGTTAAATCAGGATTTATATATGTAGGTACTCAAATCAACTGGACCATATCTCCGTAACTACAATTACTAATCTTTTCAAATACAGTATTAACGAAAATGACCATAACAACAAAAAAACTTATTGCAGGATTTTTGGAAATTCCTGTGGGATATATAATCTCTGAAACTTCCGAGCCGATTAAAAAAAAAACTTTTACCAGTAAAAAGTTACACTATCCTCAATTGACATAGGCTACTTTTTTCCGGGGAAATGCAAAATTCCCAAGGGATAGAAAAAAGAAAATTCAACTTCGGAGCTCATTTTAAAATGTCTTACACCAATAGAAAAGATGCACTGTCCTTGGTTAACATAGGATGCTTTTTTCCGGATAAATGCAAAATTCCCGCGGTATAGAAAATAGTAAAATTAACTTCGGGGCTGAGTTTAAAAAAAAATCACCAATAGAAAGCTTCACTATCCTTTATTGGTATAGGCTACCTACTATTTATTCGGTAAAATGCAAAATTCCCCTGGGATATTAAGAAGTGAATTTCACTTCAGGGCTGATTTGAAAATTTCTTTCACCTATTAGTGAGTAGCTACACTAACCCTTACTTACATAGACTATTTTCTCCGTGAAAAATCAAAATTCCCACGGGAAAAAAATAAGTGAACTCAACTACGCGGCTGATTTTAAAAGTTCTTTTATCGGTAGAAAGCTTTAAGGACATAGGCTACTTTTCTCGGGGAAAATGCAAAATACCCGCGGGATAAAAATAAGTGTAATTTTGCAAAGAATAAGGACAAATTTGTTGAAATTCCTGCGGGATAGGGAATAAACGGGATTTATAATATTCACTAACTGATACTCATGACGAAATGATAATAATGATGGATGTTGCCGGTGCCGGATTTTTGTTTTATACAATGAAAGAGATGAAGAAGCTTTACCACAAATTGGAATTCTACGCGGACGAAGTCGCGGGCAAAAGCTAGTAATAAATAAAGGACTAAAATGAATAAAGCGCGGTTTATAAACGCTCAATGTGTACCAGCTCTAATTTAGACGATAACTTTACTGTTAACGCTCGCCGTAAATATGCAAATACCCGCATACGTTTTTATCCACCTGTTAAAGTACAGTTTCGTAATAAAACCGTTTTTTGGTGGGCAACATCATCTGTTCTCATCTGTTGTCACTGGACAATCCATAGGTCCATAGAACTAATAATAAGAGGTGCCATTATGTCGTCCTTTGCATTTCTTTCGAGAACAAGTTACTACAAAATTCTAGATTTCTTTAAAAAAACATTTCTTATGTCTTTCAGATAGAATTTGAAATGCAGGAGTCGTGACTTTTAATACTTGCACTAATGGCGTATGCAAGCGATCAGTATTTTCGGGTGGGTTGGTTAGGGGCAACGTGGTGTACTTAGTTTGTAACATGCTCGGCACGTAGGGAATGCAATACCGGGATACCGGGATCCCGAAATACCGGGATCCCGCACCATTTTTGCGGGACCAGTCCCGCGCCTAAATCGTGCGGGATCTCGCGGGATTTGCGGGACTGCGCAGCGACATACAGCATGTGTTGTTCGGCACGCGGAAGCGCGCGGGCTGAGCCGGCCGGCTCGTGAAAGATGTCGATGTTATTTTATTTCTAATTAGTGACTGATTGATTTGATAACTTAATAAATAGTTTCACAAAACTATTGAGACGCTATGTTTTATGCGCATTTGCGCAGCTACTTCCAAAATAATGGATAGTTGCTTTTTGTTTGTTTGTAATAGTTTTTGATCTTTAAATAAAAAATAAAAAATAAATAAATATCACGGGACAATTCACACCAATTGACCTAGTCCCAAAGTAAGCTTAGCAAAGCTTGTGTTATGGGTACTAGGCAACGGATAAACATACTTATATAGATAGATACATACTTAAATACATATTAAACACCCAAGACCCGAGAACAAACATTCGTATTTTTCATACAAATATCTGCCCCGACACGGGAATCGAACCCGGGACCTCAAGCTTCATAGTCAGGGTCTCTAACCACTAGGCCATCTGGTCGTCAACTTCATCATCTTTCATCATCTTCATCTTCTTCGTCATCTTTGTTTGTAATTGTTATTTCTGAATAGTGATTTGATTACTTAATAAATAGTTTTAATAATATTTTTTACTTTCATTTTAAGTTCTATAGTCTCGTTTATGATACAGGATTCCTCTTTTTTCAATTACTTTAAAAAAACACGCGGGATCCCGCAAATACCTGGATCCCGCGGGATTGAACCTCTCAATCCCGCGGGATCCAGCAATTGAAATTTTAGTGCGGGATTGCATTCCCTATCGGCACGTATAGCCAAGAAATGCGGGTTAGAATCTTATGATACCCTAAGACCAAGTCCCAAAGTAAGCAAAGCTTGTGTTATGGGTACTAGGCAACGGATAAACATACTTATATACATAGATAGATACATATTTAACACCCAAGATTCGAGAACAAACGTTCGTATTTTTCATACAAATATCTGATACTTTAGTATAAGTTTTACTTCACCAAAATACTTCTCGATCGCGTTTACGTAAAAATTTCAATTCTATGGAAACATGGACGCGCGGCTGCGGAGGCGCTGTCCATGTTTCCCTAGTAATTGATTTTTTTACGTAAACGCGATCGAGAAGTATTTTGGTGAAGTAAAACTTATACTAAGCATACTGCTCCGACGCGGGAATCTAACGCGGGAACCCAAGCTTCATAGTCAGGATCTCTAACCACTAATTTCCCAGATTGAAGTCTTGTTTTTAACAGAAAACCCGAGTATATTTTAGTTCCTATTGTTCCGTGGTAAGTAGGAAAATCTCTTGATCAGTGTTCAAATATTGAGATAATAATTATGTTTGCTTAGGGATCTTCACTTGAATATTGAAATATTATGATGTATATACTTAGGACAAATTCATTATAATCGTGAATATTAATAATACGTGTTTTCTCACATTGTCTACCTTCGTGTAAACTTATTTAACTCATCTACATCGAACAAATAGACAGAAAATGTAACTGTATGTATAGTACCTTTAGGCAGGAGTTGTCTTTTGTTTATATTATGTGGGCAGAAATTTGAATTAATTTTACTGACTAGAAAATTCGTCTCAAAAAAACGCCTTGGAACTAGGTTTTGTTGAGTGAGGTATTAGAAGATAAAATGTCGTACCTTCCGTCATTCCTCGGGAACCCCTTAAGCGTATCTAAACAGCCAATAATAATGGATGGACTTCGAAAACTTGGACACCTTAACGCTGGTAGTTGAAATTAGTATCAAAGATTTCCGTTGTGACACAAAAATAAACCATACATGGGCAATTTTCGTGTCACAGCTGAACTTTTTCCAGTTAGGTGGCTTCGTATGGTTAACTACCTTTTAAGGTGGACCAACTCTTTGGTCTCGACCCTTATTGTATCAAAATAAACAACAAAGCGGTAGTAGGTTGTTGTTTGAAAAACATAATTATTTTTTTACCTCAAGCGTTTAGGACCGGTTTGTTACGGGTCATTATTCACTGCAGCTAATGCATTACCTTCGAAACCGAGAACAAATCGCGAAACCAAACTTTCATCGGAATTCGGTTGTGATACCAGTAGTTGAGCTGTAGAATTGAACAATAATTCTAATGAGAAGTGTTCCCGCCTATTTCACGCCATTTTAGACACTCGAGGTCAAAATAAAGATAAATAGGGGCTATTAGAGTTGTGCGTGCTCTTTCACTAAACGGATCACTTCCACCCAACTAGTTAAATAAAATAATTTTTTTTTATTCGAATCACACAATTATTATAGTTTGTTTTAATTATACTAGTTAAATCGTGCAAAAGTCTTTTAGTACGCTAGTGCATAATTGAGTCTAAGCATGTTTTGCTCTCGTTCCAATTTCCGTTCCGTTCCTTTTTGCGTTCTCGCTCACTCAAACTAGCATTCAAGGAATCGTTCACTAAGTCCACACCGTTCAGTTTGAGTCGGTTGGCGCTTGGCTTCAGTTCAGTACAGTTTGGATTCAGTTCGATTACTGGCTCTCGGATTACTACAATCGCAGAATGAAAAGGTTCATCACTTTTCGACTCTATGTCAACGAGTTAAGATGGAAAAGTGACGAACCTTTTCATTCCGCTACTATATTAAGACCAGAAAAGAGATGGGAACAGTTCATTCTACTACGGTGTCAGGAGCTAATTCTGTTTATTTCTTAGTACGTTTACTACACAAGCCTAAGGGCCATAACGATACCTGTGCAAAATTAAAAAATGCGGGTTTTGTTTGTCATAGTGTGTTATTGTATGCTAACTACATTGTAACTATATCAGACTACACATCTCCTCTCCTCTCCTCTCTCTTAATTGACATCGGATTATTTGTTAAGCCCAATGATATTTTAAGTGTAGATACGTTATATGCTCACATTATGCCCAAAAAATATGCTCCGCACGCGGCGGCCGGCACACACACATACACGTTTCATTTTACTTACATTTTATTACATTGACAGACGGTATTAAGAGAGATGGCTTCATTAAGACGATATGAAGAAAAAAGACAAAGATAGTCAATCACTTGCGCGCAAAGTGTAAGCAAACGTCACAATCCGACTGATTCCAATGGTCACAATTAGGACCATTTCGCGGCACACTTTTGGTTAGTTGTATATAATATCATTGGTTAAGCCGTGAATATTAAACAAACGCTTTCACGTCACCGTAATTGGCTCGCGATGATTGTATTGGAGCTTGAGAAGTTGTTTGTTAGGTAAACTGCCAACACAATAGTCAGTGCACTGTAGTTATTAGAAACTATCTTTATATATAAAATAAGACTATACACGGCAAGGTTACCTTGTTCTGTCTTGGAGTTCCAGTGCCTCCCCGACTACTCCATCATCATACCCTGGATAACTTCTTAGTCAAAATACACCCAAAGAATATTTTAACAAACCCAAGCACGGCTTACGTTGTTGTCTTGGATTATCCTGACTGCTAAGTATTAGGATCCCTGTCTGCGTTGAAGACACAATCTAACCTTCAAATCTAAAGTGAATGCATTTACTTACTGGGCAACCGGGTTCCATCTTGGTCCACAAGCTTCCTAAAGCAGGCCTATTTTTCATAAAAAAGAGGGTACCCCCAACATGGGTCGTTTAAAAAAAAACATAATTAGGGCCTTAATGAAAACAAAATCACGATCGCGTCCTTTGTGCAACGAAAGTTAGTCACACAAGCTATATGGGTAACTTACGTTACACAAAGGAATCAATTAAATTTTGTTTTAACTATATCCCTAAATGGTGTAATTTTTTTTTGAAAACGACTCGTTTGCGTGCAAATACACTAAATTTTATTTCGGTATAGATTTTTCGTTCTCTGACCTAAACATAATTGACATCTTATCTTTTGAATTCAAGACTATTTATTTAACTGATAGGCCTTAAGCGATTGGTCTACTGCACTTGGAATCACAATAGTTTTCACAGCTTCTTTCTGACACACATCAGAAAGAAATGGAGAATGGGATTTTGAGTGCCTAAGCGTTAAGACAATACGGCCTCTGCGTACCAAAATAGTTTAGTAACGACGGCTATTTAATTTCTTTCGTAATCGTTCGCTTCGAAAACTAAGTAAGTTTTCAAAGCAGTGTATAATGCAACACTACTAAAGTATGCAATTTGATCTCCACTGACAGTCTCTTAAGAAACCTGGTAAGTGAATGTTTACATTACAACCGATCGACATTTGATCGGAAGGTCGAAACGATCAACTCTTTGTTGTAATATCGACACAATGACCGCGTAAATGAATAGAGAATATTGATTGGTAATTTCTGAGGTCAAGCAATTTGACAGTCACGATGATTCAATGATCATGGTCACATAAATTGCGATCTCAAATGCCATGTCGACAAACACACTAGCAAAAGCCAATTCCAACTGGGAGTTGCTCCATGTACCTACAGCTAAAAAATTAGCTTTACTCGTTTAAACATAGGTACTGGAGCTAGGTACTGTTTAGTGGTAGCTTTTCATATTTTTTGTACCTACCTAGTTTTTTCTGGGGTCGTGATCAAGCCGTCCTCTCCCGCTTGCGAAATTAGCCAGACAGACGGTTGGTCAGATTTCTTGATGCAAGCGAAGAGTTGAGCACGAGTTTTGAATTGGGTGTAATCAAAAATATTCGCACGGAAATGTTCTCGCTCGGATTTCTTTAGGCTCACATGATAAAGTAGCTGTGGTAATTTTGTTTTAGTAACTTGTAATAATAGTGACCCACTGCTGGGCATAAGCCTGTCCTCTAAACATCTATAATTACTCGTTTGTCGTGATACTTGAAAATATCTGGCCTTGGCTTTCTAGCTTGCAGTTGTTAGAATTTTTTTGTTTCTAAAAGAAAATGTTATTAAACAAGGACGTGATCTAGGAACCGGTAGTCTCTACCTTTGGTACTTTTAGTGACCTGGTACCAATTTGCCGTACCATAGTCTCCTTACTCCGTACCACTTTAAAAACTAACCTATTGTCCGCCTATCGCGTATTCAATTGTTTTTTACGATTTGCACGATCTGTTCGATTTTTTAGCCGTGATATCTTTCGTTTTTCCGTGCTCAAGTTTTCAATGAAGTTTTTTTTATTTATTATGGAACTTTGACTAATAAATGAATATAGTAATTCAAACAGGCTTTAACTCTCCACTTCCATCTTACTTCCACGCAAATGTAAATGTGCAAAGACTCAAGCCACGAGAACGCCTGCGGATGTTGAGATGGGTTTTCTACCAAATAGGCATACTTCAGTTAATCTAGATTTGACGTTTTGCTCTACTTTGTAAAGTGTCCCAGTATGGCAAAAATGAGTCTATTTTTTTTATAGACGGCTGTATATTTAAAAAAATGCAAGAATTTTCAAGAGTAATCTCACCTACAATAATAATGGTACAGTCGGCCAAAAATATGGTCTACCCCCCTACGCTCGAAGTTCATTTGCACGTCATGATACAACGAGGTCGATTTTCCCTTGCAATAACATGATGACAGTGACTTAGGGATATTTAGATGTCACAGAAACTTTAGTTAAAAGTGGTAGACCACTTTCTTGGTCGACCGTACCTACAGCATAGCTCTGCTTCTAAAATGCTTCGCTGATTAAAATTGCATTTTGAACGCGTTCTCTTGCATACTTACCTACTCCAAGCCGTAAGCGGCAAACAAGTCACGACTGACGGCGGTAAAACTTTTCGCACTTTGAAGGACTTTTCTTGCTACGTTTTGCACAACCCAGTTTTAGTTGTGAGAATCGTGATGAAGTGTGGTTTGAGTTAGAGCCAGGGTTCTGGCTTCTGGCACGCTCTGATTCGATTGTTAATTTGATCTATTAAATATTTTTTCTTTAAAATGTACTCGAGTGTATTTCCAAAAAAAATGCGTAAGTATATCCAGTATCTAGCCATAACTATTAGAATATAGAGAGTGAATCATGTAGGATCAAAACAACTTTAAAAAATTCCTTGTCGAAAATTAAAGAAAATATTCTTATCTTCAAAAATTAATCATTTAAAAAATGTACACACTTAAGGGATTCAATTAAAATAAAACTTAATTGATTCCTTTGTGTAACGTAAGTTACCCATATAGTTTGTATGACTAACATTTGTTACACAAAGGACGCGATCGTGATTTTGTTTTCATTAAGCCTTTAATGTATGTAAGTACATTTTTTTTTGTAAACGTTCAAATATTGACAAAATTGACTGATTGACGTTCAGTTGTTCAGTTTTTTCTTTTATCTGTGACAGACAACATCGGAAAAAATAGCTTATAATATAACTTCGGATTGGCTTCGGATAACTATTTGGCTAATTATTTTTTCGGCATGTTAGTTTAGTAATATCAGTAGGTACAAGATTTACAGATACATTAAAAGTGCATCAGAGCGGAGTCGGGGTGGGCAAAGTTTTATATAACTACGGTGAGGATCAAAGATATCGGTATCTGTAGTTTTCTTTAAGAAAAAATAGGTCAACTTACTTCCAAAGCTATAATAAAATTTTCCATTTTATCAAGAAAGCCGTTTTCACGGTCAAATCCATAAAGTCTGCGTTTTATTGTCTCTCTTGACAATACAGGCTGCAGCTATAGCTGAGCCGGTCAAGGGTGCTAGTATTGAATTTGGAGTGGCGCCAAGCTCGCAGATAGCCTTACTAGAAATATTTTTGGATAAATCTGGCTTTTAGATTTAGGGGCTGTTTCACCACCCATTGATTAATTTTAACCGACGGCTAAATGTGATGCCGTCTTCGTCTATTCGAACAAAAAAAACAGAGACGGCAACACATATATCCGTCAAATAAATTTGATCAATGGATGGTGAAACAGGGGGTTAGCATTCTGTTGTTTTATGAGGTATATGTAAATCAAACAAGAGACTCTGATCAAGACTGACTGTATTACTTTTCTACATTACCCACAGCACAATACTTAAACTACCTACAATTTCCCTTTTTTTTTTTTTTTTTTTTTTTTTTTTTATACACTAGAAAAATATATTTACTTTATCCCTTTAAGAAACAAAAATCACAAACGTTGTTGTTTTAAGGGATCTCATGTACATGTGCATTAATCCATTATTTAATTTTCAAGCTTATAAATATACATATAAGTTGTAGCATTATCAATTTATTATTATCAGTTTTATCATTATTATACTAAAAATTATACATTTAATTTTTTTTTTTTTTCATCACTAAATTAATTACATATTTTATAAGGTGCAAGTAATTAATATTTTTTTTTTTTATAATTTCACGTACATTATACAATAATAATTCTGCAGTTAATTTAAAGTTTGTAAATAAAAATCATGCCTTACCACTATCTACAGTATTAATTACTAATGTGTACATTTTGGTACCTACAATATTATATTCAATTAATAATTGAGTTATAGAAATGAACATTGTTTATCTAATCAGTTTTTTAAGACTTGTTCATGCAGTTTTGAATCTATAACATATTAATTTTATAGTTCAATTTAATTTTCTTAACGTAATGCCATTAATTAATATTTTAATTAGGTAGGTAGGCAAACAATAACCACTAATTTAATACAACAACAAGCAAAATCTGATTAATTATTAACAATAAATTTTATTAATTTACGATTGACTTATACATAGGTATACATAATTATACATTTTTTTTTTATGTTTGTCTTATAGGTATTCTTGTCGAGTCGATCAGGTTGCGGTGGGATCGTGTTCTAGTGTTCAATAGCCCCATCGATCAGGTGGTTTAACCGACCTGCCAGAACGAGTAACATAATAATTACTTTCATTATTCGTGACGCTGGACACTGGGACCGCTCGGGAATCGAACCCGCTCTGAGCGCGCGGCTGCTGCGCCTGCGCTAACGGGGCATTTAAGCATGACGTCATCGCGTTATCACTCGAGACTGTTATATCGTCGTACGGCAGTGAATACACTGTGTTTCTTTCGGTTGAAACATCAGGGCGACGTTCAGAGTCTTTTATCAAATGACGCCTGTTTCTTATCAAAACACCACCATCTGTTAATTCTATCGCGTACGACCGTATTCCACGCAATGATAAAATTTTGCCGCTAACCCAACACTTGTTTACCCTAACCTTTACTTTTTGTCCTGGAATCAATGGTGTTAAATTGCGAGCATTCCGGTCGTAATATAACTTTTGTTTTTCTTGACGTGATTGCAACTCTAATCTAACGTATTTTTGAACTTTTGGTTGTAATAGCTTCGGTGGGCATGGTACGATGCTTCTCATCTTACGGTTATTTAAGAGTTCGGACGGGGACGCCAGTCTATTACTAATAGGAGTATTTAGATACTCCAACAGAGCTAACCTAAAATCAGTGCCTTCGACACATGTCTTCCTTAATATATTTTTAATAGTTTGTATATTTCGCTCCGTCTGTCCGTTAGACTGGGCGTAATGTGGTGAAGAGGTAATATGCTGAAAATTCCATTCTTTTGAAAATATTTCAAAAGTTTGAGAACGAAACTCAGGGCCATTGTCTGACATTACAATGTTTGGTATACCTTGATGACTAAAAATTACTTTAAGTTGCTGTATAACGTGATCTGAAGTTAAAGAATTCAACTGTGCAACTTCAACAAATTTACTAAAATAGTCCACTGCAAGCAAGTACTTGTTACCTTTAAAGTGAAAAATGTCAACTCCAATTTTCGACCAGGCCCTGCTCGGTATTTCATGAGGAATGAGCGGTTCCTTTCCATTTTCGTTTTTAAACATAATACAAGCCTGACAGTTGTTTATTAAATCTTCCAATTGTGTATTTATATTTGGCCAAAACATAATTTCTCGAATTCTTAGTCTACATTTTTCCAGCCCTAAATGGCCAATGTGCACGCGCCTCAACATTTCGCTACGCAAAGCCTGTGGAATTATTATTCTGTTTCCTTTCCATAACATGCCGTACGCTATAGATAGTTCGTCTCGATACCCCCAATACGATCTAACATTACTATTCACATCTTGTTTGTGCGTCGGCCATCCATTCTGAATATATTCAGATAATGACTTCAACTCCAAATCGCTTTCAGTCAACTTTTGTATTTGCACAAAGTGTGTGTCCACAAGTGGATTACTGACTGCGACTGCACACACCTGCGCTCGCGCGTCCAAGTGATCGCGCGGCTCTGTTAAAATTTGCCCGCTACTCGGTTCGACGGCACGAGACAGAGTGTCAGCAATAAATAAATACTTTCCTGGCTTATACTGTAGTTTAAAAGAATAGGGTTGTAGACGCAAAAGCATTCTTTGTAGTCTTGCTGGGGCAGTTGCTATTGGTTTGCAAATAATGCTGACCAATGGTTTGTGGTCTGTTTCAATAATTATGTCACTACGGCCGTATATATAGGTATAAAACTTTTCACATGCGTAAACGCATGCTAAAAGTTCTTTTTCAATCTGAGCATAATTCTGCTCAGCTTTAGTAAGGGATCGCGATGCATAAGAGACCGGCAAATTGTCTTGCATAAGACATGCACCTAACCCATTTTTTGAAGCATCTACGGAAATAACTACAGGTTTGCTCACACTGTAAAATTGTAAAATTGGTACGTTTGACAAACATTTCTTTAGTTCATTAAAAGCTCGTTCATGTTGCTCATTCCAGTGCCATTCGATATCATTTTTAAGCAACTCTCTTAGCACGTGATTTTTACTAGACAAATTAGGTATAAAATTTCCTACGTAGTTAATCATTCCAAGAAACCTCTCCAAATCCTTAACATTCACCGGGCGGGGCATATTTCTTATCGCTGATGTATGCGAATCATCAGGATAGATGCCATTTGGTGTGATTTTATGACCTAAATATTTTATTTCATTTAGTCCAAATTTACATTTATTTTTATTCAATTTTAAATTTACCTCCCTACACCTGTCTAGTACTGCTTTCAGCCTATGGTCGTGTTCCTCTTTAGTACAGCCGTAAATGAGTAAATCGTCAACAAACAAACAGACACCAGGTATGTCATCAAATAATTCGTACATTCTTTTATGGAAAACTTCTGAAGCAGATGTAATACCAAATGGCAAACGCAAAAACTTGTAACGCCCAAAACTAGTATTAAAGGTACATAGATTCGTGCTGTTTGCATGCAATCTTAGTTGCCAAAAACCCTGTTTCGCATCCAGAGTACTAAAATACTTGGATCCGCCCAGATCCGCCGTGATCTCGTCTAAAGTTGGTAGCTTAAAATGCTCACGTTTAATTGCTTTATTCAAATCACGTGGATCCAAACAAATTCTTATATCTCCATTTGCTTTTCTAGCGACAGTAATGCTACTCACCCAATCAGTAGGGCCCTCGACTTTCGCAATAATGCCATCTCTAACCATTTCATCTAATTTATTTTTTATAGAATCCTTTAACGCTATCGGCAACTTTCTCGGTGCATGTACCACCGGCCTAATATTTTTATCGACTTCAATTTTGTACTCTCCTGGCATGCAACCCACGCCTTCAAACACGTCCGAGTAGTCTTGAAAAAGACGATCATCTATACCATGCCCATTTACGCTAGATACAGCCAAAACCAACTGAACGACATTTAACTCGGTACACGAATCTCGACCTATTATAGGCGGTGAAGTAACGTCGGCAATAAGAAAATCTAAAATAAAGTCACGTTTTTTATAGACAACTTTTAAATGGCAATGGCCTATAACTTTAATTTCATTACCCGAGTAACCACGTAATCGAATTGACGATGAATGTAAATCCTGTTCAAGTATACCTAATCTGTGTAAAAAACTTCTCGGCAAAATATTGACATCGGCCCCAGTATCCAACTTAAATTTTATTTTACAAGTATTAATCACTAGATCAACAGACCAATCGCTCAATGAATCAGAACAATAATATATTACCTGGTCGGTCGACTCCGCTGCCTGGATTTCTAACACATTGCACATTCGAGAATAATGATCAAAATTATTACATTTTAAACACCTTCGTCCTGATGCTGGGCACCTTGAATTGTTATTATGAGCTAAACCACACATCATACACAATTTTGGCTCGTTTCTAAACAGCAATGATTGTTGTTGTTGTTGTTGTTTTACACTTCGCTGCGGAACGGTTACCGGGTGTATCGGAGCAAAATTACGGCGCGGCGCAAGCGGCGGATAACTGCGGCCCCTACCTCCTCGCAACGCGCCTTGATAACCGCGCGACCCTCTTTGCGCTATCCAGTTTACTTGACTCTGCAATGTACCCTCATTCTCAATTATATCTTGCTGATCGTCCCTGCTAATTACATAAGCCTGGTGTTCGCTTGTTTCCTTTTTAATAGTGCCCGCTTGCAATCTGGAAATTTGAGCCACATTACATATGTCCATAGACTTTTTAAGTGTCAAGTCTGGCTCCCGCAACAGACGTTCCCTTAACGCATCCTCCTGTATCCCGCATATGAGCCGATCCCGAATCAAATCGTCCATCAAATCATTAAATTCACACGTACTGGCTAATCTTTTAAGTTCAAATGCATATTGCTCAATGGACTCGCCTTGCTTCTGATTTCTAGTAAAAAATTTATGCCTTTCTATTGTGAGGTTCTTTTTTGGTAAGAAAAATGAATCAAATTTCTGGAGCACTACTTTAACGTCCTTAAATTCTCCTTCAAATTGTGTATAGACTTCTCGGCATTGCTCACCGATAATATGCAGAAGTATGCTTATCTGCACAGTACTGCTTTTCTTTTCAAGCTCACAAGCGTCGAAGTAAATTTTAAAAGCATTTTTCCATTTTTCCCATTCTTTGGATAAGTTGCCCGATGTTACGTTCTCCAAATTATTCGTAAAATTAAATGCCGGTGGTGGCGGTAAAACCGCTTCCATTATAATGCAGATGAGCACAAATAAAACAGTTCACAAAACTATCCCTACAGTACACACTACTGTATTCCACGTAATATATAGTATGAATCAACTGCTTAATATATTATTTAATTTTTAGACCGGCTGCGCCATGTTGTTTTATGAGGTATATGTAAATCAAACAAGAGACTCTGATCAAGACTGACTGTATTACTTTTCTACATTACCCACAGCACAATACTTAAACTACCTACACATTTTCCTTTTTAATTGGATTAAGTACCTACTACTGCGTAGTCCACGTCTCGCTCGGCTCCCTTATAATGTAATGTGCTGATGTGACATTTTGACGTATATTTCATCTAATCTGATTGGTCGATTTTGCATGTTTCCATTTCGCTTTTGTGGTGGCGTACCTTAATCATTCTACGGCCCAGAGTCCTATATCCTAATAAATGCGGAAGTATTTAATTCTGTCTTTCTGTCTGTACCACAACCGCTGAAATGATTTAGATGAAAATTGCGGTATGGAGATAGTTTGAGACATACAAAAGACATAATGATAGTGTTTATCCCGGAATATTGCATAGTTCCCGCGGGATAGCGATAAAAGGATTCTTCGCAGACGTAGTCGCAGGCAATAGCAGACAACAGCAGGCAGATTGACAGAGTTACTTTAGCATTTATAATATTAATTAATAAGGATTAGTGGGATCACATCAAATCGCTATTATCGGAATAGTATTGTGCGATAGCGTACAATTTAAATTATTCATCATCATCATCATCATCCCAGCCTACAGGGCACAGACCTCCCTCTCACAATGCAAGGGTTTGGGCCGTAGTTCACACGCGGGCCCAGTGCGGATCGGAAAATTATTACGACAATGTATTTAAAATAATGTAAGTATTTAGCACAGACATCAATTACCTTCTCTAACCGATAAAAGTAAAAGTTGCAATATTAACAAATTCTTATGCGGCATTGTGATGACTTGACGAAGTTATTATACCCTATTAAAGCTAACGTAATATCAGCATTTATTTTAAACGAGTAATCAAAAACTTGTGATTTGTGTTTGACATAATAATAACATCAATTCGATTTGGTATTCTTGTTTTATATTTTCAAACGTGTCTCATTGATATAATGCCACTTATAAGACATCGATAAACTAAGTATTAGAAGGAAAATAAGTTTTGTTAAAAATTTCATTTTTAAAGTAAGCTTTTTAGCTGACTGTACTTTTTGTTGACTGTACTTGCACTGTCATCCAACCTACATAAGTATACCAAATTTCAGGTGAATCCAACCACTGGAAGTGGGTCAAATTTGACTTCTAAGATTTGACCCAAGAATAAAACAAACGGGGTGAGCTAAATAAAAGCTTGTAAAAATATTCATTCGTGCTAGGAAAATACCTAGGTATATTTATTAGGCTCGTGCAAAACCATGTAACTACTTAAAGTTATTAGGTAAATAACTGCAATGCAACTTCGTAACAATCAAGTGGACCTGTTGGTGGAGTTGTTTGTTGCAAATTATTACGACTTGCAATTTGTTTTAACGATCATTGGATCGATAAAATTTCAACTATTTTCATAAGTCTTCGGTTCTGCGATATTGGTTTATTTATGTACTTCTCTATCAAAAAGAAACGTCACTGACTACTCAGTTGACTGACTGACTGAGAGACAGCCCATAGCCTAATGAGACTTGAAATTTTGCAGTTTATTTCGATTATATGTCATCGTCCGCTTTTAAGAAATTTAAATTCAAGAATGTTTTGAGTTTATAAAAACTGTACATAGTTAAGGGTTTAATGAAAACAAAATCACGATCGCTTCCTTTGTGTCACAAAAGTTAGTCATACAAACTATTAGGGTAAATTTCGTTACACAAAGGAATCAATCAAGTTTTGTTTTAATTAAATCCCTTAAATGTGTACAACAATTTTGAAAACGACTCGAATATGAATTCAGAGTCTTGGGTAATTTTGTATAGATTTATAACCATTGTGGTTGCAGCTGATGTTATTACAGGTGTTAACTTGAAGCTGATACTGTGTGTATGATGCCTACTTATAACATGTTATTGGTGTTATTAACAATTGTATCCACTTTGATTTATTAAAAAATAACGAATTATTAAAGTAGCAATTCGTTCAGTGCAATTATTTTTTCTGATTTTAAACATGAAACTACCGTGAGACTCACTCATAGTGAAAATAAACGGATCACTCACGTCTCAAAACGATTAGCCCGAAACATGTCGAGTTAAACTCGTTTTGAGACGTGAGTGATCCGTTTATTTTCACTATTTTTTCTGATATTTTTATTTCTTTAATCTCAAATCATTTACGTCCTTTAAGTTTCTCAATCTCAAGATTCTCAATGATGTCAACGTGTAATTTTCTTAATTGGCTATTTGTTTTCTTATCGTTCCTTACATGCGCCATTTGGAAAATGTTCGCTACATTTTAAATCACATTTGTGTATCTCCACGTTAGGAAAATGTGATCGTTGTGTAAGCTCTCAGACAGCTATTAACGAGCTCGCTCTACGTACTCATTTACTCTGTTACTAAGTATACATGTACTTACATACCAGTGCCACATACCCAGCTCTAGAATGGATTGCTCGAATGTCGCCAAACTAGTCTATTTCAGCATTATTAAAGCATAGCTCTTCTGCCCTGTACTGAACGGTACTTACGGATGCAAAAACTCAAGAATGGAAGTAGGTACGGCTCATTTCTCCACAAAGACAATCGTGTCTCATTTGTTTTCGATTCACAGATCGTGATACGGCTTATAACTACATAGTACCGTCTTTTGTTTCTTATAGTCCACGTTCAAAACGCTCTACATGCCCAAACGCATGAAATATATTATCCTACTAAGTAAGTTTGTTTATTACTTTATAGATCAACCACGCTTTTTAATGGTTGCTCGAATTTGGATGAACCATAAATAGGAACTCTTATTCCCTTAAATCCTACGGCTAGCGGCTGTGGTATAATTTGAAGCTTATTGTGAATCAAAAGATGACATTTACTTTGACCTATTTACTAATTTTACGGGTTATCCCGAAAAATAGTATAGTTCTAGCAGGTTTTTTTTTCTGACGGACAGTTCAGTTGCTTTTAGTTTCTGAGGGTTTTTACAGCTTTCCGAAGAGAGGGCAAGTTGCCAGACGGTCCGCTAAGTAAGATGAAGGTTTTTCTTAGGCAAAGGGTGCTCCTATTGAGCCGACCTCGGACTTTGGACGCTAAGGTAATCTTTACGCAATTAATCAGTTTTTTATGTTACCATCGTTTCGGAAAGTCTTTGTTAGTCCTGACTGAGAAGAAACGACAAGAAACTCTGTCAAGTTGAGGTATAGGAGAATTCCAGCTGGATTTCGATAATGTCTTGGGGGTTTAGTTTATTAACTAATAATCACTATTTGCGACGATGGCTTATTAGTGGTTGCGTTCACACTTGTTGTTAGTTCACTAGTAGGTATTTTAATTGAACTTTCTTGATGCAGATAAATTCGTTGCAGACGAAGTCGCAGGCGAAAAGCTAGTCATTCATATGCCATTTATACATACAGAAACAAATGCCTACACATTATTATCCATTCACTGAATGAATGATAGCCTCGTTCTAAGATCATTCGCTCAATTCAGTTTTACCGATCACCGTGTCTATGACCTCATTACCGTTACTCTAAAGAGTTGAGGTGTTCACATTGAAAATTGATATAGTTTTTGCATGATTACATCATTTATTATCAAAATGTTTATTTTCTTTTGCGCTGAATTTTGGTGATGGATGAACTTTTTGCTCGTTATTATGTACTAGCTTTGTTTGTTGTGAAATATTTCATGAAATAAAATGACACAATACTGTATCCATAGACCGAACCTCCCTTGGTTCTACTAGTCATATAAAGAAAATGCATAGGTATAAAAAAATAAAATTCAGTTAAGTACTAGTACTTGGCGGTATAAGTCACTCTATCTAATCTACAATACCTATCAACGTTCAATTCTTGTATATTTATTTATTTCTTGGATCTTGAAAACGGTTCAATCGATTTCGACGAAATTGGTTATCTGGGCGTTTTGGAGCGAATAATCGATCTAATTTGGTTTTATATCGACGAAGTTCGGTCGCCCTCGTACTTATTTTTGACACCAAAACTCCTACACTACCCATGGTAAAAATACGAGTTCTGTATTTGAGTTATCTTATCATAAGAGCGAGCATGAGATCCAAATACATCGTTGATAACCATCTGAACAATTAATAAAACCGGCGCCAAGAAACCAGTTTGGGTAAACGTAGAGCTAAGTCGTTCTGCTCTATGTTCCAAATGAAATCGTTACACATACAAGCAATTTAAAATTGTACCTTAAACATGCTGCCAATAAAACTAACAATACAATGACAGAAAACATCAGAATGTATACAGTAGATAACTCAAATTTGGTCACGAATGCAGTACAATAAAATAAAAGTTAATAACAAACGTGTTGGTTGACTGTACTCATCTTGAGCGAGGTTATCCGCTCTCACGGAACTTTAGTGAACAGGAAACTATTAAATGGCTACTGGCAATAAGCTATCCATCTTATTGAGTGTTGCCAATTGTTAAAAAAAACTTGTCCAATTTGTCGAAGTGAACGAATGCTATTCAATATGTATTTAGTTAAAAAGATAGATGTATTGACAATTTATGATTGGTTACGATACATTTAGATTAAGCACGTTTTTTTTTTTTTGCTAAACGTTACACATTCACTTAAAGATAGAACTGCGAAATGTTGAGCAACACAGTTTTCTACTTAACATTTCGAGAGGCTATCAGTACTTAATTCGTCTTGTCGCTTTTAAATGGTTATCAAAGCGAAGAGATCAATGAAGGCTATTAAAGGTATAGACATACGATGTTTGTTTTTTATGTTGCCATCACGTTCATCATACTTTATAACTTTGTTCGTCTAAAGCCGCAAAGATAACTTGACACCGATTAATACGTACGCTCAAAAACTCGTTTTGCAGTTATTTTATCAATTTATTCTTAAGCAATTTCAGTTCCGCCATTTTACGCAGAAAAGTGAGTGTCTAAACACTTTCCCTTGCATGCAAACTGAGATTCTCATAAACGTTTTTACGTTGCAACTTCCGCGAGATTAAAGATCAAATATTTTTTCCCAAGTGCCTGTTGCCATTACATCTAATCATTATCAAGTCGAAACAATGCAGTATTTACCGACGTTCAATAGACAATGAAATTTCGTAGCTGGAACTTGCATGCATTTGTTTCTGCTAAGTGCAGCGCCTTCTTTTGTTTTCTTACTTCATTTACGCTCGTTATGATTTTGTTGCAACAAACTTGACAACTGAGTAGGTACATAGGTGTTATTGTTTTTTCATTGTGTTTGCTTCCAATAACGGTAAGACAATGTTTCATTTTTGTATTCTTATTATTTTTTGATAAATTCTCTGTCCGCAATCATAATTAGTCTTTCACTACAATGCTGGCAGTTTCGAATCAATCATCTTTTTATGAGGCAACCTTTGCGGTAAAGCTCTGACCACAAACGCAGAAAAGGAACCTCCACATTCCGATGAATGTATTATTTCCGATGTTTCTAATGTTACCTGTTGTAGAAAATTTGCAATAGAACATTGAAAGGCACGATACGTTTCAGTCCCGCTGTTACCCAATATTACGTACCTACACTTGGCACTCGTTAATTGAAATTACTTAAACAAAATACCTAAATGACGAATTTATCTACCTCGTTGGTAACGTCCCCCATTTCGCACGTATTTTCAACAATAGCAGTGTACCTAGTTGAAAAAATCCTTATCTTTGCAAAAACATTTAAAAGCAAACTAAGAACTTTATACCATAATAAATTATTACACCAAAGACGAAATGTTTCGCAAAAAACGACGTGTATTCAGTAAACTTTTATAAGGAGACTCTGAAATTGTGCGCTGTTCTTTTTGACTCCGCCATTGTTGGTCTGCTCCCGCCTCTTTTATGGGTACAGCCTAACAATAACAACGCTCGAAGCGCAATTTGTAAGGTGTCAAATAGAAGAAAACAAATTTTTAAATAAAGGTGCTTAGAAGATCAAACCAAAGCACGGATCGAGAGACAAAACGATAGGTAAATAACATACATTTGCTACGGGATTACTTTTAAGCGTAAAACACACACAGGACGGCAGGGGGTCGGGAATATTTTCTATATTTTCGGGTAACCTGTCTTAACTATGATCAATTATAACTGAAGATACACATTGCCGAACAAAATCCCCTTGAAAGAATGTCCGAACTATTTATTTGTTTGCGTAACAAATAAAATCATCACCTACACAAAGTAATTACTTTGTGTGAAAAGAATAAGTGACGAAATTTGAACCTAGTCTTTACTTAATTACAATTGAATTTCGCTACTTCACAGTTAAAAATTTATTTACGTGTGCGTAGAGAAAACTGATCCCAAATACGTGAATACGTGACGAAATTTGAACCTAGTCTATACTTCATTACAGTCGAATTTCGGTAGCGGCAAAACTCCACAACGCTTGACACTTGACAGCTAAACTCCACAGTTTCCACACGTTTGGTCGGATATGAATGTAAGCCTTATCAGAAACGGCAGAGTGATTAATTTCACTTGCTACATTGAAGGCGACGTTGTAAGATTGCTTTGACGAGTTTGACGTTTGTTTGGCGGACGAAATGATGTTGTAGAACAAAGAATGCATTCCGACTTTAGGAGAGGACTTTCTTAATAAAAAGTTTCTGTCAATTAATGCAATAAAAAACAGGGTGAAATTAAGGTTAACGCCAACACTTTACAGGATGAATGGGGACGTCATTTAGATAATTTTGAAGCTAATTTTTTTTACTCCAAATGTTTACCGTTTTCGAGATATAAGTATAAAATGATAAACTGACTAACTGACTGTTGTATATAACGCACAGCCCAGAACGCTGCATCTAGAGACTTGAAATTTTGCAAATGTGTACCTTATACAATGTAGGCATCCAACAAGGAAGGATTTTTGGAAATTCCCACGGGATAAGGAAAATACGGGATTTATATATTCAGTTCAACGGGATTCCTATGTATCTCCGTAACTATGTATATTATAATTACTACTCTTCAAATTGGGCATAAAAGTAGGTAATTATAATAGTGAAAAAATATTTTTAGGATTTTTGGATATTCCCACGGGATATGGAAAAACGGGATTTATATTATTCAGTTCAACAGGATCGATTATTTGTTTTACTGGTCGTAGAAAGCTGAAATTTGCCATTTAGGTTCCTTGGGGAGTGTAGGGGAGTACTTAAAGTTGTTCGTAATCATGAGAAGATCCAGAAAGTATAATTTTCATGAGTTAAAATCGGGTTTTGTTCCGCGTACCTTGACACAGTGTCGTCTCGTGATCATGGCGCATGCAACTGTGCCGAAATATCGGGCTTCTTCAAAATCAAGGTACGCGGAACAAAACCCGATTTTAACTCGTGAAATTAGTAATGACCGCGATAGTCTAAAATATTGTAGTATAATTTTCTCCCTAATATTATGTATTTGAAGTCACATTGTATATTTTTTTTGTAATGGTGGTATTATAATAAAACAAAAAAAAATCAAACAAATTTCATTATTTATGAATAAAATTTGTTTTTAATATAATAACTTTATTAATTTTTATTTTCAATTTGTCAAACTATTGCACACGTTTACCAGTAACACATACACACATACATGACATACGTATACACATCCAGGAAATCAAAACTTCACACAAAAACACATAAAATTCTAGAAATAAAAAAATAGGGTGATGGCAACTTCACTACACTTTTGTTCTATGTTCTGTTGTTTATCTGTTTCGTTTTACTGATAAGCTTTCTTGTGCGTGTGACAAAGACAAGGCATATGTCAATGTTGTGGAATTCTGACAACGTTAATCTTTTAATTAGCAATTTAGAAATGGCTTTAAAATTAATTTAAATCAATATTTCTCTCTGATTCTTAGAATTTAATAGAAAAAACAACAGATACTCACCGAAAGTATGATATTCCATTAGATTTGTTCCGTTTTTTCGAGTGATTTTTGCACTTTTTAAAGACGCACGTGGGCATCGTTACGCTTGCATTGACAACAACGTACTGAGAAAAAAGTCGACCACTTTTATCAAAGTGGAGCTCATTTGGCTCGGACATATTCGGGCGCGCGACTGTGCATCTACAGTTATAATTGATCAAAGTGTCTTAAGTATATTAAAATGCAATTGAGGTGTACACGGTAACTTGTTATACAATAGTTACCAGAAAACTTGGTACTAAGGTTGGTTTTCTAATACAGATATAACATAAGTCGTTATTAATTACGTCGTGTACACATCTTAATTGACAGATCAGGTTTGACCTCATTGCACAGCTGCGTAAATAACATGATATCAAATTTTGCCATGTTTACTGAACCGAATTAATATATGTTCCACAACATTAATCAAGGATTAATCAACGTCATTACGATTTCAATTAAGTTTTATTAAAATTAAATCCAGCTCGCAAATATCTACATTCTATGTCACGGTGTCCGTCCATTATGTAGAATTCTAATCCTTCACCTGGCTCATTTAATGCACTTAAGAAACCCGCCCTTTTAACTGCTAAGACATAATTGCTTTTTAACGCTCACCCTTTTATAAACATAAGTATCTTATAATTACTTTGCCAGCAATTAATTGCCGACTGGATCAGACGAGCCACGAATAGAACGGTTTGTCTTTACCTTAATTGGCGTCAACTCTTACTTGTGCAGACCAAAAAGATGGACCAAGTTAAATCGTAGTTAGCCATACAAAACTACTGACGGGAAAAGTTCCGTAGTGACACAAAAAAATACATTTGTATGGTTAATTTTCGTTTTACAACAGTAAAATTTCATACAAACTTTAATTACCGTCGTTAAGTTGCTGAACTTTGTGAACTCCATTCATGTATTTAGCTTCTAACATGGCTAAAACGAAAATGCCGCTTCTTAGTCTACGTCTAGCGCGAAGCGTAGGGTGTGTTATCTCTTTCGTATCGGTCTAATTAAAGAGAGATGTACGCTAGTCCACGCTAGTCGTATACAGGGTTATTTGTAATTCACTAGCATCCTTTTAACCCTAAACTCCAACCACTTAAACAAACGTTTTTTGTTTTACGGCTTTTGTCATAACTTAATATTTTTGGTGTAATAACGTTTTGAAAATTTGAGATTTCCTCTTATTTTTACGATACTCTGTGTATTTGTATGGGAAAAAAAGTACTTCATTTTAAAAAGTCGTAAAACAAAAAACATTTGTTTGAGTGATAGGAATTCAGGGTTAAGAGGATGTCAGTGAATTACAAATAACCCTGTATAAGTAGTTCGACATTAGGTTGATCCTTCGGCATCATACCCCGTGGGAGTATAAGAATTGGCTGCTTTTCTATTCCGAGGAATTCGAAAAATTGCTTGCACCGGCCTATAAAGTAACATGTCTTGCAAATTTAAAATCTTTACTTTTCTAGCTAGCTAGTAATTTAGGCTGTATTTTTTCTATTAGCCTCTTACTCTTTTATTGGATTTAGATTAGGTGGTCCCGTTCTAACTTGTAGTAGCCTCGTGAGTCAATTTAATATCTTCTTTTCTTCTTTTTCAACCCTTCTCGTGCTTTCCGCATCCTGTCTCTTAACATCCTAATGTATGCGTATATTGTTGCGTTGCGTCGCGAGCCCCGTTAACCTGCTAATGAAGTGTACCGGATAAAATCAGTTTGCACGGTTCGCCAGCCAATGTGGGTGAACGTGTTCCCATAAGCTGGCCACTCTGGTTAGTGAGTCAAGGCTGTCGTGCAAGCTATTGTTGTCCAACCGTCCACTTATCGCGGGAATCTGGGCTTGTTCTCGACTGTTACTTAATATCAGATAAGAATTTCAAAGGTCACGTAATTTATTGGGCAAGGAAGTTTTTATCTGTCTCTAACTTCGATATTGTTGAGATTTCTGCCGTCGTAAGAAAAAGGGGCACAACTAGGATTTTGTGTGAAACAGAAAAAGCCTAAGTGCACACTTGTTCTTTGTAAACTTATGCTGTTTCTTTTTTGAGCAAGTTTGCAGTTGTGCCCTTTATAAATACGACAGCTGATTTGACTTTCCAAGTTTTAAATAACTGATATTTTAATATTCAGAAAGGAAATATGTATTTAGAGAAGCTTATAAATAGCGAGAGAATTCACAATTCATATTTACACCCACGTATAATTTTTCCATTCTTTGTATGAATATTAAGAATTCTAAAAATAGACGTCAGCTCTTGTACTAAGTTAATTTTATCTAAGTGCTGTCTGGTATAACTCATCGACCATTGGATTTTAATGACCTTTTTCGGACTATAACTTAATTTAACGATTCATTTGCTAAGTGGAAAATATAATTTTTACTATGGAAAGGTAACTTTGTACCATTGCTTTCAATTTCGGATGTTTCAAAGGAGTCATTAAAACGTTTAGGTAGCTATTACATTAATGTGGCTACTTAAATACACGCTAAAAGCTACTATTGGATAACAGGTATGATAATGCCTTGCAAATTAGTAGATATTTGATCGGCAGGTTTACTATGTATAGCTATTTATTATATACATATTATCAACCACCATTATTCAGCCATGCTTTCATGTCGTCTAAAAGGCTGATTGATGTCCGTTCAAGTTCCAAAATAAACAAATCTTCAGCGAGAAATATTACCCTTAACCAAGACCGTCATAAGAGTCCTAACGTCGACGATAAATCTCCCGCACGTCTATTCACTACTCTCCCATCAAAGTACCCATTTATTTATCCACAGACTATCCAAGCGATGCATGCGGTACTTCACGTTTCGCTACGTGGAAATTTAATGAAGTCGGTCCCTTGTTCTTTCAGCTAACATTTCCAGGGCGCATGCGTCAGCTGGGACAACCCTCACGATCCAATATGGCGACGGCCGCCATAAGTTGAGCACGCGCGATCTATTTACAAAAACTCCGTGTTCCAAATTACTAAAGTCTCATTAACGTCAATTAAAATTAGAGAAATATAGTCTTCAAGTGTTTAGCTTTGGATTTTGTTGCAGTTTTAGTGAATTTTATGTGATTATTTTAAAGTTTGGCTGTGTTAACGTTGGCGCAGTGCGATCAGATGTGTTTGATTGTGTTGTAAGCTGTGGGGTCGTGTGTTATAGGTCAATGGCGTTTTAGAGCAAACGTGTTTTAAAAAAGTTTGTGACAGTGATTAATAAATAGAAAATTTGACATTATACCCGTAGATTCAGAGAATAGCTCAATTTTGTAAAATAAAATTAAAGTTAAGTTTGTGTGGTCAAAGGTTGGACGCAAAAACCAGCCAGCGACAGCCAGTCGAATCACTAAAATAATAAAAAAAAAAAACTAAATTTGAATTTGAATACCGCGTTACTTCGAAACAGTGTTCGCGTTCCAAATTTGACATTTGCTTTTCAAAATCCGCCGCTGGTGGATCAGTCAAGCTGCGGCGCTCGCGGGTGTCGCCGGCGGCGCTGTTCGGCGCGCGGCCGGTGTCGGGCCTGCTCGAACCCGCGCGGAGCCCTGACGAGCCGCCGCTCGACGTCGCTCAAGACAAGGCCTACTGGGGCAGCGTCGCTATGACCAGTAATAAATGTAGTTTTTCTCATGTTTTATAACTTTGTTTCCTCAAGAACTTAAGTTAGTAAGATCGCCTTTTGTTTACTCGTGAATTATAGGATGAATGTGGTATCAGCTGAAAATCCGATGTCCAATAAATAGACACCTAGGTACTAATTAAAAAAAAAACTACAACTTTTTCCATGATCATATTGGGGTTGTCTTGAAGATAAGTCAGGTCAAGAAGGCCCGAAACCGGCTAACATGTATGAAAAGACTCATGAGTCTTGTGGCATCATCGTGATATGTACAGTCCGCCAAAAATATGGTCTACCACTCTACGCTTGAAATTTATTTACACGTCATGATACAACGAGTTCATTTTGATCTCGCAGAAACTTTTGTCAAAACTGGTAGACCACTTTCTTGGCTGACCGTATGTAGAACCTTTTCTACTCCGCAACCGCACATGCATGACAGCTACGTCACATATGTACACTTCCACATTAATTTTAGAAATATAAAAGACGAGATTAAGTCCCGAGTATTTTAGGAATTATGATATCTTGGCTAGATAAAGATATCTACCTAGATACTGCTTGAAAATGTGCCAAGTACACCACTAAGTTAAGTACTGCTAAACTAGGCACTTACTTTGTTATACAACCTCGAAAACGTAACAGAACCGTCAGATATCGTACCTAATTGTAGGTAAACCACTTTTGTCTATACCTTTCGCCACCGATATAAAAGGCAACCCAATGAGAATCAAGTTGTTGTTGCTGAACCTTTTCGGTGTACTACTTATTACTTATTGTAAAGTTGCTCTCACAAAGTTTCAATGAGTCTGCAGCTAGAGTAATAAAGTTCCCATGTTAGTGCGTACAATTTCGCACCAACTGCCAGCTCGGTGACTCACGTGTCCCTAGGCAACCGCAATCAAAACTTGTGCACGCATCCAATTTGCTTTAATGAAATTAGCTGTGGCATAGTTACAACTGCGCACGAAAATTCTGCTGTTAATTCTTTTTCCGAACTTGTTTTTAAATTTCGAACTATTTTTGCTATCCTGTGGCTATTCTAGTTTCTCGCTGGCCAGTAACTAAATATATTATAAGTGCGTTCTTTTCAGCATTCTTAAATTCGTGGTGCAAAATAAAATTGTTTGGTGCCTATAATGCCATTTAGACATTGTCGTATGCGTAGTCATTTCTGTGAGAAAAGCTATCTTCTAATTTCAAATCAAACCACGTTTTTCATTTCTTTTGTATAACAAAGCACCAGTTGTACATATACATATTGTATGTATTCACAAAGAAACGGCGCATTATATTGTAACTGATCTATTATCCTACTCCACTTATCAAAAAAACCGGCCAAGTGCGAGTCGGACTCGCGCACCGAGGGTTCCATACAAATTTATATGTATCTATCAACATCCAGTCTTAGCAGACCCCTGCTCCTAAGCAAAATGTGCGCAGTGTGGGATCATTGTAGATTGGTTACAGATATAGACAGAAAATTGAAAATTGCTTTTCATCCAATGCATTATTTATAATAATGTACCAGATTTGCGTAATTTTATTGATTTCGTAATATAAAACAATAGTTATATATAGCAGCTACCGAACCACCCCAAACAAACATGCAACCGCCATATAGTTCCTTCACCCTACCCTACGTTTTAAAATCACACTCGAAATCAAGTACCGGACAACCGCTTTGCTTCTGTAAGAGAATTAATTTGTATTGTGTTTTGAAGGATTTTTTTGATGTTAAACGTCTTATCGGTGGGGGTATATTGTTCCAGCACTTGGTTGCAAGATAACGAAAACTACCGGTAAAAGCTACAGTTCTGTGGGGGTGACATTCCAACAGACAATGTCGGGTGGATCTAGTTCCATATCTCCTATGAAAAGGGGAAACATCTGTCTTAGTGAAAAGATAATCGGGTTTCTTAATAATTCTTAACGAAATTGGTTGAAGAAATTTTTAATCAATCTTGTAATTCACTGCTAAATCTGTTAAACTTGCTATCGGTATGAATAAATGTCAAAATGCCGCTGTCATTACATGACATGTTGTTATGTGTGACCTCAACTCTCGTGACGATAGCTATATCATTTGAAAGAAGGAAATTTTTAATGCGATAGCGAGTGTCCTCACGTTACAATACGGCCTCTGGAGTGTTCTGTCACAATCCGATCTTTTGGTGAAATTCAGGTCTACTTTTAATTCTATTCTTAATGTCCGCTGTAGCTGTAGTAATGACCCTTTAAAAATCTACACAATGTGTACGGGTAAACGATTGCGGTATTAATAAATTTAAGTAATTACTCAGATGGCCGAAGGGGCCGAAAGGTTCTCGAGTGGCGTCCAGTGGACGCCTAGTAGGCGGTAGGTAAAACGCCGGTAGGTTGGCCTCCAATAAGATGGAGTGATGACCTGGTTAAGGTAGCGGGAACGCTTTGGATGCGGGTGGCGTGGGACCGATCTGTTAGGCGAGCCTTGGGCGGCCTATGTTCAGCAGCGGACGTCTTTTGGCTGAAATGATGATGATGATGATGAAGATGATGAATTACTCAGAGCTAAAACTAAATCCCTATTCGTGTATTACCTGTTAACGAACGATACACTTTTCTAATCCAATTAACGTCCCAGGTGCGGGGGATGAAATATTAAAAGCGAATGGCGTAAATCTGCTATAAACCGTAGCAGAAACATTTTCACCTGAAGGTCGTAAGTTCAGAGGTGAAGCGGGGGATAGGAACAAAGAGAATTTAAATAACTTTTGTTTGTACCTATTTAGTTGTATTCAGCCTGTTGATTGAAGGCTGTACTGAGAGTAAAGGTCGCTGGTCGGAAAGTTTGAGTTTTTCGAATTTTATGTGCGAAATTACATTTGAAATTGACCATGATTATGGGAAAGGCAAATACGTAAGGAAACCTGTACACACCTGCGAGAAAATTCAATGTGTGTCTGAAGTTCCCAATCCGCATCGGGCCCGCGTGGGAACTACGGCCCAAGCCCTATAGTTCTGAGAGGAGGCTTGTGCCCTGCAGTGGGACCTATATAGGTCAAGTTGACGATGCTGATGATTTCATCAGGTGGTTGGGTTAGGTTAGGTTAGGTTACTTTTTAATTATGGTCAAGTAATGTTTTCATACGCGTAGGCGTCACTACATTTTGAAAAAAAAAACTGCTGGATAATCTTTATAGGGATGTTTAGTTGAATTATCCTAACCTAATTATGATGGAATATTTCGGATTAATTCCAAAGATTTGTAAGTTAAATAGAGACAGTGATTTTTTACACGTAAAAATTTGCGAACATAATTAAAAGCGAGGCGAATGTTCGCAAGTCGCCAGTGCGATGGATGAGGTTTCTAGGATCAATGCCGGCGTTAGAGGGGGTCGCGATGGGGCGACGGCCCAGGGCGCCAAATTTCAGGGGGCGGATCGGTGAGGTGCTTCCCCCGCCAAACTGGCACTCGATTTTGATTTCCTTAAGTGGGCGCCACAATATTCTTGCCCGGGGTGTCAGTGGTCGTAACGCCGGCACTGCCTAGGATCTGCCGCCGCCGCGACAGTCTGTGCTTAGTTAGCTTTCGGTTTCGGCCACCGCTGGCGCTCATGTTTAGCAACCTTTCAAATGTCAGAGTTCATTTTAATTTGCGTCAGTACACCGAGCGACGAAAATAGATCAGGGCTTTTCGCGAAACCCGTTGCGCAAGGCAACCTCCAGTTGATTTGTGTAGGGTTAACTTACCTCAGGTAATATATTTATCGGATCAAATATGGAGGGAGTTGTGTTGGTTGACGACTGACGTTACTTTATTTATTCCTCGTGGAGAATTAACAGAGATAGAAATGGGACAAGTCAATTAATTAATTATTATTACTTTTACCGGAATTAACATAGCATAACGTGTAGTTGCTTTTTTTTAATTAGATGAACATATTTGTCAGTCTGTAATTTATTTAGCTGTACCTACGAACAAATCTTACTTCTAAGTGTCTACTTCTATTCTTACCAATATTATAAATGTGAAAGTTTGTATGGATGGGTATGGGGATGTTTGTTACTCTTTGGCGCTGAAACCGTTTGATGGATTCTGATGAAATTTGGCACACAGATAGTTTATAACCTGGATTAACATATAGGATACTTTTTATCCCGGAAAATTGTATAGTTCTCGCGGGATAGCGATAAACTAATTCTTCGCAGACGGGGTAGCGGACAACAGCTAGCTTCGTATTAACAAAAGCGAAATAGCTCTAAAAATATAATTCTCATTTCTTAGCTCTTTTGTATTGCAAACATAAATAAAAACGGTTTAATTTATATTGTTGACTCCAAGGCGAATAAAATACATTTTGGTATAATGGTTGCATTTGGGGCGCGTCCAACCGGAAAATCGAACGCAGTAAATAGCTCTATTAAAGGCAATATAAGAGTAATTTAATGAGCTTTTCGCCGCATTCACTACAAACGATCATAATAAGTACGTAAGAAGGTCCATTTTGCGCTGATTTTAATGGGCATAAATCGTTCGTAAGAGCGGCAATGATATTGCGGAGTCGCAATTTAAAATTCTTTCAAAGCTTTTCAGTTATTTCTATTTACTTTTTTTGTCACTCACCTTTAACTCTGGATTTCTTCCGTGGCGTTTATGTGGTCTTGTTTAACACAAACAAAAGACCTCTTGCTAAAATATCAATTATTAAATTTAACTTAAGATGCGATCCGGAAAATTTTTGAGAAAATATTAGTGTATGTTCGTGCCGCAATTGACACAGACGACGCCTTTTTTCTAGCTCTACCATAGAGCACGGTGCGCGAGGAGGTTGCATGGGTGGCGAAATACGTTCCATTTCACATTAAACTACTCCATGCAAAGTTGTAGGTAATCACCATACTTTCGATAAGATATATAAGATACCTACAAAGTTGACGCTTTAGTAATTTCATTGGTTTTTCCCCCAATATGCTTTTTGATTACTCGATAACTTCGATAAGGTATTTTGTTTTTTATTTGGACAAATATTAAATTATTCTAAAATCTTTAAACAAGTCAGATATGAAGTATCTTTTTTATTTATTTTTTCAACTTCATTTTTTTATATTACTTTTACGGTCATCCCATGAAACCATATATTTCAAACTAAATACAAACTGAAATATAGATGCACAGAAAAAACCCCAGAAAAAAGACCAATGCTGGGAATCGAACCCAGGTCCTCAGCGTTCCGTGCTGCGTGCTTACCCCTACACCATCACTGGTCTAGAGGTTAGCGGTTGGTTCAGTTTGTATTTAGTTTGAAATATCTAAAATCTTTGTTAAAGAAATAATGAACTTTCGCACAATGTGTGCACAATTGATATTCCATAGATATGCCAAAGAAATCGCCATGAAATTGACCGTGAAAATTTTAAGTGTACTGTATAGTTTGTTGTGTAATTGACAATGGTCTAGGACTAGGATAAAAAAAGAATACATAATGTCTGTGTTGTGTTTAATGACAGATCTTGTCAAAAAAAACCTGAGATATATGAAAAAAGAACCTTTTAGCGTGAAAAAACCTTTCATATAACTACTGTGAAATGGTTCCACCACGGTACATGATTCAGCATCCTCGACTGTTTACTATCTGAATCAGTAGATGTGGCTTCTCAAACATATTTCATGGTACGCAAGATTTCCTTAACGAGTCTCGAACTTTTAATGAACGCGGTGGGGAATAATTAATGCAGCATTAAGTCTGGTTAACTACTCGTTACCTGCACTATCCGCAGTGCAGTTATCTCTTTCAGTGTGGGCTTTTTCAACGTTAAAATTTTGCAGGATCCAGCAATAATGCGAGAGGAGATTTACTGTGTTCGTGATTAGTTTCATGTTGTAAATAATGATAAAGTCGAAAAATGTGTAGGAGTTTCAGTGTGTAGTCAAACAAGGTGTTTTACCATTTTTTCAGGACAGTTTCTGTTTTAAAAGAAAATTGTGATCTTTTTAGTCTACAGCTGGCCGATTAAATCTTAGGACAGTAAAGAACTTTGGAATCTCTTGTTTTTTAAATTTAAAGATTGATTTTTTTTGGTACGACGCGTTCATTTTACTTTGCCTCTCGGTATGCATCATTTATTGCTTCCACAATTGCAAAGGCAAATTGTACCTTGCAGACAAGACATTTCCGAGATTAAAATCTCGTCAATCGAACTTTCTAGAACATTAAGCGAGGACATCGCAATCACGTTTTGGCGTGGCTTCACCTCGGAACCATGCGTGTCTAATATTAACCCCAAGTATCGGCCGGCTTTTGTTTAATATCCTTGAAGTGCACAAAAGATGTAATGAGGGACTTAAATGGTCCTGACGGAGATAAATCGTAGGACTATTGATTGCTAGGGCTTTCAAGAACGCACCAGACTCAACGCCGTGTTTTACGCGTTCCCGCACATCTAATAAATCGAATCCCTAAACGAGATGTTAGGGATTCAATTATGAAGGTATTACGGATTACTGATTTCAGTAATGAAATTATACCTTGTAATATTATAAATTGTAGATCTCATTAAATAACATTGTAGAGTTGTTTCAGAAAAATATAAACCTGTTGAGTTTCTTGCCGGATTCTTCTCAGCACGGTTTTTCCGAAACTGTGGTAGATTCTTCGACATTGATAAGTGTTTTTATAGCCTAAATTGAATTAAAATATTTTGACTCTGACTTTTGATTAAAGATTAATGCTGTGGTTGACTGATTTTGTTTAAAAAACATATGAATATTTTGCTATTGAAAAGGTCTATCTGTTTCTCACCCTAACTTTATCTTTACCTATACAAACGGAAACTACACTGCAATAGGAAGTTCAATTAATTCAAATGTTTTATATATTCTAGCATCAACCTTTGTTATGGCAGAAATAATCATTACCATTTGTGTTTTGCCTACGAATAAGTGCCAGTCATTGTTGATATCGGCTACTAGTTCGTCGAGTACACTACCTAGGATGTCTTCGTGTGGCAAATTGCCAAGTATCTCGGCCCATATCTTGCAGATCACAATCTATTATCCTATAGCGAGGAACGTGCCAATGCCGGCCTTCCCGGGATCTTAAATATGCCCCTTTGTTGCCATTTACAACGGTATTTTTTATAACCGCGAATCCAATTTCTGAGCTGGTTGTTCTGGATGTTATAACTTGTACGTTTAAATATTGTTCTAGATATTCTGGTTCAATCAAATCAGCTGTAAAGTTAACGATTTTTAATCTAAGTTTGCGTGTAACTAACTAACAACGATGTATACAAATAATACGTTTTTTAAATTATATAAATAATTAAAATAATTTCTTACCCACTTCCAATAGTCCAATCGTTTTAAATTTAGTAATACTATAGAGCTCTGGTACCGACTACTAAGTTAAAAGGGTGTTTTAAAAATGTTTTATTTTAGATTTAGTTCTAATATTTGAATGTTTAGATGTTTGGATGTTTTTTACACCATCACGCAAAAGCGACTCAACGGATTTCGATGTAATTTGTCACATAAATGGTTTATAATTTGGATTACTTAACACAGAATATTTTCATCGCAGAAAATTATAAAGTTCTGGCGGGATATCGAAACAACAAAGTCTTTGCAGACGAAGTCGCCCAAAACACCTAGTAAAAAATACAGTTATTTACTAAAATAAGGTTTTTTAAAGGCCCATGAATCAAATTGGTTTATTGTTCGTAAAATAACATACGTATGGCGATCGTATGTGCCAATTACGCAGGCCAACTGCATAATGTCATGACATTTATTCAAATAGAGCTGTTATAGCCGACCTTAGCTAAGCCATTAGTTCTTCGGCTTATTGATCACTCGAAAGACTGTGAAAGTAAATTGGCCTGCCATATGCGCGTGAGTCTGTTACGCCACTGACGTCCAAACTGAATGTATCGTTACGTTATCCTACATAGATAACATGTAGGGTATCTATTCTGCTCGCAAACAAAATTAGAACTAGGGTTACCAGATCAAGTTATATTGGTATAGCTAGACTGTTTAAATGAGTCCTCGCTTGCGCGGTACAGGGGCTGGGGAGTATAACGACATTTCGAAGTTTCGTGACTTTGGGAAAATTTTAAACTTTCTAGTGTAGTGATTAGTGTTCCCATGAATTTGATCTGGGTCTTGTGAATATGGGTGTCAGACGGACGGAAAAACATAGGTTAATGTGGCGTCCTTTGGTCACGAAGGCTAAAAAGGCTCGCAAAAACGGGCTTTCCCTCTCTCGTAATACTAATATTTATAAAACGAAAATTCGGAACATGTCAGAAAATTCCTGTAGCTGGTAACCCTAGACAGAAGGACTAGCGGTTTAGAATTCCAGCGTGGGTGTGATATAATTAACTGACCGCCTTTGTTCATGGAATTTAGCGCTTCAAATCAGCCTTAATTTATCTGGTAGGTTTTAGCGAATTGGTTCCATTCCAACGCCCATGCGGTGAAATATTTTCAATGAAAGTGCGATAGTAACTATTGGGTTGTCTACAATTTTCAGTCATGCGCGAGCGGTTTGGTTTTTGCTTGGATGCGGATGGCATAGGACCGATCTGTTTGGCGAGCCTTCGATGCCTATGTTCAGCAGCTCAGTGGACGTCTCTCGGCTGAATGATGATGATATATTAATTTAGTATTAGACATTTTCGGAAAAATGTCCATTAAGTATCTCTTAAGTTTTTTTTCTTATTTTTCTATACTTCGTTTTTTAGGGTTCCGTAGTCAACTAGGAACCCTTATAGTTTCGCCATGTCTGTCCGTCTGTCTGTCTGTCTGTCCGTCCGCGGCTAAGTTCAGAGACTGTTAGTAGGTACTAGAAAGCTGTAATTTGGCATGAATATTTATATCAGTCACGCCGACAAAGTGATTAAATAAAAAAAACTTAAAAAAATTACCTCCCATAGACGTAAAGTGGGGGTGATTTTTTTTTTCTCGACTAATCCTATAGTGTGGGGTATCATTGGATAGGTATTTGAAAATAAATAGGGGTTTTCTACAACAATTTTTTGATAAAGTGAATATTTTCGGAGATATTCACTCCGAAATTTCAAAATAATGTGTCCCCCCCCTCTAACTTTTGAACCGCACATCTAAAAAATATGAAAAAAATTACGTAAGTTAAACTTAATAAAAACTTTCTAGGAAAATTATTATTTTCTAAACTAAGATTGTAATTTAACCGCCACTGCAAGCATTTTTTTCTTCAAGTACCTTTAAGATCACGCTAACAGTATCTTCTTTCAAATAAAAAAATATATTACATCTGAAAAACAATCAACATACATACTAGTTCTAGTAGAATGCAGTTAGATTAGTTACCCAATTCGCCGATAGATGGCGCTGTACCGCCGACGTTGGGACCAAAACACATTAATAAAGTATGCAAAGCTTTTTTCGTACCTGCTACGGAAGCCTATCTTGGGCGTGTCCGATACGCTCTTGGCCGGTTTTTAGCATTAGATAGAAGGTATTTTTATTGATAAACACTTGAAAAATAATTCACAGCATAACAATTAGGATGGACATTGGTCATTTATATTATTTTGGTTTAATAAGTAATAGTTACTATTTTTTAAAGCGTTTTTCAATAAAAAGACTCATAAAGATTGTTTACTTTATTTCTAAAGCTAAAAAGAAACGAAGTATAGAACTGGTATAACTTGACCTCTCGCCCGGTACCAGGTTTTATTTTCTAATTATTTTTAAATTGTCATCTCCCTGACCGCATGTTTTGATTGTTGCAGCAACGAGTGGGTCCGGCAGCGGGCCGGGCGGGGGCGCGGCGCGCGGGGGGGACGTGACGCCGCACGCGCAGCCGCAGCGGAGGCTCATCAAAGTTGACTTTGACAATCTGGAGGTAAGACTTTATCGTTTTTCCTAACTTGTACTATACCGTTACTAGAACATATTGAATAAATCAGAATAGTAAATTTAGAGCTTGGAATGGAATCTAGTTCTTCATTCCGTGATGTGTGCTTCACCACTTGCTTACACCAATCTGAGCGTTGGTAGATACTTATACGGCAAGTTTTTCAATCCCGTAAAAATAAAAACGAAAATCGGGAAGTATCGTTTTCGAATTTCCGATATTTTCGACTTTGATAGTGGTATGGCCAACGGCTAATGTGTAAGAATAGGTAGGGTAAAATCAGACAGCATATTTTTGAAAGAAAATATTTTTTTTTTCGTTACATAATAAGAGTTGCAACAATAAACGAAGAAAAAGTTACATAGAAACAAACTGTCCCCAATCGACCCATCTCAACGTAATGCCGGCCTTATGGCTGGCGCTGGTCTTCCTTTGAAACCATCGAATTATACTGTAGGTATAACATAAAAAAACATTAAACGTAAGCGACACATAATTATTTCATTATTAATTATTTAAACATGTATTTCTATGTCTTGCTACGATTGATTAGACCAATGGTCGGTGGGCGACATCTACTCTATGGTCTCGTAAACTCGTACAGCATTGAGCAGACAACTGTAAAACGTAACCTCGTAAAGACCAGCGTACGTAATTTGAGACAAACGTGTAAGCAAAACAAAACAATAAATTCTTTGATTTGCATTAAGTTTAAAATTTTGTCAATCTTAATTTGTCGTGGGTCGTCCGAGGGTAGAGCCAAAACGAATTCTAGTATATTGAAAACTGACTTCTATGCATGTGTTTTGTTTTAATTAATTAGGCTATATACGTCCTAGTAGGCTTCTCAGAATAAGAAGGTTTGGGCTGTGTAGGACTTAAGCGGGCCCAGTGCGGATGGGGATATTCATACACGCCATTGAATTTCTTCAAAAGCGTTTGCAGGTATCCTTCACCGTAATGTTCAAGGCAAATTTCTAATGTAATTTCGCACATAAATTCCGAATAACTCGGAGCGAGTCCAATCTCACAGACAGAGTATAATCTGCAAAGAAAATGTAAGTAGACTTCTAGACTTACTTTACTAGTCTAAGTAAGAGTCAGTATTAAAATCTCAACAAGCCCACCCGCGTTACACCCACGTATTTATACACCTACGTCACAGTCAGCTCATTCCGTATGTGACCGTGAAACCTTTCAGTAAGAAATGTAGCGAAAAACTATTCTTACACCTAATCATATTCATACAAAAAATATATTAGATTCGCACCCACGCTTCCGAAACATGCTTTGAATTATACGAGGCCCTCGCGGTACAGATTGGCCATTGGCGCGTAAAAAAGGTTATCTTAGAAGTTATAGCTCTTTGAATGTTATGGTTGTTACTGGGCCTTCCACAAAATCCTAATAATATCCATCATTATCATCATCCCAGCCTATATACATACGTCTCACACACCACACACACACACCATTGAATTTCTTTTTAGGTGTATCCAGGTTTCCTTAAAGAAAGCTCATGGTAATTTTTAAATAAGACAGTATTAATCTACACTAATATAATAAAGAGGAAATAATTATTATAGTACGCATTATAGTACTCGTTTGTAGTAGTAATTAATTTTTTTATAAAGAGGAAAGATTTGTATTTTTGTACATAAGTAAGGAATAAACTTAAAAACTACTGGACCGATTTCAAAATTCTTTTGCCGTTAGAAACCTACATTATCACTGAGTGACATAGGCTAGTTTTTACCGCGGGAAAATACCTTTTCCTATGGGAAAATTAATTTATCGCGGGCGAAGCTGCGGACAGAAGGCTAGTAGTATTATACAATAATAAAGAATGTAAGTGTTTTGTTCTTTCACGCTAAAACGGCTAGCCTGCGGGCAGGGAGCTTGATTCTGGGAATTTACTGAGTGTTATTCGCTTCGTCTTGCCTAATACGAACTGCTCAGGAATGGCATCCTAGGCTAGGACTGCGTCTGAATTTCCAGATAAATACAACCTAGGGCTTTAAACATGAAACTACCGTGAGACTCACTCATAGTGAAAATAAACGGATCACTCACGTGCACGTTTGGCAGCCGCCGTGACGTGCGACTCCGAAAGGAAGGGCTACGGATTAGCCCGAAACATGTCAAGTTAAACTCGTTTTGAGACGTGAGTGATCCATTTATTTTCACTACAACCTAGGGCTCTTCAAGGCTAGAGTGAATAGGCTGTTACTGAACCAGTGAGATACACCTTTGACTTCATCTGCACTTTTAATCAGGTGCAGCGTTAACGTTCTCTTTCATTTGGTTGAAATATTTAATCTTGGGTCTTCTTTTCCTCTCCTCTCTTCAATTGTCCCTCCAAAATATTTAAAGAAAAATTATCGTGCCGAATTATGTACCCATGTTTCCTCTTCTTATCTCCAGTACTTTTTAACAATCTATACATATAAAATCCTTTGTCCTGACTGACGGATCAACGCACAGCCTAAACCGCTGATCGTAGAGACCTGAAACTTGGAGGGTGTGTTCTTTGTATGACGTAGGCATCCGATAAGAAAGGATTTTTCGTAGTTCTACTTCTAAGGGGGTAAAAAAGGGGGGCAAAGTTTGTATGAGACATCGTGATTCCTTGGTCCAATCTACTTCAAATTTTGCATAAACATTCTTTAACAAAATTGATGGAAGCCGTGTTTCGTATTTTATTGAAATTCATCCCTTGACGGGGTCAAAAAGTAGTAGAAAGTTATTTTGGGGGTGATTTGCTTCGAAGTTGATATCAATACTCCTTAGTGCTTTTGATTTAAATTACATTTTATTTTGACACATGTTTGAATACTCGATCCGAAGACACGGCTTCATAGGAACGTAGAGTTCGAAATTTGAAATGGTAAGGACTAGACATCTTGGTTAAGCCGCGTTTTCACTTAGTGTTCTGAACAAACATTTGTTTAGAGCAAATATGATTGCGGTTTTGCCGATGTTCGCTCAAAATAGCATCAATGTAGCGTATCTACTGTGTTAAAAAATAATAATTTTATTAAATACTTAAGATGTATGTAATTTAATAACAATGTAGATCTGATTGAAAAAAATATACCTTGTTGAGTTTCTTGCCGGTTTCTTCTCAACAGGGTTTTTTCCGAACCGGTGGTAGATTCTTCGACGTTCATAGGAGCATCAATCGATGCCTAAATTGAATAAAAAATTTTGACTTTGACTTTGACTTTGAATAGAAAATGTCCGTTTTCATTCAACGAGGAAAGAGAACAGTTGTTTATAACAAAATCGTAAAAAAAGATTGGAGACCCACCGAACACGTACAATGTCGAGCGAATGCACAGAGCAACAGCTCGCTCGCCACAGACGTCGTTTTCACTGGATGAATGAGTGAGCGACCCGCGTCCAGCCGGTTATCACTGAATAAACACGTTCGCTCGCTCAGAACTGTTCAGTACGCTTAGTATAAGTTTTCCTTCACTTCAATACTTCTCGATCGCGTTTACGTAAAAAATTCAATTACTAGGGAAACATGGACAGCGTCTCCGCGCGCGCGCTTCCATGTTTTCATAGTATTGAAATTTTTACGTAAACGCGATCGAGAAGTATTTTGGTGAAGTAAAACTTATACTAAGCGTACAGGACACTGGGCTGATTTTTCAATCATCGAATAAATATTATTTGACGGATAACGTGTAAAGCGGCTAAATTGTAGCGTCATGCATACAGTGCAACTGACGCAGTGCTGTCAGTCAACTTATTTAGTCAACTTATTCTATAATTTAACCAGTTGATGACATTTATGCGTTGATTGAAAAATCGGCCCTCAGTGAAAACGCAGCTTTATAAAACATACAAATCATTCCATATTCAAAAAAAACAATATTTAAATCGGTTTAGAATTCGAAATTTCAATTTTATTTGTTCTTGGATATTTGAATGAAAAACTTACCTTATACCTAGATTTTCTTTAGAAAATTCCGTGGAAATCTCTTAGATTACCTACTTAGCGAATATTTGCGAATATATACACGAATTACCGACATTGTAAACGAAACGAAACTTCAAATTTTGCAAACCATTTTGTCTACGTTTGTCAACCACTTCCTGATCTGATCTCTGATAATAACTAATTATATGTATTTCATAGATAACATTTAAAAAATAATCACAAACATAATAAAACTTAAACTATAAGTAAAAAATTTGGCCTAAATCGCCGTCAATGGGCAAGGTGCCCAGAAGGCTGGCCGTATTTCCCCGCTGTATAGCGATACTTATTCGCTGTGCGAAATAGTGGCCAGCCCTCTGGTCGCCTGAGGCCTCTATTAGGCGCGTCGACAAATCTTTGTATAGCCGACGCGCACTTGGCCCCCATGGCCCTAAGGTTTCAACGCCAAACGCCGCAAACATGTAGCTGGTTCCTAGAGCGGCATATTTGCGGCGTTTGAGGCTTTCAGCCAAGGATGCCGCAGCGCCAGCGGTGACGTTGGTGCTTGGTACATGGGACGGTGCCAGGGTATCAACACAAGTAGCATCCCAAACTAGCGGCCGACCCATGCTCCAAGGCACCAGCGACATTCCGTCAGGCCTCTTGCCGTCGTCCCTGGCCAGCCCGCTGGGCTCGAGGACTGCCGGCACTCTCACACTGACAAGGGCCCGACGGATGATGTCGTTAATACTGGCGTGGCGGGAGATCCTACCAGCGCTCCGGACACATGAGAGGCCATGGTGACCCAGTGTGTCCACCATAGCGCCGCATTGACAGCGATGTGTCTGGTTTGTTGATGCCCCCAAACGTAAACTAGCTGCCAGGCGGAAGGTGGTGTTATCGAGAAAAGTACCTATGCTTGGAGAGGGTAGCGCCTGCAACCACAGACCAGTATATGTACATATAAGTATTTGCATTTCACCAAGCTTTTGCTTTTACAAGCGCAGCGTGGGACGTCCACCAACAAGATGGACGGACGTTTTGGTGAAGGCCGCAGGTTCAGGGTGGATGCAAGTCGCTTCCAACCGTAATGATTGGGCGTAAATGAGGGAGGCCTATGTCCAAAAATTCAAAAATGCAAAATTCCCAAGGGATAGAAAAAAAATCAACTTCGTAGCTCATTTTAAAATGTCTTTCACCAATAGAAAAGATACACTGTCCTTGATTAACATAGGATGCTATTTTCCGGATAAATGCAAACTCCCGCGGTATAGAAAATAGTAAATTTAACTTCGGGGCTGAGTTTAAAAAAAATTACCAATAGAAAGCTACACTATCCTTCATTGGTATAGGCTAGGCTACCTACTATTTATTCGGTAAAATGCGAAATTCCCGTGGGATAGAAAGAAGTCAATAAGTATCACTTGAGGGCTGATTTGAAAATTTCTTTCACCAATAGGAAGCTACACCAACCATTATTTACATAGACTACTTTTCTCCGTGAAAAAGCAAAATTCCCACGGGAAAAAAATAAGTGAATTCAACTACGGGGCTGATTTTAAAACTTCTTTTACCGGTACAAAGCTACACCTTTAAGGACATAGGCTACTTTTTCTCGGGGAAAATGCAAAATTCCCGCGGGACAAAAATAAGCGAAAATTTGCATAGAATAAGGACAAATTTGTTGAAATTCCCACGGGATAGAGAATAAACGGGATTTATAATATTCACTAACTGATACTGATGATGATGAAATGATAATAATGATGGATCTTGCCATTGCCGGATTTTTGTTTTATACAATGAAAGAGATGAAGAAGCTTTACCACAAATTGGAATTCTACGCGGACGAAGTCGCGGGCAAAAGCTAGTTAAGTAATAAATAACGTGGGTTAAAGTTGTAATTTTAAAGCAAACCCCCGTCATAAATGTAATCGGCATCAACTTTGTGATATCTATTGAGGTTTAAAGTCTGGCAAAAAAGAGCAGAAATTAAAAAGTGGCAACACTGTAGTGTCGTCCCTCTTTTTTCGTACACAAGAAAAGAGGGACGACACTAGTGTAGCCACTTTTTAATTTCTACTCTTTTTTGCCAGTCTATACGTTTACAAAGGTGTAGGTATCGATATTACTTGTGCAACACGGTGGCTGCCTATCATGCCCCTTTTATTGGAACGTCGTAAAGTCGCGTACGTAAAATCACCCTTAAAATGTGGTAAAAAAAAAACTGACTGCTGAAAGCTCACTGCACATAATATTGATTTGGAGCCTGACGTTCTAGAAACGTCTGGAATCGAGAGGCTTTTGTTTTTCAAGTTATATTGCGCTATTCTCGCTGCGTGAATTGGAATTCGAATCCATACAGATCGGAAAGATTCCTTGCCTTATATAATGTGCCTATTCTTTCGAACAAATTAAACTAAGACGTCATCCATCACAGATATTTTGTAACATAAAATATCAGAAACTTACCTACTAGAGAGTGGTGAAACTTACCCTTAACCTTGCGTAGGTTTCAAGTAGATAATTCCAACAGCGAACGATAATCAAAGTTTATACGTATATGCTTTAAATGTGGTGAAATAGAATAAGAAAGCTCAAAAGACCAGAAGTAAACTTACCAGAGTTGCTTTAAAAGATTGAATAAGGAAATAACTATCCACATGACAGACAGTCATTAACTTTATAAATATTTACTGCTACTTCTAAATAATTACATAAACATAATCTATCTTGTGCTAACACCCTAGAAATATATCCTTCCACAGTTAGTGCGACTTAGCCCGCTTATAATAACTGTACTTAAATATAACGTATTTGTAGGTAACTGTACAAACATCCTGTATAATATAGCTACAACAAGTAGGTACCAGTTCAAGAATCTCAATCCTTTCGCTGCATACTGAAAAAATAGCCGCCTTCAAATGTGAATAAAAATACCTAAAAATACTGTTGCGGAACCGGTTTTTTGTTATTTATGCGAGTCCTCTGTATTTATAGTTTTCTAAACTGGACCACAAATTTTCGAAAAAATCAGTAAGTCCTATACTTACACAAAAAAAAAACATGAAAAAACCGGCCAAGTGCGAGTAGGACTCGCGCACGAAGGGTTCCGTACCATTTAAAAAAAGGCAAAAAAATCACGTTTGTTGTATGGGAGCCACCCTTAAATATTTTTTTATTTCAATTTAATAATTTATTTATAAAGTGAATATATATCTAAATTTTCTGTGAATATTTCAAGCGTCTACCTGTTGCCGTTATCAATATCGAGCAAAAACGAGCAAAAAAATCGTGTTTGTTGTATGGGAGCTCCCTTAAATATTTATTTAATTCTGTTTTTTAGTATTTGTTATAAGCGGCAAACAAAATACTTCATCTGTTAAAATTTAAACTGTCTAGCTATCACGGTTCCTGAGATACAGCCTGGTGACTGACGGACAGACGGACAGACGGACGGACAGCGAAGTCTCAGTAATAGGGTCCCGCTTTTACCCTTTGGGTACGGAACCCTAAAAAGTGGATAATTTGAAAGATTGGTTTTAATTTCTAGATAGGTAATATAAGGGTCTTAAAAGTGCGACAAAAAAAGTAGAAGTTGTTTTTTTGTATTCTGTTGAAATATTCCATAGAAGTAAATGATTCAGTTGCCACACTCAAGTACATCTGTGTAAATACCTAACTCGTAACGTAAGCCTGCCGTGGCCCAGTTTGGAAATAACGGGAGACGAGGCCTTCGCTTCATGAAACGACAGTTATTTCCGCGGAAATCCAACGGCGCTTTTCAGTTTTTTTTGGGAATTTCAGCGTTGAGTGTTACATGTAAGGTGTCTTTATTGTTTCAAGGCGTAACGTTGTAATAAACGTATTCCAACACGATGTTAATATGTATAACAAATTTGGTAAACGGCTTTCTGTATTGAAGGATTTGTATCACGCAGTATCGCTGCTGATTGATACTCGTTAATGAACAAGATCTTTAAAATTTGTTTGTTTAAACCAGAGTGAGCTCACTCAGAGCTCATTTTTTCATAATAAATGCCGCAGTAACTGCTATAATCGTGTATAATGATAGCTTACTGAGACAAAATTGTACTGCGGATCGAGCTTGCGGCATTTTATTTAGGTTTGGATAAACTTCAGTGTAAGAACGTCACAGTTAACAAGTCAAGCACTGAAAGGGGCCATTAAATATATTATTTGGCATTTTCTATGCGTATAAGGTTGGCAACTGGCTACATTTAACCCATTAAAATCCAAGTCGTTAACTTTATGTCAAAAAGATCAAAAAACATGCATTCATTATCTGTACTACCAAAATCAAAATCTATTTTATTTAACAAGGTATATCATAATATTTGAGACATATAAAAGTTTAACACTATAAACAATCATACCAGAAAGAAACCATAAAAAAATTAAGGTGAAAAAAATATGCGCGCAAAAATGGTAAAAGTTTCAGTCATAATCTTCTCATTTAACTTTCAACCGCGATGTCGCCTTCAAATTCTTCAAGGCTAAACCAGCCAAGGATTGCTCCCTTAATACTTTTACGTATTATTAAGCAATTCCCAAAAACAGCCGTTTTCGTAAATAACCAGAAAATCCGACATATTTCAGTTTTACTGACACATTTTGGCTTCGTTCCATGTCATTAGCTAATTCCGTCGCTATTACAGCCTTATATGAAGTTTTAATACGGCTATACGACTTTGAGTCATATGGTGAAAGTTTGTCATAAAAGGTCCTGCCGTGTCAAGAGATGACTAAGTTTATTATGTATAATGTTGTTTGTACGAATAACGGGCACGACATTGTGCAGTTAGTTGTGTTTAATATCTTCGCCTAAGGCTATGTGTTTTGGCAGGATTGTCGCATGTGTTTTGGCAGGATTGTTACAATGGTTTCAAAACTTTGGGTAACTGAGTAAGAAATAGAAACAATAAATTGCACGGGGATGTAAACTGGGCTAGCCAAAACTCAACGTCATTGTCTGGGCATGGAAGTGGTTCCGACCTACGCGAATCCGCCTCTTTTTTTTATCAATGTCATTTAAAGAGGTGTATTTTTTACGCAAAATACTCAAAGCTAATTGTAGGCACAGATAAAAACGTTGTTATACTATTTTTTAAGTTGGTGTATAGTCTTATTGCCTTTATATATGTATGTTAATTGTTGCCCGCGACTCCGTCCGTGAAGAATAGGGGTATAAAAAATAGCCTACGACCTATTCTCAGACCCACCGAGTAGGTATAGAGAAAAACGTTTCATAAAAATCGGTCAAGCCGTTTCGGAGGAGTTCGATAACAAACACCGTGACAGGAGATTTTTATATATTGGAAGATTGATGTTTTTACATTTACAGTTATGGAATTTTTATACAATATTGCTGGATATTTTGGCGCTCCAGCATTTTTTATTTTAGATTGCCCGTAACAATACACATCGCCTTCTGACATTCACTTCTTTAACAATGGCGACTTTTACGGATTTAAAAAGAAACTCTACATCACCACTCCACTCCACTATCGTATTAAAAGTGTGGAATCAAGTTCTGCCCTTACCGTGGCGTGGCGTGCAACCAAATAAACCACTTTGTTGTCTAAATTTTTTACTTGACGTCACCGATAGCATGTTTATTACAGATTGTGTACACTAACTGCGAGGTGTTTCATCCGATGACATACCTAATTAGCTCTCCTGTGGGCTAATTGTCTAACTCCCTCGCAATCACCATCGCGTTCATTTTGACAGTTTTTGATGGGCTGACAATTGGTATCGGAAACAACCAGCTGTCACAGCCATACAAAAATTATCATTTCAAGCCGATGCAAAGTGTCAAAAAGTTACAATAACCCTGCGGGTTGCCTACAAATATGTTTACACCACACTGTATATCCAATCTACCTATACAAAGAATGTTTCCAAGTATTCCAAGTCATAACTTGACTGGAAGTTACATAAGCGAATGAAGGGAAAGCTTGCATAAAACCGCCCTTTTGCAAACGTGATGCAATGTGCAACTGCACTTTAGTACTTAGCCTCAGGCGCACTCTCGCTTCCTTTGTCGTTCTTCACTCTCTCCCGTGTTGACGTAGTGATTGCTTATGTCAATATGCCTCATTATTCGGGCCCCAAGATACAGGCTCAGCCTAGTTTGGGATCCACTGTATAATGAATGCTTGTAGTCTCCTGGTGCTATAATAAACATTTCATTTCATATTTAATCATCATCATCAACTCAGTCTATGTACGTCCCACTGCAGGACACATGCCCCCTCTCAGAATGAGAGAGCTGTAGTTCCCACGCGGGCCCAGTGCGGATTCAGAACTTCACACACACACACACGTACCGTCTTCGCTGGTGTGTGCAGGTTCCTCACTATGTTTTCCTTCACCGTAAAGCTCATGGTGAATTTCAAATGTAATTTACCACATCAATTCCTTGAGAGGCCGTAGGTTAAACCACTAGGCCTCCATGGCTTGTATTATTTTATTACCTAGTGAAAAAACGTTATAACCAAACAAAACAGTTAAAGAACGGGTAGATTTTTCTCTTTGTTAGTAGGTTTTCAGTCTGTTCGTGATTTATTTGGTTGCCTGAGTAGTCAAGGATATAACATGCTTAGGTATTTCATTATTGACCCTAATAGAACGGAGTAACCCCAATTCCCAAACCTAAGTCGGTATATCGAAAGACTTCTAGAAAGTTAAGGCCGGCGCATAGGGTACTATTGTTTTTTTTAGGTAATGCCCATCGCTCATCTGGATTGACATTACGTTTGGTTGAGGTTGTCAGTCTAACAATGAGGATGGACCGATTTGGGTCGCATGTATGTCATTGTTGCTTTGTTACCTTCTCGTCAAAAATGAACAAACCTCTAACATACCTTACAAGGATCATACACAGCGTAAGAAACAAAACTTGTCTCTCCTGTGGACATGAAATTAGCGACTCCGAGTCAGCACATTTAAGATTTACTTATTGAAATGCGCAAAAAGTTCCACGACACGCCGATGTAGATTTGACTAAAAAATATTGGCTTATTTATGGACCCTTAACTTTTGCTATGTCTACAGGACAGTCGCGAACAATGAAAATGTGTATGACTCACGACACAAAACAACTCAAATGAAAGATAAAATATAGATTTTGTCAAATTGTTAGGAGAATGAGCCCTTAGTTTTAGTTTTTGGCGCAAGAAACCCGATTAATGAGATATATTTTGACAACGAAAGTCTTTACTTGCATAGAGTTATGAACAGGAACGCGGAAAAACGGGCACCACAGTCTGGATACCACAAAAATGCACAGATTGTGGTATCTACTATCAAAGGTTGACGCGTACCCCGATCTGGTATATGTATAATTATAAATGCAGTTTAATGCGATCTACGTAGGATGCTTAATAGAACAAACGTATCAAAGGCATTCACATTAAACTTTCAAATACTATTAGAATAATAAATAAATAACACGGGACAATTCACACCAATTGCCCTAGCCCCAAAGTAAGCTAAGCAAAGCTTGTGTTATGGGTACTAAGCAATGGATAAACATACTTATATAGATAGATACATACTTTAATACGTATTAAACACCCAAGACCCGAGAACAAACATTCGTAATTTTTCATACAAATACCTGCCCCGACACGGGAATCGACCCCGGGACCTCAAGCTTGGTAGTCAGGTTCTTTAACCACTAGTAGCCCATTTGGTCGTCTAAAGAATAGTTTATTGCGGGTACGAACCTCTAGAGACATTGTCAATTTGCCCAACAACTGAGACGTTAACACGAACGCGTTCTAGATATTTTTGTGTCAAAAACATACAATAGGTATGTACTATCGCCCCAAGCGCCAGATAACCACCTTAAAGGCCCAGTTTGCGTGCAGTGGCTAGACATCTATCCATAACAATCCATAGCAATAAACATCAACGGCTGCAAGCAAATTTGTTTTGAAAATGGGTATCTGACGTCTGGGGCGATGGTACATACCTACTGTATACAACTAATGGCCCTGGGGGATGGTAAACTCTAACTCTACTCGTATTGAATTAGTGAAATATTAAAGGCGAAAGCATAAGTTCCAGTTTCGATACTTACCCTCGGCTCAATACCAATGTTCATAGGTATCTCTTTGTATTTGTTGCGATGTTTGAGGTCGCAGACGCAACGGAGGTCGGGCTTTGAAGCCAGCTCTGTAATTAATGACACTTGTGACCCTGTGAAGAAACTCATTAACATACCTTTCATTATGAAAATTTTGCAATGTTTTTTTTTCGTTGTAAATAAATATTCGGTTTCAAGGTGACTTATTATTTAACGCATTCAATTTGTACGTGTACGGCGTACGGTGACCGTTGATCATTAGTTTGTTTGAATAACGAATTATTGTAAAGGGAATCTTGCAAATACGTGTATGGCGTAAAGTTTCTTTTAAGAATTTAGTTAAGTTTAGTAGCGGGTTAGTGGCAGACGCGCTGAGTACAACCTCTCTTCTACATATTGGTTCCACTTTCGTAATAATTCGAAAACACGAAAATTGCCGAAGTCCAAAACTATTTTTTTTTAAAAAATAAATTCTCATGTGATTAAATTGTCCATTGTCCATGGTTGTAGCCAATCGAGGCCATATTGCCTCTATGCGTCATCTTCTCTTGGTACATAACCTCGTCGAGGCGATTGCGTGTTAAATGCCATTATTTGCGAATTTTGCCAAGTTTTTAAAGCCTTTGCGTGATCATATTTACACCATGAAATAGGACATTGACGGTTACATAAGTCCCGTAAATCAATATACCTGCCTACTTTTTATGGCAACATTTTCTGTAATTACAATCGAGCTACGTTACGACATAACATTGTTGCCAGTGGAATGTGTAACTCCATGTGAATGTGGAGAAAAAATCACACAACACGTAGCTTTACTTACCTTGTAAACTGAATAAAACCTTACCGTCAGAGCATAAGAAAGGTTTTGCTATGAAATTGCAGTATTGACTTTAGTTCCTGCGTAATTTAACTATCAAAAGAACCGCATCAAAATTAAATGTGTTTCTACGACATGGCTGACGGCCATCGCTATCAACTTTTACTTGGAATTCGAAATAAAATAACTTTAAGCTAAACGTCATTTAAAAACAACACTTCACAAAACAAAAATGGTCAAAATAGGACTTATTTGTTGGAGGGTAAAAAAATATCACTGGCCATTTTTATTGCTTTGACTAAGTTCTTTATTTAAAATTTCGATTAACAAACGACGAGCGAAAAAAGAACATGAAGATAGTGATTGTTTAACTAACCAATCTCGGTTAGGAAAATAAACGACGAAAGAAATTTCTCGGTGGTTTTACGGAAAAGTAATTGAAAATTTACCGGACCACGGCGAGCCAGGTATTTAATTTGATGGGAACGTTTATAATTCATTTCGCTCGGCGTTTCTAACAAATTTAAGTAGGCCGAGGCGCTTACAGCGATTCCGTCGCGCACGATTTTTTACGAAAAATTGGGAAAGTCGACTATTTTATAATTAAAATGACAGCGTTTAATAATTAGACCGAAAAGTTGGGAATATTTCGTCGATGACCTGTTGGTTATTTAAGAAGTTTATGGCATGCGGCTTTGTTCCCTCCACCTTCTTGTAAATCTTCACTTCTTGTCTCGGATCGCTCTTTCATGAGATGGTTCCAGACATCCACACCGAAACACTTTTCGAGTTTGAACTAATCACAGTAAGAGCTTAACCAAGGTAGAAGCGTAATCAGTACAAAATACGGGCGAAAATATATGCCATTCCAACGAGTAAGGCTTAGAGTCAGTTCTCACCGAAATTTGATGTGGCGCGATGCTGTAGGTACACTTCATTAGGAGAATTATTCAATTGAGTACGCATTGCAAAATCCTATCAATCAGTTTCGTCGCGTAACATCTCGGTGTAAATCGACCATTACATGTAAGGGTAAGGCCGTTCACACATGGAGCTACTCAAAGAGAACTAGTTACGAGTTGCTTGAGCGTCACCGCCCATACAATACATTCCCATTGAAGTTCGCACACGACGCGACTAGTTACTGACGTCAGTAACTTGTCGCGTCATGTGCGAACTTCAATGTTAGTAATCGTAACTAGGTAGTTCTAGTTCTCTTTGAGTAGCTCCTTGTGCGAACGACCCTCTTACGTCTCGGCTTTTGGCTAGAGTGTCAGCTACAGAGTTTGACAGAAGAACAAACTGCCATTTTGTTTTTGTTTTATTTTAATTTTCTTTTTTGCAGGATGACGAAGACGAGGAAGATACAGAGACCTGCGCGAGTCCAGAGGTGTGCGCGCCGCAGCCGTTCCCGCGGCATGTGGCTCCACAGCAGACGCCCAAACCTTGGAAGCGAACCGGTAAGGGAAAATATGATTACTTTTTATAATAATATGTTCATCCTCTTCTTATAACGTCCCTTCAATTAGTATAGCGTGTCGCATTAGCATTCGCCTTCCTGTGCTACGCAAGATGGAACGATTCTGCGGAATCATTGGTGCTGATCCTCTCTTGAATGTTCCCAACAATAGGTTAGCACCACGAGTTAGAATAGTTTATTGACAAAATGGCGAAGAATAGGTCCCCTTCTTTGGTTTGCATTACCAGGCACAGTAACGCGAATTTAATCTGTACTAAAAAATCGTACTCCTGGATCAAGAGTTATTATTATTATTATTTTTTATATTTGGAAAACAAACAGGCAAACATAGCACAAATACATAAATAATTTAAACAATTCATTAGCCCAAACAGTTTTCACTTATAACTAATAACATTTCTGTTGCTCAAACAAGAAGTATACTGTAAATATAGAGAGAAAAAAAAAAGAAAGAACCGAATGAATACAATAGTAATGATATATTATAACCAAATAGAAAAGTATAATTGTATAACTATTTTCTTCCAAAGGTTCCTCCCGTTGACCTACCTACTATTTACTTATTATAATCTTTAACTTTAATTTTAATTGCAGAAACAAATTGTTGCAAAGACAGATGAAATATGTCAATATCGGAAAATTTCTCATTGTAAGATTTGCAAGCTCTAACAAGGAATCTATTTCTTGCATACGCCGTACGACTAGAGGGAACTGCAAATAATTTAGAAGTACGAGTTCGTCGATCAGGACATCGAAATGAAATTTTTGACAAAAGATTTGGAGACTCTACAAGTCCATTCAAAATTTTGAATAGAAATATTTGGTCACTGACTTCACGACGTGTTTGAAGAGACTCCAAACAGGAACTGTTAAAATTACTGAATTTATACTTCATTCTTCTGATAAATTTATTTTGGATTCTTTCAATTGTATACGCATGAACATTAAAGTGAGGACTCCAGACTGTGGTAGCGTATTCTAAGTTGGACCTAACAAATGCGTTGTACAAAAGTTGCACAGTTCTGGGGTTCTTGAACTCATTGCTTTGACGAAATATAAATCCTAGCATTCTAAAAGCCTTAGCAGCTATTTTATTAACATGTGTAATGAATTGAAGTTCGCTATCAAGATTTAACCCAAGATCCTTAATCTCCGACACAACCTTAAGAGATTTGTTAGCAATAGAGTAATTATATGCTATGTGTTTGCGCTTTCGTGAAAATGAGATAGCACAACACTTTTCTATATTAAGATAGAGTTTATTAACAGAACAATAAGAATTAAATCTATTAAGGTCACTTTGTAAGTTTAAACAATCATTTTCTGATCTAATGATGCTGTAAATTTTAGTATCATCAGCATATAATAAAAATTGGGAGTATTGAAAAGACTCAAATACGTCATTAATGTACATGTTGAACAACAATGGACCTAAATGAGATCCCTGAGGGACGCCTGATGAAACAGGTACAAAACTAGAAGTGTGCCCTTTAATAGCAACAGCCTGGGTTCTATCACGAAGATAAGAAGTAAGCCATCTTAGAAGGTTGCCATGAATGCCAAAGGTTTCTAATTTTTGAATAAGTAAAAAATGTGAAATTTTGTCAAATGCTTTAGAAAAATCCGTATATATTGCGTCCACCTGATAGCCTTTATCCATAGCATCCATAGTATAATCAATCAGTTCACAAAGATTGGATTCGGTAGAGCGCTTATTAATAAAGCCGTGTTGCTGTCGAATTAACATTGGTCTAACTACGCTATACAGGGTATCGTATACAATCTTTTCAAAAAGTTTAGGGATGACAGACAACTTTGAAATACCACGATAATTACCAACATCATGCCTGTCACCACTCTTGAAAATAGGGACCACAATCGAACGTTTCCAACACAACGGCAGGGATCCAGTTTTCAACGAAAGATTAAAAAGCAGGCTTAAGGGATACGCAATTGCCACCCGACAACTCTTTAAAAAGACTGGGTGGATTCCGTCTGGTCCACTACCCTTAGTCACCACCAGTTTCCCAAGGTACCTCTCAATTAGATCAGATGTAATGTTTACGTTAGTGATAACAGTAGTACCCGGACAACCATTAGGATCAATAGGCGATACAGTAGAAGACGGACTGAGCGGCATGGGGATGTCATCCTCATTCACGAAAACAGACTGAAAAAAATTACTGAACAAGTTGGCTATATCTTGTCCATTAGTGGCCACATCATTCTTTAAGTACAGGGTTTCAGGAACTCCGCCTGTGTTCATTTTTGTTTTCATAAAAGACCAGAAAGATTTAGAGTTAAAACGAATATTATTCTCAGTACGCGAGATAAATAAAGTATAACAGGAAGCTTGAATCGATTTAATTTTTGTACGTAATTTACAAAAGGTGTCATAGTCAGCCTGCCGTTGGTAAATTTTCCATTTTTTATGTGTTTTTAATTTTTTTTTAATCATTTTAATCAAAGGACGAGAATACCATGCAGGAAATTTATTCTCATTAGAGCTTATTGTTTTAGTGGGCACCAAATCATCTATAATTTTGTTGAGGATAACATAAAAACTATCAACTGCGCTTTCAATATTTTCTTGCGAAAGATGGTGGTCCCAGTCAATTTTCTTTAATTCATCATTTATAATATCGTAATCTGCAGCAAAAAACCGACGAACTACACGACGAGCGGGTTTTAATTTATGTTCAATGAATCCTATATGAGTCTCCACACAAAAGACTGGGTGGTGATTATCTATAGGTACTAACGCTTCCACAGATGATAAAATACATTCGACATTCGATAAAGCCAAATCTAATTGTCTATCATTATGATTAGGAATACCATTGAATTGATACCAATCAGTAAAGTTCAAGAATGCTGACAATTGAGATGTCAGCGCGTCGTAATTTGAATTCTGTAATATGAATTTCCTTTGGCATGAATCATAAGGAACCCAGGCTGCTCCCGCAATATTAAAATCACCTAAAACCACAAAAGTGTCATTTGGATAATCTGCAAAAATATTAGATAAATATTCAAAGAATAAAAATTGTGAATCAATTTGGTATTTACTTTGTGGAAAGTAACACGTAAAAAGCCTTAACCTTTTGCATACGGGACCCTGAGAAACAGGTACGTCAATCCAGGTGACATCGGCGTCAGGCAAAACCAGTTCCTACATCAACTCAAAATAATCAGCCATTTTCATTTAGACCTTCCTGGAAGTGAATAAAGTCTAAATTAAAACGGGGTATTATTTTGAATCGATGTCTAGGAGTCGAAAATATTGGCTCTGGGTCTTTAGTTTTTTACCTAATTCAAGTACTTACTGAATGTAGATTTAAGCAACGGAATCAAACTAAAGATGTGTTGTTTTTTCACTTTTCCTTATAGCTACAAGTATAGTACTCGTAGGTACCTACTAGTTTTTATAATGTTCCCTTTTCTAGCGACATTTGATTTTATGTGTGTACGTTTGTATGATATACACGAGGATTAGTTTTAAGCACTTTCCTTACCCTCATGCACACCTTGCTGTTGGCGACATTGGCGACTTTGGTGACCTTGGTGACTTTGGCGCCTCAGAAGAGACTCCGCCTCGGGCGCCGCCACGCACTCGTATATCCCACGACGAGTACCATCAGTTCTGCGACGAAGCCCTAGAATGTATGAATGCATGATGTGTGTCAACCCTAGATGCATGACGTCACGAGTCCGTTCCAATTTGTTTTTATTTTTAAATATGTTTGCCGAGTTTGCAAACGGCCAGCACTGTTTTTTAGTATTTATTATTTTGAAGTTAAATGAAGTGCTTTTTATGTGTTGCCGCGTAATAAATCACGCTGTCATTTTTAATGTGTCGCGTTTATAAACACAAAATCACCTTAAAAATTTAAATTTGCTTTAGAAACTAATGGAAACAATTACCACAGCTTATTAAGATCACATTTCACTGTTTTTTTCAGCGTTGTATTTTCACTTTGTAACAAAACAAGACGTTTATCTAAAGATATTATTTTTCTACAGAAAAAACATCTACTTCTAAGCCGATCTTACTTAAATAACATTTGCCCAACCGTCTATTTTTATTGCATGAGATGAAAGAAAATCTTTTTAGCTAACAAGATTATTTTTCTTTCATTTTTGTATTTTTAGCGTTGTACGTGGATTTAATATGAGTTATTCTTGTTCGATGTTAATTATGTAAATGTTATTCGGAATATAAATTACGATCCATTCCTCCAAGATTTACATAGTAGGAGCATGGCTTTAAGTGGCCTTTTGTATTTATTAGCACATACATAAATTACACCCGTGGCATCGCTACCGGGATGAATTGCCTATCCCTTGGGAATTTAGAAAGATACGTTCATTCCTCGTCTTAAACAAAAAGGCATCATGTAAGTTTCAGTTTTCAAGGTATAGTATAAATCTTCCCAGGTGAATTTTTCGCTTCGAGCCCTTATCTTTCAAAACAAACGGTATCGTCATAGTATTAAGGTTCAAATTTAATGTAATGGCTCGAAGCGAAAAATTCACCTGGGAAGATTTATACTATACCTAATTAAGTAATTATTTTTTAACTTAATTACTTACGTAATTCAAGTTTCCTATAGATACTTATATTTAAGTAGATACGATTAGTGAACAAAAACAAACCAAAAAAATCACACTTATAATACAGTTAATGAATACAGACTTTCTTTGCCAGAGTCCTTTAATTCCTAATGTCAGCTACTTATTATAGGTACTTAGGTTACGCGATGTCGTCATAAGTTATCTTATCTACAAAGGCGAATTCATTGATTAAAACGTCTAATACCACTAACGACATGCGTTTGTCGACAGCATACGACCTGGCGACGCAGTGTCCGTCGCGGCGTGCGTCCATGCGTCGCCACACGGTTGCGCACGCGCACCCCGTGTGTCCACCGACAGATGGCGCTCACTCGCTGCCACATTCAAGGTACTATTGTAACGTGTGTATTGATCGTGACGTGATTGGAAATGAGCACTGGTAATGGCAATGGTACTTACGTCACAATCAAAGTACATCAGAACAGCTAAATCTTGAAACAAAGGTATACATCACGCGGCCTGTATGTAGACGTATGCGCCACAAGCAAAAATCAGGAGTGATGATTATTAGTCGGTCCATCTATTACTTGTGGCGCGCACAAACTTTGCTTTGCTTTGAAGACTATTTACTGATCCGTATTTACTGTGTCAAGATTTATTTTGAAATGACAGATCTTTCAATCCATTTTAATCGCAGTCTACTAGTAATATTTTCAAGTGTCGGAAAAACACTCGTCATTTCAAAACCTCACTCGGTTTTTATTGCTATGAAATTACTACAGTTAGAGACATTCTTATGATGCTACAATATACCACAATTAATGACAACGAAAGGACTTTTTCGACTCCTAAATGGGACCTAAATTGTCGTTGTAAGAGCTATAAGTAAAATGACGGGCATTTTTCCAACAACCAGCACAACTGGTTTTAATAATTCTTTCACTGATGGGTATTAGCTACACTAGTGCAGATTAACATAATAATATGCTGCTTTTTATCCCGGGAAAGTAGAAAGATTCTGTAGGATGCATAAGAAGTTTCGGCCAGAGCTATCCATTTTAAGCTAAAGTTTAAAGCTGTTAAGCATCTTTTGATCCGATAGTTTCAACACGGAATATTGCCCTAGCAAAGTTTAAAGTTCAAATGCTCAGATGATTGACATGCCGACATGTGTAACAGTTCAAGTAACAAGCTGTAACTATTATCCGGCAGTTAACTGACTAAATTTAGATAGCGGAATCTTGTACACGGGTGGTTAACCGCGTACTTTTATGCTACAATGTAACAGTAAATACTGTTTTAAAAGACTGCTCTAAGGAATGGGTCATACACATTTTTTACGTGCCTCTCCTCTGGACATCATCATCATCATTTCAGCCGAAAGACGTCCATTGCTGAACATAGGCCTCCCCCAAGGCTCGCCAAACAGATCGGCCCTGCGCCATCCGCATCCAATGTGTTCCCGCTACCTTCACCAGGTCGTCGCTCCAATTAGACTCGGCTGGGCAGCGTTCGGGAAGCTCCGCAATATCTTGTCATCCGATATACCGCAGTGTCTCAAGTCAAAAGTCTTTGACCAGTGTGTGTTGCCTGTGGACATGGTAAAAGTTAATAAGGGTCCATAGGCAATTCTACATCGGCTTGTGGGACGCCTGGCTGACTTTCAGCCCATTTAAATAAATCTTAAGTTTGCTGACTCGGCCCGGAGTTGCTAATTTTATGTCCACAAGACAGACGACTTATGTTTTTACGCTATGTATAAAACTGCATCTAGAAATTTGATCGTATCGTTAATTCACCATACGTAAAGTCGAAAGTCTTAAAGGATCTTTTCTCCTTGATCTTTGAAAAACGCGCTACAAAGTTTAGCCAAATCTTGAAACCAGTGGTCAATCAAACGTATGTAAAGGAACGAGAGCGCCTACACTGCTACGATACGCTTACACCACTGTAGCACTACTCTCGTTCCTTTACAAACGTTTGATTCGATCGGCCGAGTTCGGACGACGACGCCCGAACTAACTTCGGCCGACAACGGATTACGTGGATTACGCTGTGTATGACCGAACTGTACCCATCAAGCAACGTCATAGGATGTAACCAGTAATCCAACTCCGGCGTGAAGCAGCAGTACTCCCTGCTGCGTTTCGTACGGTCAGTGAGAGCGCCGGGGGCCCAATACCTCTCCCCCTCCCCTATTCCCTTCCCCTCTCCTTTTTCCTTAGGGCTGACAACGCACTGGCATCGCGTAAAGCGCTGCGGGTGTCTATGACAGTGGTGATCATTTAACATCAGGTGACCCACTAGTTCGTTTGTCTGGCCTCTATAACATAAAAAAAAACTTCATACTAGAGCGCCCGAATCGACGCACGCACACAGCCAAGCGTCTTACACGCGCGCGGCGTGGGAACTGCATTGTTTTGTCTGGCGAAGATTGGTTAGCGGCCGTGTAAGACGTTTGGCTGTGTGCGTGCGTCGATTCGGGCGCTCTATATGAAGTTGGATTACTGGTTACATATTACTTATTCTGTGTCATAGGTTCTAGCTCTCGCTCTTCAAATCCTTACTTGACGATGAAACACGAACTCATTGTTTCCTTGTTTTCTCCAGGCCGGGGTCACGCGCATCGTGCGTAGGCGCCGCGTCGCTGGCGAGCAGCGATGCGGACGCGCAACTCGGCGAGCTGTCTTGGTCGCGCAGCTCTCTGCAGGACGACCTCATCAAGTCGGTTAGTGGCAGCCCCAGTGTCAAGCACGTGAGTAGAGTAGAGTAGCTAGTACGTTTACCAAGGTTCTGCGGTCTTGATATTTATTCGAAACACGACGTGGATGCAACCACGGACCTGTATTTAAGTGATGCCGGTCGACTTGTCTTTCATCTCCAGCTAAAACACGTCCCACTGCTTGGCTTAACCCGTGGAGCGTCAATGGATACCATTTTGTACCTCATCGTTTTGTGCCGGTAGTGTCTGGTGAACCGGCATAAAAAGTTGAAGGACACAAATGGTGTCCAGCGGACGCTCCACGTTTAAGTCTCCTATCTCATTAAGAGGGCTTTGGCCACGCGGGTTTGGTGAAGAATGTGAAACTTCACACACACCTTAAGCAATTCTGCTTCACCGAAAAGCTGTGAAATTTCGCTTATAAATTACAAAAAACTTAATGGTGCAATGTGGGTTTGAATCCAGGAAACTCTACTTGAGAAGTCAAAAGTCAAACCGCTATGCTATAGCACTACTTTTTTCCGTGACAGAAACATGTTGTAACTATTTTTTTACAAAGATTATTTGGGCTAGACTAGTCAGTTTCCCATGTTACCACACTGCGAGGTTACGATGAATTGGGAGAACCGAAGTGATTCAAATATATGCCACCGCAAGAATGTACATATTTGCCACTGAAATGTGCCGTTACTCGGTTCTTAAGTCATCCACTCCAATAAAGGTCCGTGGGTCCAACAAAATAAGCTGGCACAATCCATGCCAATAATTATTATTCAACAATTATTATAAACTTGTATGAACCTCGGTAAACGTGAAATTTGGCATGTTCATTTGTATTGATTTAATCAAGTTTAGATCTGTAGATAATAAGTATAGCCACACAGTTAGCGTAGGTAGCTCAGACGTATTTAGTATCATAGATATTTATGCAGTTACTTTAAAAAACACTAACCATATTTTCTATTAGACTAATAAACTTTTTTGGTTATACACACTCTCCAGCTAAATACCAAGGTATACCTAGTATTTAGCTGGATAAATAGTGTGTATAACCATTTAGTCAACACACATCTAAAATCTTATAATGATCTCGGAAGTGTCTCGTAGATCACTAACCACGTTATATTGTCAAAATATTAGATTACAATTTTGAAATAAAAAAGTAAAAACAAAAGAGAACTACCTTTTTTGAAGTCTATTTTAAAAAGTTAGCCGCCAAAGCGTAAGTTAACCATGCATGAAGGAGTAATGTCATAACAGAACGGCGCGACGGCGTGGATACGGTCATTACCATTATCATTGTGTGGTAATTGTAGAAAGTATTAGATAATTCGACGGAGTATGAAAATAAAAAGCGAGATTTATTTAATTGTCAAATATAATTAAATTTGAACGCAGCGGCTGGGAGATTTTTTGTAATTACAACCCAGAGGCCGTATTGTCTAACGCGCGGGCGCTAGCAATCGCATTTGCCATCTCTTTCTACCTTCATTCATTCATTCATTTGAGACAAAGAAGGGGTGAAAATTATTGTGATTCCGATCGCGTTAGACTACATAAAGTATAATAATTAGAATTTTTTTGTTTTTTTTTTGTTTAAAAATATGTGAGCTCTAGTCATAGGCTGAACGGAACGATATCGTTACTAAATTTTTCCTCCAGTCATTTTTTTTTAATGGAATGTTTATTGCACAAATAATCATAAGACATTGTCAATCAATCAACCATTCAATTCCTTTCCATAGGTAGGGTCAAGTGCAAAAATAAGTATCGATTTCATCCTCTCATAATTATGTACCAATAAGTACCTTAGTTCGACGACATAAGAGCTATGGGACATATTTATGAGCAAGTTGCGTGCACCCATATTTCTACACTTGACTGTACGTAGAAAAGATGATCATCACTTTTTTTATTCACAATTGAGTCGAATGCTCTTGGTCAACCAATAGTTAGCCTTGAATTTCATACTTATTTAAATTCACACTTGTTGATTAAATTGAGTCTATTGCTAATCTAGTCAAATTGCACCTAAAATTGCATCGTGTGAAGATTTTAGTCAATTCAGATATGTATTAATGTAGTTGTAGTGGTTATAATATTTTCTCTCAATCAACCTAGGTTCTTGTGGACGCAAGCTATAATTTCGTATCAAAGCCTAACTTTTCGTATGTTGCACTTACAGAAGCAGTGGCAAGACGCCATAATGTCGGACGACCGGCTGTCGCTGACGTTGGAGGAGATCGTTCACATCCGCTCCGTGCTCACCAAAGCTGAACTCGAGGTGTTACCTGTGGAAGGACGGGTCAAGGAGGACGTGGAGAAACGAAGGGTGAGTCAGCAACATCCTTACTTTGGTGGGGATTTGAAATATTTCCACCGCCGTAACCCGTGTGTTACGAAAGTCGAGAAATAACTAATATGACAACCACCACACGTGGTGATGTGTGGTCGCACAATTGCAATTGGTTCTAATTCATGGAGATTATCCTTAGATTTTCGTAACACAAGGAATAACCCCACCTAGTTAGCAAATCCTACGTCCTATAGGTAGTTAGTCAGAAAAATGGATATGACCCATTTAAAAGTCGAAAAGTTTTCTCAGTTTCCAGGATGGCATTCATTGAACCATATTTTAGAATGGCATCGCATCACAAGTAACGTTGATCCACGTAAATATTACTGTGTTAAATTTTCTCAGATTGATTTCACTTTTATTTCCAAGGTTGACCTCTATTCCTTCATAGGTAAAAAGGTATAATGATAATGATAATGATAATATATTTATTAACATAGAACATGGTACAAAATAACAGTTCTGAAAATATAAATAAAAGGCTCTCACATTCTGCCGCGATTGCGACGTGTAAAATTAACACATTATTAATTCTAGTTAAATAATTCATACTCAATAGCAATAAATAATTAAAAAAAAACAAATGTCAAAAAGTGTTAAATCATAAAGCAATAATAAAATTTAAACAATAATAATATTAAAAAAATGTCAGACAGTCAATAATAAATAAACAGAAAAACAATGTCAACATTACATTACAATATACCTACTACAATTTATTAAATACAATTTATTATTATTATAGGTAGTCTTTATACTAATATGCATATTCTATCTCTTTATTATAAATATAAATATGTTTTTCCAGGTATGCTTCTTATGTTTGAAGACAAGATTCGGTATATTCGGACCATGGGGCCAGAAATGCAAGCTCTGCAAAAAGACGGTCTGTCAAAAGTGTTGCTCAAAGGTGAGTCCAATGAAATCTTTGTTTTAGACATTCAATGCACCATGTTAACAAGAGTTTAAATCTTTTGAACTGAGCTGATGAGCAGATTCATTCACAATGGCATTGTATCTCTATACCAAGAAAACTTGAACATATCCGTTTCACAAAGTTCCTACCTATACCTGTTGGTCTAGGATTATCTTAGACCATCTACGTCTTAGTGAGACCTTTAAGCATTTTAGAATGCTTTAAGTAATATGAAACAAACAAGTGGCATTTTAGCAAGGTCACCAGGAAACATAACAGAGGAATGCTGCAGGTACTTTAATCCGTTGTATCTTAAAGTCATAGACTCGATCCATTTGGTTGTTTATTGTTTACAAATACGGTTAAATTATTTATGGACGCGGAAATACTCCTCGCATTAACTTTGTGACCAACAGGTTTTGTTTTTAAAGTACGTCCATTATCATTAAAATTACCTTACCTTGGGGCGTAATTCTGTCCGTTACGGATTCAGCCAATTCTTTAAAATAAATAAGTACTTAAGTACCTACCTACCTACCTACCTACCTACTTTATTTTTCTCAGAGTTTGTATCGACTAAGTAACCAAGTGAAGTAGAAATTAAATAAGCAAATGCGAACAAATTAAGCAAATGCCTTTGGATGAACATCACCGGTCTGAGTTGGGATGTTCAACCATTATAACCTAAGAAAGATTCGCATTAAATATTAGGTTTACATATGCAATGCAACATTTCACTAAAATGAGGACCAGTAATAGGTACCTATGTATACTCCCTGTTGTATTTGCCTTTTACTTCAATTTTTATAATTTAAGACTCGCTCGAATCGCCAGTCGCTGGTACCAAAAAAATTACGGGATTTTTTATTCTTTTAAAACCTGACCACTTATCACCATGGAGGCTGAAAAGTTGTTAAATAAATTACGTGATTCTCAGTTGGTTTTAGTTCATAAATACAGATCTCCACAAAGTTACACCTGACTCAATTAGGAATTCGCATCTATTTCGTATTGCTCACCGCTACGTTGCTTCCAGATGCGGATCCCGACGGAGCACTTCGCTCACGTACCGGTGGTGCTGCTGAGTCCGTCGCTGCTGCCGTCGCCGGAGGACGAGCCGTCCTTTCCCCGCAGCCTTATGAGCAGGCTCGTTCCTGATACAGTAAGCTACTAATATTTATTGGCTTGATCAATGAAGTGCTTGCTTTAGGTTAGCGCAAAGGTAGAAACTGAGCCCGCGCTAAATGGTGTCTGATAGCAGCCCCGCCCCATCCCGGGGTGGCCAGTGGACGTCGCGGTGTCTCACTCGCTCACTATGGCAAATGAGGAATTTGTGTGGTCTTTAGTGAGTGTGCTCTTATGAGAGAGCCCCGCATACCCTCAGTTTCCCTGAACAAGGGACACAAGGTGCATTTTCCACACCAACAAAAGTAGCGCGAAGGTTAGCGACCTTCTTGGAAGGGTAATCTGAACATCGTCTATGTAGTTCACTCTTGTACTAATTACCATGAGCGCGAGCGAAACGGCATGATGCAAAGTTCGAATTTTGAACTTCCTCTGACCTGCCTGAGGTCTGAGCATCTCCGTACAAGACTTGTACGTACAGGGACGTATTATCCTATGTTCCATTTGATTTCTGACCTACCGTAGAGTGTTCTCACAGTAAGTTTCCGAATTATTTCCTTGTCAGCGGTCAATAACTCTGAATCAAATAGGTATGGTGTGCCACGCTGCCAGTGTGTGTCTAAGTATAAGTATAGTATGTTCCAATTAAAATGACGAAAAGTACTTAAAACCAACATCTATTGTTTAATTGTTATCTTCAAGTGGGGTTGTAAAACAATTATGCAGGTGTATCGGTCTGTAGGCCATACTTCGGTCAGTTTTATTACGTCTCTTTGTTATCTTTTCCTTTCATATTCAGCAACAAAATAAGTTGTAAAATCCCATGTTAAGTGCATTTTCGTCATTTTAACTGGAACATACTATACCTATTTGATTCAGTGTTATAGAGCGCGATGGGTTCGCTCTCGGTTTGTGTTGGCCTTAAGACAAAGTTTCCAATGTCACTCTTCTTTTTTCAGAACGTGGTTGAGAACAGTGTGGGTAGCGCACCCAACAGTCCGGCGGCGGCGCGGCGCGCGGCGGCGGCGCACTCGGCGCCCGGCTCCCGCGGCGCCAGCGCGCTCGGCTTCAGCGAGCTGTCGGTGCCCCCCGCCATGTCGCGCAGCGTGGACGGGCCCGACAGCATGCCGGCCGTGCTGCACACGCCCGACCGGAGGTCAGTGCCCCCGTATAGTAAAATTACATAAAGTGACAGATGGTTTGCCTTCATTTCATATTCAACTTTAACGACCTACAAATAAAGCCAATTTTAGAATACTGTTACCCACGTTTGCAGATTTTGTAATAGCTAGGTACTTTATTTGTATGATGTTAAAGTTGGAAATGAAATGAAGGCAAGCCATCTGTCAGTGGTAAAGTAAAAGCAAACGTATTGTACTCGTTATTACCCAAAAGAAGTCCAATGCTGAACATAGGCCTCCAACAAGGTTCGCCAAACAGACTGGTCCTGCGCTTAAAACATACCTCGTTGAGTTCCTTGCCGGATTCTTCTCAACAGGGTTTTTCGAATCTCGTAAATGCCTGAATTGAAGCCTAAACTGATTAAAAATATTTTGAGTTTTGACCAAAGGCCGTATTCGAAAAACGTAATAACTTCTGAATCAGTACCTCTACCATGAGTTACATTAGTTTACAGTGACCGTACTCGATAGCGACGGCGTAAATGATTTGTATGGAGAATTGTACTTCCGTAAGTGACCGCTAGAGGCGCTGTGCACAATTCTCCATACAAATCATTTACGCCGTCGCTAGCGAGTACGGTCACTGTAAACTAGTGTAACTCAGACATGGTAGAGGTACAGTAGTAATTTACGACAAACGATGTATCGTTGTGAGTCTACTGTACGTTATGTTATGTGAAGGAAAATTGCGCACGATTTGCTACCATCTAGCGTAGACTAGCGGAAAAATAATTGACAGCTGTTTAAATAAAAAATTAGCCATCGCCTGACAGATGTCTCTAAAATATCGCATTGTAAAGTGAACCCTATGGGCATTTCTATTTTTCGTTGTAATTAAGAAATTGTTAACAGGGAGTTAAAATTAGTCCGTTTGGTTACGCACTTTTTCAAGTCTTTACAATAAAAAAAAAACGTAACAAACCACACAATTCTTCACTTATTGTTAAGCATTGTAGAACTTGTCCGATTTGTTACGTTTTTTTTTATTGTAAAGGCTTAAAAAAGTGCGTAACCAAACGGACTAATTTTAACTCCGTGTTAACAATTTCTTAATTGGGTACAACGAAAAATAGAAATGCCCCTATACAAGGTGTAACATTTATTAGATCAGTCAGTATGTCTTCTTAGGAACCACAGTCCTTGATACAATACATTTTATTAATCATAATCATAATCATAAGTCTTTATTGCTTGAAATAATGTCATAAAAGGTCTTAATTTAACAGATAAAAGTTCATCATTTCGCCAAAGAGGCATGCAATTAATCGGAAATTAATTATTATACTAATTATACTAATTATTTATTCATTTTAGACATCATGTTTCATAGTAACATTTACTGCTTAAGATCTACACAATCGATATCTAAATAGAAATAGTGTTAGTTTTATTTTTCAAAACATCCGGGTTCGATTCCGCAGAGTAAAGTTTTTTTAATGTATGAATGCAGTTTTCCTTGTTTCTAAAATCGATGACATGGTTCCTGAGAACAGATCTTCGTATGTCTTATAGTTTCAGACTTTCCCATACAGACCGATCTAAATGTTACGCCCTGTATATGGCCTACAGATATATCGGATGCTACTTGAATTGACAAATTCAAAATTGACGCAACTACGCTCGATTGCACTTAGTTATGATCACTGATGATCATTGATCAGCGTGTCTTACTTTTTCTATAATATCAACAACTCAAAGAGAGTCACTGATCTCCCGACCTTTAAAGGAAGTGTAAACCCTTTTCTTGAAAGCGTCGACGTCATAATTGATTGTGTTGTAAACCCCCAGGGCGCGGTACGGGCGCAGCGTGACCAATGCGTCGGCGGCCGAGCGGCTCCGCGGCGTGCAAATGGCGGTGTGCCACGACTGCAAGGCCATGGTGCTTCAGATCATCAAGTCCAGCCGGGCCTCACGTTCCGCCTCACGCGACCGCGCGCTGAGGCACCTCACGCTCGACCTCGCGCCCGTCTACACTGCCGACTGTTAGCTGCACAACCTTCAGTGACTCTAAGGGCCTCCAAAGACGGACTGCTTTGAGCAGACAGTGCCAACAGCTTCAAGCGATCCCTGTTGGGTGCTCTGTAGTTTCAGTACAAAATTCAGAGCATTCGCGTTGAAGTCGACTCCAACCGCAACACGAATGCTCTCATGCCGTTGGTGTCGACTGCTCTAAGCTGTCTTTGGAAAGTCTAAGCCTCGTTTACACGGTGACCAGCAAAAGCATGCCAGGCTAGTTCTACTAACGCAGGGATCACCGATTAGATTCTACATTAATTTAAATTAAAATTACCATCGCGGTTCCTCTCTAGGTACCTACTTGAGTTTATTAAAAATGTAATTTACAAAAGTTACTTCGCTCGTCTGTTGTCGAATTGATGGCAGGAAAGACAAATCGCGGGATACATTTTACGTACTCAGTAATATTAGTTAGGTACTGTTTATTTAAGGTCCGCACAAAATAGGTCTGCGGTCCGGATCCATTTGGCGACCCCTGCATTAGCGTTGCAACCGCTAATCACTGTCCTGTCGCATATTGAAGAAATGAGTCATACCGATCGAAAGTTTTTTATAAAACGATACGGTGTGCTTGCGGTACAATTTCTATTTGTTAACATCTCACGCTAACTGTACCTTATTTCTTCGATATACGCGACACTAAAGTGATTGCGGTTGACACGCTAGTAGAACTAACCGACAGTAGCACGACTGCGGGTGCTCAATCGATAACTTCTATCTCGCCCTACCAGCCCCGCAATGAAATGCTACTGGCACGATTTTAAAGGAACCGAGTAGAGGTCCTTAGGCTGGGTTTAGTGCTCGACCGACGGCGCTGTCATCGACACAATTCGCTGCGACGCAAAATAAAACTGTCTACGTTCTTGGCGGTGAATATTTCGGCGACGATAGGTAATCGAGTTCGAAGACATCTTTATACTTTATTACCTTGTTACTGTATGCCTTCTGGCAATTTTGTACATAAGTTCAAATACGAAGTGACAGCGACAAGGTAGTAGTGTAGACATCTTTGACCTGGAACGTACTCGATCGATGGACTTTCGCGCGACGGCGTAGCATATCATCTGCGCTCTGTGATCAGTTCAGAAGCCGGAATTTATGCGGCACTTTTGAGTTTTGATAACTTCGACTTTTGATATTTATAATTATATCGACGATACAGTACAAAACGCAAAATCTAAAAAATCTAAATCTATATGGGTACGTTGCTAACGACCTATTTTAAAGTTAACTAAAGTCGATATGTACATTGAAAGTCGATAAGACAACTCAAAAGTGCTGCAATAATATCGATCTCTAGATTGATAACATACTGCAGCGTTTATGGACTGCTGCGCTGCGCGCTAGTGAAGACCACCAGTCGAGCTCGCCGATTTCCTCATGCGTTGCGGTGGTATATACATATTTACGTATTCAGTGCGGCGCTGGCCAATCAACGCGTAGGTACGCCGTACATACTAAGTATGCCGTCAACGAATTAGGTACTTAATGCTTGGTCACGACCGACGATAAGGGCTTACCATACACGCTGATTGTTGGTCGAGCACTAAATCTAGCTTTAGTTTCGGCGAAGCTACGATCATTGACCTTGAAGCGCTTGGTAACTTAACCCTTAACCACCAACAACTTAGAAGCCCGTTCTTGGGGTGTGTACAAGAAAATACATCGCTATATTATGCGTCTTGTCCATTCGACTACAAAAGGATGTATACATGTCACCTTATAATACAGTTAAAAGTGGATACGTATCTTTGTAGTCGACTATTCTATATGTATAAGTACATTGGTGATGAAAAGGTTATCGTTGGCAGGTGCTTCGTGTCAGGACTTAGCTACGGCGCTCTGCGTACATCTGAGTGTTGGAGTAAGATTGAGTAGTCTTGAGTGAATAACACTAGATAACGATCAACAACTACCTACAGGAAGTCTCTTGGTACTTAAGTGCAGCTGTATTAGTGCAAGGCACCCATTACATGTTAAAAGCATGGTACAAACACCAAGGGGTAGTGTGTGGTGGTAAAATAATAAGCCTTTGGTAATATCACTCAACTCAAGACAGTACTCAAGATCTTACCGTGTTTAAAAGGACCTATTTTAACTTTGCTCTGTGACTAGTCAGTCTTACTCCAAAATACTATAGCTATCTTTATATAGACCTATGAGAATAGAATGAGATCTGAAGAGTGGCCACCATGGTTACTCTCGCTAGTGGTAGTTTATAAAAAATCCTGTAGGTAAGAAATTGTCAAGCGGCAGAACCAAGTGTAAATACAAACTTGATTTAAATTCTCTAGGTTTTATTAATATAAGTGCTATAAGTACTCAGATGGACGTAATATACGGCGATAGACTTGCTCGTTGAGTGATTAAATTCATTATTAATATTTGAGCTGCTATATTAAGATTTAGATTCTGGGCAAATTTATACACGTTTCCGTAATAGTAAAGCGCAAAATCAAAATTTAATTGTGATCCCTTGACTTTTTCATCCCTTCTCTTTTGAAAATATGACATTTTATTGCAAAAATAATTGCTTTAGATTTAAATTATTCGACATATTTCTATCCCACATGCGATTTCCAACCCAGACAATAAACAAAAAGTGGAGAAAGATCTGATTCAGAAATTGGTTCTTCATAGTAGAAATATTAGGGTATAATAATGATACTCGAACAAGGAGCTTCTGAGGTTGTGTAGAATGTTGTGTTTCGTAGGCGGACCACACTTGTTTTAACCTAGACAATTGACTATTGACAATACCTACCGTATGACTTTTTGACAGACTCATACCTGAATACTTTAGTTATCGCACAAATCCAACTATCATTTTAATCAAATTTAAATACCTATTTACAACAAGAGACATTCTCACCCAGATATATTTAATAATATAGTTAATAATCGAAATCTAATGATATATTCCAAAATAACTAAAACATATTTTGTCACGTATTGTAATAGAAAATAGAAATATTTATAATACTTACTTATACATATTTTTTTCCAAATGATAGAATGTTTGATGTTTCAAAATGTCTATAATAATTGATTGTGAATCAAAATAATCTGTGTTCAGAAATAATAATGTGCTATGATCGTTATTGTGTAAAGAAATTTATCGTGTACATAGATATATGGATATTGTGAACTGTCGCATGCAAGTAAGCATCAACATGAAACTGGCCGACGAAGCGATCACAAGTAGAAGCTTCTAGCATGGACGTGACTTTTAATGGTCAAGTCTAATGATTTTTAAGCAGTTTTCTGTGCCATAAAATGATTTTTCATAAATTCATCAGATTAATGGGAGTATCACCCTGAATTCCCCCTCCACGTCCCCCGATTAATATTAGTTTTAAGATCGCACCAACAAAGAACAAAAATACACACGTTGTAAAGTATCACTATTTATTATTTCCTCGCTTTTGCCATCTTATTTATAAACGATGAAGGACGCCGGCTTCCAATTTGACAACGTTGAAAATATCAACATAAAAAAATATTAAGCGTGTAGAAAAAACTTTGATGAATTAGGCGAAATCATCCAAAATCCCAGTGAATTAAGGATTTATAATTGCCGGCGTCATATCAAGTCTGATTGTATAAAAGTTAAGTATAAGCTTAGTTTCTCATTCCACTATCATGCCTTAGTTTTATTTAGGTATAAATTAAATTATTTTGCCAAATATGTAACCACTTTCGATATTCTCTTGTAAATATAGCTTTCTAAAACGTCCTCTATTCGGTTACTTATCCTTATTAGTGTTAAGTTTCTTTAGCAATGTATTTGTTTAGATATGGCGTTCCGCGCTGAATTCCTTCGAAGATTTGCATTCCCTCCGTTATTGTTTAGTTCATTGTTAATAATATCAATCACAACCATTATTATTAGTTAAACTTATCTCAGAGGCAGTTTATTTTACAGGCATCAAAGGTCTGCATTGCATGGTCAAACGAAATCAGGCCTATTTTTTAGATTATACTACTTATGTATTACAACGTAAAATGTTCAATAATTATTATAAAGCCGTGTTTACATTTAAAGAACAAACTATTTACCATGTGATTATACTGTTGTGGTAACTATCTGATATGTTTAAGGTAAAATGTGAACCCGGTTTTTTATTTATCTATTTAAAATTAATGTGCAAAAGATCAGGAGATAGTCGAATTACTTACAGATTCTTGTAAATGAGTGTAAATTGTAGTAGTCTATATTAGATGTTACGTAGATTGTAACTATTAAAAAATATACCTAAAATAAAAGAGGAAATAAAACGATATCCAATAAATAATTACAAATCGCATTGGCATTTTGTTTACCTTTCCCTTGGTGCAGGGCCAAGAATAAATTGCGTCTCTACAATGTCTATTAAAAGTACTTAAAGCGGGGTTTACACGGCTGACTAAACTAAAGCCACACGATTTTTGCCGCGCGGCTAAAATCGACCGTCTAAATGGCAAATTCTCCGTCCGAATTGCCATTTAGACGGTCGATTTTAGCCGCGCGGCAAACATCGTGCGGCATTAGTCACCCGTGTAAACCCCGCTTAAGTACCTACTATAACTTCGACGCAATATTAAACTAAAAAGTATGGAAGTAAATGTGGCTGCCTAATAGGGTTATGATGACCACCAATCAACTGACATACTTATAATGAGCTGCCAAAATTCAAAATACGATTCTTCCTCTTCCATACATTTTGTAAGACACGTTACTACTCCAAACTACATAGTTACTTACAGGTCAACCTAATAAAAGCGTGTTAAAAAGCTCTTATCTCAAATCAATGTGCAAACTGAACTGAACCATAAGCATAGGGAGTAAAGTTCACTTAGTAAGATTATATGTTTAGATACGAGCTTTTTTAACCCTTTCAACGCCAAGCCTCGACAAAACGTAAACCTGCTTTGAATCTTATGTCATTGTGTCAAGATCACTTTGACAATGTACTTTGTGACACCTATATGTGCCGTTGGCGTTGAAAAGGTTAAAAGTAGTGGCAAGTTTTGACGTTACCTATTTGCCAACTTAATCGACAATACTGTAATACAAAAACTAACCTACTCGCATCCGCATAAGAATCAATTTCGTTCATAGCAAAAACGATGTGTGAAGTTCAAAAGGTAGAGTCGCGTCTTGGAATTATTGTTTTATGGCGTTATCTACGTTTTATTGTTGTAAATGTACTATTCGCGACAAAACTGCTGAACCCATCTAATTTGGCACGCAGATAGATTTGTATATGGTGGAAGAACAAGGGCTGGGTTAACTTTAATCACTGAAAGCCGAAAACGTAGGTTTTACCTGTAGAGGTATTGAGGAAAATAACGCAATAAATATTTATTTATACAGCATATTTCGACTGTAACAACAAACAGTACCGAAACTACAAAATCCAAATTTAGCAGATTCTAAAATTCAAAATACAAATTTTGCAGATTCAATGCTGTATGTTGTGGCAGTCCATTTATGCTGTTCCGCAATCAAACTCAACTTAGTTGCGAAATGCCAAAGTTTTGAACTTAATGGATAAATATGAACTTCAGCAAAGTAATGGCCCGACTGATTAAATACTTTTTGTGGCCGGCCATTGCTATGCGCGAGCGGCGGTGTGCTCCATTTTAGAACGTTACTTGCAAGCAAAAAAATAAAATTCAAATTGATCGCATCACATTTATTGATTGATTTCTATTGTTGTAACATTAGGATAAATTATCCTTATTAAATAAAATTGTCTACAGCCGCCTCGCCGCTTTGCAGGTAGATGCTTTTCTTAAACAGTACTTGCAAAGCGGCGATGCAGTTAATAAATAACTCGCTTAACCTACGACCAGGAGGTTTTCATCCACAAACGTGTGCGGGGGTACTTCTAAGTTGAGTGGGGCCGGACCCTTGCGGATGCGTCCGGAGGCGTCGTAGTGGGAACCGTGGCAGGGGCAGTAGTAGCCACCGAAGTCTCCGGCATTGGCTACGGGCACACATCCCAAGTGGGTGCATACACCAATCACTACGAGCCACTCTGGTTGCTGGGCTCGTTGGTCATCGTGCTGTGGGTCACGGAGAGTTTCCACCGGGACAGCCTTCTCGGTGGAGATTTCTTCTGGTGTCCTGAAATAGAGGATGGAGGTTGAGTTAGTGGATACCTTACTAAGATTACAAAATTAGTGTGCTTCAGGCCGGCGATACAGTCAAAGAAACTGAATCTACCAGGGTGAAGACATAGACATAGACATAGACATAACTTTATTCGACATCAAAAAAGAAAATACACTGACTAATACACTGAGAAAAATAAAAAGAACAATAATAACAATAAAAACAAAAAACATAATTATAGATGTCGAAAAGGAATTTGACTCAGCATAAGCTGCAGTAGATGCCTGCTACAGCGCTGATTTTCAGTCAAACCCTTCATATCCGTGCATCAAATTTGTTGGACCGGAATCAGCACAAACAAATTCTGTATAAAAAGTGTAAAATAAATAGATACATATATTATAGTGGGAGTTAGTTCTTTTTTATTATTATTTATTTCAATTATACATAGTTATACATTATATTATATACATAGGCATTTATACATTTAAGGTAGTCGCATCAGAGGTAAGAGGACTTGGCCTTTCCACCTGAACCCTTTTCATTGCAAATGTCATATTGACATTCCATACATCATTGCGAAATTGGTTGTGAAAAGGTTCCACACTGGTACACGATTCAGTTTCTCTGACTGTAAGTCACGAGATGTGTATAGGTGTACTCTCACAATTAACTCACAGCAGTAGAATGACAGCACCAACTGTCATTCTGTGAAATAATCATACCACATTTATTTTAATAGTTCTGTTGTTCTTCACGTAAAGTATGATTTGATCAAAGAACAAACGAAATATTTTATGAATACAAATCATTCTTTGCTAATGTTAAAAATATTAAAACGCGACACACGCAAACCATAAACAAAAAATATTGCGTATACAATATTATGTATCTAAACTAAAAAAAACTCAGCATTGCGTTTCCAGGCTGTGCTATTTTTTTTTGTTAAAAATTCATAAATCAGTTCAGTTCAAATAATCAAAACGAGGGAGACAAAACGGCGTTGAAATGACTTTCGGCTCTCTCCTGAAGTGTTTTGATAACTTGTGTAACTTAATTTTAATTTTATTAAAACCCACCCGGAAAAAAATCACTATTATACAATTAATTACTCAAATTAACTTAATTACGTTGTGCATTTATTCGTTCATTCGATAAGTAACATCACTATTTAAAATTCACCAATAATTGACAACACCAATACTGTCATACATACAACTGCAGTAAATTAATGGTTAGAGGATAATAGAACAATACTCTTTCGCGCCTTACTGACACTTCGCACACTACAATCAGGCGATTCGGCGTTCAGCTGTCTGAATGATGAAACCTCTGCCTTTAAAATTAAAAAAAAACTGTAGTGATAGTATGGGTATAAAAAAAAAATTAACACAGTTAAATTTCAGCTAGTTAGCTGAAATTTGTTAACACAGTTGAGCCATTAAATTGAATAACAAAACTTTTGAACATGCAAACTTGTTGGCAACCCCAACACAAATTGTTAAGTTGGCACTATTGCCCTTTGACTTTTTCTCTTTTCCATCTGTGTCATGGCGTCGAATAAATGTGGTTTATTGAATTGGTGTCTTTAAATTACTGAAACAAATCTCAAGCACGAATCCAGCCTCTCCACGAGCGCTTCGACATGGTCCTTCGATCCAGCAAATGAAGATTCAGTGATTTGAAGACATCCGATCCAGAAACATACGCCACGAGTGGCCCACGCCTACAAACCACGTGTCGGCCACCTAAGAGCAGAATTTTACACACGCCACGCCGCGTCGAGTGCATCCCACCCCGCGTGCAGTACAGTGCATTGTTCCACAAATATTTCCAGAGAAATTTACATACGCCGCGTCGTGCGTCACACGTGCGCGTGCAGTCACGAACTCACGAGTCAAAAGAAAAACGGTTAAGTTCCTCTCCAAGACAGCTACACCATGCAATCGCCAGAGGAAGCAGCGGCCAGAAAGGCCGATTTGGTCGCAAAACGCGGCTACGTGAAGGCTTCTCTCTCAAAGCTAGTGAAGAGTCTGCAGTCTGATGAGGCATCATTATCGACACTCAGCCGTCAAAACCTACTCGTCAAGCAAGAGCGACTAATATCCTTGTTCAATAGATACGAATCCTTTTGTATGGAGATTCTCGACGACGACGGCGACGACTACGAGGAAGCCTACACGCATGCGCTAGTGAAGCTGCGCGAACTTACTATGCAGCCACCAGCCGCGCCTACCGGCGCAGCCGCCGCAGTCAAGGAGGCTTCTGCTTCAACGTCGAGTGGTAAAACTAAGCTCCCTACTATTACAATTCCTACATTTACTGGAAAATGTCATGAATATAAGACATTCATAGGTTTATTCGAGTCTCTTATTGATAATGACCAGTCTTTGGAGGATATTCAAAAGCTATACTATCTAAGGAACTATCTCGCAGATGAGCCTTACGCTCTTATTAAAAACTTGCCTCTAGTGAGTGAAAGTTACAGTGAGTCACTTACCATATTGAAAGAAAGATATGATAATAAATTTAGAATAATCAATGAGCATATAAATAATTTGTTGGAGCTGCAATATATAACTAAATCTACTTCAACAAACATTAGAAACTTTGTGTGCAATGCAAAGCAAGAACTAGCTGCCATTAGGAACTTAAACCAATCTGTTGATATGTGGGATCCTATCATCTTGTGCATTTTGACAAAAAAGCTGGATTCATACACAAATAAAGACTATCAGCTAAGTCGTCAGGATGACAAGGAGCCCACATTGAAACAACTGTTTGACTTCCTAGACAAGCGAGCCCTAGCGTTAGAGAATGCAGAGCCTGCAGCCCGAGCGCCTCTGCAGCCGCGCTTGGAACAAACACATCGTCCGGAGCAGCAGCGCTTCGAGTACCACAGCAAGAAGAAGCCTTCATATCCTGCTGCATCCAACATAGCAGCTAGCACCTCTTCTTGCCTATATTGTAAGTGTGAACACAAGCTTTTTAATTGTCCCACATTCAAACTATTGCATGCTGGTGAGCGCATAGCGTTTGCAGCCAACAACAATTTATGCAATATTTGTTTGAACAAACATACACAAAAGTGTCGATACCACTTCAAGTGCAATATATGTAAGGGCAAGCACAACACAATGTTACATGAAGAAACAACAGCGCCCTCTGTAACTATGATGTCCAAAGTTTCCTCCACACAGGTTCTCTTGCCAACAGTTCGAGTCAAATTGATGACAAGCAACGGCACTGAAGTACTAGTCAAGGCATTGCTCGACAGTGGCTCACAGACTTCCTTTGCTACTAAAGAACTAGTAAGGCTCCTCGATTTGAAACCAAAAACTATAAATACAGGTGTCATAGGTATAGGCAATGCACACAGCACAATAAATCAATGTGTTCAGCTTGAAGTACACTCTTTGGTGTCACAATATAAAGTACCCATCACATGCTATGTTTTGGATCAAATAACTTCAAAGCTCCCTCAACAGGGCTTCAACAGGGAGAATATTTCCATGCCCACTAACATTAAACTCGCTGATGCAGATTTTGATGTGCCAAGTAATATACACATACTAATGGCTGCCGATGTATTTTTCCAGGTGTTGCTACCTCAGGCTGAAGGAGCCATTCCTCAGTCCCCAGCACCCAGCAGCCATCAGTCAGCACAGCAGTCAGCAGAGCAAGCAGCACACGCGAACAACAAACAGTTATACTTCTTGAATACCCAGTTTGGCTTTGTAGTCGCAGGTACCTTACCAAACCAGTGTCATTCACAACAAAATAAAAGTGTAACTTTGTTTTGTCGACAATGTGACTCAGATATCAGTGAAACTGTTTCTAAATTTTGGAAGACCGAAAGTGTGCCTGAAACCTTCTCAGAAAAAAGTTCTGAATTTGATCAAAGTGAACAGATTTTTCAAGAGACATTAATTTTAAAAAATAAAAAATTTCAAGTAGCTTTGCCATTAAAAGTGCCATTAAGTCAGGTTAATGAAACAATAGGCGACTCATTTAACCAAGCTCTGCAAAGATTTTACAATTTAGAAAAAAGATTTCAAAAAGAACCTCAATTATTTGAGCAGTACAAAGATTTCATCCATCAATATGTGGCACTAGGCCATGGTTCAATTGTGAACATTGACAAGTACAACCTCACTAAAGATCCAGTTTTCTTCTTGCCACACCATGCTGTGATAAGACTTGATAAAAAGACAACTAAGTGTAGAGTAGTATTTGACGCTTCTATGCTCACACGATTAAGGCGTTCACTTAATGACATTTTATTAAATGGCAGCGTTACACAAAAAGAGTTGTTTGACATACTTTTATTATTCCGTATAGGCGGTTATGTCTTCAGCACAGACTTGAAAAATATGTTTCGCTCAATTGAACTTGATCCTAAACACAGGTCTCTACAACTCATACTGTGGAGAGACAATCCTGATGAAAATATTAAATGCATTGAATTAAATACAATAACATATGGAATGAAATGTTCAACATTCTTGGCAACTCGTTGCCTTATAGAGCTTGCAAATATATATCAAGTTGAGTTTCCTGCTGCAGCATCAATCCTCCGCAATCAATCATATTGTGATGACATTTTAGTTTCTAGCAATTCACTAGAATCACTGAATGACATGAAAAACCAACTCATTCAGATTCTCGAGCTGGGAGGGTTTGAGGCACACAAATGGTCATCTAACTGCCCACAATTACTGCAGGATATACCACTTGACAGACAACACTTTGATGAAGTTGACTTGCAAAAACAAAACTACTGTCTCAAAACACTAGGTGTATCATACAACACCAAGACAGATACTATCAACATAACTAGCCCTAGTTCAACAGATACCGTCCCCAAAACAAAACGCGAAATACTGAGTCACATAGCCAAATTTTATGACCCATTAGGTCTGGTTGGACCCATTATTGTGTCAGCCAAGCTGATCATACAAAGGCTATGGTCAACCAAAATGGGATGGGATTCTTGCTTAAATAATGAATTAAAAGGGCTCTGGTTCGAATTTTATGAAAGCTTAACCATTATGAAACCTATTCAAATTCAAAGAAATGTTGTGACTGACACTGCACATGCCAGAAGTGTTCAATTAGTAGGCTTTGCGGATGCGGCCAGTTCTGCTGCGTACGGATGCTGCGTTTATCTGCGCGTTGTTGACGAAACAGGTATAGTAAAACAATCTCTACTCTGTTCAAAATCTAGAGTCAATCCACTGCATCAAAAGCTTACCGTGCCCAGATTAGAACTCAATGCTGCCCTACTATTGGCTAAATTAGTGTCAAAAGTTCACTCAACTATGAGTCTCAAGTTAAACATCAGTGATGTTCATTTATTCTCAGACTCTCAAATAGTTCTGGCATGGCTAAAGACTGACATAACTAAACTCAACATTTATGTTGCAAACAGAGTAAAGGTTGTTTTACAACACACTGAGAAATTCATTTGGTCATACGTGAATACGAGCGACAACCCTGCCGACTGCCTTAGCAGGGGTGTGCAACCGCATGAGCTCGACGGGCATCCGCTATGGTGGACCGGGCCCAGCTTTCTGCTAGACAGCACGTATCAGCTGCCTCGAGGTAACGAATTTGATGTACCCACTGACTTACCAGAACTAAAGGCTGGCTGCAATGGCTCTGGGTTCTCTGGCGCTACGGTGTGCTCTGTTCTTGAAGCTAATTCTTCACTATGCTTAGATTTCCTAGACAAATACTCTGATATCAATAAAATGCAACGTGTTCTTGCTTATGTATTGCGTTTTTGCAGCAATTTAAAGTCTAACAAAAATAAAAATCATTATTTGCTCACTGAAGAGTTAAATAATGCTATGCTAATGATTGTAAAGCATGAGCAACAAAAATACTTTAATGCTGAATTTAAATTGTTAACTCAAAATAAACCCTTAAAGGGTAGCTTAACAACTGTTAATCCATTTATTGATGACAAAGGGCTCATAAGGGTAGGAGGACGACTGGACTGCGCGACAATACCTTATTCGCAAAAGCACCCAGCAGTCCTACCTAACAAATCACGAATTACTAAATTAATAATAACTAGTGAACATATCAGAAATTTACATGCAGGCCCCAAAATCACTTTGTCATCAATAAATCAAAAATTTTGGATTATAAATGGCATGAGCGAGGTCAAGAAAACGACCATTAAATGTCTCATCTGTTTCAGACTCAAGGCTAAAGTAGCCGAGCAGCTAATGGGCTCCTTGCCGCACGATCGTGTAAACGCGTGCAGAGTATTTCAAAAGGTGGGTGTGGATTTCGCTGGGCCTATCTCCGTTAAGCAGTCGAGAGTTAGACGTGCCGTGGTCTCAAAGGCTTACATATGTGTGTTTGTTTGCTTTGCAACAAAGGCAGTTCATCTTGAACTGACCTCCGACCTAACGACACCTGCTTTTTTAGCCGCTTTAAAAAGATTTACTGCACGGAGAGGCTTGCCTAGCGACATCTACAGCGATAATGCCTCAACATTCAAATGCGCAAGGAACCAATTAGCTGAATTTTATAAATTGTATGGATCTCGCGAACACCAGCAACTGGTGCAGGCGTATGCAGCTCATCAGGGTATCAGATTCCACTTTATACCTAGTTACTCACCTGTGTTTGGGGGACTCTGGGAAAATTGTGTCAAAAAAACCAAATATTATCTTAAACGTGTTATGTTAAAGGCCTTACTTACCTATGAAGAGCTGTGTACTGTTCTAGCACAGATTGAAGCTGTTATAAATAGCAGACCGTTGACTCCTATGTCCACAGATATAAATGATTACACTTACCTTACGCCAGGCCATTTTTTAATAGGTACTGCCTTAAATGCTTATCCTGAAAAAGATGTAACTGATGTACCCATTAATAGATTAAAATTCTGGAACATTTGTTGCAATATGTATCAGCAATTCTGGAGAGTATGGCATAAAAGTTATCTAAATGTACTACAATCTCGGCCTAAGTGGAAAACTGTACAACCCAATATTCAGATAGGGTCTCTGGTCATTTTAGTAGATAATGATACCAAGCCTCTGTATTGGCCCATGGCCAGAGTCACAAATGTATTCCCTGGACTTGATGGTAAAGTAAGAGCTGTAGAGGTAACTTTGCCCAATGGCAAAAGTCATAGACGGTCTATTACTAAAATTTGTCTCCTACCTATAGATACAGATTAGTTGATAAGTTTCCATAGTAAATAGGTAAACTAATTAATTCGGATGTTAAATTTGTCATATTTACTAAAAATAATACAACAATTTTGAGACTGAAAATGCCATAGCGTTGTGTACACATATGTATAATTACACAACCTGTAAATGTTAATATTAAAAATAAGTAAGTGGCTGTGATGTAAATTATTTAATTCTGATGTTAGTTGTGCCATACTCATTAAATATAACACAGTAAAATTGAGACTGACGTTGTCATAGTGTAGTGTACAAGTATAGTTATATAACTTGAGAATGAAACTTGACTTGTTATGATTATGAATGTATAATGATTATTTCATTTTATAGTTTACTAACAGGGCTGTGCTAATAAATGGCGCTGGGTATTAAGAAATACAACTAAGTTGAGGTTTCAACAATTTATTTAGTTAATTAAGAAAATTTATGTTTCAATTTACAACAAGAATGTTGATTTGTTTCTTGTTTCGTTTGTCATTTGTTGCCATTTACAACAAGAATGTTGATTTGTTTCTTGCTGAGCTACTTGCTTGTTATGTACAAAGTTTTAAATACATACATATAATATAACTATGTTTGTCCGTTGTTGGCGGCAGCATGTTGGCAACCCCAACACAAATTGTTAAGTTGGCACTATTGCCCTTTGACTTTTTCTCTTTTCCATCTGTGTCATGGCGTCGAATAAATGTGGTTTATTGAATTGGTGTCTTTAAATTACTGAAACAAATCTCAAGCACGAATCCAGCCTCTCCACGAGCGCTTCGACAAAACTTTCAACATTTTTAATCATCATCATCATAATCTTCGGCCTTTATAGGCATAGTGTGGCATATAATGGTATACTCTCTGTAAGCAGATGTGTACAGATGTATGCGTCACAAAGTACAATGTCAAAGTGATCTTCACGCAATGACATAAGATTCAAAGTAGTTTTAAATTAATTTTCTTCTTTTATTTTCTTTTAGTAAATATGGCCGTGTTTCACGATAGGCCGATTTTTTTAAGATGGAGAGAGACCACAATAGGGATCTCTAAGGCATCGCTATGGCCACAATCACAATAGGGATCGCTATGGCCGTGTGCCAGGTGACTGGTGTAAGGCCGTGATCGTACCGTTGTACAAGGGAAAAGGGTCACAACAAGACTGCAAAAATTACCGGGGAATCAGCCTTCTCAGTGTGGTGGGCAAATTGTATGCTAAGGATGTGATTGAAAGAGTCATGAGAGAGATGGATGGAAAAATATGGGATGTACAAGCAGGATTCAGAAGGGGAATGGGATGTACGGACCAAGTCTTCTCCTTACGGTGCATAATTGAGAAGTGTTTGGCGAAACACCAAAAGGTCTACTGCGCATTCGTGGATTTGGAGAAGGCCTATGATAGAGTGGTTAGGAGTGAATTGTGGTCAGCGTTGTCCATACATGGAGTGAGTAGCGATCTGATACGAGCACTGAAATCTCTTTATGAAGATTCCAGTGCTTGCGTCAGAATACACGGGGCTTACACGGAATGGTTTAGCATCCAAAAAGGTGTTAGGCAGGGATGTGTAGCGTCTCCGTGGCTGTTCAATTTATTTATGGATAACTGTTTGACTGAGCTGAAAGAGAGTGATTGTGGACTAAGAATGAATGAGTTACTCGTCAAATGTCTCCTTTATGCTGATGATCAGGTCTTGCTCGCTTCGTCGGCCGAAGAGTTGCAGGCGATGGTAAATATTATGAATGGTGCTTTGGAAAGGAAAGGAATGAAAGTTAATGTAAGTAAGACAAAGATTATGGTTTTTGAGAGAGAAGAATGCATGACAGATATTTGTGTGCGGATAGGAATAAAAGAGTTAGAACAAGTGAAGCAATTTGTGTATTTGGGTACTTTGTTTTCTAGGGATGGGAAGTGTGATAGTGACATTGAAAGGAGAGTAAATGCAGGTAATAAGGTAAATGGAGCGTTGCATGCCTTTATGAACAGCCAGAGGGTCTCTCAGAAGGCTCGTCTGGCTGTGCATAGGGGGTGTTATTTCCGACACTTATGTATGGAAGTGAAAGCTGGGTTTGGCAGAAAAAACATGAAAGTAGGATAAATGCTGTGGAAATGAGAGCATTAAGAAGTGTGATTGGTGTGAACTTGAGTGACCGAATGAGGAATAGTCTAATAAGGGAATGTTGTGGCATCAAAGATGATGTTGTGACTCGTATAGAGAAAGGGATGTTAAGTTGGTTTGGGCATGAGGAGAGGATGGACGAAGGAAGAATTACGAAAGAGATATATAATGCGAGTGTAGATAGAAATATTGGAAGAGGGAGACCAAGAAGGACATTTCATGATCAGATTGGGGATGTCTTGAAGAAGGGTCAGGTCAAGAGTACCCGAAACCGGCGAGCATGTATGAAAAGACTAATGAGTGTTGTTGAAGCGAAAGATGTATGTCAGGATCGTAGCAGGTGGAAACAAATAGTCTCTACCTATCCCCTTGCTGGGAAAAAGGCGTGATTGTATGTATGTATGTATGTAAATATTATTTATTTTATTAGCAGTACGGCTGCTCACCAAATCTAAGATTATTTAAAAGCGAATAAGTTTTTCGGGTGCGCCGGTGGGATTCGAACCCACGTCTCCTGGGTATGCGCCCCAACGGGTGTTCTACCAATTGAACCACGTCACATCCAACCGACTCCCCCGAAATTCTTAATCGCTTACATACGCCAACAGTGGCGTGTGGTAACATCCATCGCAACTATTAGAAGCTACTGTATGTATGTATGTTAAATTAATTATAATTAATTAGGCTTGGTGTTGAAAAGTAAAAGAGACATCTATACTGTGTCAGCATACAATAATTAAAGCATGGAACTCAGAAGTCCCATCAGAAGGATATCAGGACATCATTATACGTGACATCAGGACATTGTTATCATCATTCATACCTGTGACGAATGAACAGCGGCTTGCCCCTCCATTTGAATGTAACGGACTTTCCTTCTGGGATATCGGAGAGCTTGACTTCAATCTTGGCCAAGGCCAAGACGTCGGCAGCAGCAGCCATGGACGACACGAACTGTGTCACTACGGACTTGGCGGCATAGGCACCAGCCATGCTGCCGGCTGTGAAAAATAAAAATTATTAATTTTAAATTAGCACCTTTAGGCTGCGTTTCCACCAGAGATGTACGAGGTAGCTAAGCGGTGCGAGGCTGTGTAACGAGGATGTGTAGCGGGCTCTTTTCAAATAAGCGGGTGGGGTGCGGTGAGGCGGGAGCGGAGCAACGTCGCCTAGCAACACATCCCTCGCAACACATTCCTCGCACACATTTTTCCCTTCTTTTGTTTTGTATGTACAAAAACCTCGCTCCGCTGAACTGTTTCCACCAGAGCTGAGCTGAGCGAGGATAGGTAAATGAAGTGTTTCTACTGGTTCATAACAAACACATCTCTCGCAACGCATCCTCGCACAGCTCCAGTGGATACGCAGCCTTAAACGGCTATTAGCTATTAAATAATTACAGTCATCACTATTGGCCTGCATACATCACACTGCTGGACACCGGCCTCCTCTCAGAAGGTGAAGGTGTAATATAGGTCTCTACCTGTACAATGTGAAGTCACATTGTTTTTTTTTACTAACAGCATTGTCAATCATCATCATCATGACAGTCTATATACATCCCACTACAGGGAACAGGCCTACTCTCAGAATGAAAGGGCTTGGGCCGTAGTTCCACACGGGCCCAGTGCGGATTGGGAACTTCAAGAAAACCATAATCTGATCTAGATCTGCATTTGTGGGAAACAACATGTTAATGTTTTTAAATGAGAGGTGATGAAAATTTGACTTAAATATAGTAGGTATGGCTGATTTAGTATTAATAGTGTGTAGTCTAAAGTCACGGACATAGCTCGAAGAATCGCTAGACTTAAGTGGCAGTGGGCAGGGCACATCGCCCGTAGAACTGACGGCCGATGGGGCCGAAAGGTTCTCGAGTGGCGTCCGCGGACCGGAAGACGCAGTGTAGGTAGGCCTCCAACAAGATGGAGCGACGACCTGGTGAAGGTAGCGGGAACGCATTGGATGCGGATGGCGCAGGGCCGATCTGTTTGGCGAGCCTTGGGGGAGGCCTATGTTCAGCAGTGGACGTCTTTCGGCTGAAATGATGATGATGATGTGTGTAGTCTGTAGTTCACTTATGTGAATAGGATAGAAGGAGCCTGCCTTCATGATATTGGTCACTTTAGTAGTTATACCTGTTGAAACAAGTGTCCTCCCTTTAACCAACTAACAGCCATTAGGATGGCTGATTCAATAATACTTTGAGGCTGGCATAGTCACACAGGTGCACTTAAGCCTCGAAAAAAAAAAAGAGAAAAAAAAAATAATAATAATACTTTGGCCCCGAGATACAGGCCTCTGCCTAGTTCGGGGTCTGCCGGATATCATACTACAATGTAATTCTCAATAATGATTTTATAAATAAATTTATTCTTATTTATTCTTATTCTTATACTCACCATAACATCTGCCTAGAGAAATATTCCTCAATTGTAGCTTAAAGTTTCTTTCATAGCTATTGAGGAAGCCGTGTTGTAAGCCGTGGTGTCCTTGTGGTTCGACCTATTGCCTCTCAAGCCAAGGGTTGTAGGTTTGAATCCGTGCTTACACCTCTGAGGTTTGTGGTGAAGGAAAACATTGTGAGGAAACCTGCACACACCTGAGAAGAAATTCGATGCTGTGTGTGAAGTTCTTTATCCGCACTGGGCCCGCGTGGGAACTACGGCCCAAGTCCTTTCATTTTGAGAGGAGGCCTGTGCCTTGCAGTGGGACGTATATAAGCTGGGATGATGATGATGACTGCCCTCAATATACCTCAAGACCCTTATTGTATAATTCTCATTCATACCAGTTCTCGCAATTTTTCCTCTTGCACTTTTATTCTACACTAGCTTTTGCCCGCGACTCCGTCCGCGTGGAATTAGTAATTTGGGCAGCTTATTTTTTATCCAATTTGCTTTTTCATCAATTATGGCTCTCCTTAGTTCCTTCCGGAAGAAGTGAAACTTCATAATAAACCAACCCGCTCCCAATCCGCTCCTAAACCGCCCCCCACCCGCTCCCAACCCGCTCTCAACCCGCCCCCAACCCGCTCCCAACCCGCCCTATCTAACTGGGCTATCTAACACTGAAAGAATTTTTCAAATCGGAGCATAAGTTCCTGAGATTAGCAAAAACCCCTGATTTTGAATCATTCTTCCGCTCCGCTCCTATTGGTGTTAGCGTGATGATATATAGCCTATAGCCTTCCTCGATAAATGGGCTATCTAACACTGAAAGAATTTTTCAAATCGGAGCAGTAGTTCCTGAGATTAGCGCCTATAGAAGTTTTACTTCAAAACCCCCGATTTTGAAACATTCTTCCGCTCCACTCCGCTCCTATTGGTGTTAGCATGATAATATATAGCCTATAGCCTTCCTCAAAACAAACAAACAAACAAACTCTTCAGCTTTATAATATTAGTATAGATACTGTTCTTTCTTAACACTTTCGATGAACAGTACTTTCAATTAAGGGTGGTTAAGCTATATATTTGGATGCCTATATAGGCGTACTGTCCATCAACGTGTTAACTCATCATCATTTGGTGCTTTTCCAGTTGGGACTCCTGACTATCAACCTGCCTTGTTTTTGTTGCATAGAGTAAATGATTAATGTTGTTATAAAAGGTTGGGACTTATGAGCCTAATCAAATGCGTATGCAGTGTTGCCATATCCATTTTATGTAAATCCGTAGGTGTAGGTGAAAAAATCCGCAGAATTCCGTAATTTACCCGAAGAAAAATCCGTAGTTCTACAGATTTTTTTTAAGTTATATTCGACTGTACCTTTACCTTTAAATGCTATTCAAATGTATATAGCGTGTAGAGTTAGTCCCCCAGTGGGAGCCCCTCTATCTGTGGCTGAATCTTCAAGTTAGTTGATCCAGTTCTAGGATTCTGCGCCTCTTAAGACGTCTTATCTGGTCAGGTTCAGTAAGTAAGCCTGCCAGCTGGTTTGGGTGGCGGTGTAGTCGCTTTTTATATTTTATCGAATATGACTGAATTTCTTCCTTCACTGTGTTAATCATTAAATTATGATGGACTTATGAGTTCTTAGTGAACCAAGGTGTGTTAGCAATTTGTTTGAGAATGCGAGTCTTCAGCTCTTTGCATTGAAGAGATGTTTGAATTGCATGCAGAGCCCCAAAGCTGGATGCCATATGTCCATATTGGTTTCAGGACAGTCTTGTATATAAGAAGTTTATTGTCAACAGACAGGACGCTGTTCCTTACGAGCAGCCAGTACAGCCCACGAAATCTCAGATTGAGTTGGTAATAGAAAATAAGCACAAATTCCAAAAAAAAAATTATTGTTAACCGATTTTTTTGTATTTGTAACGAAAATCTGTCACAATCATATGTACAACATAGATTGTACAAAGTATAATTCTAACACAAAACAAATATCCTGTTCATATGCTTCGGTTTCCTGTACATTTTGTTGCATTTTGTTAATTTTGCTAGTTATCAGCAAAACTAGTAGGTGAATTTAAGAAAAATGAGGCTAGTCTGAAATTCCGTATATTAGCCAAGCATTTCCGTAGGTCTGGGCACAAGGCCTAAAATCCGTGGATCTACAGATTTTTCCGTAGATCTGGCAACGCTGACTGTATGCCTTAGTTATATGCTCCGAGTTACCATCTACACTACATTGCTGAGGCTAAGATTTCACTGAGCAAATGTTTTACTAATAAGAATATATTGGTACTTGAAGTGCTTCAAAGTTCTGTTTAGTTTACATATGAACTTGACATACAAGTTTTTTTTTTGAGTACGTAATTAGACTGTACGGACACTCCCTTCTACTGTGACAATGCTAGTCAAATCTAATTCTACAATCTGCATAACAACAAGTACATATCAACCTCCTAAAGCTTGGTTATCTAATGTCACCAGTGTACACTAACCTCCAGCCATAAGGTAAGTGAAAGACTGGCGTCCATCTGCACTCTCCTTAGCCTGAGATGAAGGGTCCTGGGTCTCCTTGCGACGGTATGCGGAAAAGTCGGGATAGCCGATGTCAGTGTGCGCAAAACGTACTTGAGCTGGCACTGAAATTGACAAGTGTTATGTAATACGATTTTTCATCACAATAAACTACGCAAAAGGAATTTAACCATAAGCTAACGAAATACTAGGCTTACCTTTAGCACCAGCCTTGACCTTCAGGCCCTGGATAGGCAAGGATCCATGCAAAGATTGCACAGTCGACGTCTTAGGCAGAGGTTGGACCGTATACTTTTCGTTGGAAATAGGTACGACTACCAATGGTTTCAGCCCGTTTGAAACCACCTGGGAGGTGGATTTGAAATACGGAGCCAAATGCCCGGCCCTCACAACGGAAGTCATTTTGATACGCCTTCCTAAATCGTAGCACAATCGTTTTTACAAGAAAGCGCAAGTGCGCAAAGTATGATGGAAACGTCAAATTCGGAGTTGCCAGCTCAAACAGCTGCTGCAAGTCTCTTTTTTTTTTGTTATTATTGCGTTCACAATTTAATATTAAAGATTTACGTAGCATTCTGAATATTCAAAGGTCGCATTGCAGCCAGCAGTTTCTTGTAGTGTAAAAAAAATAAGATGAAATGTCACAAATCTCTGTGGTTTTAGCGGGTGTATATCATAGCTTCGACTACGTACATAAATTCATGCTATCGAATGTTCGTTGGCTCGACTGTTACTGGATCGAATATTCGCTAGATCGAAATACTTGTGGCCGAAATAAGTACAATCGATAAAATGTAATCTAGAATTATATGGTTTCAATCAGTGGTGTATCGAAAGTTCATTGGCTCGACTTTTACTGGATCGAATATGCGCTAGATCGAAATACTTGTGGTCTTGTACAGTCAGCGTCAAATAGTTCGTGACACTCAAAGTTTCCAAATAGTCTTTGTTACAGTTGAAATAAGATCGTATTGCGAACTATTTGGTCACTTTGGGTGTCACGCACGAACTATTCGACGCTGACTGTAGTACTTAAATAGTTCTATCTCGTATGACATGTTATATGTAAAATAATAATTGTTTATGTATAATAAAGTCTAATATGATTGAGTAATGAAAAGTTTTATTTAGTCACACTTTATTACTAATTATGTTTTTTTAGCGTCTGAGATCTTTTTGTGGGATGACAATTGATCGAAACCTCAATTTCGATTTGACGATTTATTGTTTATACGCTTTTTGGTCCAGCGAATATTCGATGCAGTAACAGTCGAGCCAAAGAACATTCGATAGCATGGTATTCCGAGAGTAAGTAATCGAAACTATGATATAGGTACAGTCGGTTTTAGCTTTGATTAAAAAAAAGTACTTAAGGTGGAACGGCACGCTCTAGGCGCGAAATTCAAAATTTTTACAGGTTTTAATTTATTATGGGTAAATGGTGTAACTGATTAACTTCATATGGTACTTGCGCTTGTAAAACAGTGTTATTTATATTATTGTGTAAAGCTTTTTAAGAATAAAACTGTTAGCAAAACACAGGGTTATTTGTAATTCACTTAAACTCCTACCACTTAAACAAATGTTTTTTGTTATACGACTTTTTAAAATGGAGTACATTTTTTTTCCATACACGGCACAGAGTATCGTAAAAATACAGGTAATTTCAAATTTTCAAAACGTTATTACACCAAAAATATTAAGTTATGACAAAAGTCGTAAAACAAAAAAGATTTGTTTAAGTGGTAGGAGTTTAGGGTTAAAAGGATGCTAGTGAATTAAAAATAACCCTGTATAAAAGTTGTCAAACATATAAATTCGGACTTTCAACGTTTTGACAACTTTTATTTGAAGTTAATAGTTTTATTCTTAAAAAGCTTTACACAATAATATAAAGAACACTGTTTTACAAGCGCAAGTACCATATGAAGTTAAACAGTTACACCGTTTACCCAAAATAAATTAAAACCTGTAAAAATTTTGAATTTCGCGCCTAGAGCGTGCCGTTCCACCTTAATAACTTTTCAATCGGCAGTCGTATATAATCGGTAGTCGTATAAATCGTTGAGAATTTATTGTAAAATTTGGAAATAAAAATTACATACAACACAGACAACTATGTATAAATAAATGAAGCCGTCACCCAATATGATGTTTTTAAAATATTGCTTTGTAAAATGAACTGTATAATATGAAAGTTTTAAGATTCAACTCGGCTGAATACATGGCTGTAGCACTACCGGAAGTTATAAATTCAAAGACAGTGAAATTGACGTAACTTACCGAGTTGAAGTTTATGAGCTTTTTTCTAAAAAAACAAGTCCAGTAACAAAGTTTTTTAGTTTGTATCATCGTTGATACATGTCATTTTACTCTTTTATTTCTAATCCATGATATCAGGCGCTTTCTCAAAAAGAAATTTCTTACCTACTTATTCACAGTACACTGGAAAGAAAACTGGTACATGGGACGCTACTTTTTTAACTATTTTATTGTTTATCTATATTACTCCTGTTTCATTAAATATGTTAAATAGGTACTGTAATTTTTTTCTATTTTATTTATGGCTACACCATATAATATTACAATACTCTTTGGGCTACACCCTAACATTGAAAATAAAATGCCTTGATTTTCAATAGAAAATGAGGGTTCGTTCAAAATTAAATAATAAAAATCACCTGAAAAAAATTCGTACGATCCTAACAATCAAACAAATTATGGTTTGATTTTTTGGTTTTCAAGTTTTTACTTTTTGTCATTGAAATTTACTTATCTTGATTTGGATATTCTACAAATAAAACTAAGAACATATCTACCTATATTCTATTTACAACACCAACAGTTTTCGATGACTGCAAGAATTAGCGCTATATCAGTTATATTTTTCGTCACATTTTGCAAAAAATATTAACACATTCTTTGTTATTTTAAGAAAACTTTCCTTGTCTAATGATAACACTTTGTTTCGCTGTAATGTTCGCTGTACTATTTTTTGTTGCATGTTGGGTATCTATATTTTTTTTATGAAGTTATAGATTTATAGTAAAATCACCATGGAGGCATAAGAAAGTTGTAAAAATAGTAAAATGAAATATCGTCAAAACCACAAGTTAAAAGTTTTATCAAACGACCTTAAGCTTTTTATTTTTTTTATATATAATTATGTTGCCAGCAAAAAATACAACACCGACGTTTCAGAAACTGTTTAAACTGAATGCAACCAGAATCCAAACGTCAACTTGACAGCTACTTCGGAGCCAAATGGTAAGAATTTTAAATTATTGTTTTATTAAAATAAATTAAATTTAATATTATCATATTCTTTCTTTCCAAATGCTTTCAAGCTCAGTTAAACTTCAAACTATATTGAAATTCCTTTAAATATGCTGTAGGTTGCTATTGTTGTATTGTATGAATGCTATTTAATTCTTAGTTACTTTTGTAGGATTGATCGCAGTTTTTCTTATTAAATTGTTAGAAAATTAGGCGCTGTTAGGATATAAAATTCTTATTAGGTTTTAACAAGTGCTGAAATTTTATTTTTTGATAAGAAAAATCGAGTTATACTCCTTATTTGGTTATTTGGTTTACCAAATCGTCCGACGCATTATTTCCCGTACCTACTAACTTAATTCCTGATGACTGATACAATGGTCGGTTGATAGTGTTAATTTGTCCGTAGCGGAATGTATTTAACCTTTATAAAATAGCTTCATTCTATTTTAGAAGCCTTTGGCACCAGTCCTTTGTTTTAAAAGTTAAATTTTTCTGTATCCTAAACACTGCGGCTGGCCTATGACTAATATAGTGGTTAAAAATCTTTATGTCATTAGGCAGTGTAGAAATAGCTACTTTTTTAAGTTATTACTACTTAGTCTTTAGAAAGGGTCCACTTTTGGTTGCAGAAAATTTGTGTTGTGTGTGCTGGGTATTTCGGACAAAAAAGTTTTTTTTTGGCACTTTATTCTTTCTAGGATTATCATAACCCTAATCTTGTATAACTAATATAAGCTACATGTAAGGTTAATGTAATGTTAGAAATATCATAACTACAAGTACTATACTGAAAGGCTATAGTCGGGTTTCCATAATAAGTCAGCCCTTACATCAAATAGGCTCGGGTTTTTTTTCTGAGTACCTCTTGTAATGAAGAATATTTCAGCCGAGTATGAACATCCTACTTGTAATAGTTTTTGACTTATGATTTTTTCAAGTTTTTTTTTAATGTTTATTTTTTCAGGATGTGTTCAAGCAATTTGCTTCAAATTTTGAAATGATGTTCTTTAGATAGATTTGCATCGCCACCCAAAAAACTAATACTAGTTATCGAATAAAATTAGAAAAAAAACACCAAATTTAAAAAAATCATTTTTTTTATGTGGTTGTGAATCTGTAACCTCTAGATTTTTTTCTCTAAATAGACCATATATTGGCCTATTACTTGCCTAAATCTTAAAATTTTCCAGGCGGTACTTGAAAGACACCGTTTGAATACAGAACTTGGTCACACATTTTGCTGATGTTTTGTAGGAAGTACTTAGTATTATTAGTATTATTATTAGTACTTTAGTACTTAGTATTATTATTAGTACTTTAGTATTATTAGGGGTCCTTATGGATACACTTCGACCCACAGGAAACTTTTGTGTGTTTATGCCTTCCTAGTGAGTACTAATGTTGCTATCCAATGTTTCAAGAAATAAAATAACAACTTCAATTTTTTGTTTTATGGCAACCCGTTGCTTTAGATAAGCAACCATTAGTACCATTACAACCAACTCTTGACAGCACAATACTGTATTAATTATACAACTTTATGTTGTACAATACAATACAATACAATGACTCTTTATTGTACACTACAAATAAAACAAGTACATGATAAGAAATATTATAATACCTACCACTTGACCACACCTTTGATTTGACCAGTTTTTTTTTTCTGGGGTTTTTTCTGTACTTACTTACTAAAGGTAGTTTACTGAATTAATACACACTGTTATCTTTCTTGATTTACTTATATCTACTTAAAATATCGGCGAGTGGGAATCCTGTGCTCTTGGTTTCGGATCAGTGGTGCCCATCGGAATAATAATATGAACGCTCGTATCACACGATAAGTTTCAATTTCGCGTGCAAGCAGTTAACGGTCGTAAGATTAGGCAAATTTTTATACCTAAGGTTTTTTTCTCAGAGTACGGCATAACCAAGTAGTTTTTTTTAATCTCCTATATCCATGAAGTCGGTTGCGATGTCGATTTAATCGAAGTATTGAAATACTATTCATTCATTGACTTCGGCATATAGTTGACATTCAACTCGTGGCCGGCCGGAACTGGTTTTCCGAGTGGCAAAATAGATTATAGATTATAATAAAGATTTAAGCGAGTCACACACTGCGCAGATGCGTTAAGATTTTATCTGCGTATATAGTATAAATCTTCCCAGGTGAATTTTTCGCTTCGAGCCATTACATTAAATTTGAACCTTAATACTATGACGATACCGTTTGTTTTGAAAGGTAAGGGCTGGAAGCGAAAAATTCACCTGCGAAGATTTAGGGCCTACGCTAGCTGACGCGGACGTCCGCTGCGTGCGCCCGCACGCGGGTCTAAAATGTACCGAGAATCCGTCGCACGCGCCAGCGCCACTTAGCGCTGTTCATACAATTTCTTATTAGACGCGCGCACGACGGGCGTCCGTTCCGGGTAATCCGCATCAGCTAGCGTAGGCCCTTATACTATAAAAACTTATCTGTCTGAAGGTATCACACACTGTGCAGATGCGAGGTGATACATGGTGATACATTCACTCTAAAATATCGGAGCTGAGTACACGTGTTTTGAGGTGCGGATTGTTTATACAGGATGTTATTTTTTAAAGGGGGCAAACGAGCATGAGGGTCACCTGATGGGGAGCAATCACCGCCGCCCATGGACATCAGCAATATTAAAGGTGTCACAGGTGCGTTGCCGGCCCTTTGAGAGATAGATAGGCTACAATGAATATAATACAAATAATAATAGTAGTAATAATAATAATAATAGTAGCATACAAATGATACAAATGATTTTGTTTATAGAAGATAACTACAAAAAAAAAAGAGATAAAAAATATAAAAACGTGCTCTTATTAACTATGTACCTACCTATATGTTAATAAAAATAACTAAAAAGATGAAAATCATTTAGTTCTGATAAAGGCCTTGTAATAAATCTTTGCATTTTTAACACGGTCTCGATTTATTTCAATAAAAGCGCGTTATACTTTCTTTATTTCTCTTCACGTCAAAATGTAAAAAAATGCGAAAATGCATTTCTACGCAAGAATGACTTGTTGTTTGCTTAAGTAGTACGTAATTTTTATATTTATTTTAATATACACTGAAGTTCCCAATCCGTAATTGGCCCGCGTGGGAACTACGACCCAAACCCTCTTCTTGTGAGAGGAAGCCTGTGCCCTGCAGTGGGACGTATATAGACTGGGATAATGATGATGTTGATGAAAGTGTGCCTCTGCGCAACCACCTGTATTTATCTGCAGATAAAATCTCACATCTGTCGATATAATGTTGATGCTCACAGATACCTTATGAACTTATGATAAAATATATATTAGCTGCGCTGTGTGTGGTCCTCCTTTGAATTGTATAGGGAGCGATATTGACAGATATGCGTTCAGATACAGATGTCTTACCGCATCTGCACTGTGTGTGACTCGTTAAATGAACATCGCAGATACGATTAAGTTATCTGAGCTGATATATTGTCACGTGCGATAAAAAAAATTGCCAAATTCCGTAGTATCGGACACTAACGATAGACACTTATCGGACATACATCATCATCATTATCATCCCAGCCTATATTCGTCCCACTGTAGGGCACAGGCCTCCTTTCAGAATGAGAGGGCTTGGGCCGTAATTCCCACGCGAACCCAGTGCCGATTGGGAACTTAACACATACCATTGAATTTCTTCGCAGGTTTATGCAGGTTTCCTCACGATGTTTTCCTTCACCGTAAGGCTCATGAAATTTCAAATGTAATTTCGCACATAAATTCCGAAAAACTCAGAGGTGCGAACCGGGATTTGAACCCAGGACCCTCTGCTTGAGAGGCCTCGGCTTTTCCCTTTTATTCGTTATCCCGTGGGAAATTTTAAAAACCCTTATGCACCTCTATGTTCCTCAAGGAATATGTCTGCCAAATTTCAAGTTCTAGCTCTATTGGTTCAGGCTGTGCGTTGTCTCTTTGCAATCAGTCGTATTACTTTTTTTATACTTAGTTATAATAAATATACCTGGGCGACCGAGCTCTGCTCGGGCTGAAACTCGGTACCAAGTGTTTTCCGGTTTCCCAGAGATAAGACCAAGCTAGATCAATTTTTCATCCCCGAAAACACCCTCATACCAAATTTCATCGAAATCGTTGGAGCCGTTACCGAGATCCTGATTATATATGTGCGAGGGAGGGGGGGCAGGGGAGGGGGTTCGGGGGTTGCAAAGGGGGGATGAAAATTTCATTGATTTTGCCGTAGGATGCACCGTTTTCAAGATATTTGACAAAAATACCGGAGGGGTGAGGGGGTGAGAGGGGGGAGGGGGTGTGGGGGATGCGGGGGGATGCGGGGGAGGAAGTGCGGAGGTATCATAGGGGGGATGAAAATTTCATTGATTTTGCCGTAGAATGCACCGTTTTCAAGATATTTGACAAAAACACCGGAGGGGGTGGAGGGGTGAGTCACGTTAAACTATCGTCCGTAAACCGACTTTACAGGCAACCGGTTTTTCCTGTTCTTTGCTCCCAATAGGGAACGTGCACATAGACGGTGCTGCCAACTGGTGCCATAAGGGTGCCATCAATTAGAATGTTTTACCTTGATAAGTTTGTTTTACTGTCCGCATAGTGTCTCTTCTGTCGCATTAGTGCTGCCGCCTATAATGGTATTTAACTATAGTTAATGCACGTTCCCTATAATACTTTTTCTTACAAAAAAGTAACTTTTTCCCACAAAAGAAGAAACTTGACGTTTTCTCATGAAAAATAAACTTAAAAAAAAAACTAAAAACCTTAAAAAAAACGTGGAATCGAACCGAGGTCGGCTGGATCCGTGACCACCCGATTTCTACTGTGCTATTATTATCTGCTCGCAGCCGGCGAAATTTAGCTTTGTATTCTAATGCAAACAAAAATAGCCGGAAAACACGAGTAAAAGCGATTTTCTGAAAATGAAACATAGCTAGATCAGTTTTTCATCCCCGAAAACCCCCACATACCAAATTTCATCGAAATCGTTGGAGCCGTTTCTGAGATTCTGATTATAGGTATATATATCGAGGGGTGAAAGGCTAATGGCGTTATGCGACACTATGGGTGATATTGAGTATATAACTCAAAATGACTCAAATTGAGTATATAACTCAATATCACCCATCATCATTCATCATCATCATTTCAGCCGAAAGACGTCCACTGCTGAACATAGGCCTCCCCCAAGGCTCGCCAAACAGAAATCACCCATAGTGTCGCTTAACGCCATTAGCTTTTCACCCCTCGATATATACAAGAATTGCTCGTTTAAAGGTATTAGATTAGATATTTACATGGAAACACATTTACGCCATGTATCCTAGTCGTGGTAGTCTAAAGGCCCATTTACATTATATAACTTTCTTGCACTTTTCATACAATAAAATAAAATTGAGGCAATAAAACAATGCTCAGTCTAAACCTTAGAAACCCTAGGTTTAGACTGAGCAATATTTTACTGCCTCAATTTTATTTTATGGAAAGTGCAAGAAAGTTGTATAATGTAAATGGGCCTTTATGGTGTGACTTATGGCATCTCATGCTGAGAGTCGGGAGTTCGAGCCTGGGATAATACCTGAGCTTTTCAAAATGTATGTGCGAAATTACGTCTGCAATTTACCATGATCTTTACGGTGAAGGCAAACATCGTGACGTAACCTTCACACACGACGAAATTCAATTTTGTATGGGATAATAATGTTCCCTATCCGCACTGGGCCCTTATGGGAACTAAGTCCCAAGCCCTTTTATTCTGAGAGGAGGCCTGTACCTTGCAGTGAGAAGTATGGAGGCCGAGATGATGATAAATGGTATTTACGCCATTGAATCTATTTATTCTCTTATTTTACCTAACGGTTACAAAAAATCAGTAGGAAATTGATAGGTATTAGAGTTATTAAAATATTTCCGGATCTATCGACCAATGGCGGAGCTGATTGCATCGAATGTGACGCAAACAAAACCGCGGTGACCTTTGCTAATAAATATTAAACAGAAGTTTAGGTTATTTTCAAAGACGCACGGTGTGTATTGCATAGTTGGTAGCTCAAGTCGTAGTATTAAACCGTCAGTTTTTTAGGGTTCCGTAGTCAACTAGGAACCCTTATAGTTTCGCCATGTCTGTCCGTCTGTCTGTCCGCGGCTAAGCTCAGAGACTGTTAGTACTAGAAAACTGTAATTTGGCATGAATATATATATATTAGTCACGCCGACAAAGTGGTTAAATAAAAAAAACTAAAAAATTTTTTTTTGGGGTGCCTCCCATAGACGTAAAGTGGGGGTGATTTTTTTTCTCGACTAACCCTATAGTGTGGGGTATCGTTGGATAGGTCTTTTAAAACCATTGGGGGGTTGCTTACATGATTTTTGTATTCAGTGATTTTTTTGCGAAATATTCAACTTTAAAGTGAAAATTTTCATTAAAATCGACCGTCCCCCCCCTCTAAAATCTAAACTGTTGGGTGGAAAAATTTGAAAAAATTCAAAAAGGTAGTAAATATATTAAATTTACAAGGAAAATTATAGCGGCTAAGATTGCTTGGGAATTATTTGTAGTTTAATAGTAAATAGTAGCCTAAGGTATTAAACATACCGTCACTACTTTGAAAAAGCTCGTATCTCAAATCAGCATGTAAACAAAACTGAACCTTGACATGCGCGTTATAAAGTTCACTTTGCCAGATTAACGATTTTGAGATAAGAGCTTTTTTCAAAGTATTGACGATACCTAACTTGGAAGATTCCGTACACATACGAAATCCTTACAAAAATTATACTTGATTTTTTCGTAATGGCTACGGAACCCTATCTTGGGCGTGTCCGACACGCTCTTGGCCGGTTTTTTTTTAATTATCCTGCTTTTGTGCCCCACCGCTGGACAAACGCCTTTCTTCTTTTTCTCCACTCTCGCCTATCAAACGCGAGCTCTTGCCATCCTACGTGATAAATATCTAGGTCGTCTCTCCATCTCCGCTTCGGTCTACCTCTATTACGATATCCATCGCTAGGGACCCATTTCGTAACAACTTTGGCCCAACGTACTGGGTTTATCCGACAGACATGTCTAGGCCAGTCCCACTTCAACTTGGCCGTCTTTACGCCCACGTCAGTAATAGGAGTCTTAAGCCCAGTTTAGACCTACAAGAAAAAAAGTGCAAGTTGCGTTACATTGCGGTCTCCAATTAACCACTTTAAACACGTTCGCTTTGCGGCCTCGCAATGTATTGCAACTTGCGCAATTTTTGATTTCTGGGAGAGCTACACCGAACGCACAAAACATGAGGTATGCGTAATGCATTTTGTATACCTAAATTAAAAAGGGAAACGTAAGAAAATCGTAATCGAAAAGTCTTAACTGACTAATCAACGCTCAGCAATCTCTCTTATCTGGTTGAAATTTTGTCCAGAGGATTTTCTTTATGATTTAGTCTAGGAATAAAAACGGATTTTGCGAAGTTTCCACGAGATAAGTCGTATATTTAAATTCGGATTCATGGAGAAAAATCGTTAGGTACGTTATGTAGAGAGTCAAAAGCATAAATATGTATACAGTCATCACGTCAGAATATGTAAACATCAACCTTATGGTTGATGTAATAGAGCCGTATAGATGTTTTTGACCCCTTGTTAACGTACATATATTTTTGCACTTGACCGTACAACGTTATGGGGACCTAGTGAAAAAGGGGTTAATTCTGCAGAAGTTGAACAGCTGATTTCGACTTAACCCCCTTTACACATAAAATAGAAAATCGCTGTTTAATTTCTGCAGACTTAACCCCCTTTTCACATAAAATAGAAAATCGCTGTTTAATTTCTGCAGACTTAACCCCCTTTTCACTAGATCCCCAATTACCAATATAGTATTGATGACACCGAATTGGCATTGATCACTTTTTTACAATGTGGTCTAATTCCAAAACCATTTCGAGGAATAGGTTTATTAAATCATTTTATAACATTGTAGTAAAAAAATATTAAATGATCGTGTGTATTTTTGCAAAATAATGTTTGACCTTTGTTTGACCTTTCTGTGGGCATTATAACTTTGAAATTCTTTGCAACAAGAAAAAAAAGCCGTCCGTCTAGTTTCTCTATACTATTCTCTGTCACTTCGACGTAGTTATCACCTGTCAGTTTAAGGATACTATTTTGAAAAACATTCTTCACGTTTTTTATATTTTAATAATGGATTTATACAGGAAGTGTTTCATTCCTACTTGTGGAAATGATTCTGTCAATACCCCAAACAAATTAATTGTTCGCATTAGAGAAGATTTACAAGAGAAGAGGTGCCGCAAAGTTAATTCAAAGTTTACAAGATGTACTTATTGTTGCGAGGATCATTTTAATGTAAGTATGGATTAAATCCGCCAAAGAACTTTCAAGGGAACACTCCTGACCATTTTATTTTATACGTACAAAAAATACTATAGCCGTAAATCGTTGTTTTACCTATTCTCTTGGAAGAATCGGCAACTCTAGTGTTATTGTTATTGTAAAGTGACCATGGAAAGTGACATTGTCAGATGACAACTAGGTAACCATCGATTGTGACACATTTTTTTGTCATTATGTCTGTGGTTTATACACAGATTCAGCCACAGCATGTAATTTACGAGAAGTCGTATCTCAAATTTTCAATAAATTATAAAAAAATATTGGAGTGATGAATTGCTGAAATATTCAAATTAGTTTCTTAAAATGCTCTATATTTTCGATAAAAAAAATAAAAAGGGGTGGTTACAAAAAATGAACAATCCCAATTGTTTTCGACCACTTTAAGAAAAAAATCTTTTATCAAAGAATTAGATACTGGAATCCATGTAAGAAAGTCCTTGCGACCTGTTTGTGAACTGATTAATCATTGTTGTTATATTATTTACTATATTTCAAACTAAATACAAACTGAAATATAGATGCACAGAAAAAACCCCAGAAAAAAGACCAATGCTGGGAATCGAACCCAGGTCCTCAGCGTTCCGTGCTGTGTGCTTTACCCTTACACCACCACTGGTCTAGAGGTTAGCGACGAATCTTTCCCATACATACATACATCATTCTCATACATTTAGACGACCAGATGGCCTAGTGGTTAGAGACCCTGACTATGAAGCTTGAGGTCCCGGGTTCGATTCCCGTGTCGGGGCAGATATTTGTATGAAAAATACGAATGTTTGTTCTCGGGTCTTGGGTGTTTAATATGTATTTAAGTATGTATCTATCTATACAAGTATGTTTAACCGTTGCCTAGTGTCCATAACACAAGCTTGCCTAGCTTACTTTGAGACTAGGTCAATTGGTATGAATTGTCCCGTGATATTTATTTATTTATTTTATTTATTTATTTATTTATACATCGTACATTTCAGTCTGTTATAATCACGTTATGCAGTGATAAAGCACTCATCTATGTTTATGCCCTCTACCGAGAGACTTTAACACTCCTTCGGAGCTACCCGCTCACCAGGACCAAGAGATGGCGCTACTGTGCAACTTTAAACAAGTCAGATATGAAGTATCTTTTTTATTTATTTAGAGGTAGAGGGCATAAACATAGATGAGTGCTTTATCACTGCATAACGTGATTATAACAGACTGAAATGTACGATGTATGGGAAAGATTCGTCGCTAACCTCTAGACCAGTGGTGGTGTAGGGGTAAAGCACACAGCACGGAACGCTGAGGACCTGGGTTCGATTCCCAGCATTGGTCTTTTTTCTGGGGTTTTTTCTGTGCATCTATATTTCAGTTTGTATTTAGTTTGAAATATATGGTTTCATGGGATGACCGTAAAAGTAATAAAAAAAATGAAGTTGAAAAAATAAATAAAAAAGATACTTCATATCTGACATATTATTTACTATTACTACTGATATAAAAAAATAGTCAAAATTTCCATTAGCTAAGGCTGTGAAGGCAGGCTGTCAGCATAGATTAGGCGATGTTCCCGGACGCTCGCTACGTGTCTGTACGGAGTCTCATTCACCGCCATTCCCATTCCACCAACGACCGCCGTCTGATTTGTTATTTGCACTAATGCAGTGTTTATTGTTTTTCTTCACTTAAAATTACATTCGCGTATCGACGCCCATTTATCACATGAATCGCGACTGTAAATTCCTAATAATGGCACCGCTAACGTTTTTGAACGCAACTGGAGAAGCAATTACGATTCTAATATGCAGATGGCGTTGAGATCGGCGCGCGACGAGATATCTAATAGATAAAATGTTTTCAATGAAACAGTCATTAGCATAAATTAATTTTTAAATGGCCACATTTTCCACGTGGCCTCGAGTTGCCTTCAACGTGTTGGTTATAAAAAAAAATTCATGGCCACCACTGCGCTTTGTTGGCCTATGTCCGTGAGTTGTGACACACACATGCGGACGTTTACGTTGCGTTGTACAGAGCTCGTTCACGCACACATGGAGGCAAATCCTTGACGAGTCTACTCATACTAGCTACAATAAATAACGCATTTAAGTTGCGTGCGCCTCGTAGATAGCCACGTCCGTTCATTTTGCATAGAATTATCCTCTTCAGCGACTCTAGTTTCTGTTAATAGTTAAAACACCGCACAGATTGTCAACTAAAGGTTCTCTTAATTTTGGATAGGGCAATCGAGCGACGTAATTTATTTGTGATTTTATGAGAGTAATAATAATTAATTACTGTACAAGTGTACGTAATAATGAATGTGAATGTGATAGAGTCCCCAATTTGAAACTGAAAAAACGCGATTTCCTAAGATTAATGGGTGTTCTTCAAGTTTATAAAAAGTGCCTATTGGTATTGAAATTTTTATGAGCCACAGGTGTCCAATAAAAAATACCCACGCCTCATTTGAGCGGATAACATAAGTTATCAAAAAGTAGCGCAACCAGAAGCATATCTATTTTTAATCGCCATGGATGACCTTAACTTGCATATTTAAATATTTCCGTGCCGCTACTATGCGTAGGTACTTCGTTATCACGCACAATTTGGTACACGTAGATGAATACACAATTTTCATTTGAAACTATAAACCGCAAACGCACACACCAATAAGTGTTGCACGTGTGCGTTAGGTGGGTGTGTGCGTGCGAATAATATATCGGTGAGTGAATAGATGGCGCTAGGAGTCGTCGATCGTTAGTCTCCAGTCTAAGATGCGATGCGTTTCAGTATGAATAGAGTTAGAGTGGGTTTAGATAATGGCAGCGATGCGCGGGGCGCTATTGGGAGGGACGGCCCAATTTAAAACGCGGCATTCGCCATTACACAATGAATTTATTGCCGTAGCATACGGCTGACACATATTGCGTGCATGACATGTGCGCCGTACCCTCGAATACTCCAACAATTAGCGGTTAGTCCACGGCTTATGTTCTAAAACAAACTTTATCCATTTGTAACAATCAATCTGGTTGAAGTATACGTTCTCATTAAATTAGCGAAATTGAATTGTAGCGGTGGCACTTGTGGAAAAGATTTTCGCGGGCTTGCTGCTTTCCAATAAATATGTTTTATAATGAATGACTGCGAATGTCTAATCTGGATGTATAATTGAGGCGGACTGCACTGAGTTACTGTATATTGTGATTTCGGCTTGGCCGGTGTCCAAATTGAGCGGTCATTTGGCAAGTGTTCTGTATCGCTGACACCTGTCGTCACAGAGTTTTGTCTACTGTTCCCGCCTTCCTGTAGCCTGCGAGTACCCGGTTCCCTTACATTCCGCTCGGCGCGGCTCCTAGAAATGTTTGTTCTTATTTAACCATCCACGCGGCTCGACTGCGAGCCAAGGGCAAGGGCGCGTTGTTTATTTAATTCCGTTACATCACAGTGGTGACTGAGTTCATGGTTTTACAATTGATCGTCACTTAAAATATCGATTGTTTCCAACGTTACACAATTTTAAATATTCGTGTTCATCAACTGTTTGTACTGATGCGTTATATATTGCGGGATCTGATTGCAAGTTTACCTACGACATCGAGTACCTCATGGGGATGAGTATAGGTTCTTACCCACCCCAAGGTTAAGTTAAGGTTAAGTTAACACCAAATGTACCCGAGATCATCGGCCACAAACGTCCGGGAAGAAGTTTTTTTTTTTGCCATTAAGTTCCGGCCTGCATTGTACATCGTGTATCGTGCCAGATTTATGTATGAGCTATAACATGGAATTTGTCCTATGTATCGTAAATAATGGGGCTGAGATCGCTTCCGGCCAAATGGGAAGTGAGAGACTTATTTTTCGTCGCTTAGCTAGCAATACCGCACATGTCAGAAACTGACTATATGACACTATACTCTTCTGATAAAAATATTGTGTAAAACTTCATATGGCCAATCTCTGACTTGTGCGGTATTGTTAGCTAAGCGACGTTTTGTATCTATTGATCATGTGCTTATATGACATAAAAACCCCGGATGGCTTGTCCCTCATCATCATCCAGCCTATATACGTCCCACTGCAGGGCACAGGCACATGAATAAAAAAACGAACAGAATAAAAGCTACCGAACAGAGCTCGAAATTCTTACCTATTATCATAGGGTTGTCACTCGGTAAAAAAAAAATATGTCAAACCACTAGGCAACCACGGCGTCACTACCTATCAATCTGGCCAATGGAACTCAGGTAGACTTGGTTGGGTGGTTAAGGGCCTATACTTGTCTATATGTAATTCACGGTGACGGAGGCAAACTTGCAACCAGATCCCGTACTATGATACGTACGCGAGAACTAGTTTTTGTGAATAGTCAGGAGGGATGGCAGATAAAAAAGGGAGTGCTTCCTTTAAAGACTGCTCTGGTCCTCTCTTTTGTTCGTTCATGCCTTCAAGTAAGACACAATTGGCGTACGTCGGATTGTCCTGTGATTCTAAGAACCGGTTTTGTGAGACTTTAATGGTATACGCATAATATGGATTCCATTGGGACCCCTATGTCTTTTTTACAATACAATATATTATCAGTAACCTACTTTTTAATACTGACTCGAGTCGAATTGCATTGCCTATATTCGATAACCCAAACAAAGGCCCAAACGAATAAACGTGCAAAGGCCCTTACACAAAAAATTTTTTATGCTTCTTATGCTTTTATATACCCTAAGTCACGTTGTGAATTTTTTTTAAGCCAATCCGATTTACGGTTTATGAAAAATATGTATTTAATTTTTATTCGTTGGTAATTTTCCATATAAATTAACACGAATAAGATTCCAAGAGAGTGTTACCGTTTTAACAATTTTATTACTATACACGAATAAACGTGCAATGGTTTTCTACATTAACTTTTTTTTATTTCAATTTTAGTAATACTACTTTGCACGTTTATTCGTATTAAACTTTGTTAGCAAGATTCGTGTAAACTAGCATTACACCTTTGATCGCCTTTCATCTTGTCAGCCAAATTTTAGTCATACTAGCTTTCACATACTACTCATTAACGTTTGAGTCAAGAATAAAAATCATTTTAATAAATTAACACGAACAAAATTGCAAACGCCGATTGCAAAATCAAATCAAATACAAAAATAGATATTAATGTACATTGCGCTTAAAGCAATTACACTTTTTAACACGAATAACGGTGCAATGAGCCATAACACAAAATGACCTGAAGATTTATGATTCGAATAAAAAAATAGAGGTTTTTCAGTATTTACGGGAAAATGGTTAAAAATAAGGAACAAATATTTACGCAGTTTTGTAGGTAATTTTGATATCTATCTAATGATATATTATAAGCATATATATTATTACTAGCTTTTGCCCGCGGCTTCGCTCGCGTGTACCATGAGTATTCCAAAAAACCAAGATATCAAGCAAGCAAGCATACAGGCAAGCAAGCATGCAAGCAAGCATGCAAGCAAGCATGCAAGCAAGCATGCATGCACGGAAGCAAGCAAGCATGCATGCATGGAAGCAAGCAAGCGTGCAAGAAAGCGTGCAAGTAAGCGTGCAAGCAAGCGTGCAAGCAAGCCCGACTAAACTTTCTTTATATACAATAATATAAAACCTATTATTACTTTCCCCTGTCCTGCATTAGGGTTAATTCAATGTTTTCTTAAACTTGAGTAACTGGAAGCGCTGTGTACCTACTTAGCATTGATATTATACATATTATAGTATCTTGTTAAGGTGTTGTATGACCTAACCGTTAAGGAGTTATACCTTCCATCATCAGCTCATCTGAATAACCAGAAAGAATACAACTAAAGGTCTATACGTGCATATGATATTTAAAGAAACTTCCTGTAACTCCTAACCGTTAAGGAGTTTAACCTTCCATCATCAGCTCACCTGGATAACCTGAAAGAATACAACTATCGGTATATACTTACCTATAATATTTGAAAAAATATCCTCAACTCCTAACCGTTAAGGAGTTTTACCTTCCATCATCAGCTCATCAACATAAGATGATGTCTACCAGACGCAAACACTTAAATAGCTTAAGAAAATATATGAAAAACGTAATGCGTGCCTACAAAATTTGAGGGTTGCCCTCGATTTCCCTGAGATCCCGTCATCAGATCCTGATTTTGTGACAATGGGACCATCTCAGGAGTATATTGTATTCTTTTGAATAAAAAAATAATTTTTATAATCGGTCCACAATTGATCGAGAAATCGGTGAACATACACCTACATAAAAAAATACATAAAGTGGAATGCATAACCTCCTCCTTTTTTTGAAGTCGGTTAAGGAGCCCTTTGCGGCCTACTTACAGTATAAACTTATGAATTTTGAAATTTTAGCTTTCTACAACCAGTAAAACGCAAAATCCCGTTTTTTCCCGTTCCCGTAAGAATTTCGGGAAATGCTTTCTTAATGCTCCCCTACACTCCCCAAGGAACCCACTTGCCAAATTTCAGCTTTATATGACCAGTAAAACGAAAAATCCCGTTTTTCCCGTTCCCGTGGGAATTTTGGAAAGTTCTCTTTCAATGCTCCTTTACACTCCCCAAGCAACCTACATGCCGAATTTTAGCTTTCTACGACCAGTAAAACGAAAAATCCCGTTTTTTCCCGTTCCCGTGGGAATTTTGGAAAGTCCTCTCTCAATGCTCCTTTACCCTCCCCAAACAACCTACATGCTGAATTTCAGCTTTCTACGACCAGTAAAACGAAACATCCCCTTTTTTCCGTTCCCGTGGGAATTTTGGAAAGTCCTCTCTCAATGCTCCTTTACCCTCCCCAAACAACCTACATGCTGAATTTCAGCTTTCTACGACCAGTAAAACGAAACATCCCCTTTTTCCCGTTCCCGTGGGAATTTTGGAAAGCCCTCTCTCAATCCTTCTCTACTCTACACTCCCCAAGCAACCTACATGCCGAATTTCAGCTTTTTTCGACCAGTAAAACGAAAAATCTCGTTTTTTCCTTATCCCGTGGGAATTTCCGAAAATCCTTAAAACCATTTTTTACTATTATAATTACCTACTTCTATGCCAAATTTGAAGAGTCTATTAATTATAGTTCATAGGATCCCGTTGAACTGAATATATAAATCCAGTTTTCTCCTTATCCCGTGGGAATTTTGAGAAATCCTGAAATTAATGTTTAAACTAATGTAATACCTACTTGTGTATCAAATTTGAAGAGTCTAGTTATTATAGTTACTGAGATAGGGTCACTCGGAATCGAATATATAAATCCCGTTTTTTCCCGTTCCCGTGGGAATTCCCAAAAATCCTTCCTTAGTGGATGCCTACATTGCATAAGGTATCTATGTGCAAAATTTCAAGTCTCTAGGTCCAGTGGTTTGGGCTGTGCGTTGATATATCAACAGTCATTTAGTTTATTTAGACATTTCAACCCCATCGCACCCCATTCAGGGAGATGGTATTTTACGTCCGCCACGTCGGATTTTAAAACCGTTGTTGTTTTCGTAACCATAGAAACAATACCCATGTTGATTTTCAGACTTTGTCCCCCCATTTCCCCCTTTTAGGGGTTGAATTGCCAAAAAACCTGAAACACGTGTTTAATCATTTATCGTTAGGAGTACTTCTGTTAAGTTTCGAATAAAATAGTCGAACTAATCTTGTTTCCCCATACAAACTTTGGACCCCCGTTTCACCCCCTTAGGGAATGAATTTTGAAAAATCCCTTCTTAGTGCACCCCTAGACCTTATAAGGAACCTACGTGCCAAATTTGGAATCTCTAGGCCCAGCGGTTTGGGCTGTGCGTTGATATGTCAGTCAGTCAGTTTCTTCTTTTATATATTAAGACTAGCTTTTGCCCGCGGCTTCGCTCGCGTGTACCATGAGAATTCCAAAGAACCAAGATAAAGCAAGCAAGCATACAGGCAAGCAAGCAAGTATGCAAGCAAGATTGCTTGCGTGACAATGGGACCATCTCAGGAGTATATTATATTCTTTCGAATAAAAAAAGGATTTTTAAAATCAGTCCACAATTGATCGAGAAATCGGTGAACATACCTACATAAAAAAATACATAAAATGGAATGCATAAGCTCCTCCTTTTTTGAAGTTGGTTAAAGAGCCCTTTGCGGACTACTTACAGTATAAACTTATGAATTTTGAAATTTTAGCTTACAACCGGTAAAACGCAAAATCCCGTTTTTTCCCGTTCCCGTAAGAATTTCGGAAAATACTTTCTTAATACGGGGAAAGTCCTCTCTAAATGCTCCTCTACACTCTCCAAGCAACTTCATGCCGAATTTCAGCTTTCTACGACCAGTAAAACGAAAAATCCCGTTTTTTCCCGTTCCCGTGGGAATTTTGGAAAGTCTCTCAATGCTCCTCTACACTCCCCAAGCAACCTCATGCCGAATTTCAGCTTTCTCCGACCAGTAAAACGAAAAATCCCGTTTTTTCCCGTTCCCGTGGGAATTTTGGATAGTCCTCTCTTAATGCTCTTCTACACTTCCCAAGCAACCTACATGCTGAATTTCAGCTTTCTACGACCAGTAAAACGAAAAATCCCGTTTTTTCACGTTCCCGTGGGAATTTTGGAAAGTCCTCTCTCAATGCTCCTCTGCTCTCCCCAAGCAACCTATATGCCGAATTTCAGCTTTCTACGACCAGTAAAACGATAAATCCCGTTTTTTCTTTATCCCGTAGGAATTTCTGAAAATCTTTAAAACTGTTTTTCACTATTATGATTACCTACTTCTATGCCAAATTTGAAGAGTCTAGTAATTATAGTTCATAGGATTCCGTTGAACTGAATATATAAATCCCGTTTTTTTTCTTATCCCGTGGGAATTTTGAAAAATCCTGAAATTAATATTTTAACTAATTAATTCCTATTTGTGTATCAAATTTGAAGAGTCTAGTTATTATAGTTACTGAGATAGGGTCACTCGGAATCGAATATATAAATCCCGTTTTATCCCGTTCCCGTGGGAATTTTGGAAATTCCTCTCACAATGCTCCTCTACACTTCCCAAGCAACCTTCATGTCGAATTTCAGCTTTCTACGACCAGTAAAACGAAAAATCCCGTTTTTTCCTTATCCCGTGGGAATTTCCGAAAATCCTTAAAACTGTTTTTTACTATTATAATTACCTACTTCTGTGCCAAATTTGAAGAGTCTAGTAATTATAGTTCATAGGATTCCGTTGAACTGAATATATAAATCGCGTTTATTCCTTATCCCGTGAGAATTTTGAAAAATCCTGAAATTGATGTTTTCATTATTGTAATACCTACTTGTGTATCAAATTTGAAGAGTCTAGTTATTATAGTTACTGAGATACGGTCACTCGGAATCAAATCTATAAATCCCGTTTTTTCCCGTTCCCGTGGGAATTCCCAAAAATCCTTCCTTAGTGGATGCCTACATTGTATAAGGTATCTATGTGCAAAATTTCAAGTCTCTAGGTCCAGTGGTTTGGGCTGTGCGTTGATATATCAACAGTCAGTCAGTCAGTCAGTCAGTTTAGAATTTTATATATATAGATAGATAACGGCTGCCAGAACTGTCAGTTATCTTTGTTAAAGTTGATTTTATTTTTCCTGTAAAGTTGTCGTTTTACGATTACACGTTTATTCGTCTGGGCCATCGATATTTTTCTGATTTTAATTAGCGGATAATATGTGATAGATAATTATCAATTATGTAGACACTTAATTGGAAATAATATTAAAGGATCGCAAGACTAGACTTATTCGTATTAATCAGTATTCAGAAATCAATACAACGTTTTTTAAGTTATCATATCAAAAGCATCACGGAAGCAATTTTTATGGTCTGATCTGGGGGCACGGTAGTGGCCCCGCCAAGTCGGGCCGAGCGAAGCGCAAGGGCACTACCTTTTCTCGAAGCGCTTCGTCGTTTTTTGAACCCTCATAACTTGGGTTTTTATGATGTGTAGTGGATTCATCCCTTAATTTGACAAAGTTTCTAAAAGTTTGTAAGTCAAACCCTGTCTTAAATTAGGACTCTAAAAAATTCTACATTTAAAAAAAAATACAAAAAGGTGGTATTAAATATGTGCCTTGTGGGGTAGTTATCTAATTAAGGGTTAAAAATATAAAGTTTTAATTAAATAGTTCTTATACTATAGATTTTATTCTATACTAGCTTTTGCCCGCGACTCCGTCCGCGTGGAATTAGTAATTTGGGCAGCTTATTTTTTTATCCAATTTGCTTTTTCATCAATTATGGCTCTCCTTAGTTCAACGATATAAAAAAAAATCAAATATCTTCAATGTACAGACACCGACTTGTTACAGATTTATTATATGTATAGATATAATAATGATATTTGAAAACAAAACCGATTTAGTCACTGACTCACTGATGTTCATCAAAATTCTTAGGATACTTCTTGAAGTCCTAGAAAGCTAAAATTTTGTATGTAAGTTAGTATTAGTACACAAAGAACAAAAAAAAAATTCTATAACTTGGCATTTTTTAAATGAAATTAAATGAAATAAATGGTTTATTTGCTAGATAATGGGTTAGATGTAATGTTACAAATAGGTATATTTTGAGGGCGCCAATATCTGCCAAAATCAAAAGCAAAAATCATAAGCAACCTACAAAAAGAAGTGAGAAGAAGCGAAGAAGTGAGATCCCACCAAAAATATTTTCATGTAAAATGTTGCTAAAATAAGACCGTATACCTTGCACTGTCAAAAAGTTATCAGATCTCACATAGAGCCAAGTTTCGAACTTTACATGCCCTAACTTTACAAGCTATTACGGTTCAAGAGATAGAGCTCTGTGACAGACGGACGGACGGACAGAGAGACAGACAGCGGAGTCTCAGTAATAGGGTCCCGTTGGCACCTTTTGGGTACGGATCCCTAGAAACAGTAGTTCGCAGTGCGAATAAAAAAAAAGATTGGATTGGCTTAACGACCGCTTTAGCCTAGTTGGTAGTGACCCTGCCTACGAAGCAAGAGGTCCTGGGTTCGAATCCCAGTAAGGGCATTTATTTGTGTGATGAGCACGAATATTTGTACCTCAGTTATGGATGTTTTCTATGTATTTAAGTATTTATTTATCTATACAAGTATGTTTATCGTCGTCTAGTACCCATAGTACAAGCTTTGCTTAGTTTGGGACTAGGTGATTTGTGTAAGATTGTCCTCTAATATTTATTTATTTATTTATTTATTGGTGATTTTTCAAGGCGCACGGTGACCCAACGTAGCCTTGCCCTCTTTCCAAAGCCTGCATAGTATGTGTACAATTCAACGGCATCTTATCAATGGCGCCGCAAACGCTCGAGATAGCGCATTATCATATCAACTTGCATTGTAGATAGCGTTGCAAGATTTCAGTGGAACTATTACTGATTCATATTAATCTTTGATACCTTTTTTTCGCGGCATTGGAATAACGGGTGCAAGTTTTTTTCGCTAACTCTTGTGGTACCTACTGAGATTTTGGGCGTAGTTTCACTGGGAGTTGAAAGGTCGGCGCAGACCAGATGCGTGTGCGTGTCACGCACCAGTTCTAATGAATGAAACTGTAAGAAAGATTGCACACCTTGTGCACGCATCTAATGTGCAATCTTTCTTACAGTTACATTTATTACAACTGGTGCGTGTGCGTGACCAAAGAGTGCGTGACGTGACACGCACACGAATCTATAGCTAAACCGTTTTTTTTTTTTTTTCCTCTTTTTTTTTTCGAGGCTTAAGTGCACCTGTGTGACTATGCCAGCCTCATTGGGAGACTCAATGGCCAAATTCATCAAACACTTCTCCCGCTATGTACAGATTCTCTGGCTGCAAAGGAATGTTTGATGAACCTGTATACCCGTACTGCATCCTCCGACACAGGACAACTCAAAACAATATTTACTGCCCCATTAAAAAGGTCCAAATCAGTCAAATATGTCTCACGGTTATCCTTGGTGTGTATACATTCCACCAAAAAATGTATCAAGTCCTCAATCCTATTACAATCCATGCACATTGGGGATTGGACAACTTTCATCATATTTAAAAATTTGTTCAATGGTACATGACCTGACCGCACTCGAAACGCCCACACAAGTAAATCCCTGGAGAGGCTGGCATTATCAAACCAGGGCACCCGGAAATCATAGCTAAACCGTTTAAATGGGTGTGTAATGATCAAAAATCGATCGATATAACATTTGATATAATCTTCTTTTCATATAACAACATTTGATATATTTTCAAATGGTATCACTCATTTGATATAATAAACGTTTGGTATAATTTTAAAACATATAATTTTATATGGTATAACGTTATTATATATTTTGTTGTTACATCTCGTGAGACGCAACCATTTGTTTTGTGTAGGGGGTTGCAGTTCTAACCTAACCTACTTTTCTGGCTTTAAATACAACCATTATTATATAACCCATCATTATATCTTATGAACGTTATATGAAAAGTTGATTATATCAAATGATAATATATTAAGTGTTGTTATAAGATTCAATAATTATATCAAATGAGCGTTATACCGACTTAAATTATATCAAAAGTTTTTATACCGATCGTTGCGCACCCCGTTTAAATGAGTCATCGCCCGCCGCTCGCCGCCCGCACCTCTCTCTCTCGGCCCCATTGTCGTCATACCCCCCAGCCCCTGTACCGCGAGGAAGAGGACTCGTTTAAACAGCCTAGCTGTAGCCTGCGCTGGCCTTAAACAACTAAGTTTAGGTATATTTGCTGTTTTATTGTTAATTATCTGTGTGATTAATTTACTGACAATTAGTTGAGTCTATAGAAAGATTAGCCAAATAATGGCGTTATACATAGGTACAGTCAAACCAACTGAATCCTTACCCAGTATCCTTTGATCAATTATAACTGAAGATACACATTGCCGAACAAAATCCCTTTCAAAGAATGTCCGAACTTTTTTATTTGTTTGCGTAACAATTAAAATCATCACCTACACAGAAATTTGAACCTAGTCTTTACTTCATTACAGTCGAATTTCGGTTGACACTTGACAGCTAAACTTGACAATTTCACGCAACGTACTGAGAAAAAAGAAGGCCACTTTTATCAAAGTGGCGCTCATTTGGCTCGGACATTTTCGGGTGCGCGACTGTGGATCTACAGTTATAATTGATCAAAGCCAATATCACAGTGACATCGCATTGCTTGACGTAATGACTCATACTGTGAAAACGTTACGTTCGGGCAGAAATCAAATGGTTTGACTGTACTGATTTCTGCTCAGTAAAATCTATCCCTTGAGAAGAAGTGTTCTTGGGGGTATGGGTTCCATGCACAATGGCCAGCATAGAAAAAACTTAAGCATAGAAAAAAAAAACAAACGACGCAATCGCCTCTCGCCGCTCTCCCGTCAAGCACTAGTAAAACCTCTAAATAAAAACCTCTTAGGCGTTATTCCACGATTTGCTCGTAGAACTTTCTAACCCATTTAAATTATTTCAAGGTCTAGAAACAATGAGCCTACAGTCGCTTACTTTTATACGCGTAACTTTTCGCTACCTTCACCTCAATTTGTTATGAATATTCTGTAAACAGAAAAAATGCTAAGTTTATTTAAATGTTTTTGCCTCGTGTTAAGAATATAGGTAATGCTAATGCTACAATGACAGCTGCCAAAAGAGTAGCTATTCACTATATATTAAATAGAAACAATGACGGTCAATAGGTTGTATTAATGTTTATCGGATCCAGTATTAAATTGAGAATGGGATGGAGAATATAAATCGTTGTCGACAGTCGACAAAAGAATTGAGATCTAAATGGGTGCTAAGCTCTGGATTATAATCCTGAAATTTTTTTATAAGAACATTTTTTTTGACGTTAACAGGACACGATGATCTTAAATAAAAATAAGTGCGATTGAGCACCGATAACTTGAGTGACAATGAAGATATCGAGCGGGAACGGAGGTCGTTGGCCGTCCGCTGCAACATGTTGGCCCGCAGGTTCGCACGGTGTACGAGAGAGGTAAAGATCACGCTTTTCAAAGCGTTCTGTGTCTCCTTTTACTCGTGCGCCCTGTGGGTGAGCTACACGCAGAGGGCGTACAATGAGCTCCGCGTGCAGTACAACAACGCGTTCCGGGTGCTGCTGGGGCTGCCGCGCTACAGCAGCGCGTCCGGCATGTTCGCGGAGCCGCGCACGGACGGGTTCGCAGCCGTCATGCGTAAGCGCTGCGCCTCGCTGGAGGCTCGCCTGCGCGCCAGCCCCAACCGCATCCTGAGCGTGTTCGCGAACCACTGGGACGGCCCCATGATGGCCCGGTGGACGTCCTTGCACGTATCACAGTGATGAACTGCTCGATTATTTATTTATTTATGTAGGTACAGTTTTGTTATGATTGAGTACTAACACTTTTTTGTATGGACCTAAGTCTGAAATAAAATTATTATTATTATTATAGTCACATCAATTTCGCTGTCAAATTTGAATTTGATAATTCGAGTAGCATATTTGACGTTTACCGGGTTAGTTTGATTCGACCCCAAATTGAGGCAATGTGTCAGTATCCTTGGACATCGCCGCATGCGGAAACCCTTTCTTGCCCAAGGCCAGAAAACCAGTTTTGCCGGACCGGTATCGCGGTATCATCAAACTAACTCGATGACTGTCACTACCTGGTGAGGTTCCATCAAAACTTTATTTCTTGTTTAGAGCCATTGTATCAATTCCTTATAGCAAATAAAAATATCAGTTTCTTGAAGTACTGCATAGAAATAGTAATTAAGGCTAACATTAAAAGTAAGTTGAAAATAGTAATAAGTATTCGCACTTACTTATGTATAGTGTGTCACATTTAGATCGGTCAGTATGGGCAAGTCTGCAAGTATAAGACATACAAAGATCAGGGCCCAATTGCATAACAAAATACAAACAAAAAGTAATAGTGAATTTCAATATAAAATAGCTAATACTATTAGTTTGTAATTTGTTATGCAATGAGGGTTTTCTATGAGAGGCTATTTGGCGCTAGTATCGTCAGGTCCGTTTGACAACTTTGACATTTGTTGTATGGATGTAACGTCAAATAGACCTTACGATAGTGACGCCATCTTGCGATATTCCTGTCAGAAAACCCTCATTGGGCCCTGTTCTTAGGATCCATGTCATCGATTTTAGTGACAGTAAAAACTGCATACATAGGTTTAGAAAAAAAGTTGTACCTACTCAATTCGGAAATCGAATCCGGTCGTATTAAAAAATAAAACTTACATTATTTCTATTTTGGTGTCGATTGTCTAGGCCATTCATAAGTATATTTAGTGTATATACAAACCGGATTGACTGATTAAGGAACTGTTAACTAGGGCTTCGCATACACAATGAAAAACCCTTACTCTCACGACAATATAATATCTAGGGAATGTTTATTACGACCATGTTATGTATGTTGAAGACAGATATTAATTACACTAATTTTTTTCTAATAATTACATAGTTTCAGCGTAAGAGGCATACAAATCCTGCGAGATGCAGACGCGGGAGTCGCTACCTCACTAGTGATTAACTAAATGATCCCGCACACATCTCTCGGCCATAAAAGACCACCTCGCGTCGTGATCTAGAGATTGGAATGCCGCGTGGCATATAAATTTGGCTTTATCCGCCAAGATTTGTAGAAACGCTTCCGCTTCTAGGATTCTTGCCGGCTTGATTGTTCTTGGAAACGAAAAAAACAAATAATATGTCGTTTACGCATGTTATGATAGGCAGTGGTTTTTGCTTGTTTTGAAATAAATGTTGTTAAGTATTTTTAGGATGATGTTTGGGTCGTTATAAAAAAAATGTTCACAATTAAGGGACTTAGTTATTTAAAACAAGACTGGATTGATTCCTTTGTGTAACGAATGTTACCAATATAGTTTGTATGACTTAACTGTCGCTACACAAAGGAAGCGATCGTGAATTTGTTTTCATTAAGCCCTTCATTATGTACAATTTTTTTAAAACGACTCGTAGCAACAAGCTAGATAAGTGTATAATCAATCTGACTATGTATATCGCGCTTCTAAACACGCAGAGTTTCACAGTTTTGACGAATTTCAGTGTTCTTGGCTCCTCAAATATTGATTGAAGTATATAAAAAGATCTAAAGAAACCTTACAAATTTTTAGTTTTTTGGATTTCGTCCTTCCCCGTTTCAGTTTGAGCAAAAATACTTTCGTATGTCCCTATTCCTATTGACGTGATATTTTATGAGCAGGTTCGATACTTTAGCTGATATGATGATGATGAATCTGTCCTAGTATTGTTTACTGTGGCAGTGCTAACCTGTTCAGCTGCTTTTTGACTGTATGGCCACATGTCCCATATACGACCCCTGTGAGATTAGGAACGTGAGATTGTGACGTACCTCACTGTGCGATGAAGTACATTCGGCGACAGTTTTTACGCAGTCATTAGCGCGGTACCATCTGCTCTGCACGTTACGTTGCAGGGAGTATGGAAGGAAGGAGAGTGAGCAATACTTATTGTTCAATCGTGTCAATCGTATTATAAATTGGCAGCAATCTAGCTGTCAAATTGAATGTCATTATGACATTAAGTTAGTTTTGATTTTGACAGTTAACGATATTTCATTCGAACCATCGACTTCGTAGTAGTAAGTTGTCGGTCTAAGAACTCTCTCGAAGACAGTCGCTCGTTATTCTCGTTTACGGAACCCTCAACCAGGGTGTTCACAAATTGCTTTCAAAGTGTCTAAAGTACTACTTAATACCATCCAAGTAAAGAACGATTGAGATTGCGTTCGTGCTGTATGTGGAGTTTAGCAGTAAGGGAAAGATCTACACTGGGCCCAGCTCTGGATTTAACCCTACGGGGCTGCTCGGACCACCGCCGCTTCAGGAGATCAGGTGAGCGCGATCGCAATCGAATATTTCCTATTAACTGTGTCTAATTTCAATCCAGGATCGTGAAACACACGTAATAAACCACCATCGTAGAAATACAGTCCACTCATAATTCGTCTTTCTCTACATTTCTCGGGCATCGTGCCACATTTTTTTGGTCATTCGAACGGATTTTATTGAAAAGTTCCTTTTGTCGCGATTTCTTACGTGTTTTTCTACGATTTTATTGATTTTATTTTTATATTTTTATGTTGAGGGTAGTTTGGAACGGTACCTTGGTTGAGATTTTACGTGTTTGTTATAAGTTGTACGGCCATCTTTTTCTTGTCGTTATCGTTCGTAAAGGTGGTACACAACTTATTACCATAGACTAAACTTAATTATCGGTTATTTCGTTGTGTTAGTATTTCACGAATCGGTATTATTTAAATTGTCGTTCGAATTAGGTATCTAATCTATATCGTATCGTTTGAAATGTCAGATCACGATGAAAATGTATGGTCGCGATTCTGAATTTGAAGTTGACAACAACAAAATCGCGCGTAACTATGCAATTATGCGTATTGAATTTATCGCGGAAACTAACTTGTTGGGATTTGAAGAAAGGGATTTAAAGGAAATATCGGATCAATTTCATGACGCGCAACGGAAAGTTTTGTCGTTGTTGGAACCGTCCGCGCGGACTGATGAAATGAAAATAACGTACGAGTTTGAGACTAAAGTATCCGATATTAAATATAAATTGCGCCAAAGATTGGTACCGCAAATAAGTGATTCTAAACCTTGTGTTGGTGAGGCAGTGATTGCTAAATTGCCTAAAGTTTCTATAAAACCATTTGATGGAACTTTGGAGAATTGGGTAAGTTTTATACAGTTGTTTAATTCTTTGATTCATAACCGGAATATCTCGGGAGTTGAAAAATTGCACTACCTTTTGTCGAGTGTGCAAGGTACCGCTTATGAATTAATAAAAAATTACCCACTTACCCAAGAAAGTTACCAAGATGCATATGATTGTTTATGTAAATATTTTGATAAGAAGCGACAAATTGCTACACATTATTATGAAAAGTTATTGTGTTGTGAACCGATTAGAACAAAATCTGCTAGTGACCTTGAACGTGTTTATAGAACTTTCTCAGAGAATTTATCGGTATTAAATAAATATAGCTTACCAGACAAGAACTTTATGCTTTTTCATTTGTTGTGGTCTAAGCTTGATAAATGCACTCGAGAAGCATTCCAACTTGAGCATAATAGTGACGACATCCCACAGTTTAGTGATGTTCAAGCTTTCGTTGAAAAACAATACAAAGCGCTTAACTTATCGATTATTTCGTTGTTGCCTACTACTAATAACTCTGTGGTAGTAAATAAAAAAGTAGGTATAAATAAACAGATTCATAATAGTGTGAGCAAAAATAAAGCATCGTTTGTCGTTTCTCGTCAAACTTGTAACTTTTGTAATGGCCAGCACAGTCTTGCCACTTGTAAGGATTTTTTAAATATTGATCCTAAATCTCGTTTTGATTTTGTAAAGGAAAAGGGTTTGTGTATCTTGTGCTTTTCGAACACACATCGAGTAAAAACTTGTCGTGCCTCTCGTTGTAGTGTGTGCCAGTGTTCACATCACACATCCTTACATTTTACTAGACCGGTGCAGACAGTTCCTCTTATGCCCCCTCCAGTGGAAGGCAGTGTGCCACATAGTTCGGTTAGCTCTTGTGGTAATACGGTTTTGACTTCACTGGGTAGTGAAAGTACAGTTTTGTTTTCAACTGCTAGGATTGAGATTAGGGATGCGTATGGTGACTTTAAGTCAGTGCGTGCGCTTCTCGATTGTGCTAGCGCCTGCAATTTTATTACTGAATCCTGCGCTAAGAAGCTAGGACTCAACATTCGTCGTGGTCCACACTCCGTAAATGGAATTGGAAATTCTGTCGCTCAACCGCTCGGTTCGCTATCGTGTGAAATAAAGCCGGCGGGTGATAAATATTTGTCGTCCAATATTAAATTGGAAGCTCTCGTACTGTCGTCAATATGTGCTGACCAGCCTAACCAACCTGTCGACTCGTCAAGGTGGTCTCACATATTGAATCTTCGGCTTGCTGATCCAGACTTCGCTCAATCTGGACCAATAGATATGCTGTTAAATGCAGACATTTTCGCGTCTTCGCTGTTGCCTGGTCTAAAGAGAGGAAAGCTCGGGCAACCACGAGCATTAAATTCTATTTTCGGTTGGATTGTTATGGGTGAGTGTGACACTAGTCAACTCACAGAAAGTACTGTCGATCGCAGCAATAATAACTGCCTTTTCGTGTCGAATCATTCGCCAATATTGTCGTTAGATAATTCCATTAAAAGGTTTTGGGAATTAGAAAACATTAATCCTCCAGTTAATTGTTTCTTGTCGAAGGAGGACCAGCGTTGCGAAGATTATTTTGTCAATAACCATTCTCGTAATGAAGAAGGTAGGTTTGTTGTTCCTTTACCTTTTGTCGACCCCACAAATAAACCTCTTTTTCACAACTCTCGCGAAATTGCACTAAAGCGATTTCTATCGTTGGAGCGTAAGCTCAATTCTAATCGTGACTTCAAGAAATCGTATGTCGATTTTATGGAGGACTATCAGTCCCGTGGTCATCTCGAGGAGGTGGATCCTCCTACTGCTGTTGTCGGTCAGTTCAATTATATACCTCATCATGGTATACAGCGTGTTTCAGTCACCACACCTCTTCGCGTTGTCTTCGACGCCAGCGCGAAAGACAGTAAAGGTACTTCGTTGAATGACACTCTTCTTGCTGGTCCTAAACTTCAGGCTAATATTTTCGATTTACTCATGCGTTTTCGTTGGCATGCCGTTGTATTCACAGGCGATGTGAAGCAAATGTACAGGCAAATATTAGTACCTGAAGAGGACGCTGACTACCAGCGTATCCTATGGAGGCCCTCCCCTGCTGGACCCGTGCGTGACTATCGTCTGTTAACGGTTACGTATGGCGTTTCCTCGGCTCCATTTCAGGCTCTTCGAACAGTGAATCAACTCGCTAAAGACTCCGCTGATAAATACCCTGCTGGTGCCGCTGTTCTTGCTCGTGATATTTTTGTCGATGACGTCGTCACTGGAGCGGATTCAGTTGAACAGGCTCTTTCGCTTCAGGCAGAGCTCACAAAAATATTATCGTCAGGAGGTTTCCATTTAAGGAAATGGACTTCAAACAATCGTACCTTTCTCGATAGCCTGCCACTGTCAGATTTATACTCTGAAGAGCTGAAGCATTTCGAAGAGCTGCCTGATGTCTCATTAAAAATACTGGGGCTCTTGTGGCAGCCTCGGTTTGATTCATTTCGGTTTCGGGTGGCTGAATTCGGTGAATGTCGTTGCACAAAGCGTACAATTCTGTCCGAAATCGCCCGCATTTATGACCCTCTGGGTTTCCTCGGTCCCCTTACGTTTTACGCCAAATATATTATGCAACTACTTTGGACCGCTGGTGTTGCTTGGGACGACGACGCGCCTTCTGATATCGCTTCAGAATGGCGGCGTCTAAAATCCGAATTGCCGTCGTTAGCATCTGTGTCCATCCCTCGTCGTATCGTCGGCCCTTTCGTTTTGCTACAGCTGCACGGCTTTGGAGATGCCTCTGAGCGTGGCTACTGCGCTGTAATTTATTGTCGTTTCATAGGTTGTCATGGATCATGCTCAGTCGTCCTTTGTTGTGCGAAGTCGAGAGTAGCTCCTCTTCGTAAGCAGTCCATTCCAAGATTGGAACTGCAAGCTGCCGTTCTTCTTTCCGATCTTATGAAGTCTACCACGGAAGCGTTGAAACCATTTTGCTCTGTCGATGAAATTTACGCCTGGTCGGACTCTAGTGTCGTCTTGTCGTGGATAAAATCGTGTCCATCGAAATGGAAAACATTCGTGGCAAATCGGGTTAGCCACATTCACGATATTATTTCTCCTGATCGATGGAGGCACGTCGGAACTCACTCGAATCCCGCAGACTGCGGTTCGCGTGGTCTTTTACCCACTGATCTCGTCAATCATGACATGTGGTGGAGAGGTCCCTCGTGGCTTGCCGATTGCGAGGAAAAATGGCCAGCTATCAATACTCTATCGTTTTCGAATCCGGCCCTACAAGAGGAGCAACGGATCTTTAGCCTTGTCGTGTCCAACGAACCTACTCTTATCGAATCGTTGTTGAACAAATTCTCGTCGCTTTCAACATTGAAGCGAACTTTATCGTATTGCTTTCGATTCATAGATAATTCGAGACAATCTGCTCCTGGAAAGCGTCTTAGCGGACCTATACAGTCTTTTGAATTACATAGGGCATTTAGAATTTTATTAAAGTCAGTGCAGGAGAGCGTGTTTTCGTCGGAGATTGAGCACTTGAAGAAAGGTTCTCCTAACTCGCTTCCAAGAAGTTTAAGAAAGCTGTCCCCATTTATCGATGAAGAGGGTCTTCTCAGGGTGGGCGGTCGCCTTGCCAATGCTAAGGTTGGATTTGAAGTCAAACATCCATTGCTGTTGCCTCGCTCGCATCGCCTCACTTATCTTCTAATCACTGAGTACCACACCCGCTTCATGCACCCCGGTGCGCAGACTCTTAAAAATCTTTTGTCTCGGCACTTCTGGATCCTATCGTGTAAACGCGCTATCCATTCCGTTATCTCGAGCTGTCTTAAATGTTTTCGTGTTCGTCCACACCTCGTTTCCGCCCCCCTTATGGGTAACTTGCCTTCATTTAGGGTAAACCAAATTAAACCTTTTTCGAGTTCTGTCGTCGATTATGGTGGACCCTATCTTATTGCCCTTGGGCGCGGTCGCGGTGCAAAAAGCTTTAAAGGCTACATTTGCGTTTTCGTCTGCACCAGCACGAAGGCGATCCATGTCGAGCTGGCTTCCGAGTTGTCGTCGGAAGCTTTCTTAGCTGCACTGCGGAGGTTTATCGCTCGTCGTGGTCGTTGTAGCCATCTTGTTTCAGACCAAGGTCGTAATTTCGTTGGCGCTAGTAATTACCTTGGTTCCATAATGCAACAAGCCGCGGCATCAGAGGAGATTAAGTTTTCGTTTAGCCCTGCTGGAAGTCCTCACTTCAATGGCCTGGCCGAGGCCGGAATTAAGTCTGTCAAGACACACTTGGCTCGTGTTATCGGTTCCCAACGGCTCACCTTCGAAGAGCTCTACACAGTGCTAGCTCAGATAGAGTCGATGCTAAATTCGCGCCCCCTGACACCACTCAGCTCGGACGCTAATGACCTCTCAGCCTTAACTCCAGGGCATTTCCTTACTCTAGAGCCTTTGTCGATCATGCCAGAAGAAAATCTCGTAGATTCAAATATTGGTGTTTTACAGCGTTGGAAACTCATACAAAAAATGCATCAAGACTTCTGGTATAGGTGGCACCGCGAATATATGCACACGCTACAACAAAAGGCTAAGTGGGACAAGCGTAGTTCCAACCTCACTATAGGAACTATGGTACTTATCGTTAATGAAACACTAAGTCCACTTAACTGGCCGTTAGGTCGCATTGTCGCACTGCACCCTGGTGCAGATGGTATATGTCGAGTGGTGACTGTAAAGACTGCAACTGGTCAATACAAAAGGTCTCTCTCAAAGATCTGTCCTTTGCCTTTGGCCTCAGACATATTCTAATTAGTTAATATTTTTCTCGCTTACACTGCCTTACCAATGCAAGGTAGTTGTAACTTATCGTAATTAGTTCGTAATCTTTGGTAGCATTAAGTTAAACATAGTTTCTAGTAACAACCTCCCAAGGTTTTTAGTTATCGTTTTTTTGTAGTAAATGCCGTGATACGTCCCGGTATACCGTCGCATTTAGGTGGGCGGAATGTTCAATCGTGTCAATCGTATTATAAATTGGCAGCAATCTAGCTGTCAAATTGAATGTCATTATGACATTAAGTTAGTTTTGATTTTGACAGTTAACGATATTTCATTCGAACCATCGACTTCGTAGTAGTAAGTTGTCGGTCTAAGAACTCTCTCGAAGACAGTCGCTCGTTATTCTCGTTTACGGAACCCTCAACCAGGGTGTTCACAAATTGCTTTCAAAGTGTCTAAAGTACTACTTAATACCATCCAAGTAAAGAACGATTGAGATTGCGTTCGTGCTGTATGTGGAGTTTAGCAGTAAGGGAAAGATCTACACTGGGCCCAGCTCTGGATTTAACCCTACGGGGCTGCTCGGACCACCGCCGCTTCAGGAGATCAGGTGAGCGCGATCGCAATCGAATATTTCCTATTAACTGTGTCTAATTTCAATCCAGGATCGTGAAACACACGTAATAAACCACCATCGTAGAAATACAGTCCACTCATAATTCGTCTTTCTCTACATTTCTCGGGCATCGTGCCACACTTATGTTTTGAAAACACAAGCCAATTGTTGTTATTTAACAATTGCATGTTACCATAATTATTTACTTATATTAACTAAAGAAGTACTTATATCTCTATATATCTCTGCCAAATGGTATAGCAGTTTGTTGGCAGAAAGTGTAGATTTCTCAATCACTACTTATTTTAATTTTTATTAAGTATGTTAACCCGATGCTGGTGTTACTCAACATAATTTTTATTTTAGTTTTTTAAACAAGCAATCCAATTATAACACTATTATTAGACGTCGATAGATTAAGAATGGAACTGACAAGTATTCCATATATTTACGTCACAAGCTTTTATTAAACTCCACAACGTATTTTTTTTTAAAAATATGAGAGGGAGGCAAACGAGCAAGCGGGTCATCTGATTGAAAATGATCACCACCACCCATAAATATCAACAACTCAAAAAGAGTCACTGATCTGTTGCCGGCCTTTAAAAAGGAGAGGGAATAAGGGAGAGGGAGGGGGAGAGGTATTGGGCCCCCGGCGCTCTCACTGACCGTACGAAACGCAGCAGGATTACTGCTGCTTCACGCCGGTGTTCTGTGAGAGGGTGGTACTGCCCCGGACGAGCCGGCCCATTCGCGATGCAGCGGCTACCTACAACATGGCTCTACCACTACAAAAAATCGTATATTTTCTTAGTTAGCTTTAAATTTTGCTCGTGAATTTTGACTCGCTTCCATTGGTCCGACTGTCTTTGTACACATATAGTAGCTCCAGTGACATTGGAACACGTAAACAATAGTAGCTTGTACAACAAGAGCATAAAACGAGCCATTTTACCCGAGAATCCGAGAACCACCCTAGTCGGTACGGCGAGGGTGGATAGACACGTCGAGGGAAAATGGGTTTAATGGGTTTACACTCTGCTTTTAACTTCGATTGCAAGAAAACAGCAACATTTGAAATAAATGGTCATTTACAAGCTTTTAATTTTCATGCATTGCAATTTTTATAATATTGTACTAGATTTGCCTAGTTTTATTAATAATTATAACTTTTATTACTTTACGTGCGCTCCAAAAGATCTTCTCCAATTTCTTCTTTAGCTTGTTCATTGCTTGCTACAAAGTTATCTCTTACTAGTGTTGAGGAGGACACGACTTGAAAAAGGGTTTGTAAGAGTAGCCTCTTTTTTGCACTCAACCAGTACAATACGTTTACTTTTAGTTTACCACTGACAGATGGCTTGCCTTCATTTCATTTCCAACTTTACCACCAAACAAATAAAGTAGCTATTACAAATGCAAACGTGGGTAACAGTATTCTAAAATTGGCTTTATTTGTAGGTCGTTAAAGTTGAATATGAAATGAAGGCAAACCATCTGTCAGTGGTAAACTTTATGTAATTTTACTGTACAATGTTCTTCTTCAAATGAGGCGAGGCGCACTGAAGCTTGGCGATACGTTTGAAGTTAAAAGTGCAAGTTTACCCCCTGTTTCACCATCCATTGATCAAATTTATTTGACGGATAAATGTGTTGCCGTCTCTGTTTGTTTTGTTCGAATAGACGAAGACGGCATCACATTAACGACCGCTTTAGCCTAGTTGGTAGTGACCCTGCCTACGAAGCAAGAGGTCCTGGGTTCAAATCCCGGTAAGGATATTTATTTGTGTGATGAGCACGAATATTTGTTCCTGAGTTATGGAAATTTTCTATGTATTTAAGTTTTTATTTATCTATATAAGTATGTCTATCGTCGTCTAGTACCCATAGTACAAGCTTTGCTTAGTTCGGGACTAGGTCGATTTGTGTGAGATTGTCCCCTAATATTATTTATTTTATTTATTTATTTATTTACATTTATCCGTCGGTTAAAATTAATCAATGGGTGGTGAAACAGCCCCTTAATGTTATTTTCGGTCGCACGCGCACGGAGAGTTACGTGACCGGCGCTGCGACATGAAATTTGAAGTAGTACACTTTAAAATGTTGATGTTGAGCCCCTTTTACATTTTGACGTCATGTACGGTTAGCCAAGGAAATGGTCTACCAGTTTTGACAAAAGTTTCTAAATAATTATCGCTAAGTCACTGTCATCATATTATTGATAGGGAAAATCGACCTCGTTGTACCTATCATGAAGTGCAAATGAGCTTCGACCGTAGGGTGGTAGACTTTGATCAATTATAACTGAAGATACACATTGCCGAACAAAATCCCCTTCAAAGAATGTCCGAACTTTTTTATTTGTTTGCATAACAATTAAAATCATCACCTACACAGAAATTTGAACCTAGTCTTTACTTCATTACAGTCGAATTTCGGTTGACACTTGACAGCTAAACTTGACAAAAAAAAAGAAGGCCACTTTTATCAAAGTGGCGCTCATTTGGCTCGGACATTATCGGGCGCGCGACTGTGGATCTACAGTTATAATTGATCAAAGGTGGTAGGCCATATTTTTGGCTGACTATGGGTCGAATATGTCCTCTTGTATGTCCTACTCAACACTATCTCTTACTAAAACGCCCAACGTAAAAAAATATTATGAGTTTCTAAAATAGACAATTTGTATATGCCTAGTTTATATGTGATGTTATGTTTATGTATAACATGGCATATTTAGAAATATCACCTCGGCCTTTCCTCGAACCGGAGCGCACTTAATTTTTTTTTGTATAATTGCTTGTTTATATTGCAAATATTTTGCATGCAGTTTCGTAGCACTGCTACGCTGTTTCGTAGGGGTGACGGCGTAGCTGCATTCGCTACGGTGCATCGGTGCAGCGTAGCGCATCTACGAATGCATTTCGTAGCAGGATTGCTGCAAAATAAATGTAACCGTTTCATTTTTTGTGACGATTTGTTTATTTTAGAAAGACTAGGTTGGTTTTATTAACGGAATTTAACGTTTTTTTTTTAATTTTGTGTATAACGTCACTTTGACTTTTGATTGTGAATTCTAAATTTCCAATTTCTCAAGTAATCGTAATAACCCTTGGTTGCCGTGGTCCACCCACTTAGTTCACCTAGGTGGACAATGTAATTAACTAGTAATTCGTTACATATGTAGAGCTTACTAGCTCACACTGCGATAACGATAATCATGTACCACCAGCAAAAAAGCGTCTGTTTGAATTGAAAATTTTAGTAAAAAAATCTTCTAATCCATTATTACTTTGAAATATTCTGTAATATACATAATCATTTATTTGGACTATCAATTTACTGTTCTTAAATGTGTTTTTTGAATAATTTTGAAGCGCTACTCATTGAGCGTCCTACTTTCAGTGTACGAATACTCTATTTGTTTTTGCGCAGCAATATTATAATTTTTAAATACTTACTTTATATGCATACTTAAACATTACGTTTACGACGGGCTTGTGCGAACCAGAGTTAACTCTATAGCTTAGTTAATTGCTAACCGAGGGTTTAGTTGTGTCTAAATGTATGGCACGATCATCACTAGCCTAGGTTTAACGACTTAATGTTTTAAATCCTAGACCGCACAGGCGGCCCTGAGTAAACTACTCTTTATCGATTCCCTAACACATTGCGTAGAAAAGAGCAATTTGAAAAACGGTCAAGTGTGAATCGGACTCTTACATGAAGAGTTCCTTACCTCCGTACAATGTTTTAAAAACATTTCAGTAAAAAATCGCCGAAATATAAACACTAAAAACGTAAACTTATACAGGGTTATTTGTAATTCACTAGCATCCTTTCAACCCTAAACTCCTACCACTTAAACAAACGTTTTTTGTTTTACGGCTTTTGTCATAACTTAATATTTTTGGTGTAATAACGTTTTGAAAATTTGAGATTTCCTCTTATTTTTACGATACTCTGTGTATTTGTATGGGAAAAAAGTGCTTCATTTTAAAAAGTCGTAGAACAAAAAACATTTGTTTGAGTGATAGGAATTCAGGGTTAAGAGGATGTCAGTGAATTACAAATAACCCTGTAGTAGGTAAACATCCGTCGTGGGCGGACCCACTATTTTAACCGATACCGGTATATACCGGGTAGGTTTTCCCCAATCAGACCACAACCCGACTGAGTTTCTTGTCGTTTCTTCTCAGTCGGGACTAACGTAATTTTTCCGAAACGATGTAGCATAAAAAATCCGATTGCTTGCAAATCTCTACTTAGCGTCCAATGTCCGAGTTCGGCTCAATAGGAGCACCCTTTGGCATGCTAAGAAAACCACCCTTTGCTGAGCTGCCCGTCTGGCGGCTCGCCCTCTCTCCGGTAAGCTGTAAAAGCCGTCGAGGCTAACAGCAACAACAGTTCAAAAAAAAAATTGCTTCAGCAGTACATATACTAATGCTTTCATACCCCCTCCATGGTAGCTTTAAACGTTTAACGCGACCTTTTTGGAAGTCGTATTAGAAGTTTCACTTCAAAAACACGTTTCTTGTATGACGACCCCCTTTTATTTTTAACTTTATTTTATTTTTAGTATTTGTTGTTATAGCAGCCACAGTAATACATAATAATTGGATTGTAAAGTCTGAATAAATAATCATTATTATTATTATTATAAGATAGAACCCTGTGACAGACGTACGAAAAGACAGACAGAAAGACAGCGGAGTCTCAGTAATAAGGTTCCGTTGGCACTCTTTGGGTACGGAGCCCTAAAAATTACCCATATTACTAGCGAAACGTTACAAAATGCTGCGCGAACGCAGGTCCCGGCTATCGAACCCGTGCGTTATTTCCACCGCGTGTTTTGGCGGCTGCGCCGGCGCACGGAAATACTCTAGAAATAGGCGCGGTGCCTACGCGCACTATTATCGGCTACTCGACCAGCGCAGTGTTTATGTACTTCTGGTATAATAATTTGTATTTTTTAACCCGTGATTCCTTCGACTTTTATCAAAAATCTTGATATGGATGTGGCACGAAAATCAGAGGCGAACGGCTTTTATTAACTTCAAGTACCTGGGCGACCGAGCTCTGCTCGGGCAGAAACTCGGTACCAAGCGTTTTCCCAGAGATAAGACCAAGCTAGATCAATTTTTCATCCCCGAAAACCCCCAAATACCAAATTTCATCGAAATCGTTGGAACCGTTTCCGAGATCCTGATTATATACACCGGAGGGGTGGGGGGGGGGGGGGGGGGTGAGAGGGGAGGAGGGGATGCGGGGGAGGGAGCGCGGGGGCATTAAAGGGGGGATGAAAATTTCATTGATTTTGCCGTAGGATGCACCGTTTTCAAGATATTTGACAAAAACACCGGAGGTTGGGTGAGTCACGTTAAACTATCGTCCGTAAACCGACTTTACAGACAACCGGCTTTTCCTGTTCTGTGCTCCCAATAGGGAACGTGCACATAGACGGTGCTGCCAACTGGTGCCATAAGGGTGCCATCAATTTGAATGTTTTACCTTGATAAGTTTGTTTTACTGTCCGCATAGTGTCTCTTCTGTCGCATTAGTGCTGCCGCCTATAGTTACTGCACGTTCCCTATAACACTTTTTCTAACAAAAAAGTAACCATTTCTCACGAAAAAGTAACTTTTTCTCACAAAAAAGTAACTTTTTCTCACAAAAGAAGAAACTTGACGTTTTCTCATGAAAAATAAACTTAAAAAAAAAAACTAAAAAATGTTGAAAAAAACGTGGATTCGAACCGAGGTCGGCTGGATCCGCGACCACCCGATTTCTAATGTGCCATTATGATCTGCTCGAAGTGGGCGAAATTTAGCTTTATATTCTAATGCAAACAAAAATAGCCGGAAAACACGAGTAAAAGCGATTTTCTGAAAATGAAACATAGCTAGATCAGTTTTTCATCCCCGAAAACCCCCACATACCAAATTTCATCGAAATCGTTGGAGCCGTTTCCGAGATCCTGATTATATATATATACATATATACAAGAATTGCTCGTTTAAAGGTATTAGATTAGATAGATACATTGGACAAGTAGAGTAGTTAACACATTCACTGCTAGCGACGCATATAAGCGTTTTCTTGACATTTGCCCGGAGCCGCTGTCATCATTTTGCAGGCCATTGAACGCACATGAGCGTTTGGGGCATCTGACAAAGTCCCGAGTTTGGCAGCCGGCAGCGTATGTGTTAACCCTTTTCTAGGCCTAGTGCATTATAGCGACCACATAATCTACCTACACAAAGATTTGACCTTGCCCCTGCTTACAATATGGTAGAAAATCAATTGAATTTGTTTAAAATATGCTTTTCTTTTTAAATTAATCCTGCATAGGTAAACAAATATAACACAATGATTAAGTTTGTAGTAGCGTATCTAAATAGACGGCGCCTGGAATAGGGTTAAGTTAACTAATGTCAATTAGTAGACTGTGTCGAAATTGATTTTCATACAGTTCTTATTGTGGCATTGACACGAAACTTCACATTGCTTAGTTCTGATGTCAATGTAATCGATACAATAATATGGTACCGCTGATCTGATGACGGAGCGGGAAGCTAGGCATTGGAACTTGAAGATAGAGGAACGTAACTAGCCATGTTTCGGCTTGTTAGAATAGTCTTAAAATATCTATACTTTGACCAAGAACTTGACCAAGGTCTGATGTGTGCTTTTAGTTTTTTATTTGTTATGATGATTTAACCTTAACCCTTTTCCAGGCATACGGCGACTTCATAAATCTATACAAAGATTCGACCTGACCTGACCAGGCGAACTTTGTTCCGCCTTAGAGTATCCCCCCCCCCCGCACCCCGCATTGTCTTGCAACTGGCTCTCGCCGCTCTCTTGCCACGGGCCCTGGCCGCTCATGTACTTACATTGCGTCATCCTTTTTCGTGTATGCAGCCGGCGTTCATCGATTTATTAGACGTTGTCACGTCAAAAATTAAGGGGTGAACCACCCTTAACATTGCACACAAAATTTCATGAGAATCGGTCGAGCCATTTCGGAGGAGTTTGGTAACAAACACCGCGACACGAGAATCTATAATATAAAAATGAATCGCTGAATGTGTTGCTAAGCGCATAACTTCCGATCGACTGCACCAAATTGGATAATTCTTTTATTATTGCGTTTGTTATTGTCAGGAGAAGGTTCTTATGAAAGAAATAAAAAAAAATACAACGGGGGCAAAGCCGCGGGCATCATCTAGTTTTATAATATAAGATGATTCTTTTTGCGGTAGTGTATTTAATTTGTCGGGGCCTGAAAAAGGGTTAAATACCTTGACTTCATTTTTAGAGGAGGTAAAAGGTATTTTAATTTAATAAACTTCCTTAAAGCTGTATTTGGAAGTAGAGGTATTGAGGCCATGAAATAATTAATAGACATACTGCTACGTTTTATTATAATAATACTGTAACTAGAACACATTGGAAAAACCAGGGGGGCTACTACAAAATTCGAAGTTCGTATCATGCTGTCCCTTTCACTCCTCTGTTTAATGCTATTAGCGTCAACGAAACGGCACGATATCGACGTTCGAAAATGGGAATTTTGTAGTATAAGACCTGAAAAGAAATGCTAAGCGCTGATTGGTGTAATGGTCCAGCACGTGTCCCGGATTGACGAAGACCTCGTGTTCGCTCGCCGGCCGCAGCGTTCCTTTTCTATTTTTTCAATGTTTTCTAGTTACAGCATTATTTTTTTTTTAATGGCCTGTTTTTGTGTCCCACAGCTGGGCAAAGGCCTCTCCTCTTTTGCCCCACTCTTGTCTATCATACGCGAGCTCCCGCTATCCCTCGTGATAAATATCTAGGTCATCCCTCCATCTCCGCTTCGGTCTGCCTTTACGAGTAGGTAATGAAGCGAAGCATTCATGGTGCCCGAAGAACGGACCGAATTAAAAACACTGAGCTGCTCTCAAAGATTCGAAGGTATCCTATTATCTCGCCTCATTCGTTTTTCGTTTAATTCTTATTTCGTCTCATTCCGTATTCGTCACTTCGTATTGTTCGCTATCCTTCATTATTTTATTTGGTCAAATTCTGTAACTTGTCTCTCTCTTAAGTCTTATCCGTTTTTCGTCACGGTCTTCCTTGGACTCATTCGTCGTTCTTCCCTTTCGTTTTTTGTCTCATTTACTTACGAATATTTATTTACCAGCACCAAACGTATCGAAATAATTTTGGCGAATAAGTAAATGAGACTAAAAACGAAGGGGTCGAAAAACGAATAAGACGTATTTAAGATGCAGACAAGTTGCAGAATTTGACCAAAAAAGATAATGAAGGATAGCGAAGAAGACGAAGACGAATACAGAATGAGACGAAATCTGATACCTTTAAACGAGCAATCCTTGTATATACTTATACATATAATCAGAATCTCAAAAACGGCTCCAACGATTTCGATGAAATTTGGTATGTGGGGGTTTTCGGGGATGAAAAATTGATCTAGCTTGGTCTTATCTCTGAGAAAACGCTTGGCACCGAGTTTCAGCCCGAACGAAGCTCGGTCGCCCAGGTACTAAGAATTAAATGTAAAACCGATTCGAATTGCTGACATGGGGTTAAAGATGGCCAAGTTGAAGTGGGACTGGGCTGGTCATGTCTGTCGAATGAAATGAACCCAGAACGTTGGGCCAACGTTGTCATGGAATGGGTCCCTCGCTAGCGATGGATATCGTAAATAGAATAATTAGAAACGGAAAAAGGGAAACGATAGAACTACATAAATACAAAAATCAGGAAATCAGGAAGTGTGATGCTATACCTATACCTAATGCACGCTATTTGTATACCGCTAGGCAAATCATATTGAAACAAATTAATTTAAGTCTAGCGTTAGTTAATTAACGTTAACTATATATGGCGCTGGTCTCTTTTTCTGGGTTTTTTCTGTGTATCCATGTTTCAGTATGTATTTAGTATGAAAATATACAGGGTGAAATTTTGAACGTGATACAAAATTAGTGTTTCTAGCTTAGTTAATGCTGGACAACATTATGCATTTATCCAGTTGTTAGAATTAGTATTGTTAAATTTGAGATGTCCATACATTTAGTTCATAATTTAACTACAACAAAGTATGAAAATCCAAAATTTTATTTATCAGACCAATTTCCACAATTGAGTAAATGCATTATGTTATCCAGCATTAACTAAGCTTGAAACACTAATTTTGTATCACGTTAAAATTTCACCCTGTACATAGATTTGTTTACGCGATCTGAAATTAAAATAAAACACGGAAAATTACCGCAACCATTTCGTTCGGTGCTGCTAGTAATTGTAAAAAGACAAAGTAATTGATTTTTTTGCAGTTTTATTATTGCATAAAATACTAGTATGTAATAGTAGATTGTTCAACAAGGGACTAAAACAAGCCATAATGACACGAGATATTTAGCCACCCGAGCGATAGCGAGGGAGTCTATAATTCGAGTTGTCATTATGGTAGTTTAGTCTCGCGTTAAACACTCTACTTTTCACTTTGAATGCGAGGAAAAAATGACGTACAAAATTACTTTTTTACAATGTATGCTCAATACGAGCAATGGACATCTGTTCAAAATTCAAATAGCAAAAAAAAATTCCGCTGTCTTTTCTTTTCTTTTATATTTTTTTGTAAAGTGACGCTTTAAATGCTTGCATAATTAGCCAACAGATTCCAACTTAAAGACTATGTTAAAACTAATTGGACTATGCATGTAAGAATGATAATTGTTCATTCATTAGAATCGGCAAATAAATTAACCTAATTGATCTAAGTTCACACACAAAATATATTGTTAACTGAAACACTTACCCGTGAATAAAGAAACTACATTTTAAGTTTATTTTGTATATGCCAATTCTTTGTTAAATTATAACTAATTAATTATACTTTCTATTTACTATTAAATGCAACTGACATCGCATTAGTTTGAAGTTACGCCATATTAACTTTCAAACGTAACTGCTCTATCTACCGTACACTACACTCCAGCACTGCTTTGCCGACAGTGCGGATTGCTATTTTATCGACAGAGCAGGGAACTGCTTTGCCGACAGCGCTTTAAAAAAAAAAAACAAATTAAAAAATACCTAATCTAAAGGAAATCTTTCTTTACATGCAGAATAAAATGAATTCATCTTTAATATTTTATAATTAAATAGATTAATATTCGTAATTATTCATTGTGTTTCACGAAATTATTATTTTTTAAATATTTTTTATACAGTTGCCATTTTGAGGATATTTCCACGCCCTAAAGGCTTCCACAGACCGGAGCGCAGGGCGCTACGGTGCGTCCGCAGCACGCTTCGGTCTGTGGAAAGCTTTAAAATTGTCTATACCCAGTCACTGAAAATGGCGATAATCCTCCATTCACAAACACCGTGATTGGCAGTTTAGGGGTTTCCATAGTCAATTAAAAAATTTTACTTTAATCCCTAGAGATCAAAAAAGAGCTTTAGTCCCGATATGCAGAGACTAAAGTAACATTTTAAGGGCATGAAAAGTGAAAAAATTATTTAAAACTAGGTTTTGGTTTGTTAACTCGCACTAACTAACATACACACATTAAAATAAATCAAACTTTCACATTTGTTTTGTTGGTAGGGTACAAACTTTCGTATCTAACGCTCTTGGCCCCATTGCATAATAATATACAAGTGAATATCGCTAAAAAAAAGCTAATGGAGATCTTTACTGAAGGATTTTTTCGTTAACACATATCGCTGAAATAAATGATGGAAGCCACACTTGCAAACAAAAATTTTATAAATATATGCCACAATGATGACGGGTATGACTATTTGTTAGTAAGATGTTAATTAAAGAAAACACTTAAAAAGTTACTACTCAACGGTCCGAAATATTCACGCAATACAAATGCGCAATTCCACAGATAAAAGTATTTAAAAGCACAAAAAAAACTGGCAGCAGTTCCCTTAGCATCACATGACAACGCCACAGAGTAGAAAAACCGTCCGATCCATTGAGAGCCTGCACGCTAGCGCTATTTTTTTGCATGTGGCCATATGTGGCTCATCTTTTTTAAACGATGACGTTCTTCAATACAAACTTAACTGATTCAACGGCCAAAATAGTATCTAAGGTTTCCGCATAGTTATTTCAAGTTCACCGTGCCACAGCCAGCCGCAAATGTAAGTTTGTGGTATTTTAGTTAGACAAAGAACACTGTTGCAATTTTGACAGTTGACTGAACTCTGATTCCTAGAAAAATCTGCACGTGTAGTCGAGTAGCTAGGGTTAGCCATTGTTCTTGCAATAAGCTACCATTTGCAATTTATTAACATTGTATCAAATATACATTCATTGTCGGATTCGTTGACTCGCGATTAGTTTCCAGAAGTTCAGAGGCTATTTTTATTTCATACAAATTGATACATCACGCCTGTATCCCAAAAGGGGTAGGCAGGGCAGAGCACACGAAACGCTACATTTCGGGGCTACTTTTAGCAATTCTAGCTTTAATGCTAGATAATAATATGATACATTTGGTACAATTACGTGTTATTGGTACACTATACATTTCTGGTAAAATAATGCGTTTCGATACTATCATTTAAATTTTAAAAACATGACATCGCAGAATCCAGTCCAGAAAATACCTACACGGTCTTCTCGGCCTTGATTTTTTTTAAAGACTTGTGAAAAAACAGCCAGTCCATGCAACTCTATTGTCTATGAGCACTTCTGACTAACCAATGGTTGCAAACAACTGCATCGTGACCAGAGGCGCGCAACCTTCGACGCGTATATTTCCGTATAGGTGATTCACTGTTAGTTTTTGCTGGTGGGCTTGAAGTGAACTAATATTACATGGTAAAAAATTAGGTATGACTATCACGCGGTTTCGCCTTGGCCGATGAAATGTTAAATGATATTAAAAAGGTATTATCGTTATAAAGTTACAGGCCGTTTTAAGAAAAATAATTGTCTGTATCTGCGAGACAAGTGTCAAAGTTACTAAACTAAACGGGACTTATCACGCAATAAATATTTATTTATTTACCTCGACGTTTCGGCCACATTGCAGCAACCGTGGTCACGAGTTAACTAAATGTAAATGTCAAAGTGACAGATAAAGACAAAAACAGTTAATAAGGGAATAAGTTTTCTGTTTGTCTATCAAAGCCCTGCATGCGCCGCCGGGCCCGCGTGAGTACTACGGGTCAAGCCCTCTCACTCTGAGAGGAGGCCTGTGCCCTGCAGTGGGAACTGTATATAATTCAGCCAGCTATATATAAGGCAGCCAATAGGCTGGGATGATGATGATGTCTCTCAAATCCATTACATTCGTAACAAATCATCACAGTATGTGTGAGATCTATCGACCCGGAAAATGAAACTAAAATCTTTGTTAAAGTCTTTAACTTTCAGTTCAGCTCTTTATGTTTTTAAACATTCTCGTATCTCGTACTTTAGAATCTGAACGATTTGACATACATTTATTAATAATGATGGTATGTATTAGATACCGTATAGTATACTATGTACTTTGTGTAACACAGCGTTTTATAAGTTTTTACGTTTCCTCCTTTCTGGTTTATACATATTAGTTTAGTCTAAGCTAATTTCAATAAAGAGTTAATATCTCGTCTTAATTTTTCAGGGAGGGGTTCACGATGGCTGCCTAAATAATAGGTGAGTACAACAAGTTTTAATTGTTTCATTGTTTTGTTTCGGAGTACCGTACCTTACAAAGTACAAAACAATAGTACGAAATTATTCTTACTATTAGATGTATGTACTGTACTATATGAAATACTTAGGAACAGTTTATTATATAAATCGAATTTTGAATGTGTTGAAATGATTTTCAAAGTAACTGACAAAACAACACGATTCTCGCCTCCGTCTTAATTAAAATCTATTAAAAAACGAAAAGTGTGTGTCTCAAAACTCAGGTGATTTATACGAGCTGATGCCAGCGACTTCGTTCGCATTGCCTTCACTGGCGCAAGCCACACAGAAGAGACGTGGGACGGGGGCGCGTCGCAGTGCGCGTCGTTTGTTCGCAGGCCGCGTCTCCGCCCCGTCTCTTCTGTCTGCTTTGGATCGCGACGCTTCTGTACATTTAGTATGAAAACTGATTCAAGGGGCGCCTAATCGCGGCCTCTAGGCCTAATGCCTCTTCTGTGTGCCTTGCCGGCTTTACGAGGTTATAATATTAGTGGAATGGAATGACTTGAAGGGTACATTAAGTTGTATCTTTGGTTCGCGTGACAAATTTCAGTTTTGCACTAGATGCGTGCACATGGTGTGCCATCTTTCTTACAGTTTCATTCATTATAACAGGTGCGTGACACGCACACGCATCTGGTCTGCGCGGGCCTTAAGTATTTTGTTTTAATTTCTGACAGACAAACAGACAATGAAGTGATCCATTAAATAAGAGTCCTTTTGAGGTACAGAACTCTACGACATACATAGGTTTCGAATAAATGATTTTAGCTTTTTTTTGTTAAATTACATATCTTTCTAATCTAATATATAAAAGTCTCGTGTGACGGTGTTTGTTATCGAACTCCTCCGAGACGGCTTGACCGATTTTTATTAAACTTCGGTAGGCTATTTTTTATACCCCTATTCTTCGCGGGCGGAGTCGCGGGCAATACTTTTTACTTATTAAGACGACTAATTAACGAGTTTATAATTAAAACTGTTTTACTTATATTATAAACTAAAATCATAGCTATTCTGACAGTAATGTCTCACTTGTAAAACTGAGAATATTTTAAAATTACTACCAAACATACATATTTTATCGCTTCTATTATTTGAACACGTTGGTTCAGCTATAGATACAGTTGTGCTGACGCAGTTAATAATTATGTATTAGAAAAGTTGACATTAATCATTTTGTCGCCTACTGCATTCGTGCGTATTGTTTTGAAAATTATACTTACGCTTAGCATGTTTTTCGTAATGAAGACACTTTCATGTTTTTATTTTTATTTTATTGTTATTTTATTTTAACACATTCGCTTCCGGATCAACTCTACGCGACCCGAGACTCCTCAGGTGCCACAGACGCACAAGTGCGTTCAAGTGGCTGCAGAATAGGGATGTTTCCTAGGTAAAAAAAAAATAATTCTTATTAGTCCGTATTTTACATTATCAAAAAACATTAGACACGTAATTTTTCTTTTGACAATTAAACAAAAAATGACGAAGATATGGCGCGTTGAAGTTCCGCGTGACGAGGCGTGACGTCACTTGTTCCTAAAACGCTCATACAAAGTGTAGTAACAAGTGACGTCACGCGAAACTTCAACGCGCCATATCTTCGTATTTTTTTGTTTAATTGACAAAGTAAAAAATACGTGTCCAATATTTTTTGATAATCTAAAAGACTGACTAGTTAGGAAAGTAGCCAATTGTCAGCGGCAGTAGGCAAGCTTGTGAAGGCATGTACGAGTAAGGCATATATGGTATATGGTATATGGTATAGCAGAATACCGGTTGTTTTTTTGCCTGTTTTGCTTATCTCGTGCTTGTTATTTGGGTAGTGTTTATATTTGTTAAGAGGGTAAATCTAAATCTAGTGTGTAGCATAAGTGAGTTAAATATGTTAACTGTTTTTTATTTTAGTTTATTGTTTTTTTTTTTTTTTAAATATTTGTGGAAATTGTATGAGGCGGAACGAAGCATCGAGACAAACCTGATTCAGGTTTAACGATGCTACTTAATTGTAAAATATTATTGTTTTAAATTTAAAAAAAAAAAAAAAAAAAAAAAATGGAATATTGACTCTGATTGTGTTAATAAGTCGTGGCAGCCTAGTGGTTTGACCTATGGCCTGTCAAGCAGAGGGTTAAGAGTTCCATTCCAGCCCAAGCAATCTGTGAGTTTTTCAGAATTAATGTGCGAAAACATCGCGAGGACACCTATAAATGCGGTAAATGCTTACCTACGAAGAAATTCAATGGAATGGAAATCCAATCCGATCCGTACTGGGCACACGTGGGAACTAGGATCGTGCATGCAATGTGCCCTGCAGTGGGATGCATAGGCTGGTATGATGACCTAGAAAACGAAATCTATTTTGAAGTTTCTACAAGTGAAGAACCTTTTCAAAAAGCTGATACTGAAGTAAAATAAAACGGTTTTTTAATTGACCCATTTATTTAGGGTCTACATACTTACAACACTTAATTTTTAACCTGTTAATTACCTACTCGTTACTGGAAAAAGATATACGCGTTTTTGCTAAATAGGTTTGGCGTGGTGGTACGCATAATGACGTTGATCTTAACAACACTACTATCTTTATAAAGAGGTGCCCGCAGTGTGTGAACTTGTATGTAGCTGTCGCAAAAAACGGTTAACGGGCAAAAATTACTCGTATTAGTCCTATTAGTAGGTGTGTATTATTACCCCCAGTAATTACATACTGAGCTCTCTCGCCACATGCCACCAAGTCCAAACACATGGTAAGGTCAGTGAACTATCGAGATTTCGATCACGTACAAAGAAGCTGCAAGTGAGTGAATTTTTAACTAGTAGCAAATGTGAAGTCGACTTGGTTGTCCAGCGTATTGAGATCCCCCTCGTCGCCCCTTGGTGTTGAATCTTGGAGCGTCGCGGGGGTATTGCTTGGTTGGTGACAGTTCTGGCTTGAATGGCTTCTCGCGTTACATTTGACGACGCACTTTGTTGTCAGGGGGATATACACGCATAATTGGCCTCCGCGCGTTACGTCATACAGTTATCGCAATGTGCGTTAGGAATGTGACTGCGGATGGGTTAAACGCTTAAATAGATGAATTGCTTGATGTGCTGGAGTACTTCTAATCGCATGGGTTTGTTTAGAAGTGCATTAGGAATTGAGTTAGCGAATTGATTAATAAGATACTTAGCGCGGTACGTTTTACCTACCTACGGTTTCCGGATGTGTGTTTAGTTTTTATCAAAACACGTAGGTACTGCTTAGGGAAAATCGACTGTAATAAAATAAAACCTACTAAAGTAAATAATAAATAAATATTATGGGACGATTGACACCAATTGATGTAGTCTCAAAGTTACCAAAGCTTGTAATAACTATGGGTTCTAGAAAACGGATAAGACATCCAAGTCTCGAGCATGAACATTCGTATTTTTTATACAAATATCTGTCCCGGCGGGGGATCAAAAGCGAGACCTCAAGCTTCGTGGTCAGGTTTTCAAATCACTACCCTATCCGGTCTTTAAAAAAAAAACAACGCTCTTAATTTGTTAAGTTCAACAACTGAACTGACTTACACGAGTATTATGTTCTAATTCTTTAGTAATTATTGCTATACGGATAGTTCTACTAGCGTTTCAACAACTATCAGTCAGTATCCTGTCGTATTGAAGAATTTTTTTATAAAACGGTAGGAACATGACTGTTAGCGGTACAATTTCAATTTGTAAAATTTCATGCTAACTGAAGCTTATTAATATCATCATCATAATCATATCAGCCAAAATACGTCCACTGCTGGACAAAGGCTTTCCCCCAAAGAGTCACAACTATCGGTCCTGTACTGCCCGTATCAGCGTTGCCCAATTTTTGGGCCCAAAATTAAATGTCCCGCGCGAAACAGGCTCAGTCCCGCTTTTGGGGGATTGTTCGACTGTGCGACGACGTATGGTAAAATAACGTATTTTCATTAAAACAACTTCTATTCTCATACATATAAACTTAATTCTACCACAAAGAAAAATTATAAGCGTACCTATTTGCATACAAGTTTGTACGGAACCCTCGGTGTGCGAGTCCGACTCGAAATTGCCCGGCTTTTTAGGGTTCCGTAATCAACTAGGAACCCTTATAGTTTCGCCATGTCTGTCCGTCTGTCTGTCTGTCCGCGGCTAAGCTCAGAGACTGCTAGTACTAGAAAACTGTAATTTGGCATGAATATATTAGTCACGCCAACAAAGTGGTTACATAAAAAAACCTAAAAAAAATTTTTTTATGGTACCTCCCATAGACGTAAAGTGGGGGTGATTTTTTTTTTCTCGACTAACCCTATAGTGTGGGGTATCGTTGGATAGGGCTTTTAAAACCATTGAGGGGTTGCTTACATGATTTTTGTATTCAGTGATTTGTTTGCGAAATATTCAACTTTAAAGTGAAAATTTTCATTAAAATCGACCGTCCCCCCCCTCTAAAATCTAAACCGTTGGGTGGAAAAATTTGAAAAAATTCAAAATGGTAGTAAATATATTAAATTTACAAGGAAAATTATAGCGGCTAAGATTGCTTCGGAATTATTTGTAGTTTAAGAGTAAATAGTAGCCTAAGGTATTAAACATACCGTCACTACTTTGAAAAACTCGTATCTCAAATCAGCATGTAAACAAAACTGAACCTTGATGCGCGCGTAATAAAGTTCACTTTGCCAGATTAACGATTTTGAGATACGAGCTTTTTTCAAAGTATTGACGATACCTAACTTGTTTTTAGTATGTCCCGCTTTGATCAATTATAACTAGATCCACAGTCGCGCGCCCGAAAATGTCCGAGCCAAATGAGCGCCACTTTGATAAAAGTGGCCTTCTTTTTTCTCAGTACGTTGCTTTGATCAATTATAACTGAAGATACACATTGCCGAACAAAATCCCCTTCAAAAAATGTCCGAACTTGTTTATTTGTTTGCATAACAATTAAAATCATCACCTACACAGAAATTTGAACCTAGTCTTTACTTCATTACAGTCTAATTTCGGTTGACACTTGACAGCTAAACTTGACAATTTCACGCAACGTACTGAGAAAAAAGAAGGCCACTTTTATCAAAGTGGCGCTCATTTGGCTCGGACATTTTCGGGCGCGCGACTGTGGATCTACAGTTATAATTGATCAAAGGTACGTTGCGTGAAATTGTCAAGTGTCAACCGAAATTCGACTGTAATGAAGTAAAGACTAGGTTCAAATTTCTGTGTAGATGATGATTTTAATTGTTATGCAAACAAATAAAAAAGTTCGGACATTCTTTGAAGGGGATTTTGTTCGGCAATGTGTATCTTCAGTTATAATTGATCAAAGATGTCCCGCTTTCGACGGCAAAATCCCGCTTTGCCCAAAAAAAATCTGGCAACGCTGGTCCGTATCCAAGTGGTACCTTCCTACGACCTTTACCAGATCGTCAGTCCATCTTGTTGGGAGCCTTCCCGCGCCACGTCTTCTGGTTCGTCACTCTAGAACCTTACTGTCGATCGGCCATCGGCTATGCTATTTCTTCAATGTCATCATTTCAGCCGAAAGACGTCCACTGCTGAACATAGGCCTCCCCCAAGGCTCGCCAGACAGATCGGTCGATCCCGCAACCTTAACCAGGTCGTCGCCACATATTGTTGGAGGCCTACCTACACTGCGTCTTCCGATCCGCGGACGCCACTCGAGAACCTTTTTGCCCCATCGGCCATCAGTTCTACGAGCGATGTACCCTGCCCACTGCCACTTGAGTCTGGCGATTCTTCGAGCTATGTCGGTAAGTTTAGTTCTTGCGCGGATTTCATCATTTCTAATGCGATCCCGCAGAGAAACTCCGAGCTTAGCCTTCTCCATCGCCCTCTGAGTGACTTTGAGCTTTCTTATGAGCCCATCGTTAGCGGCAACGTCTTAGTGCCATAAGACATCACTGGCAACACAGACTGGTCAAAGACTTTCTTCAATCTATGTGGCAGGAAACCCAGAACAGACGGTGAAACACAACTGCAAGTACTGCAACGAAACTGTAACTTCTAGTTACTTTTGAGTTTCATTTGAGTTTATGGTTTAGACTCCTTTGAGAGACCGCACATGACGCGATAATTTTGAAACCGGTTTAAAACTGATTGCAGATCAGTTGCATTGAAACCGATATGGTAGCATGGTGAACGGTAGTATTGCTCTGAAGATGAGCTCTGGTTGAGCGTCAGTTAGTGTGGTAGTGGTGATAGATGGGTTTAGTGATTTGTGCGTTCATACAGTGTGGTGGTGGAGGAACTGCATGAACATACATTTCTTGCATAAACGTAGCTATCATAAAGTCGCGGGTGAGCAAAGTAATTAATTCATTTCATTAATTTTAAAAGGGTTTCGTTGCAGTTGCGTTTAACCGTCTGTTTTCGGTCTGACTCGTAACGTATAACACTTAAAACAAGTCAGATATGAAGTATCTTTTTTTTATTATTTATTTTTCAACTTCATTTTTTTATTACTTTTACGGTCATCCCAACAAGTGATTATAACAGACTGAAATGTACGATGTATGGGAAAGATTCGTCGCTAACCTCTAGACCAGTGATGGTGTAGGGGTAAGCACGCAGCACGGAACGCTGAGGACCTGGGTTCGATTCCCAGCATTGGTCTTTTTTCTGGGGTTTTTTCTGTGCATCTATATTTCAGTTTGTATTTAGTTTGAAATGTATAACACTTAAAAACTTTAATACAATGCACGAACCATATAAAAACACAAGGCATAGCTCCAGCTGTCCAAAAGCCTGTAATCCAGTCCGGTGCTTATTGAATAGGCGAGCTATTGTCCCGAGGCGAAGGCGGCCTGTACCATTCAGCCCGATTACGCTCAGTGGATTACGGATTCGGGGCTTTTGGCAAAGTCAGAAAAAAATATTCCACAGATAGGTATTTGTACTTGCGTCCTCGTGATAAATACGTAAAAACTTTGCGAAAAGAAGAAAATGCGAGGAGTATAATGAATGTAATCGTAACGAATTAAGCGGCCATTTTTTACGTACGTGTGGTTGATTTTGGTAATTTTTGACCTCCCCCCATGTAACAGCATACTTTTATTGTTTTTTATTTTTTCTTATCCATTTTTTGTCACAAATGAAATATTTCTTTCTTTCAAAAATATTTCTGTGATTTCTTTCTTTCTTACGTAAGATTTTATCTAATTTTATTTTGTCAGTCTACCAAAAAAGTGCTAAATATAAAGTGCGTCAAAGTTCGGGAGTGGGGGCTCGTGACGCCACTTCTAAGTAAAAGCAACAGTTAGTATTTATATAGATTAGTAAGAAAGTGAACTTTTTGTTGGTCACTAACAGTTAATGACACTTACGGACAGGCATATACCACCACACCACCACCACCACCACCACCACCACCACCACATACGACATCCACATGTCCACATAGGTGGTTAAAAGTTAAACATCTGTCGGAAAAACTTACAAAATTAAGTCTAGTGCTTATTATTTAAGGTAAGCCACTATTCATCCTTAGACAGGTATAAGATAGATATACAAGACTAGAGTACTTATTGCGTTATCGTTCCCAACTAGTACAAATGTACTAGTTCGATCTTTCAGTTATTTAAACACACTAGTAACTAATTTTTGTTAATCTGTTTCTCAGTCAAACTATTACATTCAAGGAATCGTTCACCAAGTCCACATCGTTCAGTTTGATTCGGTTGGCGCTTGGCTGGTCGGTCAATTGGCGATATTTGAACTTCGAAGCGTTTCAGTCCGATTGCTCGTTCTCAGGAACGCGTGGAGGTATCAAGCTGAAATTCATATCAAATACTCAGGTCTACTGTCTCTTAGAGCTGTGAAAAAATCAAACTTCTAATCCAACGCAATCAAAAGATACAGTAACAATAACAGTTTTTAATGATTCACGTTCAATTAAACACAGCTGAGGCGCATGAATTAGGGTAGGCAAGTTTGGAGGTAAGTCGAGAAAACTGAATCGCGTACCAGGGTGGAATCTCTTCACAGTCAATTTCCAGATGATTTCTTTGGCAGATGTAGAGAATTTCAGCATGACATTTGGAATAAAAAAAAGCCCACACTGCCCACACTGGTACGCATTCCAGTTTCCTCGACTGTACGTTAAAATATAGGAAACTTCATCCAAGGTAATCGCAGTAAACAGCACCATTATTGAGTAGAAAGAGATGGAGAATGCAGTTGCGAGCGCGCGCGTTAGACGATACGCCCTCAGCATTATAAACGGCAACGTGTGGTTTTTAACTACGTCTGTGCGACATATATATTGTAATACTGAAATGCTACCGCTTCCGCATAAAACATTTTGTTACACAGTTTACGCTACAAGGCACAAATGCGTTTCAAACTCAGTACTAGTCCATCCACAACACAAAATTACACAGAGCATAACCGTTCCTTAATACTTGGAACGAATGACACACGTCATTTTGTTGGGATTAGGTGCGGGTAAAAAAAAACCTGTTCATCAGTACCTTAATACTGCTCCTTTTTAGTGCTCCAGTTGGATTAATCGTATAGGTATCATTTACTCATTTTAATAGCTGTCATTATGGCACCTAGTTAGAAGCACACGGCGGACACGACGTACAAAATACGCGTTCTTGAATCTACATAAGCACGACGACGTCTGTACACGCGTACGCCTACATACATCGCGCGCGCACTCTTTTGGATTCGGGCGGTGTCCGGCAATCAGCGCCTTGAGGGGTGGGGTAACTCGAATCGGTGCGGGGCGGAGCGTGTCCATTCTGTACGTTAGTACTATTATATATTCTGTGTTAGAAGTTAAATTTAGTAAGTTTTGGAACTTATAGATAATTTAGATAATATATTACGACATGACATGATAAATAGATACTTAAATCAGTTTCATCGATTAATATAAGTCGACTTCATATATGTAGTATGTAGCAGGGCAATTGAATGAGCCCGCTAGCTCAAGACACACTGTTAAGCCTAGCAATCAATGCGCACTTCATTTATTCGCAGCTGCCGGCCGCCACCTGAAGAGGCCTGATCGCTCCCATTAAGAGACATTGCACAAAGCGCCAACTTAGCTAACTTTGCCAACTCTGCAAAGTTCAGCGGTGATTAGCACGAGTTTCAGAACTGCCGACCGAAATGTAAAGTGTCGGCGCTTTACTTAATTGACGGCTTTGAATTGTTAGGAAAAAGTTCTTTTTTTCGCTAACGCCGCTCTTTCATACGAGGGATAAGGGCAGACAAGTTAGCCGAGGTTAGGTTGCCGGGTGTGTGCGTACGTGTAGATAAATGTATGAACGATCGAATTTCCCCCGAATCTTAATGAAGCTAACTACACTCGAAATCATCAAGAGAGCCTTTTAATTTGGCTCATAATTGCCGTCGTTCGGATAGGCGGATGATGTTCAAGTGCTTTTAATTACAGTAGAAGTGTTTGGTGCCCGTAATATTATGTTGGGAATATCTGTCAGGTCCCGGCGGAGGCGCGCTCTGGATTAGGCCGCCGGTGGGGTTGCAGGCTCCCAGCTCACCTTGGAGAGTAATTATAATGATCGGCGCCGGAGCCGTAGTCTGGGCCGGGACTCCTTCCTGGAGAGGCGTGCCGGGGCGAGGGTGGCGCAGCGGAGGTACGCCCACGCGCGCCCGTCTCCCTCCCGCGCCGGCGCCGGCCCGCTCCTCCCGCTCGCACAGCTCGACGCGACCCCCACGCCCCCACTCACTGTAATAACCCAATTTGTAAGAACCCCCCATTTTCAAGGACGGACGTCGGTCTTTATGGCGGCGGCGACGGCGGCGTCGATTCTCCGACCTTGTTTATTTCAGTTTCTTTTTGTTTAGGAACTGGCTCAGCTTATTTTAGTACGTCTGTACCGGGCCGGGTCTAGGTTGTTTTGCGATGGAAGTCTGCAAGTATGGGGCACGCTACCGCTGCGCACTCAGGCTTTCATTAGAGGCATGTGCTTTCGTCAACATTTAGGCAATATCTTGGGCTACAATTTCAAATTTCAGCTGGTTTAGGCAGTTACGCTAAGTAATTCGTAGGACTAGTCTGTAAATTAGTTCCTTTGTAAGTTATGAACGAAATTCGCGGCGGCGTCGCGAACGCGTGTGTGAATGGCGAACAATTCTCATGATTTATGGAAAAAGAGACGGTGAAGCGCGCGCGAACATAAGCGGGGGATGCCTCATTTGTTTAAGTCGTTGTAAAGTTCAAGGTCGTCGACAACACCCTTATCAAAACCCGTCCTTTAGGGTCGTCTAGACGGTTCCACACCTCCAACCCTTTAAGGGTCCAGTCCAGTTATGAATCGCGGGGAAATAAAGATGTTAAGAGTGATTTTATGATTAGCGTTGTTTATCCAGTACGTCGGGCGGGTGATTTGGACTGTTATGTTCATTATTGTTAGTACGTCGCCTTTCATTGACTAACAACTTAGTCAAGCCTTAGGAATACTTTGGAGTCTCGTCAGCTTATTTAGCTGTTATACAAGCGTTTGTTCTTAATTGTGCCTGATCCTGGGGTGTTCATTAAACAGAGTTTTCAAGTGTTAATTGAATGAATGGAGCTAATTAGTTGTGATACGGACTATTCTAGAAAGTTTCAATCAATTGTAGAACAATTGTTGTTTAGATAAAGTTTTTGTTGTTTTGATGTTCTTTGATTGGCAGGTTATAGGGTTGCGTTTATTTATACTACATTTTTAACAGTTGAACAATGAAATTTATGTAAAATTAGCTTTATCACGCGGCTTTGCTCCCGTGTAATAAATTGGCTAGCCCTCTATTTCTTCGAAATTTCGGGAAATCCATTCTTACTGCACCTCTATGACCCCACAAAGGATATGCCTGTCAAAATTCAAGTTTCTAGTGGTTTAGGCTGTGCCTTGTCTATCAGTCCGTCATTTAGTAACCTTACTCTTTTGTAGATAATAGTAAACATTTTAAAAAATCAGTCTTATCCCAGGCATAACATCTGCCTTAGAGATCCCTATTGTGGTCTCTCTCCATCTTTAAAAAATTGGCCTATCGTGAAACATGACCATATTTACTAAAAGAAAATAAAAGTAATAACATCTGCCTTTAACTGAACTTTAACTGGCAATAAATAATCAAAGAGTACTAAATTAATAAGGAATAGGAACAAACGTTACGAAGGTACATAGAATATTAATTAAACACTCGGCTTCGTTTAAGTAAGACGTACTTAAAATTAATGCTGTACAAATATTTCCAGTCAAGACATGACCTGTTTACTTGGAAACGCAGGCCCTTTGAAATTCAAGGCGTAGATATTACTTCTCGCTTCGACATTAAACCCACTACACGTGCTCTTATACTGAATCAACAAAGCTACTCCACTGAAAGTTTACCAGATGTAGAATTAAAAATGATTGATAAAAGTCCGATGTGTCTACACTTTGAGTCTGTAGAGATAATCTATCCTTGCCACCAGCGTACAAAAAATGAGAAACGGCGGTACAGTCTCACAGGCTACCCTTCTCAACCCCTTAATTGTGGTGTAACTACCTATGTATAATAAATGTTCTCTATAACTGTAAAACAATACCGTGACTGTTTGACAGACAATGCAAAGCTAAACTAACAAACTATTTTGAACAATATTTTGAGTATCATCGAGGTGCACTAAAATAATTTTTTTGAATTACCGTGGGACAGCGTGCTAGCTTATTTTCTTCTTTCACGAAGGTCGCGGGCATAAGTTATTCCATAAAATAGATCTAAAGCAATCAAAAACTCCTGTCCTGATATTCCCAAAATCTGTCAAAATCCTGACGAGCGCCCAAAAATCCTGACATGTCAGAACAAATCCTGACGTCTACATATAGCAACCCTACCCCACTCCAGAACTTTCGTCTCCCAGACACCCCGCCAGATACGCCCGCCCGTTTCCAAGTCAGCACTTCAATTTGGTACACAGAAAAAGGTGAAAAATTAGCACCTTTCGTCTCCCATAATCGAACTGCTGCGGCAGTACCTTTGACGCCCCAGAGGCTTAATTCGAGCCGTCAAAACCGCATAGAAACAGCCTAGTAACAAAACCCATGCCAATGTTAACCGTACACGTTGATGATACGGTTGGGAATGTGTTGTTTAAAATTTCTCTCTGCGTACAAAATCGGTAATGATTTAATTTAAGACCCTGAAATGTTGCGGAGCCTACAGCCCAATTAAAAAAGCGTTACTTTAAGAGCTTAAATGCGCAAAAAAAATGTTTTCAAGCTTAGTTCACCGTTTTACGAGTATATTTAACATCAAAATTTGTCGTTTTGAGAATTTTGCAAGGCTCTCAGAAGTGCAACTGGGTTCGGATTGCGCAAAAATATCTTTGACTAGCCTTCCGTCCGCAGCTTCGCCCGCGATAAAATTAATTTTCCCGTAGGAAAAGGTATTTTCCCGCGGTAAAAAGTAGCCTATGTCACTCTGTGGTAATGTAGCTTTCTAACGGCAATAGTACATTACTGCAGAGGCCGGGACTTAAGGGGTTGCCGCCCGAGTATCTAAGTTGACGGCCGAGTGGTACACGAGGCCGGCATGGTACGAGGCCGGCAACCCCTGTTCCGGCCGAGGCATCATCATCATCATCATCATCATCATCATCGTCGTCATCATGATGGTGATGAGGGTGCGCCAAAGTTGAACTAATTTTTCAATGTCGATTATCGGAAGTCCGAAAATGTTGTTCCTAAAAATTTACATCATAATAATCACTACTCATAACTACTCTGTTCCTAACGTTCTGAATTCCTAATCATTCAACTTCATAATGTCCGTTGCAATAAACATCTATCATACTACTATTTGTTTTCCTATATTTTCTCAACATAACCATCTTTTACACTATTATTCATCATCATATCTTTTTTATGTAGATTTGTTTTTATTCATAAAATTGAACATTATTATACATTAAACTTCATAATGTTCGTTGCAATAAACCGAGTTGCTTCCGCTTTGATAGGTCTTGCTCGCTCGCTCGCTGACTCCAATGATAGCGATTGAAGCCAGCGAGCGAGCGAAGCGAGCGAGCAAGACCTTGCGGAGTGGAAGCGACTTGGTATGGTTAGGTTCAAAGGCTAATGCGGGAGCGTAGCGCAGCGCAGCTCCCGCATTAGCCTTTGGTGTTAGTTATTTTTTTTATGACCACCCGGATAATCTAATTTGTTTGATAAATTTCAACAGTGAAGTTATTACTTAAAATTTTCGGAAAACCTAGTGTTATGGACTAAGTTAATAGTAAAATAAATTGTAGGAACAAAAACTTTAGGAAACAAAATTTTAGGAACAGTGATAATTAGGAGTACAAATCAATAGGAAAATCAATTTTCGGAAAACTGAGTGTTATAGACTACGTTAATAGTAAAATAAATTGTAGGAACGAAAACTTTAGGAAACAAAATTTTAGGAACAGTGATCATTAGGAGTACAAATCGTTAGGAAAATCAATTTCGGGTGATGAAATTTAGCGAACCCAATATGGACCCTGGTGATGATGATGATGATGATGATGATGATGATGATGATGATGATGATGATGATGGTGGTGATGATGATGATGATGATGATGATGATGATGATGATGATGATGATGATGATGAATGATGATGGTGATGGTTATGATGATGATGATGGTAATGATGATGATGATGAAAATGATGGTGATGATGATGATGATGATTATGACGATAACGATGATTAGGATGATGATGATGATGATGATTATGACGATAACGATGATGATGATGATGATGGTGATGATGATGATGATGACGATGATGATGATGATGATGATGATGATGATGATGATGATGATGGCGGTGGTGGTGATGGTGATGATGGTGATGATGATGATGATGATGGTGGTGATGGTGATGATGATGATGATGATGATGATTATGATGATGGTGATGATAATGATGGTGATGATGGTGATGATGGTGGTGATGATGATGGTGATGAATGATGATGGTGATGATGATGATGATGGTGATGATGATGATGATGAAGATGATGATGATTGATTATGACGATTACGATGATTATGATGATGGTGATGATGATGATGGTGATGATGATGATGATGATGACGATGATGATGATGATGATGATGATGATGATGATGATGGTGATGATGGTGATGATGATCCTGATGGTGAAAAATTTCTCTAGGCAGATTACCATTACCATCACCATCACCATCTTACCTTACCTTTAATAAGCGTAGTCGCAGAATGTCATAATGAACCAAAACGCAAATATTGCTTATAGTTTTTTTTTTAAATGGCTAAATGCTTATGATGCCATAGACCTATAAACATCATGGTGCTGTGTGACTGACATGAAACAATAGACGATCGCATTGCCGGCCTAGGCCTGCAACCGTGTATTTTGAAGCCTGTTTTAAGGAACACAACGTAAACATTACATAGCATGTTTGAGAAAAAGAATTTTTGAAATCGGTCCGGTAGTTTCGGAGCCTATTCAATGCAAACAAACAAACAAACATACAAACAAACAAACAATCAAATCTTTCCTCTTTATAATATTAGTCTTTGATAAGTAGCCGCTCTCTGAAATGACCGTAAGGTCGGGTTACTTTAACCCTGAAGGGTAAATTTAGCCAGTGGGATTGATCCGTTCCACGTTTTATTATTGGGTTAAAATTATGGCACATTGCCATTGGCATTCAGGGTAGCTGCCAGCTGGGAGCTACGGCATCACCACCAGAAGTAGGGTAAGTAGCACCTCCAGCTGCCCTCCCGAGAATAAACCCACTGCACGTCTTTGCACATTGACGACGGGATTGCATAGTGGTTAGAGACTCTGACTACGAAGCTTGAAATCCCGGGGTCGATTCCTGGTCGGTGCAGATATTTGTGTGAAAAATACGAATGTTTGTGCTCGAGTCTTGGATGTTTTTTTATGTATTTAAGTATGTTAATGTAATATAACGACCGCTTTAGCCTAGTTGGTAGTGACCCTGCCTACGAAGCAAGAGGTCCTGGGTTCAAATCCCGGTAAGGGCATTTATTTGTGTGATGAGCACGAATATTTGTTCCTGAGTTATGGATGTTTTCTATGTATTTAAGTATTTATTTATCTATATAAGTATGTTTATCGTCGTCTAGTACCCATAGTACAAGCTTTGCTTAGTTTGGGACTAGGTCGATTTGTGTAAGATTGTCCCCTAATATTTATTTATTTATTTATAGTATAAAGATCTCGTGTCACGGTGTTTGTTACCGAACTCCTCCGAGACGGCTTGACCGATTTATATGAAACTTTTTTCTTTGTATTCGGTAGGTCTGAGAATAGGTCGTAGGCTATTTTTTATACCCGTAATATGGCAAAACAACGTTTGCCGGGTCAGCTATCTAATAAATAAAAATCTCGTGTCACGGTGTTTGTTACCGAACTCCTCCGAAATGGCTTGACCGATCTTTATGAAACTTTTTTCTCTGTGTTCAGTAGGTCTGAGAATAGGTCGTAGTCTATTTTTTATACCCCTAGGTGATATAAGGCAAAACAACGTTTGCAGGGTCAGCTAGTTATCTATATAAGTATGTTTATCCGTTGTCTAGTATCCATAGTGCAAGCTTTCCTTAGCTTGGGACTAGGTCAATTGGTGGTAATCGTCCCACGATTTATTATTATTATGATTAGTTTTAGCTAACCGCCTACTTTTTTATAACTTTTATTGACCCTTCTATATGTGGTTTCCGTATGGGTCAAAGTTACCCTCCATTGGGTTAAAGTATCCCGCCCCTACGGTATTGAACTGATTTCAAAAATTGTTTCACTTAAGAATACATAAAGTTACACTATCCCTGATAAACACAGAACACGCAGTTACGTTTTACAGTTTCGGGCACTAACATTGTGGATTTAAATTAAAATTGTAAGATCTCTTATACAGAGTAATTTTTTAATCAGTGCACAAATTTTATTATGTAATTCAGTATCGTTAAAATAACAAATTTCATTATTTTCATTATAATATTTATTACTTAAATTTTATGTTTTTCATAGGTAACTCGACCAATTATTGGATGAATAACTATGAACAACCCAAATTTGAAAATGTAAAAAAAAAAATCTCAAACAGATAATCGCGATCTATCAACGATACTGAATCACATATCAAAATTTGTGCACTGATTAAAAAATTACCCCGTATAAAAAATAAGCCTTTACTTGTAATTACTCATTCAACATTTCTTTCCTAAAATAGTGCGGTTAATTAGCGAATCGAATGCAAAGATAAACGTAGAAGCAATTTTAAATTATTAATTGGATTTTCCAGGGGCTCGATCTAATTTCGTCTGATTTATACCTCAAGGTTGTCGGGTGTAAGGCTTTGCGAGGTTCTGTGGTAAGTAAGTAGGCTCCCTTTCTAACAAGGGCTTTCGTATGAACGTGAGAAAACATCTACTGCTAGTGCCTTGTTGACTTTGTTTATTAACCAACTTCAAAAAAGGAGGAGTTTCTATGTTTGACTGTATGCATTTTTTTTTTGATCTAGCATTTGTTTGAAAAAATATCATATGACTAGCTGACCCGGCGAACTTTGTTCCGCCTTAGAGTACCCCCGCACCCCGCATTGTCTTGCAACTGGCCCTCGCCGCTCTCTTGCCACTGGCCCTCGCCGCTCTCTTGCCACAGACCCTCATGTACTTACATTGCTTCATCCTTTTTCATGTATGCAGCCGGCGTTCAACGATTTATTAGACGTCACGTCAAAGATTAAGGGGTGAACCACCCTTAACATTTAGGGGTATGAAAATAGATGTTGGCCGTATCTCAGACCTACCCGATATGCACACAAAATTTCATGAGAATCGGTCGAGCCATTTCGGAGGAGTTGGTAACAAACACCGCGACACGAGAATTTTATATATAAGATAACATTATAGGGATGTTGACACCATTAAAAAAGAATTTGAAGACACGACTCCAGTAAAAAAACGCTTTATTTCAGCCCTGAAAGCCAGATTAATTTTCGATTAAATGCAAAATTAGATTATTTATTTATTTATTTATTATATCAATACAAACATTAATTAAATTACACTGTATCACTTCACACTCATAAACTTTACACAAGTTTGTGCGAGTGTTGCACATTCCCTTACCTCGCGCTGTAATAACATCGCACGGGGAACCGGTTTAAACCACATTACCTGCTGACAGATTTTTTGAGATTTTTTGTTGCTTTAAAACAAATAAATAGTTAGTTGATTGAGTGTGCGAACAATGACGTCATATGTCGCTATTGTCATTCAAACTCTATGGGAGATTGTGTTTTGACAGCTCATAAAAAGAACGTCAGTTGATTGGTGGTGTCATCATCCCAGTTATGAGTATACACTGACAAGCAAAAATAATACATTACTTTTAATGAATTTAAAAAAAATACGCATTTTTCTCCGAATATTTAGTTAAATTAAGGTAGACAAGTTAAGGTAGGAGGTAGGTCGTGAGGAAACCTGCTTACACCTGCGAAGAAATTCAATGGTGAGTGTGAAGTTCCCAATCCGCACTGGGCCCGCGTGGGAACTACGGCCCAAGCCCTCTCATTCTGAGAGGAGACCTGTGCCATGCAGTGGGACGTATAAAGGCTGGGATGAAGGTAGACAGCTCTTGGAACTGCCCTACAAAGACGTAATGTAGTTTACCGATGTTAATTTCTATTCATTTAATTGTTGTTTATATGACTGTATACTAATCTTTTTCCAAGCATAGCCCTATCCATCGCCCTCTTAGTGACTTTGACCTTTTTTCTCTGCGGGATCGCATTAGAAATGATGAAATCCGCGCAAAAACTATCACGGACATAGCTCGAAGAATCGATAGACTTAAGTGGCAGTGGGCAGGGCACATCGCTCGTAGAACTGACGGCCGATGAGGTTGAAAGGTTCTCGAGAGGCGTCCGCGGACCGGAAGACGCAGTGTAGGTGGGCCTGATGAAGATGTGGAAGGCGCAGGGCCGATCTGTTTGACGAGCTTTGGGGGAGGCCTATGTTCAGCAGTGGACGTCTTTCGGCTGAAATGATGACGATGATGATGAATCTTTGTCACCTCTGTATTAAACGCCATCTGGTTTTTAGTTTTACTACACTATTGCGGCAGAAAAACATTATTATCCTACTTCGTGCGAGAAAAATGTGTAATAAAAAGGCAACAGAGGCATTTTTATTTCAACGCTCACAGGTTCAGTACGTTAAGTGCTTTATCGACACAAATCGATATTTTGAATCGACCTGCCGTATACAAGGTGCTGTTTTTCGATTGATTGATCTAGCCTATTAATGTCCCAGGCCTTAGATTGAATTACTTCTGAATTGCTTTCTAAATATGTGCTGGTTTCCTACGATGATTTCATCACTGAAAAACTCTACGTCATATCAAATGTAATAATATCTCACAAAATTTTCGATAACGTCAAGAGCCTGAGTCCGGAATCATCTATTTGAGAGTTCATATGTCAAACCACAAAAACCAAAATGAGCTGAATATTATCTGTAACATACAAGCCGCTTCTAACTTACAGCAATATTGTATATCATTAGCACACAATACGCCAGCTGACTGTACCGGAGAGCGGCTAGAGGTCAGCGTCTTACCATGACTCTTCATTTTGCGGTGCCGGTTGCGTTACAGGTGTTCCGAGCTTTATTGTCTGTAAACAATAACAATACGACGAAGATATGCTACGACAAAAAGTTTTTAATCATTTCATTTCATATTTAGTTATTAATATGTAATTAGAATTAAAATAGTCTGGGAATTATCTTACCCTAACAGGGTGTTGTGTAGGTACCTACTACTGCATAATAATATTATATCAACCTATTGTAAGGAACATGACTTTTAAATGAAATATATAGTAAAGATGAGCAAGGCATAAAATATACTGGAAAAATTTCAAAGACGAAGTGATTTTTATGCACAGTTTGCACTATTTATTAATTCTCTATTTGCACAGTTGACATTTTATTTTAGAGTTTCGGAGTTCAGTTTCGGGCAGCGATTGTCCTAACACGGTTAAAATAATGAAGTATAAAAAACTACAGCATTTTTCCTGTTATTTCGGACCGGAACCTTAAAAAAACTTGCAGGAAAGATTCTAGCGTCGTATTTAGGACACTACGGTCTAGGGGGAGGGGGGTGGCGGGTGGCCCGGACCGGCTAAAATGTTCCGATAAACTGGCTCAGAGAGAAATATCATGTTTTTCTCGCCTTTCCCCAGACTTATGGGCCTGCAAAACCTATTGGGAAAACCGGCGTCTAGCGACGCATGTTCGCCATGTGCTGTAGGCATCGATGCAGTTCTTTTAAATCGAAATAAATCTCGATTCTTGGTGTCTTTAAAATCTATCTTCATCGCAAGGTTTCATGGAAACTCGAGCGTGCTTAGAACTTGGAGTCGAGATAGCTCTTGGTGGCACCTGAAATTGGACGCTTAGACAGCTTGAGCGGCCACGGATTTGTCGCTCAGTTTGTTCCTTTTTTACCTGCCGAAGAGGATAGAATAGTAAACGACAAGTGAGACACTGGAACGCATGCTAGATGTTCTGTTTTAGATGACATAGTTATAAAACTTATAAAATCTTCCCGTGTCAAGCATAGTTCAGGTCAATTCCTTTTGTATGTGATTACAGATGTAGATCGTAACTTATGAACGGAAAGACTGAGTGTCCTAGCTCACTAAATGTACTAGGTAAGTATTAGTCAACGTTTTTATGTATATTTTACGAAGAGAATAATTAAGAATTTCTAATCAGCGAATGTCTTTAATTTATTTGTTTAATTAGATATCGGAGCAAAAGTTACGTAAGCCCATTAAGTTATTTCATTGCATGAAAAGAGCTTATTCTTATACCTATAATATAATATTCCGGGATTTCCAGGCTATTATTTATCAATCGACAAGGAAAATATCCGCACTAATGTGCTATAAAATGTAGAAATAGTCAAGCAGCCGTGTTTAGAGTTAATTTATCTGTTTTAATCCGGTAGTTCAACTAAATGTTTAACTAACGTGCAAGCTCGTTATGCAGTTTTTTATGACTTCAAAATTTTCACACTATAGATTATTCCTCGCGGGAAAAAATAACGTCAGTTTCGACAAGAGCGGTATAATCCATTTATAACTTTTACTATTTTATTATTGGAATTCTATTTGTTTCAATACCAGTCTTGAAGCTCGTGTGTACCTAGGGGATTTCTTTATAAAAAAACTCGACAGAATTCTCGATTTTAGACACAATAAGCTTACAGCAAATTCGACGTATCAATAAGTGTTTTAGACATGTATTCATGGGAATACGTCGGGGGCGGTGCTTTGGCGATATTTTATCTTTGTTATGCGCCATAGACAGGCTATTTATAGATATAACTAAATTTCGGAGGTCTGCGTACATTGTGTGCAGGGTGGAATAACTTATAACAGTAAAAGCGCTGAAAATCGAGGCCGCCCAGTCTTTTATAGAGGGAAACTGGCTGGAGGCACGCACGGTAACGCACGCAAGTCCAGTTTTCATACTCGGCTGCGGCGCCTTATCGCCCGCTTAACGGCCGATACCATCGCTGACATCTTTTCATATTTTAGGCCGCGCATGCAACGCCTCCACGCTATCCCTTGCCCGGCCCGCAATGTATGACCGCTCCTAGAGATCTCGCGAGGCGATAAGAAACATTGATAGCGGAGTATGCAAAAGCGTTTATGCGTAATTTTTTATCACTATTGGGTCTTAGGGTCCCGTACCCAAATGGAACCCTAGTAATGTCGCTATACTGTCCGTCCGTCCATCCATGTTCGACTCGTGCTTGGCCGGTTTTTATCCTTTACACTAATGTACAGTCGGGTTCATTTTCAGTTTGTAATAAACAGCGTGAATGGTTCGTTTCATACCAAATTACAAAACACGATGCCTATTTGTTTTTAATAAAATGTGATGGGTGTGCACATACCTACATATAAACAATAGGCACGTATACCCAGCATACATACAAAGACAAAGGGGAGTGAGATGAATAATTTTAAAGTAACACCTTTAATAGAAGGTACACACACACTGTTTAAATTATTCGAGCGATTTTTTGCATGGCATACTTTTGCAATAATATCCAACAAGCGATAATACGCCCTGTGATGAAGCAATAAGGACGAAATTGCAGTAATTTATTTGGGCTACGGATAAATACGTTGTAAGGTTTCCCAGAAGCTAACCTAAAGGTTTCGTCTACGCAGAAATTCCTGCTGAAGTTGCGTTTGCACGCGACTCTAGGCTTTCAATTAAAACATGTGACCTAACAGAACCATTTGATCTAAATGTAAACACTAAGGGTGAGGCCACACGAGCGTAATTTTGTGAGTTGTGAGGCGGCAGAATTTCGGTCCACGCCATACAATATGCGGGCCATCACGTGACACTCACGTGACGCAATGTATGGCGCAACCGAAATTCTGCCGCTCACAACTCACAAAATTACGCTCGTGTGGCCTCACCCTAAAATCTAGGCGTTCTCAAGTCTAAGGTGAACGAGCATTTACTAGGCAAGCGTGCCCCATCGTAGACTTCAACTTCGCTTTCCACCATGCGTGATTGTGGCCAAACGCAAGCATATGCTGCAAAAAAAAATTATGAACGTCGTCATTACCTTTATTTATAAATGAAGTGTTTCTATTGGTTCATGACAAACACATCCCTCGCAACGCATCCTCGCTCAGCTCCGGTGGATACGCAGCCTTAAGCTCCAAACGCACAGACAGCGGAGGCGTGGCGGTGTGGTGGCGGTAACGGTTGTAATATTCTAACTTGAATGAACGGTTGTGCGGTACCTTGCGGCGAACTCGTTCATACAAGTTAGAATATTACAACCGTTACCGCCACGTCTCCGCTGTTTGTGCGTTTGGAGCTTTAACCGCTTAGAATTTTTCGTTGTGCGTGCTCATCTTCCAACCGATACGAAACTATAATACTCGTCAATCTTATTAAATTAAAAAAAAAGCGACAGAAAGCGATGAATATTAAAAAAAAAACAGTAACTTGGTTTTATTTATCCGACTGCGGCGAAATGCGCTAGAAATTTTGTGTCTTTATTGTGTTGGGACTTTTGGATGCTCACCGTGGTTCTAGAATCCATGGAGTCGCCATTGTGCTAAAATAAAATTTTCAAAGTCAAAAGTCAAAGTCTAAAGAGAAAATGTTATATTAGAAATCATAATTTATGTTGTTACAGTGTTAATAAACACATTATAATAGAGTTCAATTAATTTTATCAAAATCTATAATCTATTATTTCGTCGTAAGGTTTTATCCAACCCTTAATTACTTTGATTGGATAAACTTTTAATATGGTTTACTACATAAAGAACAAAATATACTCGAGACTTTTCATCATATTTTAACTCCTTATATGGCTTTAATCAGTAATCAATTTCACCAGTCGTAAAATTAAACAGATTAAATTATATCAGTAATTGGCTACTTTCCTAACTAGGCGTTGAAGTTTCACGTGACGTCACTTGTTCCTACACTTTGTATGAGCGTTTTAGGAACAAGTGACGTCACGCGGAACTTCAACGCGCCATATCTTCGTCATTTTTTGTTTAATTGTCAAAAGAAAAATTACGTGTTTAATATTTTTTGATAATGTAAAATACGGACTAATAAGAATTATTACTTTTTTACCTAGGAAACATCCCTGTTGTTGTACTCATTATTTTAACCATATTTAAACAAAAGTGACAATTAATTCTCAAATGTTTCTTAATTTTAAGCTATGAAACAATTTTCAGTAGTCTTTCACAACACAAGTATCAAAGAGGATGCATAATTGAATTGTGACTACTAAAATAATAGATTATAGTTTTATGATAAAATTAATTGCACTCCATTATAATGTGACTATTAACGATTTAACAACATAAATTATGATTTCTAATATAAAATTTATTTTTAGACTTTTACTTTGTCTTCGAAAGTTTTCTTTTAACATAATGACGACTCCATGGATTCTAGAACCACGGTAAGCATCCAAAAGTATTAAGCCTACTTATTATATCAGACTAAAGTGGTTCAAAGGTTAAATAAATACCAGAAGGCGAAGTGCATTATTGGCAGTCAATCCTTACTTCCTTACTTAATACAATACAACACAAATGTTCTTTATTGAACACCAAAAGCAGTACAAATAAACAGAAAAAAATGTATAATTGCGAAAGCAACTCTTTCTGTCTCTATTACCACCGCTGAACCGATTTAGATGCGCTTTGGTATGGAGATAGTTTGAGACCCTGGGAAGGACATAGATTTTAACCCAGAAAATGCGTAGCTCGCGCGGGATAGCGATAAACGAATTCTTCGCAGACGGAGTCGCGGGCAACAGCTAGGTTAAAATAAACAAATGCTTACAAATTCCATTGTTGTCTAGTTAAAAATTTTTAAAAATGCAAAAATACCAACATAAAAATGAAGGCAAAAAAGACTATGTAAAAAAAGTAATTAAAAAAGTTACTTACGACTATAATTTTTATCTGTGTCAGCAACAGCTTCAGGATTTTTGGCTGGAAAAAAACACCTTCAAATGATATTGATAAAAAAGGTGGCGGATTGTTTCGTTAATACCTACTTAATAATTTGCGTCAAATTTTACTTTGTTTCTTTTTGGATTTTCGAGAAAGCACTATATTCGCCTTGGCCGGAACAGAAATTGATGACTTCGTATTAAACGGACTCGTCTGTTTAAGCCATACTCAGCCAGCAATTGCCTACCTTCCAAGCCTAGGCAATAATCTACTATTCTAATTTTCCTTGCTAAAGCGCCCCATAAACTGATATTGTTGTTAACACAGGCACGGAAAGCTATGAATTCCAATTTTCCTAAGTACGTGCAAATTTATTAAAAAAAAACTCTGCGCCTACCGATCATAACAGAGAAACCGATAGCGTAGAGGCGCCTAAAAAATGTCGATTTAGTCACGTACAGTACAAAAATTTGTTCGCAATGCAAGCAGACTCGTTAACGACCTTGAAAATTCGGCGTTGGAGCGCGGAAAACGCTGGTTCCGTCGCCAGAGACGTTGGCAAGCGCGAATTGATAGCGACTTGCAAGTAGACGGGGCTATTGCCCTCCCCATTCCATTGCAAGGCCACCCAGGGCCGTATTCGGCGCGGAGCCTCCGTAGCCATGGCGATGGAGCGGGCGAGCTCGTTGCGATAGTGACTTGCCCCCGCCGACGCCAGAAGGCCGTCCGCCCTGCGCCCACACCACCTCTCCGCTCCGCTTATTTCAAGCTCTTTTCAACTTCCCTCAATGCCGCCCGAATCTATACCTGGATACACTCTGAAGGCCAAATGAATATGGGAGGTCCCAGATACTGAAGCCGCTTTCGATAACGTTCGTAGCTATTTGTTGCGAACGAGAGCACCCTATGAAAATGTAAAGGATTAAGATGTAATTAAATGGAGGAAAGGTATGAACGGCTCCTGTTAAAAATAATCTTATTAAACCGTTTATAATTAAAAAAGGTTTTTTTTTATAACAATCTCACAGAAGCCGTAAATTCTGAAGAACTGAAATACTGATATTTTTTCTTATAACTTAACTGAAACATTTACTTAATATTGTTCGTGGAAAAATTTCTCTTTTTGTATATTTTTATATTGTGTTTTGATAAAGCCGCATTACGACCCTAATAACATATATATTTTACGTTAAATAATATTTATGTATCGTAATAAAAATAAGTGGAAGTAAGAACTCGACGAAGGCTCGGTACTTGTGTTTATTTTCTGAGAAACGAGTCTATAGCGTTTGTCTGCCGGGAACATGCGGTTCCAACATATATTAACAATGTTTGAACACACACATACAGCTGACTCAACCAGTAACAATATAATTGAAAAATTGGCCAAGTGCGATTCGGAGTCGTGCTCTGAGGCTTTCGTACAGTTAAGAGCAAAAGAATAATTTAATACACCAGAAAATTAAAAAAAATCTCAACTAACTGTTTAGTTCATAAGGTAAGTACGTACGGCCGCTGATATAGTGGTCTGTTCGTTCATTAAATTTATACAATTACAGTCATTTTTTCTTAAGACCGACTCACCCTTGACCAGGTTTTATTATTTGTTGATATGCAGTATATATATCTCTATTATCATGCCGAGTTTCTGGTTTGTATTTTTCAACCTTATAAAGATAAAACAAAAATAATACATTTCTTGTACAATGTATGGGAACCAGCAATGTAAATATTTATGTAAACTTTCAGCTGGTTCTTGGCTGGGCCTTGTGATAAATATAAAGATGGACAGACGGACAGAGGAACAGCGTTGTGGTAGTAATAAGGTTCCTTTGAGCATCCTTCGGGTACGGAACTCTAAAATTGGCTACAGCTTTCTTCTTTTACTACGAGGTACCTAACATTATTTACAATAACATATAGACAAACTAGGTGATTGATTAAGCAAAGCTGAGAATCACATATCTTTTCTTAGTCTGTCAGTTTCAAAGGACAGATACGAAAGATTCACGCAATAAAAAAATGTACTTTATTTAATTTTCTTTAGTATTTTTTTTTATTACCTTTGGTTATCGTTCCCGGAAATGATTCATGTGGTATTCGAATAGGCCAAATTATGCAATTGTCGTATTTTGACATCATCGTCAAATCAAAATGTCTGGCTAACTTTTTTCTTTTTGCATTTTTTAGCATTGGTATTTCTTTAAATAAGGCTTAGGTAAATTTATACTGGCAATTATTTGGAATCATAGTAATATTTAAAATGTGTCCTAAGGCATTTGTGGGACTGGGCCGGCCACGTCAGCTAATGCATCCACTGCGGTGGGCTAAAAATGCCACTGAGTGGGCGCCACAGGATGGATGGCGACGGCAGGGTAGGCCGAGACGGCGGTTGCGGGACGACCTGGACTTATTTCTCGACGACTGGCCTCAGGCTGCTTTGGATCGGGAGAAATGGAGGACATGGGGGGAGGCCTTTGCCCAGCAGTGGGACATCAAGCCAGGCTTATTTATTATTATTATTTATTTATTTATTTATTATTTATCCTAGTATGATCTAGATAAAGTTTACATAGGATCCGAAAACTGGTAGGTAGGTAAATAAATATTGAACAAAATGTTACTGATTTCAGAGAACTAAAATCGGGCCGCGTAACTATTGTGTCTCTAAGATTTCTGTCACTCTATCTACCTACTCGTATCCATAAAACGTTCAACCAATGATAGTTGAAAATAATTTTAAGCAGACAAATCATATTACCTGCTTAAACTAATTTTGAGTGCTCTTGTATTTTATGAACGTAGAAAAAATAACAAAATTAAGTTTTCAATTTGTTACCGGTCGATATAATTCAAATTCATTAATTAACGACACCCATGTTCATTTCAACTTCATAAATGCTTTAATTCTATCAAAACTTTGTAATTTAACGAACAGAAAAAAATAATTAAGATAAGTGTTTTTTTAGTCTATGATCCTTCTAGTGTTCCAAATACGGCCCTGCCTGGGATGCCCGCTGTATGCCAAGTCGCATTTTGCTATTTGTGCGCGCCGGGCCTCCGAACTTCGTACCTCCCTCCCACTGCCCCCCTCTCTTCTCGGTTTCATAGACAATGCTCGAATAGATGGGGCACCTGGTGTCTATCATGGGTGAGCGAGCATTTTGAATGCATTCGGCTTTCGTTACATATTTGAATCATCTTACCTCATTACATTACGGATAACGACTTTAACGTGAACGATGGCATTCAAAAGTTCATAGTTTTGTTATAAATGAGAGTGAGAATGAAAATGTAGAGTTCGCATATTTTTGTCAATAAAAACTTTCGATATAACCATTTAGTCATAACAGTTTACATATTGACAGCTAAATTTATATATATATGTTTTTACTTTTTACATACATGCTCATCATCATTATAAGGTGAAATTGACTGTTAAATTCCGTATATTGGGTAGTTCGTGGTAAGTATTACTTGCCCAAGTAAGTGCTTTTCCATTTTTATGACAGTTCCCGCATCAGAATAAAAACCATAAGGCTGATTGTGATATTTATTTGCAAGTGAAAAAAGCCTTTGATATTTTAAGCCATACAACTCTGACCTTAGGGCGATAAAGGAATTTTCGTTGCATACCTACGTGTATCACGTTTTTCTTTTACTTTTGTAGAATAAAGTATCTAGATTCTCACGTATAAACAAGCTCAAAATTCTCTGTACTTCCTTCTTACTTATTGTTAGTCATAATCAGCCAAAAATAGACACGACTTCGTTATGACTGTATATTGTACTTCACGGAGTCACGATTCTCGCGTCTACGCGTATCTCAACTGTCCCTTAATCTTTGATAACAATGTTCAAAAACGTTAGCAACGCTTGCAAATTATCCGCCGAAAACCTTTAGCCCCTAAGGCATTCCAATCACATACAACTCATTTAAAATCAAGATACGTCATCGCGTATCCAATGTTATCCATATGTAGCCTCGTCATCTTAAAGTATAGGTGTCGTAGCCCTTTCTTAAAACGTTTGTTGTAAACTCAGTATCTATTGTAATACTAGTCTTTGCCCGCGACTGCGTCCGCGCAGAATTCAAAGTGGTAAAGCTTCTTCATCTCTTTCATTCAACGAAGCAAAAATGCGGCGAAGCAACATCCATAAATCCTCCGTAATTTTCCTTATCCCATGGGAATTAGTTTTATAATGTTATGATAACCTACATTTATGGAAAATTTGAAGAGTCTAGTAAACATAGTTACGGAGATAGGGTCACTCTGAATTAAACAACACTAACAACAGATTGAAACAACAGCCAATAACACGCCGCAACAACAACAACAGACAGACAACAGAGGCGTATTGCCGGCAACAGATTGATGACTCTCTTTTAGTTGTTGATATTTATGGGCGGTGGTAATCATCATCCATCAGATGGCCCGCTTGCTCGTTTGCCTCCCTCTCATAATAAAAAAGAATAGAACATATATAAATCCTATTTTTTCCTTATCCCGTGGGAATTTTAACAAATCCGTCCTTGTTTCTTGCTTACATCATATAGGCAACATCTATGCAAAATTTCAGCAATCTAGGGTCAAGGGTTTTGGTTGAGCATTAATGAGTCAGTCAGTCAGTGACTCAGATTTTTTTTTGTTGAGTAGGTATAGATTTTAGGCAGTTGATCGTTTGAGGACTTGAGGGTGTGTTTCCATAGAAGCGGAGCGTATACGTGCTAAATCACATCAGTTGAAATACGTCGCATTGTCGCGTTTTTAAAACCCAATAGCTTGCATAGCCCTTTGGCGTCCAAAGTCCGAGTTTGGCTTAACGGGAGCATCTTTGGCATGCTAGGAAAATCTTCCTCGGTCAGCTGTGTGCCTGGTTACTCACCCTACATCCGGTAAGGCTCGCTTAGGTGTTCATCCCCCCCCTCCTTATATACGTCCCACAGCGGGTACAGGCTTCCCCTCAGAATGAGAGTTCTTGGTAGTAACGCGAGCTTAGTGCGGATCGGGAACTTCATATGCACCATTTAATTTATTTGCAGCTGTGCGCCGGTTTCCTCACTATTTTAGTCTTCAATGTAAATCTCATGATTTTCAAATGTAATTTCGCACATGTTTTTCTGAAAAACTCGGAGGTGCGAACACGGGCTCGAACCAAGACACTCTGCTTGAGAGGCCGTAGGTTAACTACGACCACGACTTTTACTAGCTTAGGTTAGGCTTAGGCTTAGGTAATACATTTGAAAATATTTCACGTTGCACGTTTCGTTGGATTCTAAAGTTGCGTTTACAGCAGAAGATGTCTCCGTACAAAGTATGAATCGCGAGCTTGGAGCAATACGACGTTATGTAGCATGCGCTGATCGTCCGTTGGACTTGATTCGAAAAGGTTTGATACATCGTTCAACGATGCCATTGCGGTGTGGGCCGTCGATTGTTTTATTTATATTGTTGTTTTGCCCATTTCTTGTTTTGGAAAGCTGTGTTCGCGGACGAACTAACCCAACTTTGTGGTTCACTCGAGTTGTACTATTGTTGTTATTAAAGTCTCTCGCAACGTTCATTGTTAAGCACGTATTTACTTCGATGTTTGTAAGGGCCGTAGGAAATATCGATTCGTCCTTGAATTGGAACTAAATACAAACGTTACACATACACATGGTAAACATGGTGGTGGTCTCTATATACATGGTAAACTTCTGTCTTCTGTCTGTGTAAACTTTCAATATTTCCATTATAGAGGTACTGTCTAGTCTACTTTCCAAGTTATAATAGATCCCTCTGGTTAGATCTGTCAAAGGGTGATTGTTTAGTGGTGACTGATAGCTGTTCATCGATCATCATTTTTGTCTATGGATAAACTGTAGGTGGCTATCGCCATTCATCTGACTAAATCAATTTATTTTTTGTAGACATTGTTGTAACAGAATTAAACTTTAAAATGCTCACGTCGTTAATTGTGCAACACTTATAACGATAATTCGAACATCATCATTATTTTAAATGAAATGGTTTCATAAATCAGTCCGAGTGTCTGTAGTCTATACACAATTCATCAGCTCGTTTAGAAGTGTAACAAACATCGTAATAGTTATTCCGACTGATAATAATGAAGATAATTACACGTTTGACGTGACGTGACCTATTGAATGTGATAAAAGTGCTGCAAATATGTAGAATCGCACCGTTTACGAATTAATACGGTCCACGGAACCGTCGGCGTGGGAAGTATGATTCTGGATTCTGTTTGAATTACTGAGCGAACTAAAACGGCCCTGGGAAATCCGGCAAAGGGATCGTTGCTATAGAGACCGCCAAGCCTTGATAACTCGAAGCTCCGGATTTTAAGCCGCTCCTTGATTATAAAGATCAAAATGCTTCGGCTCCAAGCGATAAATAATTAATTTCCGTATCGGTAGAATTCTCCACACGCGGAAAACTCGCTTTCATTTTATTAACACAGTGATGAATGAAGGACTTGAATTTCTGTTTTAATGCCAACGGTATTTTCAATAGCAGACTCTAACTTTTTTTTTCTCGGAATGCTAAGCGAGTTCCCGGTATTATATTTTAAAGTTGCTTTTACTTGCGTAATTTTCTTACTTCTCTCGTGAGTGACCTTGTCGTAACTGTTGTTACTCGTTCGTATATGGATTTAGATGTCTTTGTTCATTCATAACTACGATGGAACTTATAAATGGCTTTTTTTCTAGCCTCGAAGTTAGGTTTAACGACCCAGGAATAATGGCATTGTTTAGTCTTTTCGCGAACTTGCATTTGCGTCCTAATGCGTACTACGTGAGGATGCTTCGTGCTCTGCGTGTCGCGTGGTTTTCGTACCAAATTAATAATAACTCTGTGACGGTTACTTTACATATCCGTACAAAATCGGCAGAAAATTCAAAAGCCTCTAACAAGATATTGATCTAACAATCCATTAATTAAGTCTTCAAACGAATCTCAACTAATTGGAAATATCTTAGGTACGTTTCTAATATTCAATTAATTTTTCACGCAAACAGCTAAAACTTTATTGTTTTTACGTTCGTGTGCTTTGTACACGTGATCTTTCGCTTCCACCTCTGATACAATCTTTAGGACTTGACCTTTTAAGTAAACCATGACCGTGAACATCGATTCAAGTTCGTTACGTAATGCTTCTATGCGTTCACTTCTTATTATTCAGTTCTGATTCTTATTGCTTCACGACAAAGACTCGTTATGGCTCGCAGCGTGTACGGAACTATTATGATACGCGTAGTTATTTGTAGCATCTTAATATTATTTACTTACAAGTTTTTTCCCTGCTCGTTTACAATTTTGATTTCTGTTTTGTTTGAATGCTCAGAAATATTGGGTAATAAACTAGAAATTTTAGGCGCACAAAGCCGACATGCGAAAGTAAATTATTCATCTCATGCAAGGTCATTGTTTCTAGATATCATGGCCCCCATGATAGAATACTGATTTGGGGCCTGAGATTGGGCTATCCGTTATTGGCTTGGCGTTATGCAGTACGGTACGAAGTTTTGTGAAGTCTCGATGAATTTATATTTTGTTGGCGTTTCATGTATTTTTTTTTTATTGATAGTAAGTTATCGTTGCCTCCTATGATAGAAGCTGGTGCGACGAGGCAGACATGGTAAACCGGATAATCGTAAATTTAATTTTGAACATTAGTATGTACCTCGTTGAGTTTCATGCCAATTTCTTAATAGAGGTTTTTTCCGACCTCGTCGTAGATTTTTCGACGTTCGGAAGTACCTACATTGAATAATAATATTTTGACATTGACTTTGAATCCATGGCAACACCTGCTTCGCAAACAACGAATCAAATAAACGTTGCCGTCTCAATTCAATCGAACACAAATTCAACTTCAAAACATGCATAGTCGAAGTCAAATTGTACATTTACAATGCAAATAAAAAAGTCTATGTCTTACTAGGAAGTGTTGCTATAGCTAATGTTATGCAAGTGGACGGTTGAGGTGACGTCAGCCTGCCAGGCGAGTTCACGGCCGTACACGAAGTTCATAGGTATTAGGTATTGGTTGGGAGACAATGAACATACATAGCCGCTATTGTGATTTGCACTATCGCCAATATATTAGGTTCTTAGCTTTGTGTTAACACGGCGGTGCCTTGGTTCTGGGAAGCGTAAAGTAAATGTAACACGGGTCTTTGTTAAGAATAAACAGCTGTTACGAAATTTGTTACAATTTGACTGATTACAGTGATTACGTATATTATGTTATGTTGCACGATGTGTCTAAAATGCAACTATAAAGCGAAAAGTTTTTTTAAGAATATTATCTGGTACTTAAGATTAATCAGTGCACTATTAGTACATAAATAGAGTCTTTCTTTACACAAATTATATCCAATAGCAGTTCCAACGTTGTGCTTCTTAGCGAGTCAAATTCACTCGTAGGATTAGAAATAAAAAAAACGGACATACCTAAGAACGAACATAAAAAACCTGTCAAAATGTATGTGTAAAAATTTCTCAAATCCCGACATTTTTACATTCTGATGTTTACTATACACTTGCCTTCACCTGTGGTTTCCCTCGTGTGTAACATTAGGTATGTTTAATAATTATAAAATCTTATCTAATTTTATGAAATTGCAATAGTAATTCCCAAAATATGCAGTTGAGGTTTGCCAAACACAAGAAGTTTAGTTTAGGTTTAGTTAAGAAGTTTAGTTTAGTTTGATTTCAAGCTTTAAAAATATTTATCATTTTGTTTTAAAATACTTCAGTTCAGTAAAATATGAAATGATCACGGAATTAAGTCTAATATTTAGGAACGATAAATATTTTGCGCGTGCGTTACATTGCCGCAGCAGATCTATTACTTACGAATTCATGGCTCCGCGGCCCGTCGATGTAACATAACTCGCAGAGTATAAAACAGGTATTGGAATCATTTTCAAACTTCCCTATGATACGACCATTGATTTAAAAAACATCGAGTAGAGTGCAATACTAAAGTTACACAAGAACACAAGTACCTACTCATGATTTGGAAGAGCCTTTCTTTTTTGTACCGGTTGTGTTGCTAAGATATAAAGCCGAGGCCTCAAGAGTCTGTATTCTGGCCGTCCCAAAATAATATGCAAACGATGTTTCCTCTGCTATTTCGTCCTTCTCCCACGCATCATTCAGAATGCGTACGAGTGAGATGAAGCATCTGGTTTTTGCTAAGTTTCTTTGCTAGATTGTGTGGAATAAGGGCACAGGACCAAGAATGACGCCACGCCTAGAGTAGCTGGCGAGATGACGCGACGTTGGTAGGTATGCAAAACCAGTCCATCGTAGGCCTGTTTCGATGAGTTGAAATGAGGCTGCAAGCGGAGGAGTGGCTCAACCCCATGCTAATCAATTTGGCGGTATGAAATTTAACATGCTTGTAATAAAGTTCTTTTTTCGTTCATGGAAAAATTGACATTAGCCATTTCTTCGCTGACGATCATAATTGTCTTTCGAAAATTCTTGCTTTTGATTATTCCTACGAATGGTTTCTAGTGGAGCTGCACCGTGATAGATTTGATAGCTATTTGGTTGAAATCTAGTTCTTAGCTTGAATCGAGTGTACTGAGAATAATGCATAGGTTAAGGTTAAGGTTAAGGTTGTAGGAGGCCAATCGCAAGGCGTTTCGAGCGCTGCTGCGGTGGCCTTTTGGCAAATAGACACAGTTCCTGGTTTTAACTCTAGTTATTACTAACGCCTGTGAGCAAACGAGAATTAAGGTAATCCTTTGTTCAGTATTAGATTTAACAAAGCAGCTGGCGGTAATTTAGCAAGCGAGTTTAGTTTGTTGGTAGATGTTGTAAAATTCAGTGATGGTAAGCCACTTTGAAATATGCAGGGTATCTACCCTGAAAAAGAAGAAGCAGTTGAAAGTATTAGCTTGCTCCCGTGGCAGCTGTTGCAAAAATCCCTGTCTCATGGAAATTTTGCAAAATCTGTCTTTGCTCCTCGTCCTTGCCTACACCGTATAAGGACATCTCAATGCAAACTTTTAACTTTCTAGGTCCAAGGGTTTGAGCTGGGCGTTGAAAAGTCAGTACTTAAGTACTTTAAGTTTTATGCAACAAGATATGCAAATGTGTTTTTCGACGTCCTCGACTTTAAGTGACCTTATGGCGGCGGGTGTTTAAGTTATTTGGGGTGCGGTTAAAGTAACTCTGAATGAATGACAATAATGTAAGACCTGATACATCATACATCAACATTTCATCATCATTTGAGATATATTTTGTTTGAGTTATGAGGTCGTTCATTCGGGGTCGACAGATACGGGGTCATAAACTAAATGCACCCCATCATTTGATATTAAAAAGTCAAACATAAACATGAAAACAGCGTAACCGCTCACTAATCAATCACACAGAACGACAAAAATAGAGAACTGCTAATTGCAACTTTGCGAGGGGCCACGCTTTTGCATGTGCCTATAACAGCGCGACAAGAAATTTGACGTGGGCTAGATGAGTTCGCGGCCTCCTGGTGAGACGGGGGGCCTTTTGATTGCGATTTTTGAGCCAAGAGGTCCCTCAGGGAGCGGATTCGGGGCCTGATGGTGCCTACGCCCAACTTTCGATACCTATGATGCTAAAGTGCCTTTCGCAATAAAAAAAACTTGGAATAGCTAAGTTATTCTAGTAGTAGTAGTTCTTCTAGTTCGTTAAAGTGAACATCAACGGCTTGATGCAATAAATTATAATTTAATCTATTCACTACTTTTCGGAGTTCTACGTGAATAACATACAAGTTTGGTATGAAGTAACTATCTTTTTGTATTTATTTTTTCGACTTCTTTTACTTTTACGGTCATCCCGTGAAACCATATTTTTCATACTAAATACAAACTGAAATATAGATGCACAGAAAAAACCCCAGAAAAAAGACCAATGCTGGGAATCGAACCCAGGTCCTCAGCATTCCGTGCTGCGTGCTAAACCCCTACACCACCACTGGTCTAGAGATTAGACACGAATCTACGAAATGTACGATGTGTAGAAAAGATTCGTGTCTAATCTCTAGACCAGTGGTGGTGTAGGGGTTTAGCACGCAGCACGGAATGCTGAGGACCTGGGTTCGATTCCCAGCATTGGTCTATTTTCTGTGCATCTATATTTCAGTTTGTAGGTATTTAGTATGAAAAAAAAATGTGAATAACATACGTTGCCCATGCATAACTGGTGTTATCTGAAAAAGATTACGTTTCAGACCATTGTAGATAAGCTAGTCAGTTGTACGAGGTTATGCCTAGAAAGCTTGTCTTGTGAGCTAGTCTAGAATTTACATTTACCGTACACATGTATGACATGGTTTTAACATTTTAACAAACGCAAATATTTGCATTTCAAGTATATTTTGACACGAACGTTTAAGAGTTTTTTTTAAAACGATAAGCATATTTTACCAATATTTCGCTCATTAATCAAGTTTCTTAAAGAAGTAATGTCATAGCAGTCATCATTGAACAATGTTTTTGAATGCATTATTTTTTACCTCTTGTTTCTGATTCTTTGTCATTAGTTCCAAGATTAATTAGAGGATTTTAAATTATGTACCTGATATGTTCTACCCTGATACTTTTATGTTTTTCACGTACAGTGAAGAGTTAACGTATATATACGCATAGGTAATTTAACGAGTAAATAACTCGTATTATCTAGTTTCATTACGCGACAGCATTGAAATGAAACTATTGTTTTGGCAACTACACGTACAGGCAAATTATTATTATTTGGTACGTCAATTGCATTTTATTAGTTACCTATTGTTTAAAACGTTTAATACGTAACAAAAACCGCTGAATAATTTATTCCATTTGTAACGTCAATCGTACCTATTTATTTTATGAAATCTGTTTTAAGAAGTGCACAACTTTACGAAAACATGTTTCAAGTATTACGCAGTACTGTGAAAAATCGTTGTGAAATACGTTTGATAACAACAGTTCCCACTTGCAAGGGAAATCTGGCGAGTAGCAATACATTGCTGCGTCGTAGAGCAAACCAGTTATTATTAGATGTATAACAGCGGTTGACAACGGCGTTTATCGAAAAAGGCCGTAAGTTGGCGAAGATTAAAATAAGATAGGATATGTCCTGAAGAGAACTCAGGTCAAAAGTTTACTCGAAACCGGCAAGCATGTATGAAAATACTAATGAGTGTTGTAGAAGCGAAAGATCTGTCAGGATCGTAGCAGGTGGAAACAAATCATCATCATCATCATCCCAGCCTATATACGTCCCACTGCAGGGCACAGGCCTCCTCTCATAATGAAAGGGCTTCGGCCGTAGTTTCCACTACCTTTAATTTCAAATGTTAAAACTGTTCAGTGAAACCGACAACTAAAATTTTATCACTAAGCAATCCAAAAATATAAAATACAATTTTTCGAAACAAATAAATATTTCGTGTTGTTTACTCAGTCCCCAGTTGTCCAAGTGACATCTTCATACTGTTTCAGAGAAAATTGTTTAGGCTGTTCATGAGACAAAATTTGTGTAACCATAGCAACGGGCGGCAAGAAAAAGTTGATTCACTTCGATATCATTTTCGTAAAGAACAATCTGTTTCGCATAAGTTAACGATTAAACGCCGCAATGTAAGTCTAGTTGTATGATTTGGCTCGCATGTGCAAACTGGCTGTAGTTTTGCTATCGGTCGATGTTGATACAAACGCGCAATACCTAGGTCTTTCATTCTGAGATCTAGGGTCTACGGGTGCTACGCCGTAGCTCTACGAATACTATCTCACTAAGTGCATATTAAACTTATTATTTATGATTGTGTCTTAGGGTCGTTTAATATTAACTCGTGGTTATGAATTATGATATGATGATGAAAAAAAAGTTACTTCAATCAACGTTACTTGTGTGGCTAGAAACAAGTTTTTTACGCGATAGTACTTCTACGTGCTTTGTTGCAAAAAAGTAACATGCTTTTGCTTTAACACTTTAGACGCGGGAAGTACGCAGGTAGGTATTGTATGAAAAAAGCACCTATGATAATAACAACAGATTACCAACAGATTATTATTCAAAACAATGTTTATGCACGCTTTGAATGCCTTTTCATGACGTTGCGAAGTATTTTTGCTACTTTGTTATGCTATCTAATCTGCGATACTACAATGCAGTCAAAAAACAAGAGTGACGGCATAGTTTTATTTTGCGTGAATTCGATATGAATCCACCACGTAATCGAAGCGCCATTCCCCGAACTGTTTAATTGGCAGGGAGCTAGTCGGGTAACGGATTAAAATTCAGCGTAGCGCATAAATCGATAGAGGTTGCATATAGGTAGGTATGATAGTTAGGCAGGTAGGCTCTAATGCGGAACTCGAGAATTTTCCCCCTCTCGCTTGTGTGCATGCGATGCTTGCGTGTGTGCGTCCCGCGTGCAACTAGCTCGAACCGAGGTCGCCCACATCTGATCTGTGCAAATTTCGTTCGCTTAGGTCGCTGCCCGCGCCCAGGGTCGCACGGTCGTATCTCTCAATTTTTGCTTGTTAATTATAAAAATAATGCGTTATATAACGCTAGCTGCGTCTCGCTCGCTCGCGTCACGTTTCGTATAGCCCCTTCGCGCCGCCACCGGCGTTGCGGCGCACACATCGACAGCGCCTAGAAAAATACATCCACGAATTTCGGCTGTGCGCTTACGTGTGTGCGTGAATGACGTTATCGCACAATGCGATTACAGGGCCGCACTGGGGACGCGATTCGCTCGCTGACATACACAATTCGTGCATTGTGTGAAAATTAAATTTACCTCTACTAAACTCGAATATTGCTAAGTTTAAATGGGGTATGGTAAATTGAATGGATTTTTGCATGGAATTTTAGAACTATTCGCATTGTTGGGTGGGACTTTTTTGTGTTTCGTTGTAGCAAAGTGCATTATGTGGCGGTGCTGTCGAATTCGTACCCGTCGTTACACGTGCCGCGATTTTGTCGCTGGCATGTGGATGCGATCTTTGGCAGGCATTGTATGCATCGTGTTTGCGCAGCGGCGTCGCCCGCGCCCCTCCCCGCGACGCCCGCCCGCAGCCCGCGGATACGATTTGAATTTAACACATGCACGCACGAGAATTTACGCAAAGGTTGGATGTCATTTGATTAGTAATAGATAAAATGTTTTTCTTTGAAATAATTTGACGGTTATTTTATCACATTATCGTTGTTTTTGTGTTACATTACAATGAACTTTTGCAGCATCTTTTTTTAAATACAGATTATTTTTAATTTGTAACTGTCGTATCGTTACGTTGAGTTTTCCTTGTTTTATCCATTCACAAATATTCAGAACTGTATCTATTGTTTTGTAATGATTGTAAGATTAGGAAATATCTGCATGAAGTAAACAAGGCATGCGAAAACAGCTACGCAGTAAGTGCTACGCCGTGCCGTAGCGGTAATGTTCGACACTTACATTCAATGACATTAAAATTAATGTCTTACCTACAGAGCACTTACAACAGGAGATGGTAACGCGCGCTTTTCTCTAAATATGCCGGCAATTAAATATGGAAAATAATGTCAGACAAATATGCACCTCTAGCAGCATGGCAAAATAAGATAATCATTGGAAAATAAGATAACCATTTGTGTGACAGTTTTAGTTTTGGTATGAGTTTGTGAAGATACAAATTTTGAAACGCTGTATATCTATAATCCCTAGAAATTTGGCAGAAAAAATGTCACTTTAAACATGAACTCCATACCAAAATGACTCCAGAGGAAAGGCTACGGATTAGCCCGGAACATGTCGAGTTAAACTCGTTTTAAGACGTGAGTGATCCATTTATTTTCACTATGAGAAAAAATGTCCGTTACGCAACTAAAATCAACTGTCCTCTGGGGTCGTTCAGCTCACAAAACGAAAGTATGCCACTTTTATTTCGTTACCTACTTTGTGTTAAATTCTTGACTGCCTGGAAGAAAATAGTGTCGTAAAGTAGGTAGCGTACCTACTTAATAGTTTTAATATTAGTATTGATTTATTTATAAATTAGAATGAGAAGTCTCCAATGTGCAGCAAACAATGTGATTACTGATCACCGAAGTTATTTCACGTGCTCAAGCGCTGCCCCAAAATACATTTAGGTCATTAAATATAAATAAATAAATAAATATCACGGGACAATTCACACCAATTGACCTAGTCCCAAAGTAAGCTTAGCAAAGCTTGTGTTATGGGTACTAGGCAACGGATAAACATACTTATATAGATAGATACATACTTAAATACATATTACACATCCAAGACCCGAGAACAAACATTCGTATTTTTCATACAAATATCTGCCCCGACACGGGAATCGAACCCGGGACCTCAAGCTTCATAGTCAGGGTCTCTAACCACTAGGCCATCTGGTCGTCTAAGGTCATTAAGTTAAAAAAAAAATTGTCAATGCACTTCCAAACGTACGCGGAAGATTATACTTTCTCGTATTAAAGCCAACCTTTACGTGTTCGGTTCCGTGTTTTAGCCTTTGAATATACATGGGATGCAAAAACGACGGAATAATACACTACGCTTTAGGCACCATAATAAGCCGATAATTGAGCTGCGTCTGTTCACAATACAAATGCAATTCGCTTTAGCATGCGCTAAACTTTTTAACTGCCATAGACTAATACTAGCGTTTTGCTGGGTTTACACGAGCTTAGTAGCTAATGCTTAGTACTTGTCACTTACACTTGTCAGATGTGGGTAAACATATTGTACAAGTGCTTAGTATTAGTGTAACTGCAAGTGCAAGTTATTAGAAGCCGATCCTATTTACTAAGCGACAAGTGCCTACCCCCATATAAAAATCTACTCATACATTAACGACCGCTTTAGCCTAGTTGGTAGTGACCCTGCCTACGAAGCAAGAGGTCCTGGGTTCAAATCCCGGTAAGGGCATTTTTTTGTGTGATGAGCACGAATATTTGTTCCTGAGTTATGGATGTTTCCTATGTATTTAAGTATTTATTTATCTATATAAGTTTGTTTATTGTCGTCTAGTACCCATAGTACAAGCTTTGCTTAGTTTGGGACTAGGTCGATTTGTGTAAGATTGTCTCCTAATATTTATTTATTTATTTATTTTATTTACATGTCACTTGTTGAGTGGTGTGAACATTCATGTCAAGTGAAGCTTGATTGCTCAAGTGTTTTTTCCCTTGTTTGTTTTCCCAGATCTTTGTAACTACTAATAGCATTCTCTAACACCCATGTCAGAGGGCTACTCGTCACTTTTTACACTCCAGATAAGTCCCTAATCACTTACACTAATGACAAGTACTAAGCCCGTGTAAACCTAGCATTTGTAATCATTGTTCCCTTTTCCCTTTCATATAAGCTTACTGAGCCCGTACATACATACAAGTGTTACGGTGCGCTTTTAATTAAGGTAGAGACACAATTTGACCAATCAAATGAGTTGATAACCAACTTTTCGCCTTATTTTTTTTCCTATTATGGTGTCCCAAGGCTGGGCAAAAGCCTCCCCTCTTGACCTCCATAACTGCCGGTTTGGCGCAATCTCAAGCCCGTTGTTAGCATAAACGTCCAATCGTCCTACCATCTTCTTCGTCCGCATCTTCGTTGCTGTCCGCTCCCCTGCACACAAGTGGCTGCGCAAGCCCATAATATATAGCTAAAAAGCCATATATGTTTTCCTGGTTCAGTGCTTTGTGGCGGCTTCCGTCTGGTTAGAAAGGAATACATAGGCGATCTATAGATTTAACTTTAAATTAAAAATTTTAAAAACCCCCAACGCAATTATGTCACACGTATGTTTGAACATTAAGTCAATGCCCGTTATGCGTCTAAGATCCCTTCCGCAGCTAACCTAAGAGCTGATAACTTTGAAACGGCTGAACCGATTTTGATGAAACATATCTAAGAACCATTGCCGAGAAACCTGCTTTCTATTAAAAAAACTGCATCCAAATCGGTGCACCCGCTTAAGAGCTACGATGCCACAGACAGACATACCGACAGACACACACACATAGTGGTCAAACTTATAACATCCCTCTTTTTGTGTCGGGGGTTAAAAACAAATATTCCATAAACAAATGCAGTGCAAAAGTGCGCTTTGACCTATTTTTATGCTAACCGTGACCCAGGTGGTTGTGAAACTTATTTAGTCGAGGAAACTATTAACTGAATTATAAAAAGGGATGATAAATGCTTTATGTCGGCGACAAAACTTAGCTATTTGTTTACTTGCCTATATCCGTTGCAAAAGACAAATGTATTCAAATAAAATACATCCTGTAGGTACGTAGGTAGGTAGGTGTCCTGTAGGTGCAATATTGCACATAAATTACGTCACTATTTCAAAATATGTTTATTTTATTGCGTGCGCGCAAACGCCCCTGGTCGACACCGCTCGTGCTGAAATACTACGTGCCCAAAATAACTTTTTTCAAGATGCATTACCTATTTATTACATTCCCAAATAAGACAAAATAAGATAGATGTAAGATAAGATGACCAAAATAAGACATTCAAGCCCGCCATTGTAGTAGTAGAACCATATTGTAGCTAACCGCTGCATCACGAATGGGTCGGCTAGTCCGGGGCAGTACCACCCTCTCACAGAACACCGTCGTGAAGCAGCAGACTCTTGCTGCGTTTCGTACGGTCAGTGAGAGCGTCAGGGACCAATCTCTCCCCCTCCCCCTCCTTTATTCCCTCTCCTTTTTTAAAGGCCGGCAACAGATCAGTGACTCTTTTTGAGTTGCTGATATTTATGGACGATAGTGATAATTTTCCATCACGACCTGCTTTCTCGTTTGTTTTCCCTCTTATAATAAAAAAAATCCACCAGTAAATGGGCCAATCAACTTTTAAACCGACGTTTTTGTCGTCTCCTGCGTTACCAAAATTGTCTCTGGCGTTACCAAAAAATCGTACTTCCAACAAGATATTTCACAGTTTAATAGGTTAAACTTACGTAGGATGGCATGTATTCATGCTATTCATCTATTAAATTACAGAAAAAACATGTTTACTTACAAAAATCTGCAATTGTTTGAAAAATGTCGCGGACAGATTATAGTCGGTTTAAAAGTTGATTGGCCCAAATATTTTCCTTGAGTAATCTTCGATTTTGTGATGAGGTGCAGCGAGAATCTGGTAAGCTAGAAATAGAGGTATGGTAAATAGGTAATGTACCTACTCGTAGTATTTTGAAAATATGGTAATTTGGGAACGTGGTATTTTAGACACGAGTGGTCGACACAACTGGAAACCAAAGGGCTGGCAGCTATCCCTCTCAGAATTGCCATCGCTATTTTATGCTATGCTAGGGGGACTTTTTATTTTTACTTTTAAGTATTTCGTTTTTATTTAGGTTTTACTATGTTCTATGTTTGTGTGTATGTCGTTGTATCTAGATTAAATTTTATTTCTGTACTTGAGTTATTTAAGGTTCAGTTTAATTTGCGTCCAGATTTTGTGATGCCTTTTTTTTCAAAGTTTCGTCATCATGAAATCGCACTCGATAACGATTGAGTTTTGTTTGGCGATGACCCATCATTTGTTGCGCAAATTGCCGAAACTGCCTTATCGTGTGCATACATGTGTAGCGGTTGCTTCGTGGATGTGGCTGTGAACTGAGAGACGTCGATTTTCATTACCATCATCATCATCCTAGCCTATACGTTTAAACTGTATAACGTTTTACACAGGCTCTCAGAATCAGAGGGCTTAGGCCGTAGTTCCCACGCGGTCCCAGTGCGGATTGGGAACTTCACACACACCATGGGATTTCTCCGAAAACGTGTTCTCTTCACCACAAATCTCATGGTAAATTTCAAATTAATTTCGCACATTTTCGGGGAACTCAAAGGTGCGAGCGCAGGCTCGAAACCATGACCCTCTGCTTTGAGAGGCTACAGGTTAAAGCAGTATGCTGCTACGATGTATAATAACAGTTTTAAATGATTCGCGGTTAATTAAATAAATTGCATCAGACATATCAGTCTGCTGCTATTCAGAAATTTCAAAAGTAGGATTAGTTTGTGATCAATTCAAATATATATTATGAATGCGGCTGAAGTATAGAACGCAGTAAATATGCATAGCTAGATACATAATGAAGCGAAAGAAAGTGATACCCGAAGCGCTTGTTTATACTGGGCGCACTTTGGGTCACACTTGCGTTCCCATTAACAGACGGACAAACCGAATCGACTTATGTAGGGCAGTGACGTAGAAACTACATAAAGCTTAGCTCACATGCGTTAAAAAAATTCGCGTTTTCTACTAAATTTCTATTTTATACACAGCTTGCCAAAAAACTTATAGTATACATATAGTATGGCCTCTTAAGCAGAAGGTCGTGAGTTGGAGCCCGGGCTCACAACTCTTAGTTTTTCGGAATCTGCGACATTAGGTACGTTTAAAATTTAGCATGAGCTAATGCTAATGAAAACATCGCAAGGAAACCTACACCTGCGAAGAAATGCAATGGTGTGTGTGAAGTTCCTAATTCTGAAGAGGAGGCCTGTGCTCTGCATTTATATAGGTTGGGATGTTGATGATAACACAGCTTGCCATCCAGCCAATCCTGCCCTAATCTTCATGAGGCACTGTTAAGCCGTAAACCTGACTGTAAAAGGCAGGACGAAGCTGAAGGACGCTTACGATATTCCTGCTCGGTTTCACCTAGGTTTTAGAAATATGATCCTTTAGGCCATTATCATAGCATAAAAACAGATCAAAGGTTATATTCCGATGTAGGCGATCGCGATCAGGTTGCGCGACCTACGGCTTCATACGAATTTAGTTGCGCCACCCGGTCGCGGTCGTGTGTCGCGGTCGCAAGTCGCGGTCGTCAAGATCGGAATGCTAACTTTATTAAGTCACACACAGTACAGTCGAAGAAACTAAATCACGTTAAACCTTTTCACAGTCGATTTTATAATGATTAAACCTCCAAATACACAGACAGCGGAGGTGTCGCGGGGCGGAAACTTGTATGAACGAGTTCGCAGTACGGCACCGCACAATCGTTCATACAAGTTAGAATATTACAACCGTCACCGCCACCGCACCACCACGCCTCCGCTGTCTGTGCGTTTGGAGCTTAACCCTTGCAACGCCAACGGCACATATAGGTGTCACAAAGTACAGTGTCAAAGTGATCTTGACACAATGACATAAGATTCAAAGCAGGTTTAAGTTTTGTCGAGGCGCGGCATTGAAAAGGTTAAGGCAGATGTATGCCACTTGAGTGGAGTTCAAATCATGATCGAATGAGAAATGAGGAGATCTGCAAGGGAACCAACGTTACTGACATAGCTGGGAGAGCCGCCAGACTTCAGTGGCAGCGGGCAGGGCACATTGCTTTTAGAAGCAAAGGCCGGTAATAAGGTCCTAGAGTGGCGCCCTTGAATCGGGAGACGTGGCTTAGGAAGGCCCCCAACAAGATGAACCACTTAGTTGCGGGCAGCACAGGAAAGATCAGGCGTCTTTCTCCAGTAGTGGACGTCTTTTGGCTGATATCGCTGGAGAGAAATCTATTGACGCCAATCTCCATAAAATTACCGTAGCGTTGGGAAACATTTTGTTGTGCGACAGACCTTTTTCGTATTGTTACTTACCGCTTAACATGATTCAACTATTTAACTCCACTTATGTCAATATGACATTTGCAGCGAAAGGGTTCCATACTGGTACACGAATCGGTAACTTCGACAGTATCTTAGCCCTGGCCCGTATATTTATGGAATAGCCTACTCCAGACTCGTACTACTCTGTACTGAAATCAAATACGGGCTTTAAGTCTATGTTGATCATCAGTTATATATTGCGTTTCTTCCGAATTGGCAGCATTCGTCTTTTTATTTAAGTAATATTAATAAATAAATAAATATTAGGGGACATTCTTACACAAATCGACCTAGTCCCAAACTAAGCAAAGCTTGTACTATGGGTACTAGACGACGATAAACATACTTATATAGATAAATTCATACTTAAATACAGAGAAAACATCCATAACTCTGGAACAAATATTCGTGCTCATCACACAAATAAATGTCCTTACCGGGATTCGAACCCAGGACCTCTTGCTTCGCAGGCAGGGTCACTACCAACTAGGCTAAAGCGGTCGTTATTCTTTTTTTTTATACAAATTATTAACTAGTATAGATAACGACACAGTTAAACACCAGAACATGAAATGACGAAAGACATGGTGCAGCACACGATTGCATTGGTGTTAAAATTTATTACGTTTCTACAAAATCTTACCAAAACAATTCATGGAAAATGACATTACATACCTACTCCTTTTTTTCAAGTTGGTTACAAATGCGAAACGTGCACACAACTAAACATTTTCCGCGCCCAATATGATACAACAACAGATAAACAGCTGAAATTTATACATAATTTCATGTGTAACTCTATTTCCCGCCACAACAACATTAATGAAAATAAAATTCAATTAAAAATTTAGCGGGCCCCCATAAAATAAACGTACCTATTATTTAAAATTTTATTTACAAAATTACAAAAAAAAAACTTCATGATCTTAAACAAGTAGGTTTGAGATATGGTGTACATAATATTTATGCCCTTTTTTTTTTTTTTTGAATGAGTGGCCAGAGGGGCCTAAGACGCGAAGTCTTTGCTGTTTTTTACTTTAAGGATTGGAAGGGTGACTTGTGCTCGGGAAAAATCCCTTCGGACGAACTGGGAATGGAGGGCCCAGACAGTGTCCGACTTGCACGGACTAAAAAACCCGGTCACAAGTCCCCTTCTCTATTGGTTATCAAAACAAAAACGTGTGCTTTAAATTTTGAGGAGGGGCGGGGTAGGGAGGGGACTTAATCTACCCACAGTGTCCTGCCTCAGCCATTTGCTGGAAGGCCGGGAGAGGAGCATGCATTCTCCCGCTGGGCACTGGGGGTGCTTAGGTCGGTCTTTTATGTTTTTACCCGTTGGTTACTTCCTTGACCGACCCTCGCCCGTTTCTGTACAATTACTTAGTACTATTGGTTGGGTTGGTGGGATTTCCTGTCATATGCATTTATCTATAACTACGGGCTTCCTTTCTTTTGCCCTGCGATGGAAGGGTGGGTCGGAGATCTTTTGGACCCATTGTGTGGCTTTGGATGCCATCTTTTGGGTGGGGCTACCCTTTATGCCTGGTGGTTTTTTGGCATGCTGTGTGCTTTTTTGCGCTTGTCTCTTAGCGCTACCCTCCTTTCGTTTCCGCTTCCATCGATAGTTTTTTCTGCTATAATAATACGGAGGGACGAGGAGTGTCCCCCGGACGGCTGGACGCCCCAGTGTCTTAAAGGGATCATGCGGAGCTCGGCAGATCCCTACCCCAGCCAATGCTGAAGGGCCAGAGAAGAAACTTTTAGTCTCGATTCTCTGTTTACACTTCCGCCGTTGCTCCCACGAGGTCCCCGCTGGGACTACCGGGTGCGTCCTCCGTCCGGAGATCACCTGTCGTATGGGCGGGAGATGCATATGTCAGGAGTTCTTAGATCTAATTACATACTTATCAATATTATACAGAAACCAGTGTACAATTTAATCATTAAAAAGGTTTGACAATTTGCCCTTGACTGTAGGGAACCCTCGGTACGCGAGTCCGACTTGCATTTGGTAGGTAGGTTTTTATGCAGTGACCATCTAACAACTGTGGATCTATCGATTACCTGGCACGTGTGGGAGCCGCCTTACGGGCCATCTGAAAAAATCGCGATTGACCCACTTTCTAATAGATAGGGCTATTTCCGACGCGGATGTTTCGCAGATGCATTCTTTGTCGAGGATTTTTCACTGATTTATCAGCACTCTGGAATGAAGAGAAATTCGTAATAATGATATATTACACCGAAACTGTGGACAGTTTTATATGACTGTTTATTAATTACGAAGAGGCATCTAAAGAAAAGTGTAACGACAGTTTCTACGCGACTGTAGAAGTGATGTTCGATTTTCTATCAATGCAATTTTTTCTCGTCATTACTTCATATATGTATATGAGATAGAGAATTATATTGTGCTTCTAAAATCAGGTCAATTGACATTTTTTCTATATTTGACCTTATTAATTAATAGTGTCTTGATTGTAACCTGGCTGAGGTCAACTTGGACATTAAAACACATGAATTCGCAAGCTGCTGTACTTGCCAGATTGCATAAATTGCATACCTTGACTGTTATTTATGTCTATTCTTTAAAACGTAATTTATAATTTTTGGAGTTTACTCTTTACGAATTTATTTTTATATAAGACCTACGCTACGTTACGTTTTCGACGCAACGTACTTTGCGCAACTTTCACTTTGAAATCATGTGACAACTTTCAATATAATAAGAGATGCGTTTATTTACCCTTTGCCTATTGCATATTCAAGGACAATCATACTTAATGATTAAACTTCAGTTGTGCGGCGAAGCTGACTCACGCACATTTTTTATTACATTTATATTTATTGTTGTACTAATGTTTGTCCGCGATTTCGTGCAGAATTTGCTGAAGGTACTAACTAAAGATGATAGTAACCCATCAAAAACTTATTAATTTCTAATGGTTGCAAATTTTGTAGTAGTTTAAACTAATTTGAACTTTCAAAACGATTGATGGATACCACAGGGGACAGAAGAACTGGCAGATTCCTCTCACAACGTATCGGGATTGCCATACGAGCAAATGGTGCCGCCAGCATCTTTATGTCCATGCCGCGGGGGGGGGGGGGGGGGAGCATTTTTTTTAGTTTTAATTCAGTAATATTATTATGATGTGTGAAAATACTTAAGTCTCATGGTGATAGTAACCTAACAAAACATTCGTGTGGGATAAGTTGCCAAGACTCGCAAACTCATTACGGTTTAACTCTACAAATCCTAACTCTGTGACTCTACATCTTAGTAAAAAAGGTTGACTTGTCTGTTTTGCGGCTGGATGAAATAAACTCGCTGTATTTTGATTGTTGTATCATGCAATAGTTCTATGAAACTGAGGATATTTTGTAGTTTAAGGAACCTTTTACGAACGGGCCTGACTCCGGTTTTTAAAATTTGCTGCAGGGAATGGTGACACAGAAGTCGTAAATATTAGCGTGTGGGTTTATCAGAAGTGGGAATTCAGACTGTCGCATCTATTAACCCACTAACTAGCTGATCTATTTTAGAATAAGCGTGTCATATTTTACTCAATGCATTACTATTCAGTTAAGTTTCACGTAACTCTGTGAAATATAGGACTTTTCCAGTACATTGCTTAATTCAAATGCAGTGTCTACTCTTCCGGCAAGATTATTGCATTATGTCAGGATTTTGAGCGAAGAAGATTTACTTTACAGGCTTCCTTGTCTTTGCTTAATCTTTGTCATACATATTAAAGCACTTTGATACCTACTAACAACTTAATTATAAATTAATTTAGCTAAAATGAATTTCAGCTTTCATTAAATAAATAAATATGATTTAATATCAACAACCCGCCTTGTCGTTGCAGTATAAAATGGCACTCATTCCAAGCACCACTGAAGTGTCAATACTGAAGCTATAAAACTCATGGTTCGTATAATAGAAGCGAAATTAACCAGCGCATCGTTTGACCCAGTTATTGGTCTATTTCCGAAAAGAGAGCAGCGGCTGCATTATTTTTTGGGCAACCGGTGACCCGGTTTAGTACGCGCGTCACTGCGCACTGCTACTTCACATCCTTTGTCTATACGTAGTATAGTTAAACGGTTGTAAAACCTCTTCACAGTGAGTGAAACTTAAATGTACGCCAAAGAAGTAATTGTGACATAAAAGTTCCATACTGGATCCTGATTAAAGTGGTTTGGCCGAACATGTTGATCGAACTATCACTTTTTTTTTCATGCGCTATCACAGATATAAATCAGAATATGTTACTGTTATGTGCTTCCTAATGATCAGTTTGAAGTCGTTGTCAAGCCTAGATACAACGTAGCTAAGCTAGATGACTGGGTCCAGTTCCACTGGCTCGTACTGTAGCACCGACGTGCAAATTCGAGTTTTTTGGTGAGAAAGACTAATGCTCGGCAACTTCATTCTATATCTACTCGTCCTTTCAGTCTCAAAAAACGTTCTCGATTTTAAAACATTCAGGTATGCTAATAATCTCATGTGGTATTTAAAATAAGTTAGTATTCCAGATAGGCATTTCGCTTTCATAATTAAATTAATTTAAAGTTATTAAAATAAAGCTTTGTAAAGCCCAGGCGGCTTCGTAAAAATTAAGTCAATTGAAATTAGTCCACTTTCTGGTTTTACGACAAGTCTGCAAATAAATTAAATTTGTTACATCACCTTATTCAAGCCTTAGGATTTAGGCATGCTGCTTTCATACAGATCCGTCTAAATGTCAGGGCCAATGTTTTGCTAAATGAAGGATTTTCGAATGTCACAACTAGTTTTGTCAGTGTTTTGGCCGCTTGTCAACGTAATCGCGTTGTGTAGATAACAATCTTGGTTTACTTGGATATCTAATCTGTTTTGTGTGTTTCTTAATTGAATTTCACTGTCAACAAGATTTATGCAGATTTTCTGTGAAAAGTGTAGGTAGGTACTATTAGGTTCAATTTTGCCTATCACTTTTTGTTGTCAAGTTTGTTATTTTTCAATATTTACGTTGTTTACCAATTAGGTTTCCTAAAAGCAGCGCAGACAGCCTTCTCATATATGGAAAACATTTATGATATTTGTTCAAATTAAATTTATCTCGTTATCTAGGGTAAATTTTTCAGGCAAAAAATACTTGTTTGAGTGCCGACCTGCCGGGGAAAAATATTTTCCAATTTATTAAGGTTTTGAAATAGGTCCAATACCGCCGAAACCCTCCCTCTGCTTGCTGATGGCTTCATTAACGAACAGTTTTTTATTACCTATAGGATGTAAATCCGTGCCATATTGTGCGCCCATTTTATTTATACTACATTTTAAATTTTACGAAGGGACTCGTTGAAGGATTTTTCCAGGAAATTGCGAACGTCTTTGGTTCGGTCGAAAATTGTCAGGATACAATAAAGGGAAATTTGCGGCAATATTTATACCTCTTCAGCCCCTGCATATTTCATTTTTCCTCCCTGTCACTCCGTCTGTAAGGAAAACGATAAAACCATCAAGAGATTTCGGCCGAGACATTTCTGCCGGCATCACGCCTTCGTCGCACCTTCATAAAACGCAAGTAAAAGTTGTAGGAGTACATTGTAGTTGAAAATAGACTGTAAAAACCCAAACGTCGCAATTACGGGGGGCTGATTACACAGTATCGTCTCCGCTCCAATGTCCGCTACGTACGCAGGTGGATAATTGATTGGACAAACAAAGACTTTTGGGAATTTATAAACCGTTACGCAATGCATTTTTTAGGGTCGAGGGGGGCAGTCAGCGCTTTTCAGAAATTACAGCGGGCGGAGGTGGTGCGAACGGTGTGGCGGGATATGACGTTCGATTTAAAGGGTAGGTGCGTGCCGGGCCGGGTGGCCCCCCGGGCCGCGGCTGCAGGGCGGCTGTTGACGGGTGCCACGCGCATGCGCGCTGCGGACGCCGCCCGATTTCCGCACGAGCGTTGACAGTTTGCCCGGACTTACTTCCTCGATACCGCGCGTCCGCGGCGCCGCTGCATCAGGGCCGAGTCCCACGTCTTGCTCCGGCCGCGCTCCGCCGGCAGCCCAGCTGTCCACGCACCGAGCCGCCCCGCCGATGTCTCACTGAACACTCAACGTGAGTAAACGCCGGCTGCATATTTCTCTGTGTTACGTTTGTTACGAGTACGGTGCGGAATCCTCGGACGTGCGGTTGGGGCCCGAAATTGCTCTGTTCGGCGGTATTCAGCGTAATTATGGCCGTTTTACAGCGTTTGCAGCATTTGAACGGATACGTGCATTTCCTTTGTCCGCTGTTTTGTATTCATGGTTGATGGACACAATGAGGTTTGGTTTTTTATTATATTTTTATCATCCATTTCAAAATAAAAACAAGTTGGAAAGTTTACACACGAACTTAGACTTTACGAAAATTGAAGGGTATTGGAATAGTGTGGTAAATTGTTATCTTTGTTTGTTAACTTTTTGTAATTATGTTACTCAGTTAATTTGGAACAGCCTAACAGGTTGCTTCAATCATGTCTATGTCAATTTGTATTGTGGATAAATAAAACCTGTTTTTAATATTTTGGAAACAAAACATATACCTAAGTATAATTTAACTTAAAAAGAAAAAACATAGCCAAATCTTTTTTTAAATATCCCTAAGAAAATAAAAAAATACGAGAGAAACTTCAACAAAACATAGTTATATGTTAACTCTTAACTTCAGACTTAGTTTAGGCATAAATCCTTAATAATATAATTTTTCTAGACTTAACATTCTATTACGAAATGATTCTAATATTTCAAGCAATAATACATTTTAATATAAACTGAAGCCAGGTGCCATTGTCAACCGGCGCCTATTTACCTATCAAGTCAGATGCAGGAGTTTGACATTGAACGGTTTGTATGTACGCATGCGCTAATATTTGTCCAGATGTATACCTATGTAGTACCTGAAAGCCACCGTGAAAAAAAAATGTAAACGAACCGACGCGGTTTCAAATGCGTACCTAAAATAATAATAATGCGTTTTATTTTTTCAACTGTTTGAGACATGCCTAACTAAAACATGGCAAAACTTGACAGCATTTTACGAAGGTTTAAGGCTCTATTGCTCACTACCGCCAACTAGCGTGCGTTTCCGAATCACGTTATACAGGGTTATTTTTAATTCACTGACATCCCCTTAACCCTGAATTCCTATCACTCAAACAAATGTTTTTTGTTTTACGACTTTTTAAAATGAAGCACTTTTTTTCCCATACAAATACACAGAGTATCGTAAAAATAAGAGGAAATCTCAAATTTTCAAAACGTTATTACACCAAAAATATTAAGTTATGACAAAAGCTGTAAAACAAAAAACATTTGTTTAAGTGGTAGGAGTTTAGGGTTAAAAGGATGCTAGTGAATTACAAATAACCCTGTATAGGCAGGCACAGGTCGTAAATTCGTAATTTAGAGGTATCTCCGCGATGCTTTCTATTTGATCATACTTTGATACCGTCTCCGATAGTTGGCGCTACTATCGTATTGCGCGTTATTTTCACCCGACTGACGAAGGAGGGTTATGTTTTTCGAGCGTAAGTACGTATGTATGTATCATTCTTTGGCACGCCCCGCAGCCTCAACGGCTCAATGGATTTTGTAGTGTGAGGTGTCATTATATTCGTCTCAATTCCGAGAGTGACATAGGTTATACATTTTCTCGAAATTCACATGGCAACGGGAATTATACAGGCGGGTTTTTTTCATCTAAGATTGAAATTAAAGTTATTGTAACTATTTTCTAAATTAGTACAGGTGTTTAATTACGAAATATTTCTGCGAATAGTTTAGCTAATCAACATCCAGGAAATTAAATATCTAGTTGGTTGAGGAAAACGGATTCCTCGTATTTTAGAATCGCGCCAGGACTAACCTCCTATGACACAAAGAATATGAAATGAGATCTCGCCGTTGATCCTTTCCCATCGAGAAATAGAACTTAATGAAATGATATTCTTACTTGATTTAGAAACATCCTTTTGTTTTAAGTTGTTCGGGCTTTGATCAATTATAACTGTAGATCCACAGTCGCGCGCCCGAAAATGTCCGAGCCAAATGAGCGCCACTTTGATAAAAGTGGCCTTCTTTTTTCCCAGTACGTTGCGTGAAATTGTCAAGTTTAGCTGTCAAGTGTCAACCGAAATTCGACTGTAATGAAGTAAAGACTAGGTTCAAATTTCTGTGTAGGTGATGATTTTAATTGTTATGCAAACAAATAAAAAAGTTCGGATATTCTTTGAAGGGGATTTTGTTCGGCAATGTGTATCTTCAGTTATAATTGATCAAAGTGTTCGGGTAACTATCGTATAAAATGTAAAAAAAGTAATTTCATTCTAAATAAAGTTTAAGTACTAATAAAAAAAAATTAGTAGAACCGTTTAAGATTTTATTTCTATTGTTCTGTTTCAAAATCACGTGTTTCAGAATATAGGTATAAGTATTAACTAAGGGAGGTATCTTCACTTAGAATTATGTGTAGAAATGTCATAAATCATAATTTAACCATACAGAACTGCATATAATCCATACAACTATATGGTTACTCGTATGTTGCACAACGGAATGTGTCGTACTATTTCTCACTACCCTCTTTATGTCCAACTTTTTGAACTCCACCAATGATCAGCTAAATATTTGACAATATTGATTGAGTTTTGATCTAATAGACGTTTTAAACACTCGCATTTACTTACGCTTGTAAAGGTGTTTTACAAAATGGTTAGACTGCCCGGCAAAACTTACTTTGGTATGGCAGGGGCTCCAACTCATCATCTAGCCGTCCTAGACGCGTTCGCTAACCTTTAAGGTATAAGTTGGCAGCCGACTCCACGCAGCAGCAGCAGACGACGTGTCGCTAGCTACGCGAATTTATACCTTATTTCTATGAAATTCCCTCCGTAGCTAGCGTAGCTAGCGACACGTCGTCTGCTGCTGCTGCGTGGAGTCGGCTGCCAACTTATACCTTTAAAATGTCGTATGTCCAACGACCTTGATCTGGTCTCAAGGAAAGACCAGCGCCGGCCGGCATTAGGTTAGGTATGCCGAGTTGGGACCATTTTCTGACAATTTGTTCCTTTGTTTCTTTCTTTTCGGTTTTGGTTATAATTTTTTACAATATCCCGAATATATGTTTCCTTTCTTTTCTTTCTTTATGGGTTTCTTGTTACTATTATATTTAGATATAAACCACAGACAAAGGCCGGTTGTGTAGAACTGCAACAAATTCACGCTTCAAACTAAGGCGATCTCAATAGGAAAGTGTAAGTAACAAATATCTACTTGTTACTAAGGAAAAAAAATTAACCCAGTTTAATTTACCTCATTACTGTTTGGGGAATAGGCTATTGATGTCCTGAATTAAAAAAAGTTGGTAAAAAACTGGCCATGAGCGAGTCGAGCTACCGTTCAAAGGGTCAAGTATAAATGCAAAAGCGCCAAAAAGTCCGCATTTTTCTCCCTTCCTTAATTTTCTAACTTTATTATTGTTGTAAAGACCTTAGAAACCACTAACTCTATGTAAGTCACCCTGTGAAAGTTTCAAATGCGTGCTAATACGATTTAAAGATAAAATCCTTTGACAGAAAGACGGACTGACAACGGAAGGAGAATAAGTAATAGTTTTCCCGTGGGCATCCTTTGGATACATGCACGGAACAAAAAGGGAAATCGTCGAAATAAGCGACTATTTTCCTAAATTATTATACTGATAAACGTGCATTCGTGTGCGTCTAGAGCTGATTAGATAACTGTGCAAGAATTTGTAAGCCCTTCGTTTCTATAGGCGGTATTATTTACGTTCATTACATAACATAATACGTAACCGTTCAAGACTAAACATATTAAATTTTGTATGAAAACACACTACATTATTGTATAGTCGACCAAGTGCTTTGCCATTTTTTAAGACAGTTCCCTGCATCAGAATAAAAACAATAAGGCTGATTGTTACGTTGATTTGTAAGTGAAAATAGCCTTTGACGTTTTAATTCGTAGGACTGACATTGAACCTTATGCGGCAATTACATTAAGTCGTTCGCCGTATGCAACATGCGGTGACCACAACAGTGTGAAAAGTACGGTAGTCGGCCGCATTCGGCGAGTGACAGCTGCCAGCCATAATTATGGCCACCGCATTAGGCGGACAGACTAATGTGAAGACGACGTTCGGTCGCCGAAATAGTTCGAAACAAGTTCGGCGACCGCATTAGGTGAACGAAGTAGTGTAGTTGCCGCATTAGGGTGGTAAAGGAAATTCTTGGTCGACTATACCTGTCTCGATTTGGCGATTTTTTACACGTATCAAGCTAGTTATCACTAGAAAGATTACTCTTTTTCTCCACGGGTGACGGTTATTACCTTCGATAAGCTTTCGATATTTCGATGCCGTTGCACGCATCACAATCACGGGTAAATTAAAGAAAAAATAATAAAAGTAATTGCGATATCCCGTAGAAAATACGTCCAATGTAAATAATTAACAGTGAATCACTCGAAACTGTTAAAAATAGTAATGATATCTGGGATTTATGCTAACGTAAAAGTTCCTGTTCCATGGTTCTTAACGAGGTAGCTAAGTTGGGCGCCAAAAAATCTCACGAACTGTCCGAAATGACAATGTTGCAAATCTTTTTGTCAAGTGGAAAAGTATCAAGTAACTCTCTGAAAGTCCATCCATTATTAAGATTCTTTTACGTTTCTCATTTCCGATCTTTCGTATTTTAATTTGGTTTTAAATGATTGTAAATCATAAACAGTCGAAAAGTAAACGAGCTAATTTTTCAAAATACAATTATTTTTCTATTGGTATTACCAGTTTTTATTTGAAATCACCAAAAATTAGAAGATTTTGGTCAAATTCGATGCTTATGACACATTTTACACAGTTACTAATTCATCTTAACATGTGACGGTTTATCCAAAAAATCTCAGCTGACCACAACCTTTCGTAGCATCCCCGTGAATCGTATAACATAAACACCCTGTATTCTAATTTGGACGTTATCATAATTCACGTGGCCTTGCTATTATAGATAAGGAAACAGAGTCAGTATTGAAATTTGTTATTCTTTATACGCTGCATTTTATAATTATGCCACATACACACGGAACTAGTGTGTGGGGCGAGGTCACTGAAATTTAGTTGGGCTAAATTGTACGCGCGTTGTATTGATACTTATCAATTGTCAATTGTCATTGGTACGTTGCAATGCCTCACTTTATTAGATCTGGGGACCGATTTGTGAAGTAATACTATTCGAAAGTGGGAAAAATTGTGCAGAATTCGAAATACAAGTAGATCTGTAGAAAATTCTAGCTTGAAAATTTTATATGAGCTGTAATTTTGCAGCAAGACAGACTTTTTACCACTTTCGAGTGATGTGATTTTAAGAATCGGACCCATTCCTATTTTTATGGACCTGTCACGTTGCATAAAATGCTTCTTTTGTTTTTATTACGTCGTTTTAGAAAGGTATGAGAAGAGTATTTAAATGGTTACTGAATTCAGTTCAGGAATCAATCTGAACAGATTTGCAAGATTTATATCTTCTTATTGTAGATGATGTGTAAGGTTACAAATTTTCATATAAATTCCACTAGGATTGATAATAAAACTAAGAAAAACAATGTTTACTAATGAACTGAAACAATTACTTTGCTCAACCGTGACCTTAAAACCTTAAGGTCGCGGGTGAGTAAAGTAATTCTTTCAGTTCATTATTATGGACCTCCGCAAAATAACGCCTGATTCAATAAATTAATGTTTACCAGAATAGAATTAAATGCCAAATTAATCTATTTATTTCCCTTATCAAATATATAAATACAATGAGTAAAAATCTATATACAATAAAAACCCAATAAATAATAATAAATTACCAATGTAGAAAAGTTTGAACTATTAAAAAATGGTTTCCCAACAGAAAGTTCGAAATTTGATTCGGAATAATGCTTTATCATGAGTCCTCCTTATTATGGTCACGACTCACGAGGACTGGCTTCGTCTGCCTTTTTGATGCGGGTTCTCATTCAATCTCGGAAAATGGCCTGTCACCAAGATTACTTTTTGGTGCTGACTTTACACCGTTTTTCCTCCCGACTTTTTGCTCAAGACCCTTAAATGATTTTAAAATACGATAACATTTCGGAGCTAGAATATATTTTTAATCCAAATGAATCATGCACTTGATTTCTAAATGAGTTCCATTTGGATATGAGTGTTGTAGCAGCTAGTACGCAGGTTGTTGGTGATTATTTCGAAGCAACAGGCGGCGGCGCAGACGCGCGCGGCGGCTGCGCGTGCAGAGCGGTGCACCGAGCCCGCGGGGGCGCCTCTCTAACCATCATTTTTTCATTTTGCGTGCGTCTTTTTTTGGCAGCGCGAGTTAACCTTGGACTTTTTCATAGCGAAGCGCTGCACGTACACGCGCAAGTTTCGGATAGTCGTAGAGCGCCCCCCACTCGGCGCGTCCGAATTTTCTGCATTCGGACGGCGTGAAGAGTTTTCGGCGGTCGCTCGGTCGCATTCGCGAGCTCGGCTCTCAGCGACTACGACGAGCCACGGTTGCCGGCGCGGGCGCGCGCTCCAATATGCGGAAGTGAATACGCACTCCAATCTACACACGGTGCCAAACTAAAGTGTAAGCCAGTGATACCACGCCAGTAACGCCAGTGAACAAAACACACTCAGTGATACGAACTATGATATTTGTGCGCGGCTCTGTACATGTCTAATGGTTTTCTAGTAACAATTCAAGGACTCTGGAATTTCTAACATGGATACGAGGAAAGTATTGTCCCTTATTATTGATAAGTATTGAAATATTATTTATAAAACGTGGTCACTGCATAAGTATGCAAAAATAGTAAAAATAGACACAAGTAATAGAAAGAATTTAGAGCAGGAAGTTTGTGAGGTTGTTGTTGAGAGGCCTCCCGACTAGAAGTCGAAGTCACATAAGTAGGCAAACTGATTTAATGAGTGCCTACCGCGACATGTCATTGACAAATTGTGTTGAGACCCAGCAGCATATGATAAATGTTAAGCGAGAGGGGCTCGCTCGCAGAATGCACCTTAAAATGATCTGGGGAGAGGACAATTTTGCACATAACTGCGCCGTTTTCTTAGTTTTGCATACACGTGCTGTCGTTTTGGGGCTATTGAACTTGATAATGAGACAACCGTATCTACTCTTTTTTTTTCACAACCGATATTGCATCATTAATTCTTTTTTTCAAGATCTCCTACGACCGGTTCTCTCGTTTCACTATGGCTTTCGTTTCTCTTAGTTTGTGTCATTATAGAGTCGGTTCACTGTGACATTTTGTTTATAATTTTGAATTCATACACAAATATCAACGACTATTCATCCTGGCAAATGTGAGAGGGCATAGATTTTAATGGATTCAACGAAAAATCCAGTTTAACAACGTACGCTTTAGAAGATTATGGATGGGCGTGAATAGATCGTGCGCAAGAGTAGGCCCGGAACCGTTCGGTGAGGCAAAACTGGTCTCGCAACGCATTAGCATTTGCATAGAAACTGTCGTGGCCCCGCGCGGGCCGTGGCCGCCGATTAGCACCTACCGGCCGCGCGCCCTGCAGCCCGCACTGAGAACTCATCAACTGCCATCACTGCGCTTCTAACACATATCACTAACACTACAACAAGCCCTATTATAACGTTCAGCATTAACCTCGTCAAGTAACAATGCCGCGTCGCCTTGCACTTTGAAGCTTACCGACTCATTTGTTTTTGACTCCTTCACCTTGAATTTTAACATGATTGGCATGCATTTAGAAGCCTACTTTACAAAAATTTTACAACTTTTAAACTGGTGTGGTATTTTATTGGATTGCTACGGTCTTGTATTATAACGATCATTGTGTGGCTCAGGCGTAGGTATGAAGGTCGGCTCTACAATTTATAGTACAATCTTTCTGTTATACTCGCCTGCGTTTCCGTACGCGTGACGACCGAGTCCTAACGACCAATAGGAGCCAAGCGCGACCATGCTGCCGCGAACGTACTTTTAAAATTCGAACTCAATTATGTGATCGAGATGTGAGGATAGGTTAAGTGTGATGTACGAACCATTTATTGTTAAACTGTTTGTATGAAGTATTTGTACTGTGATAAGTTTATTTATGGAATGAAGTATAAGATTTAAATAAGGTTTAAATTAATTCTTTGATATATATGTATATATAATAAAAAAATAGTATTGATTATTTTTATTTAATAGTAAGTAAACTAATAGCATCGAGGTGAGATTAGTCAAAACCTAAATAGCCTAAACATGTAAACCATGTACGATTCATGCGTTGACATCCTTTTGATGACATCATTGCGCCTAGCAGCCCTTCCTCGTAATGTCTATGATACAATTACGCGATTTCATATAGCTATGATATGCGTTTCTAAGAACCGGTTAGAAACTAAATTCGGGTTCGGCACGTGTTTATCTTTGCAGCGAGATAACCTTACGTTTGTTAGGCCTACCGCACTTGGCGTCTTCTTGCAGATAAGGGTATGATTAGATGTTCTAAACAAACTTCATGTTGCAGGCTAAACATAATGACATGTTTTAGAGTTGCTGATAAGAACTGAATTTTTCAAAGTTGACACTAACCAGACAATCAAAAACTGCTCTAGCTACAAATTCAGGATGGAGGTGTCGCACTGCCGAATTGAATTGCAAGCGAATAGATAGTTATACAGTTATTAATCATAGGCTTCTAAACTATCTTTTATTTCACATAAAACATGCATAAGACTATTAGTAATTCTTGAAAGAATAAGTTTGTGCAAAATAAAACATTGTTAATATCAGCTGTTTTGCTGATTGTACGTTGTGTTAAGTGTACTTGTATTGTTATTCTACCTACATATCGGTATTTAATTTTAAGATAATCTCATTACTAGAAGTGGTGAAAATCGACTTCCAAGGTTTGGAAAGGACACGTTTTTTACACACGTATACTCATTTTCATATGAACATTAAAAGTAAAATGCAAGCTTGTAATAATAAAACAACAATGAAAATTAAAATACCGCAGAATTAGCTATTTCTTAACATAAGTTTCATAACTTCAATGACAGTTTTTTTTTAAAAGGATCCGAGATTATGCTCTGTAATGTTTAAAATGCGTAAGGCCTTTAAACTTTTGCTACATATAAATATAGGTAGGTAAGGTAGTTATTTTTGAAGTACCATTTACTCACAAAGCCGCCTTGTTTGCGCGATTTAACTTGAAATATGTGTTTTAATTGAAAATAATACCTGTAGATACTCTACATAATTTCATTTCTATACCAATCTTATCTTCAACCCACGTTCCGATCTTCTGTAGGCGAAGTTTGTCATCGCTAACTGATTTCATAATAATGAATCCTCATTTCCGACTGGTCTCGGAGGTCCCGGAGGGCTGGTTTCAAGTGGAGGGGCCAAGGACACTCTCGGAGGACCTTCGAGGCGCGACGCTTACGCAACCGAGGCCATGGATTCACACAAGTGTGTAATATAAACTCTTGGTTGTGTGCGGCGAATGTTTGAGCCAATGTTGGCGCTTCAGTAAAACCAAAGCGTAATGGTGATTTCAATTGTTATCGCCGGCATTTTGGCTGGAAAGCCTAATCATGGCGTCGATTGTTTACGATTACGAATATTATAAATTTTTGAGATAGTGCGTGCGAATGATGCGCGTAAATTTTAAATGATTTAAATTAAAAACTCGCGATGGAAAATCCAGTAATAACAAATAAAGCCAAGCAATGTGTAAAAGTCTCGAATGATCGCTAGGGTTAAATATAAATAAATACGACTTGTTAAAATACTGCATGATTATTATTCCATTTCATGAGTCATGCTGAGTACCTACATAATTTTAATGCATTAAAGTTAAACAATGTCAGTCTAAATATTTTTCTTGAGGAAAATAGGCTCCAAATGGGGTCAAACTCTATCAGTGTGCATGTTTAAAGGAAAAACATTGCATTTTTCAGGCTCAAGTATTGAAAGAAACAAATAAAAAAAAACCCAAAACGTGTAACATCCACGCCACGCCATTTAAAATTGTAATAAGTACGTATATCATTAAGTCTCGTCATTAAGTCAAGGATAAACTACATTATATTAAACTACGCTCTATAAAATTTTGATAATTTGTGTTCGTAATACTAATACCTACGTGGGTAAAAAAGTGGAGCGCAACATAGACGTTCACAGTCGAACAAGCACATTAGTTGAAATATACTGGACATATAGGCTGGGATGATGATGATGATGAGGCTCTGCTTGCCTCCGCTCCGCTTTTATAGCACCTCTATTAACTAGAAATAACTGCAGTCATAGTTTAGCTTCGATCATAGGGTAACATCAAACACCTACAACGTTTTATATTTAGGTTAAATAATAAAATGTCCCGTTTAAGTCTAATCTAAGTTAACCTCTATAACTTGATAGTAGCTCTTTGCCGCAACTTTGCCTGCCCAAAAGTAACCCATTTCATTCCGTAATTGTATAGCTTTCTTTGACTGAAACTATTATAGTAGTTCCAAAAATTGCCGTCTACATACACAAACAAACCAAGTTTACACTTAATTTCATTGGTATAGAATATATAATATAAATAGATATACCTACATAGTATACATAGGTACATTGCTGATTAAGTGTTCATTTTATTTTAGGGTTGAGTGACTATAGTAACCACGAAAATACAACTTAGTTTACACGGCAGACTCAAACTAGTTACGTACTTTAAATAATACTTGTTTATTTATATACCTATTTAAGTATTTAATTGATATAGCTTCCCTACCAACAATCCATAGAGGCTGAATTAAAAAAATGTAGGGTAACAATGATTCTTGATTGTCTTAAAATTTAAATTTAATGAATTGAATCAAAAAACAGCTTTTCTTAAGTTATAAATAGGGTATGACCTATTTCTGTTCACGACTTAGTAACTAGAAATTGGCATCTAAGTGTAGGTTATTTTGCTGAATTTCCTTAAGAGGTTAAATATTAAAAATGGCGTCTTATCAACGTGGGGCAGCGTTTTTGAAATTCGAATTATTTTAAATACTAATTAGTAGGTGCCGAGTAACCATCATGCATGTGCAGGTTACATAGTTAGAGGATAGTTCGAAATACCTACTAAAAAAAAACAACATTTTAGATTTTTTAATGGCGCATCGTCAGCGCTCAAACAATGGGTAATTTGACCTGTGTGCGACCGTTGTCATGTTCCAAAACTGGTATTTGCATTTCGTCCCATAATTAGGTCAAGGATTATCCTTTTGAAAAGCACCCGGTTTTTGGTCACCCCACCCGGAACATCGGGGGACACCGAGTACATCCATTGTTACTTAATTTATGAAGGAACACGCAGTCTTGAGGTGAGGCGTACATATTTGGAATTATAAAAACCTACGCGTTATAATTATAAATGATGGCTGCTTTATTGATTGAGTATAAATACCTAACAACGCTTGAGTGCCTTCCGCATTTTCATATTCTCTGGAGATTGAAAGATATTGTATTGAGATCGAAGAAATACGTTCAATTTGAGTATATTAGGTACTTCAATATCTTTATGTGTTTGACAAAAACATTTATTCTAATAATGACTCAAAATGGTGAAAAATCTTATAAAATTCTTAATCGTTTCCATGCTTCTCAGTGCAAAACGTTAGGCGAAGTTTTAATAGTACATTATGCAATGAACCAAATCGAAACGAAAGCTGTCACCAACTGCAGACATTGCGTCTACTTAACTTGTTCTTAATATGCATATTTTATGACCTTATCTTGTTTATTGCTGCTGCTTTTTTATTAATTACGTCCGATTATACCAACGGTGTTGTAATCTCCGATATTATATTTATGATCAAGATCTGATTCTAATTAATGTTACATGCAGTTATACGGTTCTACTTTAGATAATGTATTAGGAATCGTCGTGATGTCGTTATTGCCAATAGGTAATTAGTGTAAATAGGTACTTATTTGCTTACTCTATCTAAATCTCTAACTCTTAGGTTTCCCAATCTTTTGTGGACTACCGCTCCCTTTACAAAAAAATCCAACGTCACTTTTTAATTATACCAATTATATATAATTATTAAATTATTATATAATTAAATAATAATAATCATTATTATTTGTTATTATTATACTGTAATTGTCGGCGAGAACCTGTAATTGGCTTGCTTTATTTACTGTAATTTCTAAGATGTATGTACATGTACAAGCTGTTGGTTCTCCATAAATAAATAAATATAATAAATATTTTTTTATATTATAGTCATTATCTGCTAATAATCACAAATTAAAAATTATCTGGACCCGCTAACGCCCCTATGAAAAGCTCCAACGCCCACTAGGGGGCGGTACCGCCCCCGTTGGGAACCTACGAGTATGTATGTATATATATAATTCTTGAAAGCATCACCATCAAAGAGTGCCCGATGGTAAATAATACCTTCCCTGTCTGGGTGCCCCCAATGTGGGGTCATGAAGTTTTTTTTCAGGGGTCCGTGCTTCCACTGAGATTCACAACTTTATTGGATGCTCACCTGGACGTATGTCTTTGTCAAATCATTTTGTATAGGGCAGTGAACGTGTTAAGACACTTTTTAAGTTTTGATTTTTATTGCAACTTAAAGGCTTTATGCCTGTGTAAAATATGTTTTCAAGTAATTAGTTAAGGCTGCTTTTATTAGCTTTGATAGCTTAGTTCAGCGCGGGTAGGTAAGCTATATTAAGCTATGCAATCAAACATCTGCATCTGCATCTGAGCATCAGAAATCCAAACTGAAGGTATGCCAACGAGCGATGGAGCGCAGCATGTTAGGCGTGAAGAGAATAGACCGTATTCGAAACACCACTCTGCGCTCCAGGACTCGAATAGCTGACGTGGGAAGAAAGACTGCCAAGCTCAAATGGGATTGGGCCGGACATGTGTGCCGAATGCATCCTCAAAGGTGGGCGCACTAAGCCACGTGGTGGGTGCCGCACGACGGTTACCGACGGCGAGGCAGGCTCAGGCGCAGATGGCGAGACGACCTGGACGCGGAATTAGACGATTGGCCAGATTTAGCTCGAAACAGGGACCAATGGAGGACCAGAGGGGAGGCCTTTGCCCAGCAGTGGGACACTATTTTAGGCTAGTAAAAAAAAATAATCAAACAAACCTGATTGGCAGAAGGGTGACGTTCAAGAAGATGAAAAACATAACGCCGGTAATTAAAATTAAAGCTTTCCGTTGTGATACAATCGTAGGGGTAATTTTCGTGTCTTAGACAAACTTTTACCAGTCATTCGATTTGTATGGAACTACCATTTAATGTGGTTCAACTTTTTGGTCTCACCAATATCCATTATAGCACACACAGCCTTACCTACGCAACATGGTAAGTCTTTGGTGGAAACCGAAGCAGGGTGATAGTAGCACACATTTATGCACAACTGTTACTCTTGTAGCGGCATCTTTGAATATCTAATGCGTATTACAAGCGCACGCACACACGGGCGGGGGCGCAGCGGCGCGTACGCATTGCAGTGCGTCTTGCAACTTTCTATTTTGGCGGCGTATTGTCGGGCCCTGCACGTTTTTTGTGCAGGAAAAGCGTTGTCATAGAAAGTTTTGTTTGCAAGTTACATATTATGCAGTATCGTTTGCTGAAGGATAGTCAGATTATTGAATTAGATTTATGTCTATTATGTATCTTAAAATAAACTAAAATTACATAAGAAAAGAAACTAGACACATTAAGAAGCTTTACACTACTACTACTACTGGCAGCATTCCCTCTTTGAATAGTTTATTTATTTAATCGTTATGCGTATTGATATACAGCATTGATTTGGTTACGACAAAATTAACTAGGTACCTAACTGAAAATCGCGAAAGGCATTCGTTTTTTGTACCTAACTGTAACTATAATAATGTGTTTAGGCCCTTAGGCACAATTACAGCAAAAAACTTCCTTGAGTCCCGTTTCGTAACCAAAATTTCGTAACTGCCTACAGGCACAGCTGGCTTACACTGGGTGGTTACGAAATTTTGATTACCAAACGGGACAAAAGGAAAAAAAAATAAGATAAGTATTTTAAAGAAATTATGGTCATCGAAAGATTGACATGTCTTTCATCGAAGAAGTATCTTGTGTAACTGATATTATTCTAACAAGTATAATAATATGATTGTCTGGTTCATTATCCCACACTCCACGTAATAAACAGTTAACGATTGATTAAACGTCTAATTAACATTACACAGATAAAATACTAGTAATAAAGAAAAGTAAGAACATGCGGATGCAAGCCCAATTCAAATTATTAATTAGAAAACCCGTTTGTACGAGAGCGTCTATGTCGAAACTCACTCGTTTACATAATCTCCCGAGCAAACGGCACCAAACCAAAGTACTAAGCCGTCCAGAATTTAAAAAACCCTCGAGCGTCTCTGCTTCCTCGGACGAAGAGTTCTAGTTACGCGGGACGCAGCGAACACCATCAAGTAGCCAACTAGCATAGCAGCCAAATAAAGTAGAACTTTACAATGCACGGTACTTCTTATTTTTAAGGGTTAAAGATACGTTGGTCGGCGTGTACGCATCGTCGGTCATCCGGAGTGCCGCGCCTTTCTTTCACAACCGCAGAATGCATTTCTCTACGCAGTTTGGGAGTGACGTCGCGAGTCACGCGTTGACCCACAATGACGCTAGGGCTGGCTCTGGCGGCGCATGCGCTTTCTTTTGTTTCTTTATGTGGTTAATGCAAAGAGTTGCGAGTGATACATCGCTACGGGAGTGTCTGAAATTCGTAAAATATTTTTAACTTTTACCTCCGTTAAAATATTCTTCACGATAAGTTTTTGTAAAAAAAATAATAATAGCTACACACGCTTGTTTGTTGACTTTATGTTTTGTTGATTGAACTTGCATTGTTAAAAATTTAATCTACATTATCCTCGAAAGTTACATTTTCGTACCAAATTACAAGTTACTCCGTTCACTGGAAGTGGCTGAAATCGGAGTTACAAGACTTGAAAACTACTTTCATTAATATACATGAAAATCGCAAGTTAAATGAAATGTTGTAAAAAATAGGACATAAGTTTTAGTAAAAAGGTTCAGAATTCATATAAATTAGTATTCATCGTATACGTACAGTTTTTTTTATCATTTGGTAGATGTTAATTGGACACAGTTTGGTTGAACGCAGTTAACGGCTTTCATAGCAATGTAATCTACCAGATTTTTTTTGAGATACATTTAAAATTATAAGTAACTTAGTTTAAATTGTCATTTCAGACCCAACACCCAGAACTTACCCGAGGTTTAACCGGAACAGTTTTCAGCAAAATGGAAATTAGGTTATGAAGTCGACACAAAATTGTGTTCCCCGGTAAACTTTTTACTCTAAACTAATTATAACACCGTAGTCTTGCAGAATTTAAGTAATGTAATTAACTTAAAGCTCCCACGAAGCGTAAACGGTCGTTTAAGTAGTAATTCCACAAATGCGAACAAAGCATTGCTTTAACTACGATAAGAACAATGAATCTCGTTCTTAGAGCATCGTTAAATTCGACTACGAACGTACTCGTAGCGCTTCTCTAGTTACAAAGGCAAATCTATTGCTGCCATAATAAAAGATGACAAACAAATACACACAAATCTGAACCTTGTTCTGCTTGTGTAAGAGACAAATTCGTAATCCCAAAGATTAATGTTCGAGTCATAAGATATACGCGCGAGCAAGGGGGAAACAAGGGGATCAGTGAATGTGCAGTGCGCGGATTCTGTTCAGTAAACTCCTGTAAAACTTTAACGAAACTTTTGCGCCTTATAAATGTGTAATGTTATGATGCATTTTTACGGTTATTGTGCGCTGTGCTGTCAGAATACGGCTACGATGGTAGAGGCTATGCGTAGACTGCAAACCTTTGTTTAGAAACCGTTAGATGTATGTACCTGCTTATTACGCGATTTGATAGATGGAGAATAAACTGTACATGCCTATTGGTACATTTTTGTGCTTTACCATTGATAAAAGAATTATAGGAGTAATTGAGCGCTGTTTTGTTTTATTATTGCAACGCTAGTAATGTGTCGTTTTGTTACCGTGGTTTCTTCACTTAGAAATTAGTATTTTGCCCAAAGTAGGTATTGGTAGTTTGATTCGCTCCGTGCCTAAAAAAATACCACATTCCCAAAATACCAGATTTTTCAAAATACTACATTACCTGTTTACCATATTTCTAGCTTAGCAGATTCTCTTTGCACCACATTACAAAATCGAAGATAACTCAAGGAAGTGATTTGTTTGGTGGAATGTCTTATTTTGGACATCTGGTATAATGGGAATGTCATAAATAGGTAATGTAGTACTATGAAAAATCTGGTATTTTGGGAACGTGATATTTTAGACACGAGCGGTTTGATAAGGGCCTTGGCACAGAAGATACAGGATACTAGGATACAGGATGCTTATATAAAATTTCATGAATTATGTATGAGCTCACCGGACTGCAGAACGGATAGGTAAAAGAACGTATCCAGTGAGACAAGTTCCTTGAGGATCATCTAAATTGCGTAGCTTTAGTGATAACGGGCTTTTACCTAGTAAATAATCTAAGGAAATTCTCATTGCGGTTTTGGAATTTTTACTTAAATGTTTACTGTTTAAATTAGATCCAATGCATGTGCAATTAGTCACGATCAATGGCTCATAATCATGACAATGTATGTATGTCAAAGTATAAATAACTATATTAATTCAAATTTCTGATGAACACTAATTTGGTTTTCCTTTGCAACCTCTAAGTATTCACATTTAAGTACAGGTCATTTAGATATTCTTTACATTTCAAATTTCGTTTGAAACGTCAACGTTATTTTATAATTTAACATACATTTTCTACGTCGCCTAGCGTAACTTGTAATGTAACTTAGATAGAGGTAATGTTCATATAACTGCCGCTTTCCTATCTCTACTAGACGAATTACAAAGCGGTGTTAACCGCTCTTAATTTTATAAGTCCTCTAATATTATCAAAAACATTTACCGTTTCCTTTCTACAAAACTTACAAAGGCTGCGACAGGTTTATGTGATCTACTTTGTTTTGTATATTACAATTTAACATGCCGGGCATGAGATGTTTAAAGGTTACATAAATTACCTTTATAAATATATATATATTTATATATATACAGTCAAAGGGGTCGCTAACCTCACAGAGCCTGTCAACCTGTTACAATTATTCATGTGGTTAAATAAAGGCATTACATATTTATTTAAACTATAAATAAGTCTGTTAGTATTTCCTTTGCTTGCTTTAAAAATTGTTAAAGTACAGTCAAGTTTAAAAATATGAGTGCATACAACTTGCTGTCCCGTAGCTAATAAGTCATTGAATTGAGGTAACGGTTCATAATTGTGATGTGAGCGGATTAAGTCGATACATATTTTTGCAGTTGACTCTACATAAAATAAAGAAAAAATATTTATCTGTTACATTTATAAGTATCTCTAAAAGAAATTGAAACAGAAACAAATTGTCACAAAATTATGGTCCCAACTCAACATGATGTCGGCCTTGCTGTTTGCTCTACCTACTAGGTAGTTTTATCGACAATACTCCGTAATCCACTTTAACAGGTTTCCTGTCCTATGAGGCACATGTGCCTCATGTGTGACTTTACTGGTACGTCCATGAGGCACGACTCTATGAGCATTTAATGTCATTGTTAATATGGGGACGTGTCGAAAGAACGCCGCACATTGCTTCGGGACGGAGAATCTGTTAATTTCGTACCTACTTTGTTGAAGCCCTAGTACACTAATTGTTATCATAGCGCCGTCTAATAGCTACTGTTTAAATAAAAATGGCCAAAACCAACATGAGATAGTTAGTTTTCCCCTGAAACTGAGGGAGTGGGTCAGTTAACCGGCAACACCAGCTTGTTGCAGCGCCGCCGCGGTACTTTGCGCAACTCGGTGCAGCCGCTCCCCCCGCGCCCCGCCCACTGCGCTTGCGCGTGTGCTGCATGCCGGAACCGGGTCGCAGCCGAAATACCTAGCCGGCCAGCACAGCCTGATCTCCCCCTCTCTACCCACCAACCCGCGAACTCCTACCAAATAACCACGAAATTCGGCCATCGCAGCTCAACTTAAACTAGCCGTGTACGTGCACGCATGCAAATGTACAGTTAGCCGAGGATGGGAATCGAATCGATACCGTATCGACTGGTTGCATCGGGCCTAGTTAGGCCTGTAGGTAAATTATACCGATCCTTAGTGACTTTGGTAACAGGTGGAGCGTATTAACCTGACTGAGATCCGCTGAAATATTGCAGCGCAAGTACATGGTGTGGGAAGTAAGTAGGTAACATATCTTCCATATATTAACAGTAGGTAACATATATTCAGTTTTAACTGGGCACAATGACTAATACAAAAATAATGTCGTAGAATTTGTGTGATTTAAGAAAAACTGTCGACGTGCGTTGATTCATGTTAATATTTTTAGCTTGCTGAAAGTAAAATCCAATCGAAAGAAAAAAGTGTATTTACTAGGTATTAGTTTGGGTCTCGGAAACACAATTAGGTATCTGCTTAATCTGAAAACGGACGGCAATAGACAACGCTTCTTGTTCGAACATAGGGTTATACGTTATATGCATAAAAATCTCAAGAAAACCAAAATTCACGTAACGAGATCGGACATTTCAAACGTTAATCGCCATAGGGAGAGATAAGGAAAATCCTCTGAAAACGATGTGGGGGGAAAACTCGTATTGAAAAACCTGCTAAGTGAGACTCGAGCCCGTCTCCTTATTTCTGCCACAACTTCATTTTCGAAACAGGACTGGAGTTTTCTTTTCAATCTGGGGAGTTTCCGAGTCTACCTATTATAGGATAGGCGTAGAAAATCTTCGCTTACCTACTGCCTTACTAGGCATTCGAAGACAAGATTTTATTTAGATACGATATTCTTCTTGCTTTTCTGTAATAGTTTTAGTCGTCGCTAATTCAAAATACGCTCATAGTATAGGCAAGTATAAACATTTAACACAATCATCTCCGTAACGAAACACGCGTAATGTATTTTGTTTATGTGACACTTAAGATTGTCAGCTTTGCTCTAAGTGATTACGTTTTAAAGTTACGAAGAGGGTTAAAATTTAATTTCATGAATACCTGCCCTCAGATTTGAAACTCGAACTGCGAGGTTCTATAAATAGGGGATGGCGGGGATGAAACTTTGATGCGGTAGGGTGTAATAAGTACTAATGATCGCTTTGGTGTTACGGGTAGGGGAACTACACACTATGTGTAAAGCAAGAAATTCTGTAATATTTGTTTGCGTAGTAACAAGGGTGGTAGCCGTAGATAGATAAATACTTTTTCACTTGTTACGTAATGTGTCACCTATTAAGTATCTGAGTATCTGATATGTGATATGAAGATATAATAAATAACAATGTGCTTTAAGTAGGTAAGCCATCGGTGTTCATAAAAGGTAGAGGTGACCTTTGGTATTTTGTGACAAATTTGGGCGGGCGATTTGACAGACTTGACATGGTCCCTCCTGTCTTACTTTATAATATAATAATATTTATTTATATACGTAACGCGTGTAAGCTACTTAATTATTAGTTTGTAGAAGTATTAAATAAATATAATAAATATAAATATTAGGGGACAATCTTACACAAATCGACCTAGTCCCAAACTAAGCAAAGCTTGTACTATGGGTACTAGACGACGATAAACATACTTATATAGATAAATAAATACTTAAATACATAGAAAACATCCATAACTCAGGAACAAATATTCGTGCTCATCACACAAATAAATGCCCTTACCGGGATTCGAACCCAGGACCTCTTGCTTCGTAGGCAGGGTCACTACCAACTAGGCTTATATGTTTTCAAGTAAAATCTTGCCCTCGTCCGCTTTTACAAAGGCAAATAAACATCTGTCACACAGCCTCGACTACAACCAACATCACACAAGACACTGAAGTTGTAGCTTAACAGTCGGGTTGGGTTTGAAATGCGTCAACTTTTTGGCGATAGAGCTTGTCTAAGCTAAAATGACGCGCGCCCCTCTACTGAATCAGTTGATTTTGATGTGTCAGTGCAAATATTAATTGCGACTCTTTATCTGTTTGGAAGCTCCGACTATTCTGTGAACTATGATCAGTGTGCAACGTCACGATCGACAAATCGCATGAAAAATCCTGTGCGTAAATGCGGTGGTAGGGCGCGTCATTTTAAATTAGACAAGCTATAATTTGGTGTGTCAAATGTTGGCACAAGTGTATATATTTCGTACAGACATAGCTGTTTTTCACGCGTGGTTGCGAAGAAGCAATTCAACTGGTTCATGGATACGAGGAGGGCAAAGTGACGCATGATTCAATCAATGACATAAGTATCATAACACATTTTTATGCTGTGGGCGTCTTAATCAAACGAATAACGAGCGAATATTACGAACGCGACTCTAGATTTCTAGATCTACGTTTTCCTTATCTCTTAAGCTACTAAGAATACTTACACAATAGTATAACTTTAAAATCACAACTTTTACACTTTTAAATCTTCCTAATTATCCTTTTTAAGTATGCGCCATTGCTTTTGTACAAATAACGCATCGACATCATCGCTAAGGATTCAAAATGTTATCAATTTATAAATGGGTGAATATTCAGTGTTTTACGACGTTTTTTTTTCATTACCATTTCAGTAAATATTATTAAAAAGGATGATGGTTAACTTTTAATGAAAACTTAAGACAGTGCCGACGCTGAATCTAGTTTGATCAAATTTTGTGTGACTCGCCCTTCGGTTGTGTAAATAATAATTATTGGATTGTAAGATGTTTAACACGTTTACATTCCAGCGACCCATGTGTGGAGTACGAATAGCTCTTATTCCATCGTTCTACTTTAAGGCACGGCGAAGGAACGTGTTAACCGAGCGGTCAAAACGCTTGGATATTCACCCAAATGTATTGTAGCATTTCCGCGGCAGTACCGTGGGAAACAGTGGTCACCGTCATTACATATTCATGGTAGCCTGCCCCGGTATCGATCATGCACCGGTTGTTCACCCGGCGACCTTGGGCCGAGCCACCTTCCGCCCCGCGCCCAGGGAACCTACCTGGGACATTGATTTTATTTTTGAAGGGATTTCATAATAATATGTTAAATCTTAAATCTCACCTTTTAACTGATATGGCCCTAGAAAACGTCTATTAAGTGTCGTAAACGCTATAGTCCGAGAGCTGGTAAACTTTTTAGCTATTTGATATTTGATAGATGTCTAAAACAAAATACAGACCTAGCTGAAGTCTTACTACCCAGACTTAAATATCTGATATTCTCGATCACCTGGCATATAATATATTATGTTCCACCGAAATGGGCTGGCTTTTTAAATATAAAAATCCTAAAATGTAAGAAATATATATCTTAAATTTTTTTGATGTATATCATTTCGGAAGCATCAAGCTAAGTTATAGACTGGAATAAATGATCAGACTTGTTATTTTTTTTTTCAATTCTTAATCACTAAAATAAAGTTATTTTAAATTCAACTCCTTAACAACATTTTTCACGCAAAAAAAATCCTTTATATAAATAGATATTTGAGAATGCAAGGATCGGTTAAGCCTCATTATCCTCCAGCTCGACCTGTGTGTTTGTGGTTAGATATCATAAAATAAGAGTTGTACAAGTTTTAAATTGCGTCAAGATATCTCTTCTAAAATATCATCTGACTCTCGGACTATTACGTGTATACGTAGCGACCGAAATCTTGTCACAGTTTTACGCATAAAAGAGTTTGTAGCGTTTACGCTACTTAGTAGGCGTCTGTTCCAGAGCCTCCGGTGCTAGCATAAAAGGTTTGATTCGCATGTTAACATAACGTTATGAACTAAGCCAATGAACTGAAACGGTAACAGCCTACGAAACCTGGCAGCATTATGACTAACATCCATTTAACGAAAAGCATTCCCATGAAAGATATTGAGCTCTTTTGAAGATTACGGACCGAAACACCGGAGAAAATTATCCTCTTGGCAATTCCATAGATTAGCCTCCCGGGACTTATCAACATTTTATAAAACAACTCGCTTATCTGAATCTCGTTAGGTACCAAGTTGCTAAGCTGAGGTAAAGTTTTTAATAAATGTTGTTGACAATGCAATGTAAATTGCGACATTATAATGTTCCGCATAAAAGCTTAGAGGCTTCATGGCAAGTTTTTTTTAATGTTGGAGATATTGACGTTTTTAACAGTGCCATAAACTTATCTGGTCCGGGGATCAAAACTCGATTTAACCTAACGGGATACTATACAGGGAGTTACAGAAATACTCCAAAATCATTAACGGGAATGGTCCCTTATAATATAAAGAGTCCATTGACAAAATGAAAACCGTAGTTTGACTCTACGACTCACTGAAAAACAAATAGTTTCATTGAAAAAGAATATCATCGAAGTAAAACCCTTTAATGACGATGCTACATGTCACTCTTCTGTTAAAATGCCAATTGACGTTGAAAAACTATGATAGTTTACTGGGGTTGACACAATTTTATTATTAACTTAAGCACGTTTTAATCATCAACAGTGACGCCGTTACTGGGTTAGACAACTGTGATTGTTTGTCGTTTGAGCACACTAGGACCTATTATTTCTATTACAGGGAAGGTAACCGAGGCGGCCCGGGCATGGACTCTCAGCAGCAGCAGTACTGCCTGAAATGGAACAGCTTCGGTTCAAACTTGGCCACGTCGTTCGCGAACCTTTGGAACTCGGAGAGTCTCGCCGACGTCACACTGTACTGCGAAGGTGAGCCTTTTTTCTGTTCATACGATTTCAGATTCCCTGGTACACTAGCTTTTTTAAAACAAAGGGTGCATCCCTTTCGCACACTCTTATTAGATAGAAAGAGACGATCCCTTGCGTTTATACAAAAACTAGCGCGCTAGAACCTCAGCTTAGACGATGTTTCGGTGCGTATAACCTCGTAAAAGCGCGCCAATGCAATAAATCGTCGCGTACGGGAAGATATACGCTTGTGAGCTTGCGTACGCATATATAGCTACGTAGCGATCGAGCTTCTAAATTCACTTGCACGTGCGCTCAGTTTTAATGAAACAGAATTGAACTCAAATATACGCGCTGAAGATACGCTTAAATTGAAAACCCTCTTGCGTTCAAAACTGCACGAAATATCAGCCGAGCAGGGAGAATCGACAAGTCACGGTGAATGAAGAGACCTAAAGCTGAAAATGCGTGAGCATGGACTGAGAGGCTTAAGAATGGGGCTCTGACGTAAGAGCGCTTCATGCAAATAAAAGGACGCTACATTCTTAATACTTGTGTTAGCAAAAATAAATGGTTATATCCTATCAATATTTTAAATGAGTAAATTTTTGAAGATGTTGGGTTGTTTGGTACTCGATAAAGCAGTAACGTCTCATGAAACTTGGTGTCCCTACTGATATACAAAGATCTTGATTGAGATTTAGCATACTTAATATCCTGATAGTTAATCATCAATTTAATACACATTACAATAAAATTACATAAAGTTTACCACTGACAGATGGTTTTAGAATACTGTTAGTACTGTTACCCACGTTTGCAGATTTTGTAATAGCTACTTTATTTGTATGGTGTTAAAGTTGGAAATGAAATAAAGGTAAGCCATCTGTCAGTGGTAAACTAAAAGTAAACGTATTGTAATGTGTTCCCGTGGATATTTTAACCTTAAATAAGAATAGAGGACGCTGTCCAAGAACCTTAAGGTAGGTACCTTGGCTTTCAAGATGGCGTGTTAACTTCGCCTGCAATCAATAGAAGGCGCTGTCTGAGCGAACGATGTGCTTTAAAAATGTTACCGTAAGGGCGTTTGCACTACAAGGAATTTTACCTACTGTCCGGCAGTCCGATTTTTCATGGTCCGATGTGGCATGAAAAAAACGGATGGTTGGTTTGTGCACTTGTCCGTCTTTTCTCAGAGGTGCAGCGCAATTAAGGGTTAGCTCTCTTTAAAAACTACACGCCACGCCCGTATAATTACGCTAGGAACGAGAGCTTCCTGGAACGTTGGCAGTTGCTTGCGTTATTACTCTACGTGCGAAGACGTAGAAGACAAAAATAATTTTGGGTTCATCCCCTTGGAACCTGACATTTTTCATATGTACCACAATAAATTGAGGCAGGACGAAAGTTTATTTCCTAAATAAGAACTATCCGATGTCTACAGATAGTTATTTATTTAAATAAATAAATAATAAATAAATATCACGGGACAATTCACACCAATTGACCTAGTCCCAAAGTAAGCTTAGCAAAGCTTGTGTTATGGGTACTAGGCAACGGATAAACATACTTATATAGATAGATACATACTTAAATACATATTAAACACCCAAGACCCGAGAACAAACATTCGTATTTTTCATACAAATATCTGCCCCGACACGGGAATCGAACCCGGGACCTCAAGCTTCATAGTCAGGGTCTCTAACCACTAGGCCATCTGGTCGTCTCATATTTATTTATGATTTTTTGCTATACCCCTTAGTTTTCATTGTTGTCATCTCGGAGCGGAAAAAACCGGTCCGTAATGCTGAAAAGTAAAATGTCGGACGGTAAAATTACGTGTAGTGCACAAGCTGTTATATAAATTTTTGGCGTGCCATATCGGACTGTAAAAAATCGGAATCGACAGTAATTGTGCATCTAGGGCCGTAAGTAGGGGATTACTAACGAGAGTCTATTAGAAGCCCGACGCCGAAGGCGGAGGGCTTTTAATGACTCGAGTTTGTAATCCCCTTACTGCCCGTGATACACACAATGATTTTCATCACATTGCGAGAAAAAAAATCCAAAAATAAAATGAATTTGTCTCTAAACACTTAAATTGAATAAAATAATGGCTACCCGCCAATACAGATTGCCATTTTTTTCGAGTCACCTACCATAGATAATGTAAACTGTGTTTAGTTTAGAATTCGAATGGTCATACGGCCAGATTCTGCCAACATGTTTAAAAAAATATTTTTACTAAAATTATTGCAAAACTATTTGATATAAATTTAAAATATAAAAATAACGAATTTTCATGAAGCGTAGATAAATTTTGTGTTGTAAAATTTGGGTTATAGCTAAGTTTTAAAGATAATAAATAAACCGTTGGCTGACTTGAAACCTCCTTAGTCTGAAATTACTTGTTTGCAAATTTTAAAACTAAAGTTAGAACTCCGTTGGGTAGAAAAACTGTACGTAAATCTATAACTCCCTTAAGAACAATTTAGGCCATTGTCATTTAGTATACAAGCATGGAATAACCCCATTGACGAGCAAGTGTGATGAAAAATTCCTTGTAGTGCACAAACCCTTTTTCAGTACAATCTCTAAGTTTGTAAATTTTTCTCGCGAAGATATTTCTAGCAGAGGTGAAGCCACATCGTGGTTACTCGTTTTGATTGTAGTTTTTTTTATTTCGAATGGTGCGATGGTATCTTTGTTGAGATTGTCTGTGAAGGCTACGAAAACGCTAACAACTCATGCCAATTCTAAATTATTGCTAATGCGCTAATTGAACGCCTAATTCATACTAAAATGACGACAAGACGTTTAAGTTGTACAGAATGTGCAAGAAATGAAGTATTAGTATTGAAATAAAATACATAAAAATACTTTCAAAATATCTGTCTCAGAATGCAAATACTTCCTTTTAATAATTTCTTTCTAAACATTGAATTTTCCCTTACAAGGCAACGTCACCAGTAGACGAATTAAAAATTTATGGATGTTTCTAAGTATCGATCGGTCTTCATTGACGCTCTATTTCAACTAATGTGTAATTGGTATTGTATGTATACTATTATATGTATATCTTTTAGACAGGTTCACGTCGTATAAAAAACTGAAAATGAAAGCTGTAAAAATATCGCAGGCGAACAGTAGGGCGGGCGCCTAATTAAAAAGAAAAAAACGTTACGACATCATTTATTGTAGAGAATAATATTTTCCGACATTCAATTATACAGTTTTCCTACTGGCTATATAAAACTCTGGACGCCTTAAACAATAGGAGTTATTTGAATAATTCGAAAAGTTTGAACTTTTTGTCTAGCGACAGACGCTTCCGAGACTTTGGTACAGTCATCAATCTGGAGACGTAAAAGGCCCTTTGGTGGCCTTTGTGGACTATTTGCCTGTTGAATGATTTGCTCTTAAGAATTTATTAAAGAGTCTTCATTGTCAAACGCTTCCAGCCAGAATTGGTGTAAAAAAGAAATCAAAATGTTAAATTTACCTCGAAGGAATTTCGGAGCATCACTTTTAAGTGTTTATGATTCGTTCGTTTGGAGCTCTGAAAAAAATCCAAAAGTTTTTATACATTCTGTCGCATTCATAGGTACGTATTTTTTTTATTTGCGTAACGAGCTGCAAATTATATTATCTGTGTATTATCATGGCCCGGTGTCAATACAGGCGTTGTACGAGCGTGCATGTCCGCGAAATCTTGTTAAATTGATAAAAAGTTCGTTGACACCGGTCGCGATAATTTTGGCACTTTTTTCCCCATTGGCCTTGGGGTTTGCATGCAACGTTTAAGCGGCGTGTATATAATTTGATAACGATTTGTGAATTGCAGATATTGATGGGAAAAGGTTCGACGTTGATAATGAAAAAGTATTGGGTGCGTTCGAAATTCTTTAGGGTTCCGCGATAAATATTTTTTGTTTTCATAAAAAAAAAAATCATGCGACACTTGACATAGATAGTCCCAAAGTAAGCAAAGCTTAAATAAATTTTACACACAAGAGTGTAAACATTCGTATTTTTTATAAAAATCTCCCCTGAATGGAGATAGAACCCGGCATCTCAAGCACCGTAGTTTTAAGAGTTTTCTGACCAATTCAAACCATGTTCAACTTAATTATTGGCTTATTTTTTTGTGTCATAATATCCATTCTTACTTATTATTTACTATGCGTATTATGTAAATATTCAAACTAACTTAGAAACAAAGACAAACATTTACGGATGTCTATAATATAAAAATGAATCGCCGAATCTATCTAATCTATCTATCTATCTAATATCTAATAATACCTTTAAACGAGCAATTCTTGTATATATGTATATATATTAAACGAGCAATTCTTGTATATATCTAATACCTTTAAACGAGCAATTCTTGTATATATGTATATATGTATATATATAATCAGGATCTCGGAAACGGCTCCAACGATTTCGATGAAATTTGGTATGTGGGGGTTTTCGGGGATGAAAAACTGATCTAGCTATGTTTCATTTTCAGAAAATCGCTTTTACTCGTGTTTTCCGGCTATTTTTGTTTGCATTAGAATATAAAGCTAAATTTCGCCCACTTCGAGCAGATCATAATGGCACATTAGAAATCGGGTGGTCGCGGACCCAGCCGACCTCGGTTCGAATCCACGTTTTTTTTCAACATTTTTGTTTTTTTTTCATGAGAAAACGTCAAGTTTCTTCTTTTGTGAGAAAAAGTTACTTTTTTGTGAGAAAAGTTACTTTTTTGTTAGAAAAAGTATTATAGGGAACGTGCAGTAACTATAGGCGGCAGCACTAATGCGACAGAAGAGACACTATGCGGACAGTAAAACAAACTTATCAAGGTAAAACATTCAAATTGATGGCACCCTTATGGCACCAGTTGGCAGCACCGTCTATGTGCACGTTCCCTATTGGGAGCACAGAACAGGAAAAGCCGGTTGTCTGTAAAGTCGGTTTACGGACGATAGTTTAACGTGACTCACCCAACCTCCGGTGTTTTTGTCAAATATCTTGAAAACGGTGCATCCTACGGCAAAATCAATGAAATTTTCATCCCCCCTTTAACACCCCCGCGCTCCCTCCCCCGCATCCCCTCCCCCCTCTCACCCCCCCCCCCCCCCCCACCCCTCCGGTGTATATAATCAGGATCTCGGAAACGGTTCCAACGATTTCGATGAAATTTGGTATTTGGGGGTTTTCGGGGATGACAAATTGATCTAGCTTGGTCTTATCTATGGGAAAACGCTTGGTACCGAGCCCTTTCTGCCCGAGCAGAGCTCGGTCGCCCAGGTACTGTATATATATATGTATATATATAATCAGGATCTCGGAAACGGCTCCAACGATTTCGATGAAATTTGGTATGTGGGGGCTTTCGGGGATGAAAAACTGATCTAGCTATGTTTCATTTTCAGAAAATCGCTTTTACTCGTGTTTTCCGGCTATTTTTGTTTGCATTAGAATATAAAGCTAAATTTCGCCCACTTCGAGCAGATCATAATGGCACAATAGAAATCGGGTGGTCGCGGATCCAGCCGACCTCGGTTCGAATCCACGTTTTTTTTCAACATTTTTAGTTTTTTTTTTAAGTTTATTTTTCATGAGAAAACGTCAAGTTTCTTCTTTTGTGAGAAAAAGTTACTTTTTTGTGAGAAAAAGTTACTTTTTTGTGAGAAAAAGTTGCTTTTTTGTTAGAAAAAGTATTATAGGGAACGTGCAGTAACTATAGGCGGCAGCACTAATGCGACAGAAGAGACACTATGCGGACAGTAAAACAAACTTATCAAGGTAAAACATTCAAATTGATGGCACCCTTATGGCACCAGTTGGCAGCACCGTCTATGTGCACGTTCCCTATTGGGAGCACAGAACAGGAAAAGCCGGTTGTCTGTAAAGTCGGTTTACGGACGATAGTTTAACGTGACTCACCCCTCCACCCCCTCCGGTGTTTTTGTCAAATATCTTGAAAACTGTGCATCCTACGGCAAAATCAATGAAATTTTCATCCCCCCTTTAATGCCCCCGCGCTCCCTCCCCCGCATCCACTCCCCCCCTCTCACCCCCCCCACCCCTCCGGTGTATATAATCAGGATCTCGGAAACGGTTCCAACGATTTCGATGAAATTTGGTATTTGGGGGTTTGCGGAGATGAAAAATTGATCTAGCTTGGTCTTATCTCTGGGAAAACGCTTGGTACCGAGTTTCTGCCCGAGCAGAGCTCGGTCGCCCAGGTACTACCTTTAAACGAGCAATTCTTGTATCTATCTAATACCTTTAAACGAGCAATTCTTGTATATATGTATATATATATATATATATATAATCAGGATCTCGGAAACGGCTCCAACGATTTCGATGAAATTTGGTATGTGGGGGTTTTCGGGGATGAAAAACTGATCTAGCTATGTTTCATTTTCAGAAAATCGCTTTTACTCGTGTTTTCCGGCTATTTTTGTTTGCATTAGAATATAAAGCTAAATTTCGCCGACTTCGAGCAGATCATAATGGCACATTTGAAATCGGGTGGTCGCGGATCCAGCCGACCTCGGTTCGATACCATGTTTTTTTTTCAAGATTTTTAGTTTTTTTTTTTAAGTTTATTTTTTATGAGAAAACGTCAAGTTTCTTCTTTTGTGAGAAAAAGTTACTTTTTTGTGAGAAAAAGTTATTTTTTTGCGAGAAAAAGTTACTTTTTTGTTAGAAAAAGTATTATAGGGAACGTGCAGTAACTATAGGCGGCAGCACTAATGCGACAGAAGAGACACTATGCGGACAGTAAAACAAACTTATCAAGGTAATACATTCAAATTGATGGCACCCTTATGGCACCAGTTGGCAGCACCGTCTATGTGCACGTTCCCTATTGGGAGCACAGAACAGGAAAAGCCGGTTGTCTGTAAAGTCGGTTTACGGACGATAGTTTAACGTGACTCACCCCTCCACCCCCTCCGGTGTTTTTGTCAAATATCTTGAAAACGGTGCATCCTACGGCAAAATCAATGAAATTTTCATCCCCCCTTTAATGCCCCCGCGCTCCCTCCCCCGCATCTCCTCCCCCCCTCTCAACCCCCCCCCCACCCCACCGGTGTATATAATCAGGATCTCGGAAACGGTTCCAACGATTTCGATGAAATTTGGTATTTGGGGGTTTTCGGGGATGAAAAATTGATCTAGCTTGGTCTTATCTCTGGGAAAACGCTTGGTACCGAGTTTCTGCCCGAGCAGAGCTCGGTCGCCCAGGTACTATATGTATATATATAATCAGGATCTCGGAAACGGCTCCAACGATTTCGATGAAATTTGGTATGTGGGGGTTTTCGGGGATGAAAAACTGATCTAGCTATGTTTCATTTTCAGAAAATCGCTTTTACTCGTGTTTTCCGGCTATTTTTGTTTGCATTAGAATATAAAGCTAAATTTCGCCGACTTCGAGCAGATCATAATGGCACATTAGGAATCGGGTGTTCGCGGATCCAGCCGACCTCGGTTCGATTCCACGTTTTTTTTTAAGATTTTTAGTTTTTTTTTTTTAAGTTTATTTTTCATGAGAAAACGTCAAGTTTCTTCTTTTGTGAGAAAAAGTTACTTTTTTGTGATAAAAAGTTACTTTTTTGTTAGAAAAAGTATTATAGGGAACTTGCAGTAACTATAGGCGGCAGCACTAATGCGACAGAAGAGACACTATGCGGACAGTAAAACAAACTTATCAAGGTAAAACATTCAAATTGATGGCACCCTTATGGCACCAGTTGGCAGCACCGTCTATGTGCACGTTCCCTATTGGGAGCACAGAACAGGAAAAGCCGGTTGTCTGTAAAGTCGGTTTACGGACGATTGTTTAACGTGACTCACCCCCCCCCCCACCCCCTCCGGTGTTTTTGTCAAATATCTTGAAAACGGTGCATCCTACGGCAAAATCAATGAAATTTTCATCCCCCCTTTAATGCCCCCGCGCTCCCTCCCCCGCATCCCCTCCCCCCCTCTCACCCCCTCTCACCCCCCCACCCCTCCGGTGTTTTGATCTCGGAAACGGCTCCAACGATTTCGATGAAATTTGGTATTTGGGGGTTTTCGGGGATGAAAAATTGATCTAGCTTGGTCTTATCTCTGGGAAAACGCTTGGTACCGAGTTTCTGCCCGAGCAGAGCTCGGTCGCCCAGGTACTGTGTTGCTAAGCGCATAACTTCCGATCGACTGCACCAAATTGGATAATTCTTTTTTTATTGCGTTTGTTATTGTCAGGAGAGGAGTATTGTTCTTATGAAATAAATTTAAAAAAAAATACAACGGGGGCGAAGCCGCGGGCATCAGCTAGTTGTCAAATAATTCTTTGAATTTATCATCGTACATTCAATTTCTTGAAAACAATTGAGCGGCTTATCTCATAATAACATATCCTTGAAAAACAGACTGTAAAATGCAACCCGTAATCGTTTTTGTTAGTTTTCCGCAAAGAAGCACGTGTAAGTGACAAATACCTTGTTTACTACTATTCGACAATTTCAATAATAATCCACTTTACCAAACGCATTTTAAAATTAAACGTTTCTGCGCAGATACTTGCCCGCAATATTTCATCGGCCTAAATTTGGCGGCTGTAAAACCGAGTAAAACGTTCCGATATTAAATTTCACCTGGGGGCTCCTTTAATAATGCTGTAAACTTACACTAAGCTCCGTGCATATAGCATGCGGGTAGGCATTTCTATTCAAATTTGGGTGTTAATTAACGCACGTCACGTCGCCCGTGAATGCGTTGCCGGGGAATAGCTGAGCTGAATAGTTGTTGTCAAATCTCACTAACTGCGGACTTTGATGACACACCCGCCTAAATAAACTTCAACTCGGTATTATTAAACGCAAATGCGCTAGCAATGCTTTGAAACAAAACGCATCGAGCCTTCATCGCTGATATAACGTAGGTAGTTAAAGAGAAAATTCTAAAAATTCAGGTCACATTCAGCGAATGTAAAGAAAATTCACAAAGCCATTGTTAGAACAACAGTAACGTAACTAAGTTCTGAATTTTTTCAACGACCGTTTGACCCTACTTCACAATGATGTCTTAATTGCAGTTAATTTGCAGGGCTGTTTCAATGGATTTTATAGGAGTTTTTCCTGTAAGGTTTCCAGTCGTAACTTTTCGAGGTCGCTCCAAACAAGTGTGCTAGACGCAGCGAGGAGGGTAGGGAGGTGGGCGGTGGGTCGAGGAGTGCGTCACCCGCCGCTGAGGACCGGGCGGCAGAAATGTTTGCAGTTAATGTGGAGATGGCTTTTTGGGAACTGAAATTTATTTTGAACTAGCCTTTGTTCGTGTCTTCATCTGCGTAAAATCCGTGTTAAGGGAATTAGAAGGAATGGCTGGAAAACTTGCACCCTGTTCATAAGCTAGCTGCGACTTCCTTTATTTTATTACTTTACTGTGTATTGTAGGTACTTTTTATTCGAGAAAGAAACAAACAAAAATACTTCTTATTCTCGACACATACATGTCATAGTCATGTGAAAGCCGGTTCTTGAAAAAGGTGCGAAACCCTGAAAGAGACAGATGTATATTATTTAGCAATCATTTGTATAATTGACATAAATTTTCATTCATTGTCGTGCACTTAGCCCTGATTTTGTCCTCCTCATGTCCTCATTCCTGTACAAGTGGCTGTAAAAGTTATTCATTTTTGTTTCCACGATTAAGAACAAATTTTTGGTGTACCAGTAGTATCTAACGCACGTCGGATATTCGCTGGATCTCTTCTGCCACTTACCTCGTGTGGCTGGGGTGAATCTCGTTATTCTGCATGGCCGCTTCGAATTCTCGTTATAATGCTCCTTTGCTAAGATGTAGGCTGTCGCTTATTGCTGCTCTCACGCTATCTAGTTGCTACTCGTGTAAAATTATCGACGCTTCGTGATCTTGTCATGCTTGTTACGCTAATTCTTCTACATTACCCTTAACATTATCTAGTTTTGTAATGTAACTTAGCATCGCGATCAGTTTACATTTAAAATTTAAAGTGTAAAGTGTACAGTATTCTATGCGTTTTGGTTGCTCGCCGAACGCATCGCCACGACCCGCTTCCCTTATCGACCGAGCCGCTATATGTGTCGCGAGGCAACCGACCCTCCGAGCCTACCCAAAAAGCCTCCCAAATGCCCCCACACTCGACTTGGCCGCTTTCCAGCTGCCGACACGGACCGCACGGAGTCACATAACGCTTAACACAGTCTAATGCGGTGCTTCGATATCTCGCTCCACGCAGTTGATTACCGACACTGTGCCAAAACACCGGCCAGTTGGAAAACAACCGGCTCTTTTGCATCATTTTTACGGTTTCACTTTCTGGTGTGAATTTGGTGCGTGCATTTATTCAAATGTGGGGCGGGCGGAGGTTTACGTGGCAAATATTGGTTTGTTTGTGCTCGACAACTATGTGCGACACGGGGCGATACCTCGAGGCAACACATTGGAATATATTCCGTCTATGCTACTAGAGTAGTATTTGAAGTGTGCTTCAGAAGTTACAACTGAAATAAACTATTATTTATTATAGTATGTTATAGTATATTACAAGTTTTATTGGTATCAATAAAGTTATTTTCGTATTTGCATTCTACAAATAATAATATTTTGTGAAATAGCGATTTCAAATCTTAGAGCTGCAAATCGATCATAGATAAATTCGTAGTTATCATAGTTAAAGCGATAAATAAAGGCCACGATAAGCTATAACAGATAAACATCCGCCGAGGGCCCGAGGGCTTAAAGATTTAAAAACACGTCGACAATAGTTCGTCGCTAAATCTTGAATACTTGATGAGGAGAGGCGATTTCAGTTTTACGTTCAATAAAAGGCGGTTTATGTTCTATTTATAGCTCAATTTCGATGTTTAGATCAATAATGTGTTTCGAATTGATCTAATGTTACAACGAAGGTTCGATCAGATTAAATTTGAAATTTGTTTTAAAAATCAACAACTGACTTTATATTTCATACTAAATACGATCTGAAACATGGATGCACAGAAAAAACATAGAAAAAGACCAATCCGGGAATCGAACCCGACTCCCGACTCGATTTAATATATGACTTTATGTTATCTTAGTAGGCTTCCTTAACCTGATATAGAACATTAACGAAATACTAATGTATTACGTTCATGTTTTGTGTTACCTATCACTTGTCTCCTAAAAGTGCACAGTGAACTATTGATAAGTAGTTCTACCGGTCCTAAAGTACACGATCGTAAACGCGACGCTAAAAACAATATCTTAATGGACTGGTTTATTTTTCCACTGCCGTGGAGACGACAATCTGGAGGCATTTCTTTATACTCCGTCACACATTAAAGTGGCATTTATCACATGGATGGTTTTAGGTTAACGTCAAAAATGAAGGTGCTGGTGTGGTCGCCCGAACGATGGGAAATGGAGGAGGGGGGAGTTAATACCGCAAGGTTTCCCCCTGAAGCTATACTTGAGTGCATTATACGTAAAACAAAAGCCACCCCATAACTCCCAGGGGTAATGTGTTGCATGGTTACTGGAGGCACAAATTTTTAACCCTTTAGGGGGAGCATGCAGGGTTCAGTCCGTTAATTGCATCGCTTGAGGGATGTGCTCTGGGGTAGATTTACCTTGAAATATTAGATAATGATTTAGGGTGTGCAACGGTCGTTAAAATTTAACTTGAGTTTTGAATGCATCGAAAAGGACTGATACTGTTGATTACTAAATTTCGAAATTGATGTAACCATTAAAACCTTAACATTTTATGTAGGCTATGAAGCCTACGGAAAAGACTTTCATACTGAAATATAATAAGTATAGTAGGTTTCAGTTCAAGAAAAAAAGGTTCCATGAATATCATCATCATCCTAGCCCACGTCCCTCTGCAGGACACAGGCTTCCTCTCAGAATGACAGGGCTTGGGCCGTAATTCCCACGCTGGCCCAGTGCGTATTGGGAACTTCACACACACCACTCAACTGCTTTGCAAGTGTGTGCTGGTTTCGTCACGAGTTTTTCCTTCACCGTAAAGTTCACGGTAAATTTCTAATGTAATTTTGCACGCATTGCCGGAAAAACTCAGAGGTGCGAGCCGACTCGAACCCACGACCCTCTGCATGAGAGGCCATGTACAAGGCTGCCACGACTTTAAAAAAAAATATGTATAAACAATAACAATACGTTACGATTCTAAGAACAAAAAAGTTCGTAAAAAAAATCTAGCGTTTATTTTACTATAACTTTTCTGTCTGCGTACAATAGTAAAGTTTAATTTCTATGAAAACTATGGAATTAATTTCGCCGGACTTCATTCTTGATGGGCGGTGCCACCACCAATTTCATAAAGCTTACTGAAATAAAGTTTTTTAACAGATATATGTTTACGGAAACTACGAAAAATTACAAAGTTTTAACTCAAATTAATATTCTTTACTAGCTGAATTTTTGTCGCGTGCTTGCTGCTTATTAATGCTGTTTCTATTTTAAACGAACACTTCACGAAAGGCTTATTATTCAGCTTTAATGTTTTGCATTAAACGACTAATAATAATAAGTTTTGTTATTAATAAAACACGTAGGCAAACATAAGGGACGATAAAATAAATCACGTTTTTGTATACTTAGTCAAACCCAATCATAATGTGCTTTTAAATTGTATTGCATCCACAATAAAGGTTTAAGATTGTATTGCTCTATTCATGATTTAAAACTTGTATTCAACAGTTAAATGTTACCTATTCGGTGTTGATCCATACGTATTATGTATTTAAAAACCCCTATTTCTAGTCGTTATATAAAGCTGTTGTAATACTTGACAGCACTTCTACAGCTGCCTACCAATTCGCAAAGGATGAACGTGTCTAGAATCCATTTGTCTGTATCAAAAACCTAGTCTTGCCTAGAATTGCTTTGGGCGGCGAATACTTAATAAGCCTGTTATATGTACAAAGGTTTTTCAACGTCTCTGCCAAAGCGTCCTCTGGCCTGTTCGTGATTGCAATTTTAGCGAACACCAGACGCACGACCACCATCGCGAACCAGCGCACGTAGCCCGGACCGAGCGTCCGAAACGGTTCACCTAGTTTTTCAGTACCCCCACTTTCCCCCCTCCGTGCAAGATTGATTTTCTCTCGCACATTTCGCTTGCACTTTCAGTGGGGGTGTGTATCTCTCCCTCTCTAGCGTGGCCCGGTCGACCTTGAAACAGGGCGAGCGCACACAGACGTCTGGCTAGGGATGCGTTGTCATCTATACATTGTTTGCTTGTGTGGGTGAGCCTGGAAACGGGGTTAGTCGTGCTCCCCACCCCACTCCTGATGTCGTTTTCACTTGCATCCGGGCTCAGGCTATGTCTACGCCTGTATGTATGTAGACAACCCGATTTTCGATCTGATTACGTTGCCGGCAACGAATTTTCCCTTTCATTTCGGTGAAGCGGGAAGCTGAGCTGTGTGCAATTTAGTTTTGATGGATGTTACATGTGTCCGTAACGATTTTTAGCTTAACGATATTGATATTGTTCATGTTTATAGATATCAAGCCTTCGAAAATTCTTAACAACGTTTCTTTATTTTAATTTTGCGTCGACGCAACGTGGCCTCGGCTTTAACACCACCGAAAAAACAGCTGTGGCATGCCTAATATTTATTTACAGTGTATTCTCCATATTCTTTGTTATGTAAATTCCATTTTATGACGTATTATTATGCACCTGCTTTTTCTCAACTTGTAATATATTGGTCGCAATAGTTGCGCCTGATACGACGGATCTTTGTTTATGTTTTTCTGTACTTAATAATTTTGTATGGCAACAGTTTTCAAAACAAACTTGTACCGAGTATGGAAAACTACTACAATGGATCGGTTTGACTAGCAATATAATGGAATCGTCAAAGAATGTTGCGGTTGCGCTATTTTGCATTACACTGACTGTTTTGTTACGGAAAACAAATGTGCGTGAAGGACTCACCGATTCGTCACCCTAACAGAAGGGTTTCCGCCAACTGGGCGACTTTCAGCACCGACTTATTACACAAGGTACTACATTCGCGATCTTGACGTGACATTATTTCGCGTTATAATAAGTCACAGACAGTCGCATAAAGTACCCAGAGTATCAGTGTACATCCTTACAGATATTGCCTGTGTATAATTTTGTTTCTTAAATTGATAAAGGGAGGAAAAGCAAATCGAAATTCTAATAAATTTAAGTAAATGATATTTGTTCCTTTTTTTGGTTACTTTTTCTTTTCTCTGGCTTTACCTATAACTCTTGCTGATCCATTGTGTCCTTTACTTTACTGTTAAAAGTATTTTTTCTATTAGGTAAATTGTATTACGTAAAATCTATAACCACTTCAACTTACCAAAGTAAACATTACGTACCAGTTCATAAATTGTAAAATGTTTTCATTGTGTGCATTAAGATTCCAATTTTACTCTAACGAGTTACTAATCTACTTTAACCACAAGTTTGTACCCTAGTAATTCACAAATATAGGTCCATGTTGGGCGTTTATTATTGCTTCATTTGCCGCCCACGTCAACATTCAACAATAATTTACCATTATCCTATTAGTAAAGTTTGTACTAACGAGACTCGTCGCCGCTTGCATCCTTTTCGTGTCCCATTTGGCTGGGCGGTGACCCATTTAAGCTATGCAGGTCTAGGGAAGGGGTCAGGACTCTATGTAACGATATTATCTTCATTTTGAGCCAAAGCTGTCCCTTCGTTTCCTCTTTTGCAAGTCTATCTGTGGAAGCATCCGTCCGTTTTTAGACATGCGTATAAAATGTTTGCAGTTACTAGTACGATAGAGTCGATAGACTACCAGCAGCGCCGTAGAATCTTTGTCGTCGTTCTATTGTTATTGCTCAATGAAGTGTGTCGCTGGGAGGAAAATAGACTAAACTATTAGTCTATTTTCCTATTGATTGACGTTCATAACCAGCTATTTATATACAGTTGAGGGCATTATGCAGAGAGAGAATTACGTTACACTAATTATCAGCTACACTCAGCATTGGGTGGCTATGGGCTGAAGAATAAGGAGAAGAATTATCAGCTTAAATGCTTTGCTGACATATCTGTTTAACCGATCCAAAAAAAAACAAGAAATGTTACAACGTACTCGGGCACGTTTCAATAAATTTAAAAGCCATTTAACACCAAAAATTGTACGGCAACGCATCGTAGTGACGCACAGATAAGCGTTAGTAGGTCTCAGAACTAGGCCAATGTCAGTGTTGCAAGCGCTCGCGCCGCCAATGTCGTTTTATTTCCTCGTTATAGCTGGCCGCTGTTGCAATGATGCGTTTTGTATTGATGCGTGTGGATGCTTGGGCCCGCGTCAACATAGAAACACAGCTGGAAAGCTTGTTGTTTTACCTATTTGATAGAACTTCATCTAATAATATAAAAATCTCGTGTCACGGTGTTTGTCATCGAACTCCTCCAAAACGGCTTGATCGATTTTTATGAAACTTTTTTCTCTGTATTCAGTAGGTCTGAGAATAGGTCGTAGGCTATTTTTTATACTACTATTCTTTGCGGACGGAGTCGCAGGCAACAGCTAGTTGTTCATAAAATAGAGTTCGATACATTCGGACTTAAAAAACTGTGCTCATGGCATCTTGAAGTAACATTTCTTATTACTAAAATTCATGTTAGAAACGGCAGTATTTTTATCCCTTTACCTTATAATATTAAGCTGTGATGAGATTGCGAATGGAACTGTCAGTTATTCAATATGCGCCAAAATGTATAGTCGGGGTAAGAAAAGGTTCGTCACTTTTCGACCATAACTCGTTGACGTAGAGTTGAAAAGTGACGAACCTTTTCTTACCACGACTAATACCTATATGAAATGACAGATTTTTAATCCCATTCCAATCACGGTCTAATAATATCGTCACCTTCACTTTGTCTCAATCGGTGGAAATGCAGAGTACCTACACTAAAAGCTGCATTAAAGTCTGATCTTTCTGATCTCAAGTGTTTATTCTGCTTAGTGCGGTATTAACATGGTATTATGCTTTAATTGGTACGCCTTCATCGATCGTTTGTACAACTAAACTCGCATATATCAACACATAATAAAATTAGAAGTTCTATCAAAATTGTTAGGTCAGGCCAACTTAATTATATTTACGAATAGAATCAAACAGCGGAAGTTGTTGTCATTAAGTCATTTTTGATATATAAAATTACTATGATTTAATATTAATGTACTTTGTCACAATTGAGGAAATAAACGAATTCAGGGCCCTTAAATCAATGGAATATTGAGGTAACATTATTTTACAGTGTTAAGTTTTTGCGATTTATTTAGGTTTTTGTTGCCTCCTGACACAGGCTTTTTTAAGCTTACAAGGAGGCTCCGGCGACTATTTTGTATAATTCTTACTATCTAACTAATAAAACATTTTTCATTTTTCATTTTTCATTTTCATTTTCATTTACATACTATTTTTAAAGCAAGGAAGCTATCACATCGGTAAGCCATGATTAAATTAAATTAAACATTTTATAATTGTTCTACAGCACAGTCGACTGCAAAAAGATCGGTACAGACAAAATTACAAAAATATATCTACACGATCTTAATGTAAAGTCAATACGGGCGTACGAGTATATTTTTATGTGCATATTTTTTAACTTTGGCCGTATCGATCTTTTTGTAGTTGACTGTACCAAGCTATAACACTAGTGACTTAAAGAAATTATCTTCTTTTTATGTTAAAGGAAGTAAAATATAATATATAATCCATTCTTTGCTTAGAATTTAACTCCCATGACTTGATTAGGTACATAATTATTATATCGCTCATTACATACGTTAAGTTGTATATTTAGTGAAAATTTAAAATTTTAATACACCCTTTGTGATAACAGTATTTACACTCCTGGAACGGAAAAACAAGCACAATGATCGGCGTTCTCTACTGAAAATAATAGAGTTATTTACTCCTACTACACATGGAATGCAATTGAATGATTTCCTCGTTTCCTCGTCAGCGGCATGGATACGCGTCACAGAAAATTCGTGATTTACATAAATCAAACGTGTATAATGTACGCTGTAACGTTTATTGTATTGTTATACATTGTTGTTCATTTAAACTTGAATGGCCAGATTTTATGGAGAATGCGTATGGTTATTTTGGGCTCACACACTCGTGTGTAGCTAATGCGGGGCTTAAATATTGTACTTTTTATTCAGTTCCTAACCAAGTTTTGCCACTTGCTTTATGCAAGTAAGAAAATGGAGCTTTATTCGACGTTAAAATCTATAAAAACGCGTCAAATGAGCGTCGGGACTGGCGTCGCATCGAGGGTTCATTAAGTGACAATACCCTAACTTCAACTAACAAGAAATATAAGAATGTGCAATAGAAACAAAATAAAGATTTTCAGACTTTTATTTTGGTTGTTCTGTCAGATTTTGCCTTCTGACTATTTTTTTTCATGTCTGTAGGTTGAGGGGAAGTATCCAAATAATTACCTATTGGTTTGATCTAAACACAAAAACAACGAAGTTATACTGAAAGGGTTCCGTTTTGCCTTTCAAGATACGGAATCCTGAAAGAGAAGGATGCTGAGAGAGATGTTGTCTGTCACCCGTCAACAGGCTGGAAACTTTCCGTCAATCTAGATGCTAGGAGTGTCAAGCTGAAGTCAAACATTAACCTAATTCGATCACGCTTATAGCGAAACTAGAATAGTTATTTGACTTGCCACTTAAGGTTACATATCTTTTAATAGCACTCCTTTTTTCAAAAAAAAACTATCAAAAAACATTCCATATCTTCAGTTACAATGTACCAGTGATACCGTTATCGAAATGCATAGATAGAGGGCCTGAAGGTGAAACTGTTGATAGACGAGATTACCGCATAGATCGAGGCCGGTGATTTCGACAGTCTCACAAAACGTCAATATTGTATTAATTTTACATGTGATTGCCTCAGTTTGAGTGCTTATTGATAAATAGGGCAAGGGCGCCGTATTATCGGAAACTGAAGACGTTATTTTTGGTCCATAGTAATATTAAAAAGTTAAATAAAACATACTAAAAAATTCAACACACTTTAACACAAACATTTATCGAGAGGTGCGTGGTCAGACCCGATAAGTTGATCTAATGTTTTATAGGTATTTGGGCCAATCAACTTTTAAACCGACGTTTTTGGCGTCTCCTGCGTTACCAAAATTGTGTCTGGCGTTACCAAAAAATCGTACTTCCAACAAGATATTTCACGGTTTAATAGGTTAAACTTACGTAGGACGGCATGTATTCATGCTATTCATCTATTAAATTACGGAAAAAACATATTTACTTACAAAAATCTGCAATTGTTTGAAAAATGTCGCCGACAGATTATAGTCGGTTTAAAAGTTGATTGGCCCATTTTTGAATTTAGATGTTTTACATAGTGTTCTTTTATCAATAGTCAATTATTTGTACTTACCGTAGGCCATATTGTCTAGCGCAGTCTGAATCACAATCGCTTTCAGCACTTCCTTCTTTCAAACGAATATGGATGAGGGTAGAAGAAGATGGTGGATGCAATCATGATTCTAGTTAAAGGATCTCTCCATTCAACGGTGTTTTGCTTAGTATGTTGTTGCGGCAAAAAAATCTTAAAAGGTAATGTAGCTAAAAAAAATAATTAAAAAATTAAAATTATATCTGTTTATTTCATAACAATTATACAACTAATTATATGATTTACCTAGCTAATCTATATTTTTAAAGATTTTATATAATTGCTAGGCTATGTGTTGCCCTTAATAAGTAAATTCTTGATGATGTTTTTTATGTTCTTAGGATTGCTAGTTATTTTGTCAATTTAGTATTTGAGGAAGGTAGTAGGACCAGTAGGCTTATTGTCTAACGTTTTTGACGCTTGCCTTCGCAATTGCTATCTCTTTCTGTCAAACGGTATAAAACGTTGACAGAAAGAGATAGTGAAAGCGAAGGCAAGCGCCAAAAGCGTTAGACAATACGGCCTCAGATCCTTTTGCCATAAATATTTTGACATTTTGGAACGGTGAAGTGATTATTGTTACCTTGGCTTCGGAGTCTTTTTGATCTGTCATATCCAACTAATTTTCCCAGTCTATCCTTATATTCTAAAGCTATGGCTAATATTTTGACTTTATCAAATACATTCATAATTCTGCAGTGCTGAAACAATTCTTCATAATTATTTAGCTAAACATTTAGTCCCGTGTTTTAGTTGAGTCAGTAGCACCAATCACTGTAGCCGAGAGTTCAGACCTATGTAGTTTGGACATATAAGTAATCGTCTACCCGTTAATAACCTAAAGAAGAATTAAGTGCTTCTCCATTGCTACACAAAAAACAGAGAGGCTTACCTCCCGCGCTGAATAACGATTATCAGCTAGCTGGACGCACGGGTACGTACCTATCATTGAAGCAAAAGGTGCCTCAAGAATAGAAAAGCCGAATAGAATAGGCGGAGACGAAAAAATTCATATTCCCTTGTAGCTAAACAAAAATAAAAGGACGATTTATTGTAACTGAATTTTCTCTAACATCGATTACTGTAAAGATTATTCAATAACATCCTAGACGAAGTTGGCAACAGTTACCTAAACTCTTTGAGAAATCTGTAAATGATTTATTTAACACTACCTAGTAAGTATTGTAATGAATAATGAATTTCATGGCAGTTGCTTACGCATTTCTAAGAGTACCTAAACACCCTATGTCAAATTGTAAGAAACTAAAAGAAACAATAACACGTAACTAATGTTTATTTAGTATGCAATTGCGTTCAATTTACAAGTAACGCGCTATTCTAAAATGGACTTTGTCACCTCCAAATAAAAGTGTCAATAAGACAATCTTAATATAAACAAATGCTGGTGAACTAAATGGGAAATTAAAATGTGCCTTAGGTTGGAGCGTTTTAAGTCGACGTTAGAACGGCGACGGTTGGCAAACATAGAGTCAAGTGCAGAACGAAGCTAAGATCACGAATAAGGAAGTGTTTGCAAGTAATCCGAAGGCGGCGGGTGCTTCATGCAGCGAAGCGAATAAGGCTGACTGCACACTTGCTATTATTTTTATGCGGATACTAATTATACGGAATAGAAAAAATAAGGCATGTTAAAGCAATGTTTTCATGACTGAAAAAGCGAGCAGATTCTGGTGGATAGAAGTTTTCTCTGACGTCTCTCTTTAACCATTAACGTTTGCGAAAGAAAAGGATAAACACTAGTATTTAGTATTTTAAATATAGTTATACTTTTACTAGTATTTAGTACTTACCCTTGGTACTTAGAGGCTCGCAAATATTACTAAATGATTAACAGGAAAGTTAATATTTTACACTATTTAATTTACAACATTTATAAACAACTTCATTTTCTACCCGCGGCAACATTGTAGTTTCTTAATATCCTGGTGAATTGGTGCATATTCTCCCAAAATATTTCTATTTGCTTGTTTTCATAGCATCACCAGCCTGTAACCTGCGGTGTGTGCGTTGCGCGAGCGCATTGCTACTTCAAGGCTAACCGTATTTTGTTCCGCGCGACTCGCTCTGACGTAATCAGCCAGATGTACTACTTTTATCTGCACAAGGAAGATACCCTTATACTTTACTATTGAATTATCTTGCATTTTGATTTTTTTTTTATTTAAAAGTATTTTATGGTACCTAAGCTTGTTAAGGAGCTATACTATGTGGTCAATGGCAAGATCCTTGACAAGAAAAGCGTATAGAAATAATTAAGTAAGTTAAATAAATAAAAATCTAGATACCTTTTCACAGTATGATAAGTTAGTAGGTAGGTACTTAAGCAGGCAATGAAGCTTATCGATTAAAAAAAAACAAAGTATTTTATTCATTTTGATCCAAAACTGAACAGCGATACTTTTTACAAGCTTTTATTTAATTTCTATGTTAGTATGATTTTAACTCTCTCCCAGTGGCCGGATTTACTTGAAATTCTGTTGGTACACAAAGCAAATCTAGTCAGCAATTAAAAACGCTTGCATTACGGCGATTTTTTTACGAAAACGTATGAATTATAAATTACGCAACTGATTACATCCAGATAAACAGCAAATATGCGTGTTATAAACGTCGTGTGCGGGGACTCTAAGATCATAATACAGCGCGTGAATCCTGTCTCATATGACTCTGGTATACAGCTATTATATGACATCAAGCTTCATTGATACACTTCGGAGAATCTTCCGGGACCACCGGCCAGACACTATAAGTTGTAACAATTTAGTACGCCGTGTGGGAGCATCTCACTAAAATAGAGAATTAAATGTTGTTAATACTCGATTTATCGTCAAATTATTATGGGTGTTTAACATGAATATTAAACGACTAGGAAGCGGCGCGAATTAATACGCTCCAGTGGATAATTGATGAAGTACAGGATTTAAATAATTTATGTAAGAGAATTTTTGGTAGAATAATGGTTATTGGCGAATATATTTAAATTTATTTACTCTACCAATAGACATAGTAGATTAGAGGAAATTTGTGACTGACTAAAAACTTATTCAACATCTCAGCTTTTTGATAAGGGAAGATCAGTTATCAATATCATACTTTTAACCTTAACATCCTGAGAATAACTAACTAAAGGGAATAAATCCATAAACCTACGTTTATCACAGAAGATATTTTTTCTGCGTAAGTCGTTTCATTTTAAGCTTAATTTATTTTGACTTAATAATATTATATGTGCATGTATTCTTAATAGTCTTCTTAAGTTTCTTTTCCCATTTCGACATAAACAATGTCACATAGAAATACGAATATTTTTTGCATGTTTATGTGTGGCTAGGCGAGCTTTTTCTCCGATGTTTTGATCAGTCAAGTTTGCGAATTTAGGCGACACGTACCAGCGAAAAACTTTACCGAGCAACAAATACGCGCACTTGCTCGTCTATCTGGTCCAACAGACTGCAGCAGTCTTTTCTGAATTTCCCAGCCAAAACAACTGACACACGTGCTCTTTAACTACCGAAGCGAATCATCTGACGTACGTTTAATTATTTACAGGTCGCCAGTTCAAAGCTCACAAGGTGATCCTAGCAGCGTGCAGCAAGCATTTCCAGGAGCTGTTCGACACAGCTCCGCCCAGTCATGCCGGTGCCTGCTATGTCATCCTCGAGGCCACCACGGCGGACAACATGCAAGCGCTGCTCGAGTTTATGTACAAGGGGGAGGTACATGTCAGCCAGGATGCGCTCTCAAGCTTCCTTAAGAGTGGGGAGAATTTGCAGGTCAGTATTGTTGGGCACAATCCGGAGGCCTTTAGTGTCTTTTTACATCTGCCGGTTGTCGGGTGGTCTGCGCCGGATACTCAGCGGTGAAATAGGATGGATATGGGAATACAGGTTAGGCCGACTTGCACAGACCCGAGTTAACTACATAACCCCAAGTTAGGTGCTAACCCAACCCAAAGTTAACGACTTACATTTTTAACCCTAGACTTTGCAAGTGGCCTTTAATCAATAAATTTGAAAGATTCCATACATATTATGCCCAACACCACCACCACCATCGGATACGCGGCGCTGATTTTTCGCGAACGGTAATCAGTGAAAAGTTACTTACGGCTCGGCCAAGACTACGGACGACCGGCGTGTGTTGGCAAGAATTTCCTCTGTTCATTGAGTGCGCTGCCAGGTAACGACAATGCGACGAGCATGTCGGCCGCGCAATGAATAGAGAAATCGCTTGCCGCGCCGTATGTTGCATGCAGACTGCAATTTTGGTCCTCCGAAATTGAAATATGAAAGAGACGCTGTCACGTTTAAATTAGCAATAGAAATGGTATTAGGGTGATAGGTTTTATTGTAGTTACCCTGGCCATATGAGTATCATACAATGAAACAAACGATAGGAACATTTTTGGCGCTCATCCAATACATTATGTACGTATCATATTATCTCAGAAGAGAGCACTAATTAAAAGTAAACAAAGCGGAACCTATTACTTTCTACAAATAATTTTATTGCAAAGTATACACTGCAATGTTTTGTTAAGCGACACGGCAAGTGTTTGGACGGTACTTTGCATACAATAATAAAAAAAGTTTTCAACGCACGTACCTCATCATTTTTAAAGTCGGTTAGAATGTAAATATTATTTGGGCATTATACATTCGATTGCGAAGACATGTATCAACATCTAATAGATTTTGTAGGTACTTTAACGGTTGGTTTCTGGTGCGTATCGACTTGCAACTTGGTACCTACGGATATGTAGCTTGGATAACAATGCAAGTAGGTACAGTCAACAAAAAACACAGTCAGTAAAAAAGCTTGTTTTAAAGATGTTTTTTTTTACAAAAACTTTTTTGTAGATGTGTTTAGATTTGTTTTTGGATTACTTATCTAGGTTAGGTTTAGGCATAAAACAGAAATCCAAAATTCGTAATTCATTTGACGTAGTCTAAATAAAAATTACAATCATCAATCAAGTGCGGGTAGTTCGAAAGACTCGAGCGGCTAAACGAACTTGACACCCTACACTTCAGTTAACTCGTGACCACGGCTGCTGCAATGTGGCCGAAACGTCGAGGTAAATATTATTTGCGTGATAAGTCCCGTTTAGCATAGTAATTGACAAGATTTCATATTTTTAAGACTATAATTTGATTCGTTCTCTGTATTCTGGTTGGAAAGAGAAAGACGCTGATAGTTTTAAATTTTCACTAGGATTATTAATTAATTTGTTACAATTTTTTAAAGATGTGCTTATTCTAAAAAAGCGCAACGATAGAATAGATCCATTACTTTTGTCTAGTCTCTATTAAAAAAAAGTGATGACGTAAATTTGACGTTAAGGTTGTTATCTAATTTAAAATTATGACAGCTCTTTTTTCTAGTGAAAATGGTAAAGGAAACATATCTATTCTGTGGATGTATTTGTAAGTACATATATGTTTTTAAATTTGTTGTATTTTTTAAATATGGAGAAATAAATTATAATAAATATTTTTCCGTGTTCAGGAGGCGAAACTCTTTCGATTCCTGCAGTAATTTTCAGGTGTTAAAAAAATGAAAGGTTGTCAATTATGAGTGAAAATCACGAATGTTTAAAACAGTACAACGTAGAACGTTTTCACAGTAAGCGTCGTAATGGTTTTTCTTGTCAAGCGCGATGTCACTGTGATATTTTCTGTAAAAAGGTTCCACAGTGGCTCGCGAGTTAGTTTCTTCCACTGTACATGTGTGCCAGACTTTCAGACAAAAGATAAGCAACATGAAAGTTTATCTCTCCATTGGCAGTGTTATTACGAATACCATTACTAATCCTTGGAGTCAGCTGGCAGACTGATTCCAGCATTCCTCAGTAATGGCTTTATAAACAATCCTCTGAATGCAGTCAACAATGCTAACGTTTTATCGCAAACGATTTGCAGATGCGCGACTTCCTTACTACTGTTATCTTTCCATCAGATAAACTAATCTAAAAAGGTGTTACGATTGTGCGCTAATGACCTAATTTTTACACGTAACAAAAAGTAGTACACATTGTATTTTATTCGTCGTTTTAATTCAATGCTCGTCTTTAGGTTTGAGCATTGCAAAACAAGAATACTCACAAATGTATTACCTTTTATAGCTCTACGTAGCTCTTTTCGTGGGTCTCAAGAGGGTATAGCAAAACAACACGTTTAATGCCAATTTAATCAACTAACTATTTATTTGTTTTAAAGCAGCTAAAAATGTATTTTGCCGTTGATTGAAAATTAATCTAGTTTTCAGCAACATTTAACTAGTGGTTAAACTCGCTTAAGTAATCTTCGACGTTTCGATTACGAGTACCTAGACCAGACCATATTTTTTCCTTCAATATTTAAGTCATGGTTAAATCGCCGGTTGGATAAGAACTAGTTTTCTGTGAATGTTAAAGATACTGACGGGCCATTATTGCATTCCAGGTCAAAGGCCTGTCAATGGAGATGTCGCAGGACGCTTGGGTGAAGCAGCAGACACAGCAATCCTCCGAGCGTCACCAGGCGCGCATAAAGACGAGCCCAGTGTCCGGCGGCAACTGCGACGGGCAGGATTCGGCCCCGCCGCAGTCCCACACCGCGTCGTTCGCGCCGATCATGCCGCAGTACGGGCTGCCGTTGCACGGCGCGGGCGCCGGGATGGGCCGGTACGCGCCGCCGGCGCACGTGCCGCTGCACCCGACCCCGCACCGCCGCCCCGCGCCGCCCAAACCCTCGCCCTCGCAGAGCCCGCATGCTAGGAATTACAGGTAAATCGTCACCATCATCATCATACCAGCCTACAAAAGTCCCAGAATGAGAGGGCGTGGGCCGTAGTGCGGATTGCGAACTTACGTGAAAATAAATAGGTAAGTAAATCATGGGACAATTGACACCGATTGTTGAGTCCCAAACTAAGCAAACCTTGTACTATGGGTACTAGACAATGGATAAACAATACTGAGATACCTAGATCTAGATCAGTGCGTCCTACCCGTCATGACATACGGTGCTGAAACATGGACACTCACTGTAGGGCTGGTCCACAAATTTAAAATTGCTCAACGTGCTATGGAAAGGGCTATGCTCGGAGTTTCTCTAAAAGATCGAATTCGTAACGAAATGATCCGACAGAGAACCAAAGTAATTGACATAGCCCACCGCATTAGCACGCTAAAGTGGCAATGGGCAGGACATATAACCCGAAGAACCGATAACCGTTGGGGTAGACGAGTTCTTGAGTGGAGACCACGGATCGGCAAACGTAGCGTGGAACAAGTTAGGTATAAAGTATCTTTTTTTGTATTTATTTTTCAACTTCATTTTTTATTACTTTTATGGTCATCCCGTGAAACCATATATTTCAAACTAAATACAAACTGAAATATAGATGCACAGAAAAAACCCCAGAAAAAAGACCAATGCTGGGAATCGAACCCAGGTCCTCAGCGTTCCGTGCTGCGTGTTTACCCCTACACCATCACTAGTCTAGAGATTAGCGACGAATTTTTCTCATACATCGTACATTTCAGTCTGTTATAATCACCTTATGCAGTGATAAAACGCGCATCTATGTTATGCCCTCTACCGAGAGACTTAACACTCCTTCGGAACTAACCGCTCACCTGGACCAAGAGATGGCGCTACTGTGAATGAAATTGAACACGAAAAGTTAGTAAGCGCTGAAATCATGTCTATGTGCTAGTAAACAAAAACCGACATACTAAACTATTGACTCGATGTAATACAAATAGACTTGAATGAAACACTACCTAAACATAATATAATACCGTGCTACATCAACTTAAATACCTAATCTAGGATACTAAAGTAGTCTGTTACTTACTTAGGAAAATCAGTGGCGAAGGGTACTAACAACCCGATTCCCCCCGGGTTGACTAAACTTTAGAAGTTACCAAACGCTTCTCTGCCGTTACTGCACTTTCATGAAGAGGATAAATGGGGTTTTTAGGTTTTTTGCTCCGGCTTTACTTGCTAAAACTATCACGCCCCGCCACTTGTAAATGAATAGTGATGATTTCTATCATTGCATTAACCGTCTGTTTTAAATTCCAGACAAAGTTCATCCTCCTCGCACTGCGGCAGCGTGGCGGACGAGCCGGACACGCGCTCTTCGCCCGGCGCCGGACAGCGTTACGATGACAATCCGCCGGACTGCGCGCAACTCAACACGATCAAGAACAATGGATACGAACGGACAACGGGTAATGACGACATGATGGAGCGCCTCAACACTGAACAGGGGGCTGAAGGTAACCGTACCCTCCACCCACACAGCATTGTACGCACAAAAACACTGTACAGTTGCTAACAGCGGTTGCGTACACGAAATCAGCAGAAAAAAAGGCACGTGGTGGATAATTATTGCTTTCATTCAAAAAACAATCGCGTATTTACGATATTCCTATAAGATCACTCTACTTGATTAGTCTTCACACACACTCAACGATACATTTAAAATGAATACCTACTTCACAAAACTCCAATATTGGTAGGGTTTAGAGTGAGAAAATTCGAGAAAATGCTATCTGGCAATGCAATCATCCACGTAGCGCTTCGACGTCAAATCGTCGATAAAGAGGTCTTTAAGACCAATCTATTGAATGTTATGATTCCACGATCACCTTTCCTGAAGCAGCTTTCTGCAGCGTTACGTTACTGAAGATGAGGAAACGGATAGCAATTTACTGTTTTCTCGCTAGCGACACGGACATTAAGCATATAACGGAGTGGTTCCAGTAAAAACCAGAGCTGGAAAGCTGTACTTGTTACTCGTTAATCGTTTTTGGCTGAAAAAACCCCCGTCATTAACTTGCCTTGTTTCGTTTTCTTTACCTACCTAGACGACCTTATGATGTGCTCTAATATTATGACTTCTGTTTATTGTAAACGAACTTTTTTGACTCATAAATATGTCCTACATTGACAAGTGAAATGACGGGCGTTTTTTTCCGACCCTCCTTCAAATCTCCTTTAAAACTGACCCCGTCTCTTTTCACCGCCAGATCTTCGGGTGAAGAATGAAAACGAGTATCACCCGAGCGGGTATAACAACGCGTCGCCGCCGGCCGCGACGATGCCGCCCGGGTACCACGATAAGCCGATGCCCACGTCGCCGGTGCCCAAGCCCACGCCCGACATATGGCCCGCCAAGCTCATCACGAGCAAGTCTGGAGGGATCGCTACTGCTGATGGTGAGTTTTAGTTTAGTTAGTTCTAGTTCGGTCAGAGCCATCTTCATTGTATCAGCCGAAAGACGTCCATTGCTGCATTTAGCATTAGATGAGATAGAGGTGAGGCCAGTTTTAAAGTACTATATGGGTCACCTGATGGCGCAGCCGCTGACTTTAATTCCTGAGCACCGCTTTATTTGTCAGCTTAATCCCGCTTCGTCCTCGTGGACGACTAAAAAGGAATTCCGAAATATTTCTTCTTAGTGCACCTCTAATACAGAAAATATGGGACTGCCAGATTTCAAGTCTTTAGCTCTAGAGGTTTTTTAAGTAGTGTTAACAACATGTCGCTAGATCTCATTAACATTAGGTATATCAGCTAAAAGACGTTCACTGCTGCACATTGGTTTTCCCCAAGGAGGTTACAACTGTTTTGTGCCATCTGCATTGTACTAATGACGTCTCATGATCTTCGCCTGATCGTCCGTTTACCAAAACTTCGCTTTCCGGTCGCAGTCTCCACTCTGGAACCCTACGGCCTGTCTATTAGTTCTGTAGCTCACACTGGTTGTGGAATTGGCTGAGCTAGTCAGTTGCGACGGATCTCACTTCCGAATCGATCTCGCCGAGATACTCCAAGCATAAACGAACTGAAACAATTACTTTGTTCACCCGCGACCTTATGATAGTTACGTTTATGCAAGAAATGCGTTTTTATGCAGTTCTACCACCTCCACACTGTACGAACACACACAAATCACACAAACCCAACTATCACCACCACCAAACTACACTGACGCGTTTCGAACAGTACTAGCACTAAGTAGTAGTAGCATTTCAGTGTAGTTTGGTGGTGGTAATAGTTGGGTTTGTGTGATTTGGGTGAGTGTGGAGGTGGAGGAACTGCATGAACATGCATTTCTTGCATAAACGACAAACGTAACTATCATAAGGTAGCGGGTGAGCAAAGTTAGTACCTAATTATTTCAGTTCATTGATATGGACCTCCGCAAAGCATAGTTCTTCTCTAAAAAATACCTCAAGGTCTTTTTATACGGATCATGTCTCAGAGTTACTGAATATTGCCTCTGCTAATTTTGTTGGTGTCTTTAGACATCACTCCTAGCTAGCATCAAATATATCTGAACTAACTTCACTTGGTTACAGTTTTAATTATTAATTGCCTTCCGTATGGGCATAGAATAACAATTGTTCAAACAATATAAGGTACCTACATTTTTTGTTGCAAAATTTTTCTCTTTGTTCATGTTGAATCTACTTATGTGTGTGCTCAAATGTGCGTACAAGGTTCAACTGTGTAGAACCACACAGATACGTAGATACATACATGTAATAAACGTATACCGTTAGATATCGGCTCTGCAGTAACAGAGACGAGACTATCCGAAAACAGTTGACGGCGGTTTGGGAGTGTTTTCAGAAAGTAAGCTTTATTATTTTCTCTTTATTATTTACGAGTGTCACGAGGTCTCAAGACTCGTAGTGTGTAAACAAAATGGTCTCGTCTATCTCGTCACAATGTCGTTTTGTCCCGCGTTCTCGATCTATTACATTAGTATAATCTAAATCTGTGATAGCAACTTCAACTATGTTAAAATCCGGTTACACGTATAATCTGACACGTGCAAACAGTTTGTGCAAAGCTTAGCTCAAACGGCATGGTGCATAGTTACAAAAGTTGGCGCAGAAAACTGCCTGTTTACAATGATTTGAATTTAAATCTGTGCAAATAGAAATACCTACACACGGATAATACTTGTACAGGTTAAACCTGTAATACCCATTTTTATCCATAAAAAATGCAGTCTTTTTTATTTGCGATTTGAGAGGAAGGCAAATGTGCAAGGGGGTCATCTGATGAGAAATGATCGCCACCGCCCATGAATATCAACAACCCAAGGAGAGTCACTGATCTGTTGCCAGCTTTTAAAGAAAGTATATGTAAAGCTCCGATATCATAATAGGCTAGACGACTAAAAAAAACTGTTTAGTCAGTCTGTTTGATTATTAAAAAATATTGTACACGTATTTTTTCTTTTGTTTGACAAACAAAAAATGACGAGAATACAGTGCTTAGAAGTTTCGAGTGACGTCACTATATGGTACAATTTTTACCTAAGGGTGACGTCACAAGCCCCCACTCCGGAAGTTTGACGATCTATATCTTTGTCGATTTTTAATAATTTGATAAACGAAAAAATACGTGTCCCATATTTTCCCATAATATAACTGACGGACTAAATAGAATGACATATTTTTAACCCAGTCGTCATCCCTATTGTCTGGAAACACTGCTGCCGGAAGTTGATTCCATAGCTGCAGAGAAAAGGTACCTCTCTGGAATGCGGCAACCAAACCGGAGGGAGTACCTTTTCTCTGTAGCTGGCCGTACGTGGGAGGAAGTGCCGAAGAAAACGTACAGTGGTAGACCATTCGACTGTCACCATCTCGATAGTCTTTGGAAATCAGTAAATGCTTGACGTTTTGTACCCTCGCGTTCCAGGTAAAAAGCTAAAATGCCCGTACTGCGAGCGGCTGTACGGGTACGAGACGAATCTGCGCGCGCACATCCGGCAGCGGCACCAGGGCATCCGCGTGCCGTGCCCGCACTGCAGCCGCACCTTCACTCGTAACAACACCGTGCGCCGGCACATCGCGCGCGAACATCGCCATCAGGTTAGTCCCATGTACACCACGTGTATACACCAGGCCGGGCCCGTGTATACACAGCCGCGTGCCATGCCCGCACTGCAGCCGCACCTTCACTCGTAACAACACCGTGCGCCGGCACATCGCGCGCGAACATCGCCATCAGGTTAGTCCCATGTACACCACGTGTATACACCAGGCCGGGCCCGTGTATACACAGCCGCGTGCCGTGCCCGCACTGCAGCCGCACCTTCACTCGTAACAACACCGTGCGCCGGCACATCGCGCGCGAACATCGCCATCAGGTTAGTCCCGTGTACACCGTGTGTATACACCAGGCCGGGCCCGTGTATACACAGCCGCGTGCCGTGCCCGCACTGCAGCCGCACCTTCACTCGTAACAACACCGTGCGCCGGCACATCGCGCGCGAACATCGCCATCAGGTTAGTCCCGTGTACACCGTGTGTATACACCAGGCCGGGCCCGTGTATACACAGCCGCGTGCCGTGCCCGCACTGCAGCCGCACCTTCACTCGTAACAACACCGTGCGCCGGCACATCGCGCGCGAACATCGCCATCAGGTTAGTCCCGTGTACACCGTGTGTATACACCAGGCCGGGCCCGTGTATACACAGCCGCGTGCCGTGCCCGCACTGCAGCCGCACCTTCACTCGTAACAACACCGTGCGCCGGCACATCGCGCGCGAACATCGCCATCAGGTTAGTCCCGTGTACACCGTGTGTATACACCAGGCCGGGCCCGTGTATACACAGCCGCGTGCCGTGCCCGCACTGCAGCCGCACCTTCACTCGTAACAACACCGTGCGCCGGCACATCGCGCGCGAACATCGCCATCAGGTTAGTCCCGTGTACACCGTGTGTATACACCAGGCCGGGCCCGTGTATACACAGCCGCGTGCCGTGCCCGCACTGCAGCCGCACCTTCACTCGTAACAACACCGTGCGCCGGCACATCGCGCGCGAACATCGCCATCAGGTTAGTCCCGTGTACACCGTGTGTATACACCAGGCCGGGCCCGTGTATACACAGCCGCGTGCCGTGCCCGCACTGCAGCCGCACCTTCACTCGTAACAACACCGTGCGCCGGCACATCGCGCGCGAACATCGCCATCAGGTTAGTCCCGTGTACACCGTGTGTATACACCAGGCCGGGCCCGTGTATACACAGCCGCGTGCCGTGCCCGCACTGCAGCCGCACCTTCACTCGTAACAACACCGTGCGCCGGCACATCGCGCGCGAACATCGCCATCAGGTTAGTCCCGTGTACACTGTGTGTATACACCAGGCCGGGCCCGTGTATACACAGCCGCGTGCCATGCCCGCACTGCAGCCGCACCTTCACTCGTAACAACACCGTGCGCCGGCACATCACGCGCAATCACCTCCATCAAGTTAGTACCGTGTGCACCGCGTGTATACACCAGGCCGGGCTCGTGTAGTTATACACAGACGCGTATAAACGCTCTGGTGACTTGTGTATAAAAGAACTGAATCACGTACTAGGGTGAACCCTTTTCATTGCAAATGTCATATTGGAATTCCATAGATCTGCCAAAGAAATCATCGTGAAATCGGTTGTGGAAAGGTTCCTGGTACGTGATTCAGTTTCCTTGTTGACTGTACACCATGAGGCAAGCGGATCGCCCGCTCTGGGGCCAACTAATATTACAAGCGGAACTCAGTTATATTAACTAGAAAGGGAGTTCCGCTTGTAATATAAGTTGTACTTTGTTATGCAACAGGCCCCTGGTTGACCGATTTAACTATTTCAGCTCTCTGTATGTTCGTGTTCTCCATTACAGGTGACCCCGCACCTGCCACAACCGTCGCTGCCGAACCACACGCAGTAAGCCTCCCGCTACCTCGCGGCCCGGTTTGCGCCGGCGCCGCCTCGCACGTACAATAAATTACCTCGTCGATGCATATTGTTACCGGTAATCTACCTCAAAAATTGATCTTAAGGTTAATTTTAATTGTGCGATAATTGTTACTTAATATTTTCACGTGCGACTAGATATTTTTCGCTCTTTTCGGTACCGTGTTGAACGTTCTGTACCTTCGCACCCCTTATCGCTTACGTACCTTTTTTGGTTCGAAACCTCGGTTATGTCCAGTTGACTGTGAGATGAAGTTACCTTTTTATAGACGATTCGTTTTGAGCTCTCGGTCGAGTGTGCTGTAGCTTGTAATATTACCTGAGCTAGGGAATCTTATAAATGATGTTGAGACTGATGGTCATAGGCTAAGTGTATGTAAATAATAGGAGAATATTGTATAACGCCTTGGCCTAGGTTGAGACACGCGTTTTAGGTTCAATGTGGCAAAATATCTACATTTTATTTTCTATACTATTTACACTTTATACACATAGAGGTTACAATAGAGTTTATAATTGACTGGGTTAAGTTTCTGCAACACATCTGTGATACAATAAATAAGCTGGCATTTATTTTCCTTCAAATTTTGCCACATTGTCCTCCCTAAGGGTTAAATGGAACTGCGTGGAAATGCAAAAGTAGATTTTTAGCAGTTTTGTACTGTACAGTGAATTTGAACGGTTTTAGTTTTGTACAAAGTACAATTTGCCGATAGGTACATAAGTAGTTAGGTAAAAAATAAAATCGTGTTTTTAAAAAAGAATGCACGCGAGATTCGATGCGTGAATGTTCCATAGTTTCTGTCGTTCGTTCGATCCTGGTAGGTTGCTTTGTAACCAAACGTGGCTAAGACCAGATCATCTGCGTCACTCATATTTGGTTTGGTCGTTTTCTAAACGGAAGGTGTCCGTATTAAATGATCAAATTGATTTGACGACGTGTCTATCTCGGCTCTGCGCGACAAGAAGCGTTGCAATACTCGCGACGTCCAGGACACTCCCGCGTTGTTACGTCGCGACTAGCCGGCTCGCCTGTACGGATGTTACTATTGAGACCAAAATAATTATATGTTTCAAGGGGATGGTGTCGATTTTAACATTCCGTTTTGATGTTTTATTTTCTTTCTTTTTATCGTAGTGCATTTAGGTGAAGGCCACTTACATACACTTTAATATTCCTAGTCATTTCAAATGCAACCAGTTGAGGTTTTTTAATTATTTAATGATAGTTTGGCGGCGGCGGCCGGCGTCATTGTATTATATGTTGTGTGGGCCCGGCGGCCGCCGCACTCGACAAGTAACGTCTTTCCGCTGCAATACATGCTCTTAGTTAACGTAACTCAGATGGGACAGTGCCAAATATCCTCAATTTAAGTTCACATCAATTTATTTATTTCGTATTATTCTTTTATTTTGTTAAGTGTGGGTGTGGCGACTGTGTGTTATATTCCTGATATTTAGGAATACGCCGCGCTCATATTTATTATATTTATATTTAGGATACACTATTGAATATATTTATGAAGAGACATGCTTTACGAAGGCTCAGTGATTTTATTTTAGTGATTATAGTTTCTGTTAGGTTACCATTGGGAAGACAGCGTTTTAGTTCTCTTTTAATGGTTTCGATTTACTATTGTTCTCATGAAGTAGTTTAGTTCCGAAGGGCCGAGTCACGTGGTCGCGCCATTCAGTAATAGCCCACAAAAACACAAACATCAGCGAAGTCATTACTATGATGAAAATCATCAAATGGAGCCATATAATGTCAATCTCACTTACTATAATTTACATTGCTACTATACCACTACACAGGAAAATTGTATGAATGGCGCAAAATTGTCTCGGCCCTAACTATGTTCATCTCCGTTTTGATATTCAGTAAAGTTACCTTTTTAATATGATGATAAAAGAGTACAATTTAATAAGAACAGACTATCTCTATTTTCTATGCTCATATTGATATAAATAACATTTTCTATATAATGTTCAAGTGTAAGTGACTCAGTTTTGATTTCAAAGGTTGAATTGGTTTCGGATAGGTATTTTATCGTGGCAAGAGATCGCAGGCCGAACTGTCCTGTCTCCCGACAATATACTACTTATTATTATAATACTTAAACATTATAATAATTATCGCACAGAATAATATTTTGTCTATCATATTTTGTCTGAGATCTCTTTGTGGGTTTGGGTAGGGTGGTTCATTGTTCAGTTTGGTAGAACGCGGAGAGTAAGCGATGCGGTCGCGGCACGCTGCGCCGGCGGGTATGACGCGCCGGCGCGGGCGCCGCGACAGGTTCGGTGTTCCGAACAAAACTCCGATCGTCGGTCGATTTTAATTATTGCGTTTCATTGATTCGGTGGCATTATTTCGATACATAATTGTTTAATGTTAAGACGAAAATATTTTGCTATTTCGATTATAAATTGTTAACATTACGTTTTTATTTGTAAAATAAACGAGTAAAAAAAGGAATTAAGAAAGATTATAGTTATATTTTTGTCTTTTCGTTTTCTTATGAATTCAAAATTCATAGTTGTGATTATTTTCTTTTCGACATTTAATGTTTTTTGTGATACATAAAAGAGAGTTGCATTAATGCATCACGTTTTTTTAGCTTTTGTCGTTTTTCTTTCGTTTAAGTCGAATGATGGGTTTAGTCGTAAGCGGATCGCGAACGCTTCCGCGGCACGGAGATGATTGACGAAATCAATATTGGATTTACTTCTTTCTTAAAAAATAAGGTACAAATATTAGATTACAAAATAAAAATCGAGCGTCAATTTTATTAATAACAGTTTATTTCTAGAATTATTGAATGTTTACGTTCAAGTGATCATTGTACAAATTTCAGTATACTTACCTTCACTGGGATATTGGATAACACGTCTAAAATAAATTGAACTGTTAAAGCTAATTAGTGGACAAAATACTAGAGGGTCCCTAAATAGTTACAATGTTGTATTTTGATGTGATAGGTGAAATTCACATTTAGTCGTATTGCAATTCCCTACACTAAGACTCGGGCCGGACTCCCCCTTTGTGGCTGCTCTGTGTTAACTCTGTGTTAGGTGGCAATGGTATTGGTATGGCGAGAAGTGGCGCGGACGCTTCAGCAAATGTTGGCCTTTGACCGCCAATGTTTGCCAAGCTGACGCGATAATGTGATCGAATCCAAAATATTACAAATGCTTTCAGCTTAAATAAGAATGACCGATTTACTCGGCTTGGTCGAGATTACAAATTTGTTGCAATAACTGACAAGGTCATTCTTCATTTAAGTTTGCCATTCATTGTTTTAGGGCATTTTTAAGTTTAGGGAATCTGTTACCATTTAATTTGGAGTAGCGATTTGAAAATAATTGACATGCGCGAGGAGGCTTAGGCACAATGCAGGCATTTGTTTTTAATAATTTGAACTTAAACTGGATTGCAATGTTTTGGTTGCCAAGAGTTTGGAAGCAAGCGTCTAGCCGAGCTCCTTGCCATGTTTGTTGTTTTTCTACGTTGTTGGAGCCTGATTGTTTTGCTGGATCAAAACTGCCAATGCATTTTATATTTGCTTCTCTTACGGCTCCATTTTTTCTCTATGCTAATTTTACGTTAATATTAAGTTTCTTTTTAAAATAAATCGCGATATGTCGTGATGGTAAAGCCAAAGATTGTTACGGGTATGGTGACCCTCTGCCGTCACACTGGCTGGGCAGCGAATCTACATTCAGACTCTTAAGGTCTTGACAATAAAGACCAAAATTATTTGAATAAACAACGATTGATTTGACACGTCGTTGAATGTGGACCACTGCTCAGCCAATCTAGTTTGTAAGTTAATCTACCTCGAGAAATATAACATTAGTAATAAATAAGCTTTTAAATAGATTTTTATATGCAAACAATATAAATTTAGTGTGTAAGCGTGTTGCGAAAAATTAAAAAAAAAAGTAAAGTACAAACTATGCTACCTCAGGATTCAACACTTTAACGACTTAAAATTCTATAACTATCCTCCAGATGTATTTAAAGAGTATTTACAAACTTAAGATTTCTATACTCATTGCGAGACGATTTAATACTTAAATGTGGACTGAACGTTAGTGGAACAAATATTGTTAAAGCTGTTGTAAATAATGGTCAGGCGTTCATGTCCGAGGCTAGCACAGACGTGTACCTCGCGGGGCCGCGGCCCGGGGCCCGGCCGCGCAGCGAGGGGTCGCTCCTAATCCTAGGCTAAGTGTTAATTAGGTTAGTTTAAATAATCTCATAGATGTCTACCTCATTTCTTAAGCACAACGCATGTCGGGGAGTCGGCCAGTCACAGCGTAATCTAATCGTACCTTCCTTCACTCTCCGGAGTATAAAACATTTTTATTCGTAATTTTTATTATTATTACTTTTTCCCAGTTAATTTTTGTGTTACATAGATGTTACTATGTTTTAAGGAGATGAAAAATGAAAAATTATTGTTTGTTAGGTTTCTGCGAATTAAAAAAAAATTGTAACAAAATTATTTTTTGGTTTATTATTTTCGATCCCTGTTTTTCCTCCCTCCTTCCTTGGTTTGTTTTATTTCACTTTGACAAGTTACACCCGTCCATCGTGTTTAGTATTTATTGTAATAAATTTAAGTACATTATTTAAGGAATTGACGTTTAAGTAATATTCATAAAATAGTTGCACGTAACTGGACAGGAATTATTTAAGTAATCATTCGATGTTTTTATATTTTAAGGGTGCACTAACATTGAACGATCTCGAATCGAACGATCGATTGTTCGCCTCTACGAATTTTATAATGAAGAAATATTAATGTTCTGTCGCATTTGATGTAAGTAATTAATTAAAATGTTAATGTTATAACGGTCACTTTCAAATTCATTAGAGTATTGAATTCACGGGACACGAACCTGACAATAGAATTAAGGACATTAAGTATCCCCCTGCTACAGTTGGTCGGTCTTGTAGCCTAAAGCAGACGGTTGAATCTCGATGACATCCAAATATATACATATATCGATGTTAATGTTAGTTTGCATCAGCCCGAGCGGCACGAATTATAAAGTCATCCATGAGTGTAAATACAACATTACTATAGACTGCATGTTAACCGTTTAACGTTAAGTTCCGGTGGTTTAAGTCTCGGTGTCTTTAACTACGTTCTTGGTGTCAACTTTGTGTAAGTGTAGGTCTATCTACACAATGAGCGAAAAGGGCAAATAAACAACGAGCAATCCTTATACAAGAACTAAAGTACAAATTCAAGTCTTAAAGTTAATGCCAGTACAAATTTGTGGTATCGGATTTTATGTAAATGTTGCCAAATTGTATTTTTTCGGCAGGTAAATTATAATTTTAGTGTAAGTTTGAGGAGAGTACAAAGGGTTCGTGTTTAGTTGGACCCGGCTTTGGTTCCGTTCGTTCTGTTGTTTTGAGTTGGGTCGGCGGGGCTGCAGAGTAGGTATGTACGCAAGATGAGGTAGGGTCGATTGTAAGGTATGTACATTTTGTAAACCAGCATGGTTGTAAAACTAAGTAGGGTTTTGTATCTTAGCAAGTTAATGCTTAGTAAAAATGCGGTCATCGGTGGTCTATGTCTGTAAAAGGGAAAGTGATTGTCTGTGATTTTTATGCGACTTTTTTATATAAAGGAAAAAATATTCCTTAACAGTAAGAATAGCACTACTTGTGATTTTACATTAGGTATTTATTAGTTGACTTCTTTTTTTGTACTATACGATAGGAACGTAGCTGTGGTGTAGTGGTGAAGCGGGTTGGATGTGCATAACATATGTATAGCTATCTAAATAGGTATTTACAGATGAGCTACTATCTCCGGTATTGGTTAATGTTTGGAAATGGTTTGACCACGCGCGTTGCAGGATTGGGTTCGGGCTACGTGTACTTCAGAAACGTCTAAATGTTTGGAAAAGTGTGACATTACCTCACGAATGGAATGATTAACCACCCGAAGTACGCGTGGTTCGTTTTATAATTAGCGAAATGATTTATTGAATGATAAATGTGTCTGTAATTAATTTTAAATGGTTCTAGCGAATTTTTTAGTGTCTTAATGATATTTTGGCGGTTTGCGTTGTGTTATGTGGTAAAAGTTTCGAGTACATGGATGTTATGTTTGCTTTAGTAAAGTTCGGATACACGTCGGGTATTAGCTAACGAATAGTCCATGAATGTCCATTGCTGCTTGACTGAAATCTTGACTCCCGCGTCTGGTCCGCGCGTCTCAGTACTTATACCTATATCGGTGTTATACGTGTTAGCGTGTATTCGAACAGTTAAACTAAGTGTATGTGAACCTGTGGGTCGATACAGGTACATATAATTATATTTGTCCATAAACACCGCGGTGAAGCGTTACACAGAGGCCTCCGGGCCGTCACATCACGAACCTACAACCTGAATTTAGATAATAGTTATAATATGGAAGAAAAATTTGATCCACTGTGGAATTCTTAATAAAAAATTGTTGCTAAAATATTTTGTTGTTTCTTTTGTAGTGTAGCTTTATTTGTGAATAAAAGTTAGTCCCCTTTCCCGCTGGAATATCGAAAAATACCTTCTGAGTGCATCTCTATTATGCAGATTGTCCCAAAGTTTAATTAAATCGTTGAGTTATGGGATACTCTGTATACTAGCTCCAGTGGCTTAGTGTGCGTTGTCTACCAGTAAGTCAGTCACGTTATTCTTTAGGGCCTACGCTAGCTGACGCGGACGCCCGCCGCGTGCGCCCGCACGCGGATCTAAAATGTACCGAGAATCCGTCGCACGCGCCAGCGCCACTTAGCGCTGTTCATACAATTTCTTATTAGACGCGCGCACGACGGGCGTCCGTTCCGGGTAATCCGCATCAGCTAGCGTAGGCCCTTACGATCATATTATAGTGTACAGTTATCCACAGAGAAAAGCGACCCCCCTGCATACAAAGTTTGTATGCAGTAAGGGTCAAATTTCTCTGCAGCTGACTGTACGTGGTAGGTATTGTAAACTCTGGTAATTACGTGACTCGCTTAATTCCGTGATACTATGTATGTTTGAAGCTTTTCGTGGTGTTAAACGAGCAAATATCATGTATTTAAATGCTACCTTATGACGCAGAAAATAAGTCTTTTAGTTTGAAAAAGTCTCATAGCGCTGGGTGAGCGAGAAAGGAACAATTTGCAATTTCTTCTAAAAACTGATTTGCCACGAAATTACCCGAGTTTATCTAGAGCTACTGTAAAATGCAAATGGAAGGAGATACCATTGACTATCACCGTTACAGTAGGTACTGCTATGTATCGTAATGGTGCTAGTCAATGGTGCAAATGAAACTACGGCACTGGTACGTTACTGGAAGAAAATACCGGTTACCTATATCGTTATATTGTTAGAGTATAGTGATCATGTCACAACGGAACATTTTCATACTACAAGCGTTAAGATTTGCAACTTTTTAAACTTCAACTAAATTACCTACGATATATTTTGTTTTAACTTTCTGGGCGTAAGTTACATATGGCAGGGCTTCCTCTTTCTCTCTTTCTAGAAGTAGGTAGGTATTTTAAAAAAATGGTTGTCTCTAACTAAATTTTATATGTAATAATTGTGTACTTAGGTACCTTACCTTACCTTAGGGTATCCATAGCGAGCTTGAGAATGGGTTGGCTGATGCCTAAAATTTAATACAATTTATTTATTAGTTCGTCACCAATGCCTTTTGCATTTTGTTAGGCGTCGGGTGGGTTGAGTGATGATTTTTTGGAAAAGTAACCGTTTTACTACGGAATAAAATGTAAAAGGTGAATACTTAATAGAAAAATATAGTCGCCTATACTCTGGATCACGATAATTCACTGTTTACATAACAATAGAGGTGCACGAATTATTTAAATGTATTGACAATATTGTAGCTATACCTTAACAAGCTCGAGCGCGGCACTCAGCGGAACCCTGTCGCAGGGAGCCTCTGCTGCCCTTAACAAGATTGTTTTTAATAAGTGCGGCAAATACTGACTGCGACAGGGTTCCGCGGAGGGTCGCGCACGAGCACAGAATATATAATAGTACTAACGTACAGAATGGACACGCTCCGCCCCGCACCGATTCGAGTTACCCCACCCCTCAAGGCGCAGTTTGCCAGACACCGCCCGAATCCAGAAGAGTGCGCGCGCGATGTATGTAGGCGTACGCGTGTACAGACGTCGTCGTGCTTATGTAGATTCAAGAACGCGTATTTTGTACGTCGTGTCCGCCGTGTGGCACGACTTGTCGGACTATAAACGGGCAAGATGATGTTTAATTTAACTGAAAGTAATCTTTCAGATGTTTTTCGTCTCCAGTCTGTAAACGTTACATACTTAATGGGCACAGAATTTTTTTTTTGTGTCAAGATGTCTTAGTAAAACTTAGGAAATATTTAAAAGCGAGAAAACTGCAAATATAACAAAACAAGGAGAATAAAATTTCTGAGTTTGTGATTCAGCGGGACACAATACTTGCTACTTACTCAAAAAAAAAATGGTGACAAAAAAAATGGTGGTGATGGGAAAAATTATTGCGATTTCATTCGAACGCCTTAAATATGTACCTACCTACATCAAATAATATTTGCATTTAATTATGTTGTCAGGAAAACAAAATTTGGATAAAAATTCTACTTTCTCGGCCTATGCCCCACTCCAAGGCACAAACCTCCTCTCAGAAAGATGTGAAGATAGTGTGTGTGTGTGTGTAGTTCCCACGAGTGTCCACTGCGATTGGGAATTTCACATACACAATTGAATGTCTTCCCTTGGGAGTACAGGTTTCCTCGCGATGTTTTCCTTCACAGAAGTTGATTTCGGACATAAATTCCGCAAAAGTCAAGATGTGTGAGCCCGGGCTCGAACCCACGACTCTCTGTTTGAGAAACCATACCTAGTTCGAATCACTAGAACACCAGTTCTTATTCTGCACAATAATTATAAAGATTTTAAACTTTATTGATAAAGCTTAAAGGGCTACTGTTTTGGATAGAGTCTGCATTATTTCTCATGGCTGCTTAAAATTCGATGGAGAAGCAAGCGATGTAGCCCACGTAAAATTTAATAGTTTATAGAGCCTTATCGAAACCGCAGAGGAGTAGTTTGCCTATCGGTTTTCTTCAGGCTATATTAATTTAGTGAGTGTAAGGAGAGTGTGCATCGGAACTGTTTAACCTCATTCCACCGAATTGTTCCTGATTCGTCGTATTGGGGTGATTCTTCGAGGCCCCGACTTTCGATGTCCGGGGGCTAATTTTAATGAACCCTTCAGTTTAGAAGTTTCATTTTTTTTTCAGAAGTAGCATGTATCTGTATTTAACTGGGACATATGTCAGTTTTTGTATAACTGGTTCTAATTATTTACAAAAAAAAATAATTAACACCATGATTTTTACTACTCTGTCGTGTCCGTTTCCCATTTTCATGAAAACATAATATGATAATATCTCAAAATGTACTGCAATCTCAAACTGTAACAATATGTTGAGTCACCACATTCAAAGAATATTAGTTGTTACATACTTAATAAACAACTGATGAATAATTTTTACTTGTAGTATTACCTTTATAGCTGAGGAAATAAGATGTGTCTGGCGTAAATTCTTTATTACTCTGGAGCGCGTTTCAATCAGTTGTTTCATAAAGAAAAATTAAGAAACTGGTGATAAATTCACACGTGGGCTGTTTTTACTCGCGTTTCGAACATGACATGTCTAGTAGTGGATATTTCAGCTGGTGCAATTAGCTCCAGAGATACGAAGGTAAATATTTTATTTCTCTGTCCTTGGTTCAGGTAACATTTTTATTACTCTGCCAGGTTTTTTGACGCTTGTATAACCCTTATTTTTTTTAATTATGCTTGACTCACTGCTTTAATTTTTACGTATAATATACTCTTATTACTACTTCTATTTTTTTATTAATATTTAACGGTTTTTTTACTACTATTTTTATTCCTCTGGGCACAAAAACTAAAATGTTAATTATTTTCAAAATGGTTTCATAAAATGAGTGCCAAAACAATATTTATGTTACTGATCAAATCTATTTTCATGGGAGCATGAATTTTTCTGTCATATAAGTAAAAAAAAATACGACAGAGGAATAAAACAAAAATCACGACCTCGAAGAATCACCCATTCCTGTTTTGTTGAGTTCCTGTCTTGTCGGATTCCTGATTCGTCGGATTCCTGACTCGTCCGAATTTCAATATCAATGAAACGGCCCAATAATAAACATGCGTGATCGCACATAGCTCTACCCAAAAACATTAATCTTCCTTTCTGGTAAATACTGGTTTACTGGATGATTGAATGATTTAATTATATATAATTCCGACGAAACAAGAATACGACAAATCAGGAATCCGACAAAACAGGAATTCGACGAAACAGGAATACGACGAATCAGGAATAAATAAGACATTTACTAGACAAAATGTGCTCCTCATAGGCCACATCTTTTGATTACCGTCAGGCATTACTGTAGTCAAACGCAAGTCTTAATATTGCCATACTTCCGACTAATATTATAAACGTGAAAGTTTGTATGGATTGATGAATGGATGGATGTGTGGATGTTTGTTAGTCTTTCACGCTAAAATGGTTTGTCAGATTCTGATGAAATTTGGCACACAGATGGTTTATATGATTCGATTTGTAGCATTCGAACATGGCGGATGTAGACAGTATCTAATCTTGGTATTTCTGTTTCTTTGGCTAGTTGAAGTATAATTTTGATAGTGTTTTATGCGGCGATTAACCTTAATTAACAGTGATCACATAATTCTATAGTGCTCTCGTGTCTGACATTTTTTAATGCGCAAGTTGTCTCCACGTGGTTTCTGGAATTTTACTATCAAGTTGTAGAAACTACAGTCACCGTACAACGTCGCTCCCAAAGAGAGCTTACTTTGACACTGGCGAAATTGTCCTTAAATAGGACAGAAGCCATATTTTAAATAAATAATAACAGATGGTTTATAACCTGGACTAACATTTAGGATACTTTTTAACCCAGAAAATTGCATAGTACCCGTGAGATATCGATAAACGAATTCTCAGAAGACGGAGTCGCGGGCAACAGCTAGTAATATTATAATTGCGAAAGTAAATCTGTCTGTCTGTCACTTCACGCTTAAGCCGCTGAATCGTTTTAGATGAAATTAAGTATGGAGATCCTATCCTGCGGGATATCGATAAACAAATTCTTTGCAGATGGAGTTACGAGCAAAACAGCTACTTTTATAAAGAAACGTTTTATTATTAGCCTCGATAATTAAATACAACTGCCGAAAATGGCTACCAACCTATTAAAAATAAGATCAATTGGCACTTGATCCAAATCACTTGCTAACATTTATTGTAATGTACTAAACCGGATTATCCTGTTTCGTACCCACTATCTAATTACGTTTTAATGCCAGTCCCTGAGTAACAAATAACAAGTGACATTTTCTCGATTGTGACATTTAGGAGTTTCTTGAGTAAAAATGACCTATTATTATCTTGGCCGGAAAAATGAGAGTGACCTTTTATTGTTGTAGGTTTGGTGGTTTTTTCCACCATTAGTTACGAGAATAAAGGCGTGGTAGCCTAGTGGTTTGACCAATGGCCTCTCAAGCAGAGGGTCGTGGGTTCGAGTCCGGTCCGGGCTCAACTTGCGTACACTTGCAAAGTAATTCAATGGTGTGTGACCTAAGCCCTCTTGTTTGAGAGGAGGTCAGTGCCCCGCAGTGGAATGTATATAAGCTGGCATGAAGATAGATAAGAGAATGACGTTGCTAGGTTAAGCTCGATGGCAACTCGATACTTATGTAAAGTTTAATTACTGCTTTATTAATAATCATTATTATATAATAATTTACTTATTTGTGATACACAGGTAAAATACATTGGGTCGTACAATAAAATAAAGAAAAGTTCTCTGCGATCTATCTTAAAGGTGTACAAATTATTGACTTAAAAAATAAAAGATAACCAAACACAGCTACGAAAACAAATAGACATTTTACCTACGCTAAATAAGTATTATATTGAAACATTTTTAAACCACAACCACCATTTTTAACAAAGAGATTTAAAGAATTAGCCGAATTTGTCTATAATTCAATCTTTTCTAAAGGCCAGAATAAAGTAGATAAACTTAAGCTTAGTCTGCCAATATGCTACAATTTAAACTAGTAAAATGCTATGGCACCATAATTATCAAAAACTAGGTAGAATATAAATAAAAACGTCGCGTTCTTCGTACCAGTTACATTTGCTTATCAAAAGTATTTTGAGCATAATTTTAATTCCTTGGTTTTATTCCACTTTCTTCTCTGTATAATCGCATTTCTCCTAATAATTAGCTATTGATTTAACAAATATCGTCAAAAAATGTCCCGTTCTTAAACTTTAATTTCGTAAATAATAAACCAATGCGGACACCATGCAAAAAATATAATTAAAAAACTTTACTTAAACTAAATTAAACCAATTAAGGCACTAAACAGTGCGACAAAGGAAAACGGCAATAAAATGGGTTAATTAAAATAAACCAGTGTTCTAAATTTCATTAAAATTTGCATACAAAAACGAATCCTGAACAATTAATCAGCTTGAAGTTGCTCCAACGTAATCCGGCCTATTTTCAAGATCGACTAGTGACCGCTACTCATACGGCCAGATGGGTATATAAACAGACCGATGGAGGTTTCTGGTATCATTCTGTGGATTACCTCTATCAGCAATGGCAGCTAAGGTAATCATTACAATATTCAAGTACCTTTTAATTGCAAAGTATCCCACTCTGAAAAGAAGCAAAACACAAAACAAATTTTGAACATTAAGGGTGCAGTTATACTACGACAATAATGCATAACCTGTAATTACCATTAATACCATGTAAATTCCATAAGGGTTCGAATTATTAGGGCGTGCATTACTGGCGTCCATTCCGGGTCGAAAAAAAAGGAGTCGTGCACTAACCGCACACCATTCTAAATTTTAAGCAATGAAACTTTCGCAATTAAGTTCTAGAAGAAATAAATTAATATATTTTGATAAAAAGTCAGTGTATTGAATAGAACAAAAATGTTTCATTAAAAAATACTTTGAATGTAACGAACGTAGCTCTTAAAAATTCTGAACACGATCCGCAAGGAATGCCAATGTCAAAAGGCTTGATAGCCTGCTAAGGCTTAATAATAAAATAAAAATATTATTCAGTTTTAAATTTCCTAGGGATCGTTCAATCTTTAGGTATATCTCATATTTTGTTTTATAGGACTACTATACCTATTTACCAAATATAGGCAAAGTACACTATATACTGAAAAATTGTCTCCTGATAGACAGATCCATAATTTTTAAAAACTAAACTAAATTCTTTACGATAGTGTCGACTGAAAAAATAGCTTTCGAAAAAATTAAAAACTTATGGGTATTATTATTAGCTATTCTAATAGCCTCTTGAAGTTTATTTATGTTGGTTCATAAACAGCTAAATTATGGCTTAGTACGCAAAAACATTGTTAGTTTTTATTTTGTGATAGTAAGGCAAACTAGCGCACGGGTCATCTGATGGGAAATGATCTCCGCCGCCCATGAATATCACACAACCAAACTATTTAACACAACTAACTAACTAATGTAACTCATTGAGTCACTAGTCTATTGCCGGCCATTAAAGGAAGTATGAACCTTTTTCCCGAAAGCTCCTTAGCCCCTTTTTCTTCATCTTGAATTAACTTGTTTTACATGTCAATTCTAACTATTTTGTTTGTAGTTTGTCGTAGTACTCGCGTTGGCGGTGGCGTCCCAGGCGTCGGTGGTGCCGGTGCCGCTGGCGCGCGCAGACGACTACTCCAGCTTCGCGTACGACGTGGCCGACCCCAACACCGGCGACTACAAGAGCCAGGTGGAGACGCGCAGCGGCGGCGTCGTGCAGGGCCAGTACTCGCTGCTGGACGCCGACGGCACCAAAAGGACCGTCGACTACGCCGCTGATGACGTCAACGGGTTCAACGCCGTCGTCCGCAAAGACCCTGTCGCTGTCGCCGCACCTGTCATCAGCGCGCCCGTTGTTGCCGCCGCCCCCGCCGTCGTTGCCGCCCGCACCGTAGCCGCGCCTGCCGTGTACTCCGCTGCTCCGGCCGTGTACTCCGCTGCTCCAGCCGTGTACTCTGCCGCTGCTCCAGCCGTGTACTCCGCCGCTGCTCCCGCCGTGTACTCCGCTCCCGTAACTTACTCTTCCAACGTTGTTCGCCCTTACTACGCCGCCCCCTACGGCTCATACGGTTACTACTGATTTGATTCCAATATACGACAATTATATTCCTTCTCCTCGATACTAAGTCATTGTAAATACTTGTAGGCATCTATGATAAATAAATAGTGAGACTACCATAATTGAGTTTGTTTGATTCGTTTCTGCAAGCACCTGATCTGATGCAAGTTTAGTGTTCTAGAATTTATGAAAAGCTGACATACTTACTTACTTAAATAATGAAGTTTAAGTAAGGAGCTAATTAGCTTTGTACTGTTGTTACACTTACGGCCATAATTTCCACGTGGGTGATCAGTTTCAGTAACAGTATAGAAATTAATTGAAAATAAATTTATTTTGCTGCACAAAAATGTCAGTCACTAGGTTAGATTTTTATTTTTTTAATTGAACAGTAGGCAAATTGTACTTTCTCATAAGGCTTTAATTGTTTTGATACATTTTCTGTAATAAATATCCTTGATATAATTGCTCCGTCTCCGAAGCTAAAGAAGAGTCTGCGAAGAATTCGTTTATCGGGAACTCGCGGGAACCATGCAATTTTCTGAGATAAAAATATCCTATGGTTTTCCCAGGGTCTCAATCTATCTCTTTACTGTGTTTCGTCTAAATCGGTTAAGCAGTTTAAGCGTGATGAGGTATCAGTCGGACGTGTAAATTGCTCCCACATTTCTAATAAGTAAGGATAAGTATTTCGTATAATATTTCAGCTGGGTCTTTGTTCGGTTGTTTGTGTGTTTGTACACGGTAATATCTGGAAGAATAGAATCGATTCTTAAAATTCTCTTGCTAATATAAATTACGTTTTTCTACTCGTTGATTTTAATCTGTCAATTATGTGTTTATAGACAAAATTGCAATCACATACTTTTTAATCTTAGATAGTCTATGACACTTCGCACTCAACTATAATGATTATTATACAACGCTCTAGACGACTATAATAATTTCAAACTTAGAACTTAGTACTTCGATTGAGCGTCGTGAGCGCTTAGTGGAACGCACCCAATGTAAAGTTGGAAATATCTGGCAAATTTGCTTCCATTTGAAAACACTAACTTTTTTCTTCTGTTACGTGATTGGTTAGTAATTGAAGTAATTGGCCAATCAGAAACAGTCTTATAACGACGTCCCATTAGTTCTTTTTTGTGCTACGAAAATTTAAAAGTTTTGTTTGTTATTTGACGCGAAATCGATGTTGTTAAATAAATAATAACAGACTCGAAACGACTCGAACCGATAGGAACAGACTCGAATCGACTCGAACCGACTTGAACGACTTTAATCGACTCGAACCGATTCGAATCAACTCGAACCGACTTTAATCGACTCGAATCGACCTGAATCGACTCGAATCGATTCGTACCGATTCGAACCGACTCGAACCGCTTCGAACCGACTCGAATCGACTCGAACCGATTCGAACCGACTCGAACCGACTCTAACCAACTAGAACCGTCTCGAATCGACTCGAATCGACTCGAATCGACTCGAACCAATTCGAACCGACTTCAATCGACTCGAATCGACTCGAACCTATTCGAACCGACTCGAACCGACTTTTATCGACTCGAATCGATTCGAACCGACTCGAACCGACTCGAATCAACTCGAACCGACTTTAATTGACTCGAATCGACTCGAATCGACCCGAACCGATTCGAACCGATTCGAACCGACTCGAACCGACTCTAACCGACTCGAGCCGACTCAAAACGACTCGGACCAACTGTCTTATATGGGTTGTTTTATTTGTTTTAATTCATAAGTGGAAGGTACTATTTTCAAACTTAACCCAATGTACTTTACAAAAGGTTATGTATGTACCTCGATAGACGATGATGATGATGACTCGTAGAAAAAGTATTCTATACAATAGTTACATAATTAGCTCTTAAAATCTCGTACCTTACTTAAACACGGTACTCGACTTTAAGAGCCTTCATTATGCAACGATTGTATAAAATACTATAAAAATATAACTACATTGCTTTACGTTCCCAGGACCTGCAGCCGAAATTTTGAGTGCCGCTATGTCAACTTATTAGGAATAGCAGACGACCCCAGAGCTGGCATGGCACTAATCTGTATCAAAGATTAGGACTAGGAGAGATTTTTAGATTAGGAGAGGTCAATACCTGTGGCAGAAAATATCGACGACGTTTTTACTTTGTAGTTCTAGTTTAACTTATGTATTGTATATTAAGATTGGGTTTTGTTAAATGTATTGTATAATAATATTTTTAATGCAAAAATAATGTACAATCGCGGATCGCTATTTTTTATGTCTTTAAAGTACTACGGCATAAGTACCTACAAATTGTTCGCAAGAAACTAATGAGCTATATTTGCTATGGACAGCACTTTATAGTAAAAAAATAGAGTATAGACCTGTTTGATAATAGGATTAAATGTTAATCCAACCAATGTTCCTTGACTATGAATACATGATGAATACTCGTAGTTGAGCTAAAACTTATTTATTACTTTGTCTGCTACGATTACTCTGATAAACGAAGTGATACAACCTATTCGCTTACGATGGTTAAAACTAAATGCAAACAGCCTCTGTCAATATCATTGCAATTTCTTGTGATTCCTTGACGTCAACAACTTATCTGCAAGCAAATGTCGAATTTAAGATGACGAACCTTTTCATTACGCGACTGTACATAATGTAATCAAATTAGGAATAATGTACCTAGCTTTCTAACGGTGAAACAATATTAAAATTCAGCTTAGGAATTATAGAGATTACCCTCTAACTACTTAAATATAATATGCTTACAATGATACAAACGTCTCTCCATCGGGTCAAAGTACCCGATATTAAGGTGTACAAATAAAATAAAATAATATTCTTTAATATGATTTTAGTGACTCTGGTTAAATATAAATTCATTTAAATTCATTGTAATGATATTTTTTTATGTTTTTATTAGAATATGGCGTAAATTTTAAATATAGGTATAGGCTGGAAGTATTGAATAGACCCTATCAAGAAGTTACCTACAGAAAATTAAAATGGATTATTAATACAAAGTTTCTGATTAAAAATATTTTTGTTTATAAAAATATGCATAAACACATCTAAAGTACTCATATCATATAAATAAAACCTATAATATTGTATTATGTAAAATTGTTTATGCTACATTTACAAGCTACCTTAAACGAAGCTTAGATACTTAGTATCATTCTATCTAGTGTGGGATTCAAGGTATATGTTGCTCCTTTTCTATAATGCACAGTAAATATTTTCAATGACTCAGCATAACAACCTACAGTAAACTTATAACGCCTTCATATTACTTACTATCTCCTTTGTGCACGGTCGGTCATATATGGATCAGGCTGCTGTTTAAAAATGGCAACTTGTACTTAACTTTTATTATCTGATACATGTGGGTTGCAAGTTGAATTATGATAAATGTTCAAATAAAACGTAGGAGTTATAATATAGAACAGTTTTACTTCGGATACATACTTCTATGTACAGAGTCGTATAATTTATTTACATTCAACGAATGGAACACGTCGTGGTTTAATGCTAAGGAACCTCGTAAGGCTTTGTGGAAATTACCATTGGGAGACGGTAGCACCGTGAGCTGTGTACGCAACGGGGGCGGCGTACGCGCCGTAGGTGTACGGGGTACCGGCGTAGTAGGAGCCGGAGTAGACAGTGGGAGCGGCGTAGGTGCGAGCGTAGAAGGGGGCTGAGGCGCTGTAGACGGCGGGAGCGGCCACGGTGCGGGTGGCGACCACGGGGGCGCTAGCAGCGTACACAGCGGGCGCCGCCACGGTGCGGGAAGCGACGGAGTACACGGCCGGGGCAGCGGCGGAGTACACAGCGGGAGCGGCGACGGTACGGGAGGCAACTACAGCCGGAGCGGCCGCGGTGTATGTAACGGGAGCAGCGGCGGAGTACACGGCCGGAGCAGCGGAGTACACGGCAGGCGCGGCAACAGTGCGAGCGGCAACGACGGCGGGGGCGGCGGCAACGACGGGCGCGCTGACAACAGGCGCGGCAAAAGCAACGGGGTCTTTGCGGACGACGGCGTTGAACCCGTTGACGTCGTCAGCGGCGTAGTCGACGGTCCTCTTGGTGCCGTCGGCGTCCAGCAGCGAGTACTGGCCCTGCACGACGCCGCCGCTGCGCGTCTCCACCTGGCTCTTGTAGTCGCCGGTGTTGGGATCAGCCACGTCGTACGCGAAGCTGGAGTAGTCGTCTGCGCGCGCCAGCGGCACCGGCACCACCGACGCCTGGGACGCCACCGCCAACGCGAGTACTACGACAAACTGCAAACGAAATAAACTTGTTAGATTTAAATTACTTCTAGCTAAGTTACCTCAAAATCTTAGATTAAAGAATGAACTGAAGTGCAAATTACGACGCGACTGCAACGTAAAAGACATGGAAATAATTATCTCGTATTGTGAATTGAGGACGGATATTGTCAGAAAGTGATACGAGTATCCAAATACCCTTAAAAGAGCAATTTTTTTTAATAATTTATTTCGGGGATCTCGAAAACAGCTTTAACTATTCAATGAAATTCGCTATTATGAGGGTTTTCGGGGGGCTAACAATCAATGTAACTATTTGGTATAATCTTTGCGAAACCTGTGTTTTTGAGTTTTGGTCCAAATAAAACTCGGTGGCCCAGGTATTAATCCTTAATTTATCCTACTAATATTCGTTTCATTTCATACACGGTTTTTGTAAAAGGTGTTGTAAAAGCATTTCGTTGTATAAAAACGACCAAGGAACACATAATTTGTATCGGGTTTAAAATTTCACCTTTTGTAGATGGTCTTGGGTATGGCTACAATTTTATTGAGAAAACTAGATCGTTACCTTAGTAGAAACAATGAAAAGTATGTTTACAAAAATGTCACGATGTATATGTATGGCACGTAATTAATTTGTAACGGGAAAGCCGTAACAAAAATTGGAAATTAATATTTTCGAGTTTGGTAGTGATCCATATAGTAGTTATTGATAGAGAAATTTCAACAAACGTTTTTTCCCGGGTACTATTTTGTAAATTTCTTGATAGACACTAAGATACAATGAAATTGCAAATGTTTGCAAAAAACAAATCCGACACCAACGCGTTATGAATTAATAAGGCACATTTTATCACAGCACTAGTAATTAAGAGTTGATCACCTTAGCTGCCATTGCGTATGGACTAGAGTGCTTCCAATCGAAGAATGACACTCATAGAACCGAGACGAGCTTTTATAGGAAGAACCAAACATGAAGGCGTGGTATTGGGAGTATGGACACCTTGTGCGACAAGAACGTATGGCGTCCACCATGCACCTTAAAACTAGGTCTCAAGATTCAATTTTGTTTGGATTTTGAGCCATGTGCTGTTGTCGTTGGTAGACCTATAAGACATGCGTGTGTAGCATGTAAAGGCGTATAATATTATACGTCGATTGATGTATCCGGAAGCGCAAGGTCGCTGGTTGACTGATCTGTAATGCTTGCGGATCGTTTGGTGCATTCTTCGGGCAATTTATTCTGTCTGCTTTTCTGTTTTTTTTTGTAGTAATGGTGATTAATGTTACTGCGTTGTATTAAAGGGCTCGGTTTGTTCGAGTGCTTCATTCATTGTAGTGCGCTTTTTGTTTTTAGTGAGGTGTAACGTTTCTGTGCTTTTATTGGTAGCCTAGTGGTGTGGACGTAGGTATACTATTATACATTATCTTGCAGATGATTGGGGTCACGATGGGCTTTTCCGTTCTTGGCCATTTCATCGATCTGCACAGAAGAGATTGATGATTGATTCATAATTGCTTCATAATAATTTAGAATGCATTGTCAACTTGTTCTAAGGTGGGTAAATTATTAATAATATTTTGTTTTTGTTTGAAAAAAAGGAACGTTAAAATTGCCGATAGGACCTCATATTCATATAAGGTTTTTACTTCTGAGAGAAATCTGTCTTATGAGTCATGAGTTCACGACTCTGGCGTATTTCCCGTACCTGCGGTGTAGAAGCATGTAATGAATAATCTATCCCACCAAAAACAGTTTCATTAAAATGTTGCCAAGACAAGACCATATTCCTTTGCACTGTCAAAAAATTATCAGATCTCATATAGAGCCAAGCTTCCTAACTCTACACGCCCTAACTTCCAAACTTTATACCTTAACTAGTCAAAATACGTGGCTTGGCCGTTTGTCTACTAACAAGAAATGTTTTATGATAGAAAAGTAATGAACAACAATAAATTGATATGAATAAATAAGAATAAAATTTTCACATTACGTGTGATGGTAGCCAAACGGCCAAGCTAAATATTTTGACTAAGGCGTAAAGTTTGTGAAGTTAGGACATTTTGAGTTAGGAAGCTTGGCTCTATATATATGAGGTCTGATAATTTTTTGAAAATGCAAGGAATATGGTCTCGACTTGGCAACATTTTACATGAAAATGTTTTTGGTGGGATTCTACTTCTTTTTGTAATATAAAAAAAAAATAAGTTTTATAATTTTTTTGTTGTTTGTGTACTTATATTAGCTTACAAACAAAATTTCAGATTTTTTGAATTTCAGGAAGTAGGTACCCTAAGAATTTTGATGGTCATCAATGAGTGATGAAAACAGGGTTTTTTAGATATATTATCTAAAATTTAAAGTATAAGAGCTATGCGTCATCATCATCATTTCAGCCGAAAGACGTCCAATGCTGAACATAGGCTTCCCCCAAGGCTCGCCAAACAGATCAGTCCCATGCCATCCGCATCCAACGCGATCCCGCAACCTTAACCAGGTCGTAGCTCCGTCTTGTTGGAGGCCTATCTACACTGCGTCTTCCGGTCCGTGGACGCCAATCGAGAACCTTTTTGACCCATCGGCCATCAGTTCTACGAGCGATGTGCCCTGCCCACTGCCACTTGAGTCTGGCGATTCTTCGAGCTATGTCGGTGACTTTAGTTCTTGCGCGGATTTCATAATTTCTAATGCGATCCCGCAGAGAAACTCCGTTCACAGCCCTCTCCATTGCCCCCTGAGTGATTTTTTATTTTTAGTGATTCTACTATTGACATCATATCCCGAGAACTTTGTTTATCTAGACACGCGGCAGCGTGTCAAGCCAAGTTCAAGCAAAGGAACTGGCTAGCCAGCGCCGAGTGTAATATTACACGAACCACTTGGTGCCACTTTTGACCCTTCTATAACTCAAAACCTCTTTAACGTAAACACATAAAACTACGTGTGTTTAATTATATCCATAAGGACATCTAGAAGCCCAAATTTCATAAAGCTAGCTCAAACGGTTATAAAGATATGAAGGTCAAAAGGTCGTAAATTTTAGCACTTACTGACTCACTTATAGTACCTAAACCTAGTCTACTTCCAGATGTCCTAGGAAGTTTTTACCAGCAAATTGAATATAGAAGATAAGTTGATTAGCCAAATATAAGATGGTTTGTATGTGAAAAGTAGCAAAGTCAAATGTTAAGCTTCAATTTAACATAAGTTATGCACTTTGTGTAAATTATTAAATAGTTAAATTTAGGAATTCATATTTATAAATATAAAACACTGTTGGAGTAGAAAAACCAAAGAAATAGTGTGTTATACTTGTTTAGGATGTTATTTGTTCTTACAAATAGATTACAGTATTACCTGCAGAACTTGGCACACATTTAGATCTCAATCCTTTTGTCGGTGAAGTCCATAATCAAGTATATTTTTAGTATTGAACTTGGCTAATATTTTTTTCATTTAAGTATGTTTTTGGTGAGATATGGTATAATCCAAACTCAAGTTATCAGGGTTCGAAAAGACGGCGAAACGCTTCGAGAAAAGTTAAGTGCTCTTGCGCGTCGCTTGGCTCGTCTTAGCTGGGGCACTGCCATGTCCCCAGATTAGACAGTGAGAGATAGCAAGTGTCCGCGCGTTAGACAATACGACCTGGGCCCAATTGCATAACAAAGTACAACTAATATTACAAGCGGAACTCTCGCTTCAAATATATTAACTAGAAAGGGAGTTCCGCTTGTAATATAAGTTGTACTTTGTTATGCAACAGGCCCCAGGGCTAAACTAACCTAACCTTACGGTATTTAATATTTAACTTGGTTACTGGGGATGCTAATGGCATTTCAGTTTCGATCAGTGACAGCGCTAGACTTTTATCTTGAGTAAACATATTTTGCGATAACGTATTACAGATTAATCGTCGGATTTTTTAAACAGCAAAAATGTGAGAGCCTTTTTAGGCGCCAGGCCCCTCAAAGCGCGAGGCCGTGGGCGATGGGCCTTCGCCCACGCCTAGCCACGTCACTGGTTCCGATATGCATTCAACTATCCAAAAAGCACTGAACTTACGATCATGAATGTTAACAGAATCAGATCAACGTTTCGCAATCTTAATCCATAAAATGTAAATAAAATTGTAGTAATTTCAAAGTAAAATTTGTAGCAGTAGGTGACGATGACGTCAAGAGCTTTATTTGTTGCTATACTCCATTTAATTTAGAATGATATTATTAACCACAACAGCATTATATTGCGGCTCGTGAACTGTAATCTCTTTACAATTTGTACTAGAGTAACAATTGATGACACGCAAATAAAGTGACATTAAAACAATTTTATTTTGCGGTTCCCAGACTATTGTACTGTATTATTTGCTAGGTAAGAAATAGTTGACGAGCCGCAATATAATGATGTTTTGGTTTTCAATTCTAAATTAAATAATGAAGTATAGCTGATGACCGCAACTTTGTCTACGTTCTGCGACCACTTTGAACGTCATCATCATCATCATTCGAGCCTATATACGGTCATACGTCCCACTGCAGGGCACGGGGCTCTTCTCAGAATGGAGGGCTTGGGCCTTAATTCCCACGCACGCAGTACAAATTGGGAACTTCACGCATACCATTGAATTTCACGATGTTTTTCTTCACCGTAAAGCTCTAGATAAATTTTTTGAAATTTAATTTCGCGTGTTAACTATGAAACATTGGAAGGTGCAAGCCCGGGCCTGAACCCACCACCCTCTACTTGAGAGGCCATAGGTCAAACCACTAGGCTACCACGGCTGTCGATCATGATAAGATTTAATAAACTATTAACGTTCAGTGGAGGCCTAAAATGCTTCCATCGTCAAACCTTAGCCGATGATTGCCCTGGCTTGTACTATTGATACCTATTGGCGAGTGCTCTTAGACACCAAATGAGAACTCCAGTCGAGCACAACTTAGCAGCAAAGAACCAGGAATTGCGGCTGTCTATTTTTTGGTAATGTATAGTAAATCGAAAACAATTTCGAGATAAATGCTTTTTAAATCTTTTTCTGTAGCTATTTAATCTATATCTATACATATAATAAATCTGTAACAAGTCGGTGTCTGTACATTGAAGATATTTGAGAAAAACTGTCACTAGGGCTATTTACTAGCGCAATAGAACCCAAAACAATGTTTTTTAGAATTATTGTCTGTTTATCTGTTTGTCTGTACGTTTGTGCGCGCTAATCTCAGAAACGGCTTAACCTAGAAGGATGCGGTTTTCACTGATATGTTGGTATTTTCTTGGATTAACATTTAGTGTTTGTTTCATTTGAATCGGTTCACAAATAAGAAAGATACGTCTATTTTAAGAATTTATAGAACAGTTTTAGAAGTAGTGACTTGGGAGTAGGTACGGTGGTGAATGTGAACGCGGGTGTGCGGGGGGGGGGTTCGGTGGGGGGTCGGTGAGGGGTGGGGGTTTCTGGTAATTTTTTTTATATCGAGGAACTAAGGAGAGCCATAATTGATGAAAAAGCAAATTGGATAAAAAAAAAGCTGCCCGAATTACTAATTCCACGCGGACGGAGTCGCGGGCAAAAGCTAGTTTTAATATATATTGTAACGCATTTATTACATGTCACATAAGCAATGACCTTCATTTAACATTGAAGTAAATGTCGTAGATCCAAGTTGTACTTTAATCGGTGTGGAATAGCATTATTTAGAATTCTTCACAATTTACGCGTGGAGTAAACTATGGAGTTTAATTTGGACCCGCGGTCTGACATCTAGCATTTTGACAGCACCAGTAAAGTGACACTAGTTACAGTATACCACTAAACAAAAAATAATTAAAGTAGTTGCCTTATCGTACGCATTTAGATAGATTTAGAAAATTGGCTGTGTGAGAGCCCTCACTTACAATATATGTATCATCAAAACTGTATCAAAGTTGTTTCAACAATTAATTTTGAAAAAGTGGTGAACTAAATGAAAAAATATTGTAATTAGTTTCTTATAAGTAATTTACTTTTCTATACATAACTATATTTAAATTGAAAGATTTAAAAACCCCCGACGCAATTTAGTCACAACTATTTTGAAAATAAAGTAAATGCTTATTATGCGTCTAAGATCCCTTCCGCAGCTAGCAAAAGAGCTGATAACTATGAAACGGCCGAACCAATTTTGATGAAACATGTCTAAGAACCATCGCCAAGAAACCAGCTTTCAAATAAAAAAAACTGTATCCGAATCGGTCCACCCGTTTAAGAGCCATGAAGAGTCACAGACAGACAGACACACACACACACACACACACACACACACACACACACACACACACACACACACACACAAAGCGGGCAAACTTATAAAACCCTTCTTTTTGTGTCGCGGGTTAAAAAAAATATATAAAAGCCATTGGAAATTTTTTTAGACATTCCCAATTGGGTTAAATCATGGGTATACCATACCTACCACGACGAGTACACGACTTGATTTAATATTTCTTCGTCACTGCAAAGCGATGGATTGCGGTGTAGGTCGAGTCATGGACGCCGTCAAGACTGCAGTATGAATGCAGATGCATAGTAATATTGCCATCAAGATTATATTCCTTCTGTCTGCGATTGAATATTTGACCTACTTTTAACATGAAATAGTAAAAAATAGCACTACAGGTCACAGGCATTTACTAACAATGAGAGGTTTTGGGCCGTAGTTCCCACGCGGGCACAGTGCGGATTGAGAATTGCACAAACATCATCATCATTAAATGTCTTCGCTGGTATGTGCATTCCTTCATGTCATGGTAAATTTCATCATCATCATCCCAGACTATATATGTCCCATTGCAGGGCACAGGCCTCCTCTCCGAATGAGAGGGTTTGGCCCGTAGTTCTCACGCGGGCCCAGCGCGGATTAGGAGCTTCACACATACCATTGCATTTCTTCTCAGGTTTGTGCAGGTTTCCTCGTGATGTTTTCACTTCACCGTAAAGCTCATGGTAAATTTCAAATGTAATTTCACACATGAATTTCGAAAAAATCCAAGGTGCGAGCCCGGGTTCGAACCCATGGCCCTCTGCTTGAGAGGCCATAGGGCAAACCACAAGGCTACTACGGCTTTTTTAACGGCACGATGGTATGGTAAATTTAAAATAATATAATATCACGGGATAGACCTAGTCCCAAAGTAAGCATTTAAAGCTTGTGTTATAGGTATAATACATAACACAACTACACCCGGTAGTATTAGGACACCCGGGATTTAGCTAGTCGACTCGTGACCACAGCCGTTGCAATGCGGTCAAAACGTCTAGGTAATTTTATCAATAAATTGTCGTGATAAGTTCCAGGTACTTACTTACTTCTAACTCTTACTAATATTATAAACGCGAAAGTTTGTATGGATATGTGGATGTTTGTAACTCTTTCACGCTAAAACGGTTTGACGGATTCTTTGATCAATTATAACTGTAGATCCACAGTCGCGCGCCCGAAAATGTCCGAGCCAAATGAGCGCCACTTTGATAAAAGTGGCCTTCTTTTTTCTCAGAACGTTGCGTGAAATTGTCAAGTTTAGCTGTCAAGTGGAGTTTTACCGCTACCGAAATTCGACTGTAATGAAGTAAAGACTAGGTTTAAATTTCTGTGTAGGTGATGATTTTATTTGTTACGCAAACAAATAAAATAGTTCGGACATTCTTTGAAGGGGATTTTGTTCGGCAATGTGTATCTTCAGTTATAATTGATCAAAGGACGGATTCTGATGAAATTTGGCACACAGCTAACCTGGATTAAAAATATACTAACTCGTTATCTCGGAAAATTGCATGCGGGACATCGTTAAACGGATTATTTGCAGACGCAGTTGAGGGCAACAGCTAGTAATAACTATCATCAATCGTCGGCCTGCACACCCTACCGCTAAGTATAGGCCTCCTCTCAGAATTGGAAGGTTTGGACTGTAATGATCACGGATTGACGACTGACTCCCAGCCGAATCGTTTCTTTGTGTTCTCGTTTCAGCAAAATTAAAATGAAATATTTTACCAAAGAAGCCGTGATAGCGTTTTTTAATCTATGGCCTCTCAAGCAGAGGATCGTGGGTTCGAACCCCGACTCGCACCTCTGAATTTTTCGAACTTTATGTGCAAAATTACATTTGAAATTTACCATGATCTTTAAGGTAAAAAAAACATCGCGGGGAAACCTGCACCCACCTGCGACGAAATGCAATGGGTGTGTGAAGTACGCAGTCTTCACTGGGGCCGCGCGGGAACTACAGCCCAAGCCCTCTCATCCTGAGAGAAGGCCTGGTACAATGCAGTGAGACGTATATAGGCTAGGATGATGAAATATTACTGATGTGATTATATAACCATAACCCTGCGCTATTACCATAGGCACGCAGACCTTTATTTAAATTAGAAATAGACTACAAAATTTGCATGTTACATTGTTACACTTTTATAATCAAGCTATCGGCTTCATTGCTCTTATTTTAATCAATTAAATCATTGAATAATTGCATTTGTTATGTATCTGCTTTTAATGACAGCTATTCACTAGGTGCCTCTCTTTTTCGATTAGTAAAAATATTGATTTTATTGTTTAGATAAAATTTAGATTCCGCAACCTTTATTAAAAATGTTACTGTAGTCTCTGCATATCGAGACTAAAGCTCTCTAGGTCTCTAGGGACTGAAGCATTTTTTTAACTTACTATGAATACTCCTAAACTACTGATCACGGTGTTTGTGAATGGAAGTGTAAAGTAGAGTGTTTAACGTGAGACTAAATAACCATAATGACAATCGAACTATAGCCACTCTCGCTCTGTTTGGGTGGCTAAACATCTCGTATCATTATGCCTTGTTTAGTCCCTTGTTGAACAATCTATTATTAAAAACTTCGTGATTTTCACTCATGACTAATATTCCTCGGGACTTAAACGCGAGTTTGTAGTATTTAACTTTAACACGCTGCGTTTATAGAAATTAAACCTTTTAACATTTGCTAAAATTACTATCGATTGTTAAGATTATTGAACTATCGATAGACGTTTCGACCTCTTTGCGGTGGCCGTGGTTACATTGCGGCTGCATTTCAGGGAAATGTTTTATTTATAATAATTTACTGAGTCAGGCGTTAGTTTGAGGAGATCCATATCAATGAACAACATTCTTTTGTTTTGTTCGTTCACTACAACAGTTGAAAGCATAAATTAAACGTATATACATAGACATCGCGTCAAAATATGTAAACATCTACCTTATGGTTAATAACATAGAGTTGATGTTTACATATTTTGACGCGATGACTGTGTACATATTTAAGCCTTTGACTGTACAAGTGCAAGAAGCTACGTCAGTAGTACGACACTTATGCTTTTTCATGATGGAAATCAGCTCTTCTTCACTTCTGTATAAATCAACACTTAAATTTCTCAGACTCAACTATAAAAAATACAACTCAAAATTTTAACGTGTTTTTAATTTTTTACGATGTCTTTTTCAAAGTTAAAAGGGCACGCAACCATTCCAAAACAAAAGTAGTGACCGATTGTTTCTTTAATATCCAGCCTGTCACAAGTAAGTAGGTAGTTTGCGCCTTCGTCATGAGATTATGTAGGCATTTAAAAAATATCCTTCTCAACTGCGGCGGTGAATGAATAATTTTACTATATCCTTTACGCCGGCGAATCAAGGACACTGCTAAGTACGTTGTTCAGATTATTTTATATACCTAATAGTCATTTGCTTTTTTTGCAAGTTGGCAAAACAAGTTGAGCAGGAAATTACTTGTATTTGTCCAAATTTAATTTTGGAGGTGCAACTTAATATATTATGTTGTTCCACTTTACGCGTAGATAAGGAAAAGGTCAAGCGCTAGATTTGATCTAAAAGGAGTGTAAAGATACTTCGTTGTGTTGAGTAATTGCTTCATCAGGTTGGTATCATTGGAATTAACTGGCATTTTATGTCAGCTAATACCGTGCTTAGTAATCTATATATATAAAATTCTAAACTGACTGACTGACTGACTGACTGACTGTTGATATATCAACGCACAGCCCAAACCACTGGACCTAGAGACTTGAAATTTTGCACATAGATTCCTTATACAATGTAGGCATCCACTAAGGAAGGATTTTCGGGAATTCCCACGGGAACGGGAAAAAACGGGATTTATAGATTCGATTCCGAGTGACCGTATCTCAGTAACTATAATAACTAGACTCTTCAAATTTGATACACAAGTAGGTATTACAATAATGAAAACATCGATTTCAGGATTTTTCAAAATTCTCACGGGATAAGGAATAAACGGGATTTATATATTCAGTTCAACGGAATCCTATGAACTATAATTACTAGACTCTTCAAATTTGGCATAGAAGTAGGTAATTGTGATAGTAAAAAACAGTTTTAAGGATTTTTGGAAATTCCCACGGGATAAAGAAAAAACGGGATTTATCGTTTTACTGGTCGTAGAAAGCTGAAATTCGGCATGTAGGTTGCTTGGGGAGTGTAGAGGAGCATTGAGAGAGGAATTTCCAAAATTCCCACGGGAACGGGAAAAAACGGGATTTATATATTCGATTCCGAGTGACCCTATCTCAGTAACTATAATAACTAGACTCTTCAAATTTGATATACAAATAGGTATTACATTAGTTAAAATATTAAAATCAGGATTTTTCAAAATTCCCACGGGATAAGAAAAAAACCGGATTTATATATTCAGTTCAACGGAATCCTATGAACCATAATTACTATACTCTTCAAATTTGGCATAGAAGTAGGTAATTATAATAGTGAAAAACAGTTTTAAGGATTTTCAGAAATTCCCACGGGATAAAGAAAAAACGGGATTTATCGTTTTACTGGTCGTAGAAAGCTGAAATTCGGCATGTAGGTTGCTTGGGGAGTGTAGAGGAGCATTGAGAGAGGAATTTCCAAAATTCCCACGGGAACGGGAAAAAACGGGATTTATATATTCGATTCCGAGTGACCGTATCTCTGTAACTATAATAACTAGACTCTGCAAATTTGATACACAAGTAGGTATTATATTAGTTAAAACATTTATTTCAGTATTTTTAAAATTCCCACGGGATAAGGAAAAAAACGGGATTTATATATTCAGTTCAACGGAATCCTATGAACTGTAATTATTAAGACTCTTCAAATTTGGCATAGAAGTAGGTAATTATAATAGTAAAAAACTGTTTCAAGGATTTTCGGAAATTCCCACGGGATAAGGAAAAAACGAGATTTTTCGTTTTCTGGTCGTAGAAAGCTGAAATTCGGCATGTAGGTTGCTTGGGAAGTGTAGAGGAGCCTTGAGAGAAGACTTTCCAAAATTCCCACGGGAACGGGAAAAAACGGGATTTTTCGTTTTACTGGTCGTAGAAAGTTGAAATTCGGCATGTAGGTTGCTTGGGGAGTGTAGAGGAGCATTGAGAGAGGACTTTTCAAAATTCCCACGGGAACGGGAAAAAACGGGATTTTTCGTCTTACTGGTCGTAGAGAGTTGAAATTCGGCATGTAGGTTGCTCGGGGAGTTTAGAGGAGCATTAAGAGAGGACTTTCCAAAATTCCCACGGGAACGGGAAAAACGGGATTTTTCGTTTAACTGGTCGTAGAAAGTTGAAATTCGGCATGTAGGTTGCTTGGGGAGTGTAGAGGAGCATTGAGAGAGGACTTTCCAAAATTCCCACGGGAACGGGAAAAAACGGGACTTTTCGTTTTACTGGTCATAGAAAGCTGAAATTTGGCATGAAGGTTGCATGGAGAGTGTAGAGGAGAAATAAGAGAGGGTTTTCCAAAATTCCCACGGGTACGGGAAAAAACGGGATTTTTCGTTTTACTGGTTGTAGAAAGCTAAAATTCGGCATGTAGGTTGCTTAGGGAGTGTAGAGGAGGATTGAGAGAGGGCTTTCCAAAATTCCCACGGGAACGGGAAAAAACGGGACTTTTTGTTTTACTGGTCGTAGAAAGCTGAAACTCGGCATGTAGGTTTTTTGGGGAGTGTGGAGGAGCATTGAGAGAGGACTTTTCAAAGTTCCCACGGGAAAGGGAAAAACGGGATTTTTCGTTTTACTCGTCATAGAAAGCTGAAATTTGGCAAGTGGGTTCCTTGGGGAGTGTTGAGGAGGATTAAGAGAGGGATTTCCAAAATTCCCACTGGAACGGGAAAAAAACGGGACTTTATGTTTTACTGGCCGTAGAAAGCTGAAATTCAGCATGTAGGTTGTTTGGGGAGTGTAGAGTAGCACTGAGAGAGGACTTTCCAAAATTCCAAAAGGGCTCTTTAACCGACTTCTAAAAAAAGGAGGAGGTTATGTATTCCACCTTATGTATTTTTTTATGTAGGTATGTTCACCGATTTCTTGGTCAATTGTGGACCTGCTTGCTTGCTTGCCTGTATGCTTGCTTGCTTGATAGCTTGGTTCTTTGGAATACTCATGGTACACGCGAGCGAAGCCGCGGGCAAAAGCTAGTATAAGATATAAGTCTTTTGCCCTTGATAAAGCATTCTAAAGGATTTTGCTCATGTCACATTATTCACTAAATTAATTTTTTACTACTATTTCAATTAATTAATACAGCATAGAACACTCTAAAACCTAATCTTGAATTAAAACTATCTAACGAAAACTAAAAAAAAAAACTAATTTTTAAACTGAAAATTTGTTTAAAGCTTAATATTAGCTTAGCCGCTTAGCTTAGTCGTTTTTAATAATATGATTTCATTCTCATACGTTCAATCTGTTTACATTTTTTATTATGTAGTTACCTAGGCTGGGTGAATATTAGGAGGAAAATAAGAATTACTTAGGTCCATAATCTGACTACATAAATAGGCGTTAACCTTTTCCCATTATCTGTTTAATTAAACTATAAATAATAATAATAGAATTATGGGTATTTTAGTAAAAGATACAACGGAATGCTTTTTACCAACATTGTTGGATTTTTTTATATATCATTTTAGCTTCTATATGGCTATATTTACATATTGAACACGTAAGTACACAGTTGCGGTGGGTTTTCAGTAGTGATGCAGACCAGCGTATCCAAGGCCAAGACCGTGACCGTAGCCGAGTCCATGTCCGTAGCCAAAACCATTGCCGTATCCGAGACCGACGCCGTGAGCGGCATATCCGAGACCGAGACCGTGAGCGCCGTAGGCGACGGCGCCGTGGGCGAGGGGAGCCGCGATGGCTCCGTGAGCGTACGCGGTGTGCGCGATGGGAGCGGCGTAGGCGGCGTGGGCCAGGGGAGCGGCGTGAGCCACGTGCGAGGCGTACGCTACGGGAGCGGCGTGGGCGAGGGGAGCGGCGTACGCCAGGGGGGCGGCGTGCGCGGCGTAGGCGACGGGGGCGGCGTGCGCCAGCAGCGCGGGGGTCCTTGCGCACGACGGCGTTGAACCCGGAGTGCGCGTCGGCGGCGTAGTCGACGGTGCGCTTGGTGCCGTCCGACTCCAGCAACGAGTACTGGCCGCGCACGGTGTCGCCCACGCGCGTCTCGTGCTGGCTCTTCACGTCGCCGGTGTGCGGGTCCGACACGCCGTACGAGAAGCTGTTGTAGTTACCGCCGTGCACCGCACTGCCCTGAGCAGCCGCCACCAACAGAGCTACAACGACGAACTGAAAATGAGGAGGTAGTTTTAGGCTCTTTAGACTTTGCGCTGGCACCACCACGAGTGCAAGCTACTGCGATCTAAGGAAATTTAAAATTGGGTTAAACATTTAATTTTGTACAGGTTTTTTACCAGTGTACCTACGTCTCTTGAACACCCGCGATAATTGCTGTCGCATGCCCGCTATTGGTGCACAAATTGGCGTCATTCATGACAATGTAATAAAATAATGCTAATTGAAATATTTTGTGTATGTACTTTTAGCATGCCGTGGTAAATAAATAAAAAATATATGACTGCGCTGTTTAGCCTTTATGAAACAGTAACTTTCGCGATCAGAAAAAGTTGGAACAACAAGTAATAAACATCTTTTTAACATATCTCGCAATGTTTCTATTATTTCAAAGCATCAAAAATATCAGTTTAATAGATTAGAATTTAAAAAATAACTGATAAATATAGTTAGTTGTTCAACTAACAATTTTGTTGTTTAACTAACTTAACAATTTACAAGACTTCTTAACTATGTATGTATAATCTTGTTCTAGAGAATGTCAATTGTGTTTAAACAGATATGATAAAAAGTAATTGGAAGATCAATTCCGATTCATTTAAATTATCCCTTTTAACAAATTTATACTCTTCTTTGAATTGCAATAAAATAGCTAATAGTAATCTCATACGACCATTAAATCAAAACCAGTTATCTTGATAGTTAGCTACATGATCACCGATTTAGATATATTTTCGTAACGCACGACTATCTTGTTTACTAATTTGTGTAGGTACTTGGCCATTTAAGCCTTTGTTTTATCGAAATTACCTTTGAGAACATTTTGGCTTTAGGTATGCTGGCTTCACTACGACTGGTTACTATACTCGCCAGCATGTATTTATATGGCTACGTCATTATAATATTCAAGAATATGTAACGCATTCCGAGTGCCTAAAGGAAGTCGACGAAACTCAGGCTGACCTACGCTCACGGAAACCCCTTTCGGTTTCGGTTCATAAATAATGCTAATAAGAATGGTTTTTATACAAATTATAATTTATTCCTGACTGCAATAAAAACGATGAACTGATTAAATTATATTGTATTAAATTATATTGTAATGTATTTACTTGAATTAAACACAATTATTTAATCAATAGGCGTAGCGCGAAGAAGATCCCTATCAAAACTGTAGCTACTTAAGCTACTTCAAATTAGGTTTGATTTTACTTTGGCTTGGGGTCTTTAAATCAGTACTCAACAGTATGTAATTTTATAGTAAATACCTAGACTTGGAATAATTAATTAACTGATGAATTGTATCTATCTATTTACTACATAAGTTGAAAGATATTATATGATTTTTTACAGTTTTTACGCCTTATAGGTAGGAGTTCCCATTTATTTATGAACAACAACAAAAAATAATGTAACTACGAGTATTTATAAACATTTACCCTAAATTTAATGTTAAAAAAAACACTGAACTTATTTTAAAATAAGTCCGTCTGCGAAGAAAAATAGCCTACGACCTATTCTCAGACCTAGCGAATATAGACAAAAAGGTTTCACAAAAATCGGTCAAGCCGTCTCGGAGGAGTTCGATAACAAACACCGTGACACGAGATTTTTATATATTAGAAGATGTTATTAATGGGTTTTTTTTAGATTTTTCCATGACGTAAACTAGCTTCTTTGAAATTTCTAATTATAAGAGACACATAGGGAGTTATAGAACCTCCTTCCTTCCTTTCTTTTTCAACCCACTGCTGAGTATAGGCCTCTTCCAATTTTTTCTATGTTGTGCGATCGCGTGCTTTATATGCCAAAATGTTAAAACATTTTCTTTGTAGATTTACATATAAATTTTAGTTAAACTTGAATATATCGTCACGAAACATACGTACAAATTCATCAAAATGTATACAATAACCATGTAGCAATCTCGACAATCCAGATGGAATATACTTATGTATATCAAATATAAACAAGCCTTACACATAATACGCACATTAAAATAGCTACTATTGTCTTTACATCTGATAAGATAACGGTTCACCTCCGTAAACATAGTGTCGAACATCTGACGAGCGAAAGTTGTCTTCATACTTGCTAGTGTAGATGTGTATGAACGTAAGCCGCCGCGGAATCGTGACGTACGCGTTATGCTTCCGAGCTTGACCTCAAACCGCGCAATATGGTGCCGGTGCACGAATATAAATAGTAATAAACTTCAGGATTAATCAGTTGCAAGTCGAAGTCGTTCAAACAAACATATCAAAATGGCAGCGAAGGTAAAGACAGTTCAAATAAAATTATAAAGTTATTGGACTTCAGTGGCGGTGTCATCAGCATAAAAATTGGGCTTAATTGGACCGACTGAAGTTTAACTGATGTAAAATTCAACTCGATCTGAATTAAAATTGAATTGATCTTTTTGTGATATCGTGATGAGATGAAGATACTTAAAAATTTCTTCTTTGTTTTCAGTTCGTCGTTGTAGCTCTGTTAGTGGCGGCCGCCCAGGGCAGCGCAGTGCACGGCGGTAACTACAACAGCTTTTCATACGGTGTGTCGGACCCGCACACCGGCGACGTGAAGAGCCAGCACGAGACGCGCGTGGGCGACACCGTGCGCGGCCAGTACTCGCTGCTGGAGTCGGACGGCACCAAGCGCACCGTCGACTACGCCGCCGACGCGCACTCCGGGTTCAACGCCGTCGTGCGTAAGGACCCCGCGCTGCTGGCGCACGCCGCCCCCGTCGCCTACGCCGCGCACGCCGCCCCCTTGGCGTACGCCGCTCCCCTCGCCCACGCCGCTCCCGTAGCGTACGCCTCGCACGTGGCTCACCCTGCTCCTCTGGCCCACGCCGCCTACGCCGCTCCCTTGGCCCATTCTGCCTATGCCGCTCCCCTTGCTCACGGCGCCGTCGCCTACGGTGCTCATGGTCTCGGCCTCGGATATGGCGCTCACGGACTCGGTCTCGGATACGGTAACGGACTCGGATATGGTGGTCTTGGATACGGCCATGGTCTTGCCTATGGTGGCTACGGATGGTAAAAAAATAAACCTCTGATACTCAAATGCACAAGCTGTGATTAATACTGGTAATGCTGGAAATAAATGATCTATTTATTTGATTACAAGTGATTTTTTTTATCTCGAAGAAGAATTTAAAACTATGGTGGATTTTTCATTACGTCCATTAAATAAAAATATGACTGATGCAAACAAAGACAAGGTGGAATCATCAGTTCAATAATGTGTTTATTATGCTAGTTAAACACAGTTCCCGCCTGCCCAGTTTGAAATATAGACGTAGTAATTACTAATAGTGAAACCAAACTTGAATTCATTACATACGTTAGCAAAATAGCCTGGAGGCCTCGCTTTAATGTTCATGCTAATACAATTAAAATAATTCCCAATAAATTTATTAGAAGAATGAAATATAAATTCAAGAATTTTAATAAGATCTGGTTGGTGTCTCTTTAAGCACGTCGTAAAGTAAGTGACCAAATATTTCTATTCAAGATTCTAAACGGACTTGTGACTCTCCAAATCTTTTGTCGAAAATATCATTTTGTTATTTATTTTACTTATCATTAACCTCCGACACAAAAAGAGGGGTGTTATAAGTTTGACCGCTATGTGTGTGTGTCTGTCTCTCTGTCTGTGGCATCATAGCTCTTAAACGGGTGAACCGATTTGAATGCGGTTTTTTGTAGTGGTAGAGCCATGTTGTAGCTAGCCGCTGCATCACGAATGGGCCGGCTCATCCGGGGCAGTACCACCCTCTCACAGAACACCAGCGTGAAGCAGCAGTAATCCTGCTTGCGTTTCGTACGGTCAGTGAGAGTGCCGGGGGCCCAATACCTCACCCCTTCCCTCTCCCCCTTCCCCTATTTCCTCTCCTTTAGGGCCGACAACGCACTGGCATCGTGTAAAGCGCTGCGGGTGTCTATGGACAGTGGTGTTCATTTAACATCAGGTGACCCACTAGTTCGTTTGTCTGGCCTATCTAACATAAAAAAAAAAAAAAAAAGCAGGTTTCTTGGCGATTTTGATCTTGAAGGTTTTGTTTCATCAAAATCGGTTCAGCGGTTTCAAAGTTATCAGCTCTTTTGTTAGCTGCGGAAGGGATCTTAGACGCATAACGGGCATTGACTTAATGTTCAAACATACGAGTGACATAATTGCGTTGGGAGTTTTTAAAAATTTTAATTAAAAATTTTAGTTATTTACATATAATGTAGATTGATAAGGAATGAAATGCGCTTCCGTCGTGTATTTTGCGGGATGTACAATTTAGGTCTATTCAGGGTCAGAGTGAATAAGCTGTTACAAAACTAGACAGCCACATCAGCAGTTATTACCAGGTAAGATAGGTAGATATCATTCGCCGAGTATTAAAAAATAAAATACCTGGTAACATGGTGTCCCAAGACTCAACGATTTCCTGGTTCTGGACGAGAGACCAAGTTATGACAGTTATGGAAAAAATGAAAATAAATGTCACTAATTGTTAGTTAAGCGATAAAATACAAATTTTAACCCGACTATCGAAGGAGGGTTATGTTTTACGAGCGTATGTACCTATATTGTATGTATGTATCATTCTTTGGCACACCCTGCAGCCGAAACGGCTCAATGGATTTTGAAGTGAGAGGTGTCATTATATTCGTCTCAATTCCGAGAGTGACATAGGTTATACATTTTCTCGAAATTCACATGGCAACGGGAATTATACAGGCGGGTTTTTTTTCATCTAATATTGAAATTAAAGTTATTGTAACTATTTTCCAAATTAGTATAGGTGTTTAATTATGAAATATTTCTGCGAATAGTTTAGCTAATCAACATCCAGGAAATTAAATATCTAGTTGGTTGAGGAGAACGGATTACTCGTATTTTAGAATCGCGCCAGGGCTAACCTCCTATGACACAAAGAATATGAAATGAGATCTCGCCGTTGATCCTTTCCCATCGAGAAATAGAACTTAATGAAATGATATCATTCGCCGAGTATTAAAAAATAAAATACCTGGTAACATGGTGTCCCAAGACTCAACGATTTCCTGGTTCTGGACGAGAGACCAAGTTATATGACAGTTATGGAAAAAATAAAAATAAATGTCACTTATTGTTAGTTAAGCGATAAAATACAAATTTTAACCCGACTATCGAAGGAGGGTTATGTTTTACGAGCGTATGTACCTATATCGTATGTATGTATCATTCTTTGGCACACCCTGCAGCCGAAACGGCTCAATGGATTTTGAAGTGTGAGGTGTCATTAGATTCGTCTCAGTTCCACGAGTGATAGAGGTTATAAATTTTTCCGGAATTCCCATGGGAACAGGAATTATACAAGCGGGTTTTTTCATCTAGTATTGAAATTAAAGTTATTTCTAAACAATTTTAATACTAAAAGCGATATTTTTGTACCTAACTCTATTATCGCTTAAGGGTCATTCATATTTTTTTATACGCGTCTCTCCTGTGGACATGGCCAAAGTTAAGGGTCTATAGCCAATACTTATTAGTGGTACGTATCAAAATACCTAAAGTTTAAAATTAATAATGGACGAAATACATAATGGTCATTTGATATAATGCAATTTTCTTGGAAATTCTCAACTTTACAGGATTTTCATAAAATAAACCTAACCTAACCTAAACCAATCTGTTGATTACATGATTAAAAAAGTTCGTTTTATCAATAGTTTCATAGAAAATTTTAGTATGTATTATAACCATTATGTATTTCGTCCATTATTCGTTTTAAACTTTATATATTTTGATACGTTCCCACTTATTAGTCAAATTTACATTGGCGTGCCCCCGGGCGCTTACGGCTGATTTAAATAAATCTTAAGTTTGCTGACTCGGAGTCGTTAATTTTCATGTCAACAGGAGAGACAAATTCGGTTTCTTATGGTGTGTATGACCCTTAAATAAGTGATATGGATTTTTTTCTTACTTTTTCAGAACTGTTAATAACTAGACCTGTATACTACTCCAAGATATTATTGAAACAATTCAGGTTTACACGAAATCAATTATTTATCAAAATATTCAGTTTCGTTCTTTGCTCACATACAAGCATAAACATTTAAATGTATGTGCAAGCGTTCAGTATGCCACGCGTGATCTTCATATTGAATTCTGAATTTATCGTGCGCCATTGAAATTCCTTCAAGTAATACTTACCTAATTAGACTATCATTATTTTATTATCTTCTTTATAAATATAATTCTACTGTACATGATTGTGTTCACTGAACTCCTCCTAAACTGCTGTACCAATTTGAATGATTTTTTTGTATGCGTTTGGGTGGCGCCCTGGATGGTTTAGATTCACAAATCAGCCCGGCAGATGGCGCTGCAGTCGGTATCTAGGTTTGTTTATGCAGGACAACGTCTGTCGGGTCCGCTATAGGTACCTTGAGAAGCTCGTGCGCGGCGCTCGGCGGAACCCTGTCGCAGGGAGCCTCTGCTGTCCTTAACAAGATTGTTTTTAATAAATGCGGCAAACGCTGAGCTTGTCGGACTATAGTAGTTGTTATATAAATTTAGTTCAGTACCTCTACCATGAGTTACACTAGTTTACAGTGATCGTACTCGCTAGCGACGGCGTAAATGATTTGTATGGAGAATTGTGTACAGCGCCTCTAGCGGTCACTTACGGAAGTACAATTCTCCATACAAATCATTTACGCCGTCGCTAGCGAGCACGGTCACTGTAAACTAGTGTAACTCATGGTAGAGTTACTGAAGCTTCGCTTTTGTTTTGCATGCCGGTGTTTACCTATAAACTGATTGTGACACTCAGCTCAATAATGTTCATACAACCAGCACTTTCTGATGTAGATATCTGGTGCAAACAAATTGTTAATGAACCTTAAATAAATAAAATAACATTGGTGAAATTGTTTAAAAACCGGCCAAGTGGAAGTTAGACTCGCAATGAGGGTTCTGTACAAATTTAAAAGCCAGTAGGAAATTTATTTATTTATTATTACATTTAAATGGCATTACAATAATTATACTAATGCACCATGAAAAACAAAAATATAACTTAACTATACGTATTATAATCAATTAATTATTCAAATTGGGATACTGGCTGGACATCCTGTTATCCAACGACTCACAAAATCGCAAACATTCAATACACACAGCCTCACAAAGCCACGCAAGCAAATCGCACGGTGCCGATGTCAGCAGAAATCAATTAATGTTGGTAAAATGATATAAGCATTGAATACAATAAAGTTATAGGAACATATATTTCAAACTAAATACAAACTGAAATATAGATGCACAGAAAAAACCCCAGAAAAAAAAGGTTTTTTCTGTGCATCTATATTTCAGTTTGTATTTAGTTTGAAATATATGGTTTCACGGGATGACCGTAAAAGTAATAAAAAATTAAGTTGAAAAATAAATACAAAAAGATACTTCATACCTAACTTGTTATAGGACCATGTGCAACGCACATTCGGATTACTACTACTATCATACTGAGCAACCCCTTGCCCTTGATTGCCAAGAAATAGCGCTTTGTAATTGTTACCCGGTATATCTAAAGGGCAAGTGATCTGTGGTGAAATCGTTAGCTCAAAATATCTGAACCCTCTCTTGGACGTAAATCGATGTGTAAACTACAGTGAACCTTAAAGCTAACTCTGTAAAGTTCACTAAGGAAGATTGACAATTTTGAGATACGGGTTTTTTTAAGTAGTGGCAATCTGCTTTTGACTTGTGCTAAGGGTGGCGGTGATGAATTATTAATTACTTCAACCAATAGGTGTCCCACTTGCTTGCTTACCTCCTTCGTTTGATAAAAAAAAATATATACGCGTCGACTTCAGGAATCTCCTCCGTTTTTTCGTCGGTTGAAAAACACGTTCCTCGTTATGTCAGGAACCGATTGAATTCCGCTGACGAACGAGAGTGCACGCATATTTGTTTCGGTCTTGACCTCCGAAATAATATTGCACCGCAGTCATGCGAATATAAATAGTTGTTGTTTATGTAATACATATTTGAGGTCAATCAAACTACACGATCGTATCAAGACTGGCTCATCTTTATTTAAGCATACCCTCCATTACAATATAATAAAATCCTACCACCCGACAACCCCCTTTTTATAAATATCGAACACAATAAACACGCATGCAATTAATTAATTAAGATCATATTTAAATGATTTTTAATGTGATAACTCTTTAATTTATTATAGCTTTATTTAATGAACAATATCTTTATATAATATAAAAATGATACATAATTTTCTTTTTTTTTTTTTTTTTAAACTTTTGACATGTAAATACATCATTATTCCTTAAAATAATGTGTGAATAATTTAATTATTTATGGACAAAATATAATAATGTACATGACATGCGCATTCAACATTACAAATAATAAAAAAAAACAATTTTACAATTATTTAGAATAATACAATTATTTATAACAATACAATTATTCAGATCTGTAATTTTAATATTATTTTATCAATATTTATTTATATTTGTATTTTATTAATTACCAATTTAAATTTTGTGGTTAAATTCATTGTATTTTATTTTATACATTACTATTAGTATTTTAAAACAAACTATATACCCTTAACACCTATTATTATAATAACATTAAGTATTATTAGATTTTTCTTGATACTTAGCAATAATAATTTCCTATAAATACAGATTGTTATAATAAAGCAGAGGTGCAGAGATGTGTGAAGGCAGCTAGCTGTAGCCCCACCGATCAGGAGGAATCACCACCCTGCCAGAACGAGTGATATAATTATTAGTCGTAATATGTGAGCGGTTGGACACCGGGGCCTCGCGGGAATCGAAGCTGCACTGCGCGCGCGGCGGTGAGCGTGCAGCTACCGGTGACGTCACACGGTTTTCGCACGGGACAACGATATCATCATAAGGCTGCATTCGCACTGTGTAATCAGAAGATTTTTCTAGTCGCTGATCGGAGTCACATATAAGGTGGCGTCTATTGCGTATCAACATACCGCCATGATCCATTTTCACCTTGTACGATCTTATTCCTTTTAGAGAGGAGATCGTTCCGTTTACCCAGCTCCCATTTATTCTAACTTTTACTTTTTGACCTGGGTATAATGTTCTTAGGTCACGTGCATTTTTATCATAATATTTTTTCTGTTTTTCCTGTCGTATTAATAATTCTCGCTTGACATTTTTTTGAATTTTTGGTTTAAATAGTTTTGGAACGCAAGGTACAATACCTCTCAGCTTACGATTATTAAGCAATTCTGATAGTGATGCTATGCTGTTACTAACTGGCGTATTTAAATATTCTAACATGGCCAATCTGAAATCTACTTTTCCTACCCCCGTTTTTTTTAGCATGTTTTTTACTATTTGGACCGATCTTTCAACTTGTCCATTGGACTGGGAATAATAAGGAGAAGATGTAGTGTGCTGAAAACACCATTCACGAGAAAAATCTTTAAATTCATATGAACCAAACTCGGGCCCATTATCGGACATAACTATGTCCGGTATTCCTTGACGGCTGAAAATAGATTTTAGTTGCATTATTACATGGGCAGATGTTGATGATTTCAGTTGAACTACCTCTAAAAATTTACTATAATAATCAACAACTATTAAGTATTTATTGTCATTAAAATGAAAAATATCTACTCCAATTTTAGACCAAGCCCTGTCTGGCACATCATGAGAAATAAGAGTTTCTTTTCTGTTTTGATTTTTGAAAGTCAGACAGGCTTGACAGTTGTTGATGTAGTCCTCGAGTTGCACCGTTACATTCGGCCAAAACATTGTTTCTCTAAGTCTCATTTTGCATTTCTCCAGTCCTAAATGTCCGATGTGAACGCGCCTTAACATTTCCCTACGCATCTTACCCGGAATTATTATTCTGTCGCCTTTCCACAACATATCATAAGCAACCGTGAGTTCGTCTCTATAGGCCCAATATGATCTAATATCATGAGGAACTTGAACCTTATGTTCAGGCCAACCATTTTGTATGTATTTCATAAGCATAATGAGCTCAGGATCTTCCTGTGTTAGTTTCTGAATTGCTACAAAATGGGAATCGACGAGCGGGTTACTGAGGGCGACGGCGCACACTTGCGCGCGCTCGTCCAGCTGGTCGCGCGGCGCCTGCGTCGCGGCGGCGCCCGGCTCCACCGCACGGGACAGAGTGTCCGCCACGTATAAATACTTTCCAGGTTTGTATACTAATTTAAAGCAATATGGCTGTAAACGTAAAAGCATTCTCTGTAATCGGGTTGGTGCGGTCGCGATGGGCTTACATATAATAGTGACTAGAGGCTTATGATCCGTTTCAATTGTGACATCATTTCGACCGTAAATGTACGTATAAAATTTTTCGCAAGCGTACACACAGGCCAACAGTTCTTTTTCAATCTGTGCATAGGCCTGTTCTGCTTTAGTGAGCGACCTGGACGCGTAACAGACGGGCATGTTATTTTGCATTAAGCAGGCTCCGAGCCCATTTTTACTAGCGTCTACACTTATTACTACAGGCTTGTTTAAACTATAATATTGTAATATTGGTACAGCTACTAAGCACTCCTTAAGATTGTTAAATGACTTTTCGTGTTCCTGTGTCCAATGCCATTCTATGTCTTTTCTTAACAGCTCCCTGAGTATATGATTTCTGTCTGAGAGGTTTGGTATAAAATTACCTACATAATTAATCATGCCAAGAAATCGTTCTAAATCTTTTACGTTTTGTGGGCGCGGCATATTTCGAATCGCCGATGTATACGAGCCATCTGGATAAATACCGTTTGGAGTAATAATATGGCCAAGGTATTTAATTTCATTAAATCCAAATTTACACTTATTTATATTTAATTTTAAATTGATCTCTCGACATCTTTCTAGCACTTTCATAAGTCTGAAATCGTGTTCTTTTCTTGACCTACCGTATACCAGCAAATCGTCCACAAACAAACATACTCCCATCAAATCGTCGAAGTGTTCATACATTTTTTTATGAAACACCTCTGATGCCGATGTTATTCCGAATGGTAACCGTAAAAATTTATATCGACCGAAACTTGTGTTGAAAGTAGTTAACTCCGTACTATCTTTATGTAAGCGTAGTTGCCAAAATCCCTGTTTGGCATCCAAGGTGCTAAAGTATTTAGCACCCCCTAAATTTACGGTCATCTCATCTAAAGACGGCAACTTGAAATGCTCCCGTTTAATAGCTTTATTTAAATCTCGCGGGTCTAGACAGATTCGTATATCCCCATTTGCCTTTCTAGCTACCGCCATGCTATTGACCCAGTCTGTGGGCCCTTCGACCTTCTCAATAATACCATCCTTTACCATCTCATTTAGTTTGTTTTTAATACTATCCTTCAATGCAATGGGCAACTTTCGAGGTGCATGAACAACTGGCCTGATGCTTTTATTTACTTCGATCTTATACTCGCCAGGCATACAACCGACACCCTCAAAAACATCTGAATAATCGCGACATATACTGTCGATTAATTTACCGTCCCGAGCTTTATTAACGGACATTACTAACTGAACCACATTTAGTTCACAGCATGAATCTCGCCCTAGTATCGGCGGTGATAACACGTCTGCTATTAAAAAATTTAGTATGTAATCACGGTCCTTATAACCTACTTTCAAATTGCATCGACCGATAACTTTAATATCATTACCCGCATAAGCTTTTAACTTAACCGATGCCGCGCTCAGCTCATGCTCTGCGATACCTAAATCTAGCAAACAATGACGCGGTAACACGTTTACGTCGGCCCCGGTGTCTAGTTTAAATTTAATATCGCGCCCGTTTATTAATAAGTTGACTGACCAATCACTGTGAGATCCAGAAAAATAATACACTACCTGGTCAGTGGATCCATCTGTCCGCACCTCATACACTCTGCACATCCGGGAGAAATGATCAAAACGGTCACATTTTAAACACCTTCTGCCTATGGCAGGACACGTTACATTGTTATTATGCTGTAAACCACACCTAGAACACGACACACTTGGGCCACCTTTAGAATAATGTCCTTCTTGTTGTTTTTGTTGATACGCGGGTAATGGTCGCGCCTGCGGTTCTGGTGCATAAAAAACACGCTGATTTCTCATAGGAGCGGCGGTAGGCGGACGGCGCCCGCGTTCGCGACCCCGCGTTGAACTTCGACGCGCTGGAAATCCTCTGCGCGACATCCAAAATACTTGATTTTCACATTCCAAGTCCATATTTCGGTATTGTTCATCCGCGATGTCATGCTCCTTATTTACTACATAGGCGTGGTGCTCCGTAGATTCTTTTTTTATTGTTCCCGCTTGCAATCTAGACATCTGGGCTAGATTACATATCTCAACTGCCTTTGGCAATGTTAGATCCGGTTCACGTAACAATCGTTCACGCAACGCATCGTCGTGTATACCGCAGATGAGTCTGTCCCTAATTAACCCATCAGATAATGTTGAAAACTCGCAAGTATCGGCCATTTTTTTCAGCTCAAAAGAATACTGCTCGATCGACTCAGATTCTCGTTGGTTGCGTGTAAAAAATTTATGTCTTTCGATTGTTATATTCTTTTTTGGTAGGAAAACAACGTCAAAATTTTCAAATAAGCCATTCACTGTTGTAACTTTTGTTCGAAACTGCTGGTACACTTCGCGGCATTGTTCACCAATTATGTGCAACAATATACTTATTTGCACATTTTCAGGCTTTTTACTTAATTCACATGCCTCGGAATAAATCTGGTATGCACTCTTCCATTTCTTCCACTCCACTGATAAATTTCCAGAAGTAATATTCTCTAAGTTATTGGCAAAATTAAATGGCGGCGGAGGTGGCAAAACAGATTCCATTGTGGCGGTTGGTCTATAATAAAATCCACTTAAAACACAATCAACTGATATGTTTGTTTTCTACAGTTCGCAGAAAATCTTTTGTTGAATTAATCGCGACAACTGTACACAAAATATTCTAAGGTTCGTTTAATTCGGCTGCGCCATGTTTATGTAATACATATTTGAGGTCAATCAAACTACACGATCGTATCAAGACTGGCTCATCTTTATTTAAGCATACCCTCCATTACAATATAATAAAATCCTACCACCCGACAGTTGTTAAGCCTAAAGTTAATCAGTTGCAACTCGAAGTCGCGCAAAACACATATCTATCACAATGGCTGCGAAGGTATAAACCCTGCATAGAATTTACTTAAATTTTGTTGAATAACGGTTTATTGATAAAAAAATAAATGTTTTTTTAGTTGCTCAAGTTTGCTCTTATAATTACTTTTATTAACCAGAAGTATGAAACTTGACACGATTTTAAAATTATTGCTTTTTGGTTGCAGTTTGTCATTGTAGCTCTTTTGGTGGCGGCTGCCCAAGGCAGCGCAGTGCACGGCGGTAGCTACAACAGCTTCTCGTACGGTGTGTCGGACCCGCACACCGGCGACGTGAAGAGCCAGCACGAGACGCGCGTGGGCGACACCGTGCGCGGCCAGTACTCGCTGCTGGAGTCGGACGGCACCAAGCGCACCGTCGACTACGCCGCCGACGCGCACTCCGGGTTCAACGCCGTCGTGCGCAAGGACCCCGCGCTGCTGGCGCACGCCGCCCCCGTCGCCTACGCCGCGCACGCCGCCCCCCTGGCGTACGCCGCTCCCCTCGCCCACGCCGCTCCCGTAGCGTACGCCTCGACCGTGGCTCACGCCGCTCCCCTGGCCCACGCCGCCTACGCCGCTCCCTTCGCGCACACCGCGTACGCTCACGGAGCCATCGCCGCTCCCCTTGCCCACGGCGCCATCGCCTACGGCCCTCACGGTCTTGGTCTCGGATATGCCGCTAACAGTGTCGGTCTCGGATACGAACACGGACTCGGTTATGGATACGGACTCGGATACGGCGCGCACTGGTAAATTCGTATTATTTATGTGCTAAAAGAAGACTGTGATGTACATATTCAAAATAAATAAGAAAAATTAAACCCTACCTTGTTTTGTTTTGAACATTCATGTCTTGCAAGCTAATTATTCCATCATCATTGCAAACTGAGGTAGATGAGGTAGATGGTCTTAGACTATCGCTTGCTGGTTTTTTTAAAACAAAGAACGGTCCCTGTTAGCCCCTGATGGTTTTTACAGTTTATCAAAGGAAGCGCGGGCTGCCAAACGGGCCACTCAGCACGGTCTATGATCACTGCCGCAATACATATCGTAGAGATTCTCTGGGAATTAAGAGAAGAAAAAACAATCAGGGCCCAATTGCATAACAAAATACAAGCAAATAGTATTAGTGAATTTCAATACAAAATAGCTAATACTATTAGCTTGTAATTTGTTATGCAATTTGGGTTCTGGGCCCAAATGCATAACAAAGTACAACTAATATTACAAGCGGAACTCTTGCTTCAGTTATATTAACCAGAAAAAGAGTTCTGCTTGTAATATTAGTTGTAATTTGTTATGCAATTGGGCCCTGGTCGTAAATAAAGTTAGTCAGTTGAATGCCTGGGTACCCATTGTTTCTTTAATAAATGTATCTTTATCTTTATTTATCCAAATTTTGATTAGAATTTGAAACAAATGACAAAATGAAGTACATAACTAAATCAAAAATTATAATAATGGACGATTGTAAATTTATTTGATTAATATGTAAATTTACAGTCAAATAGGGCTGTTCATGATATTAATTTTCGCTAGATGTCCCAAAGAGCAAACATGACCTACGCTGATATACTTTTTAATATAGTAAAACTCGGTGCCTCTTTTCTCCCATAAAAGTTTAAGTCATAATGTATCATTAGTCATAATCAACGTTAGTCATACAGTGATTTATTTCTGAAACGGTATTTTTTTCAGGACTTTTTTAAATGCCATCTTATAGAATGCAGTAGGTTAGGTTAGTTTTGTTTTAAAACAATTCCGAAAAATAAATTGTTTCAGAAATAAATCACTCTATGACTAACGTTGATTATGACTAATGATACATTATGACATAAAATTTTATGGGAGTCATTATAGACCCAGTAAAAATAGCTAAAACTCGCTTACAATCCTAAGATTAGACTTATGTTATGCCAGAAAAAAAGGTACCTAACACGTTCGCTCTGACAAAGCCACTTATTGATTCAAGACGAAGTTCGTGTCATGTTAGACGCAGAGGTCTCTACCTATTCATGCGGAACGTATTACCGGGATAATAAGAATTCTGTATTTATATCCAAACTTTTGTCCATCTGAACGCCAAGTTTTATCCAAATCCGTTCAGCCGTCATTGCGTGATCGACTAACACACTTTACTTCTAAAAATTTACAATAGCAGTTTGAATCATGAAACATGACAAAGGTCTTGGCCTATATACGTCCCACTGCAGAACGGGTGTGTTTTACAATACCGAAGTACGAAAGACCGAATGTATTAAAACATCGAATGGGTCAAAAGACCGACACGATTTTTTTCTGAAACTGTAAACTTTTCAGAATTTATTAAAACGGCATCGTACAGAACCCATTAGGTTAGGTTAGGTTTGTTTTATAACAATTTTAAAAAGTTAACGGTTTCAGAAAAAAATCGTGTCGGTCTTTTGACCCATTCGATGTTTTAATACATTCGGTCTTTCGTACTTCGGTATTGTAATACATACCCCTGCAGAACACAGGTCTCCTCTCAGCCCAGCGTGGATTGGGAACTTCACACACACCATTGAATTTCTTTGCAGGTGTACCAATATGTAGGTTTCCTCACGACGTTTTCATTTGCCAGAAACCTCATAGTATATTTTAAATGTAATTTCGCACATAAATTCCGAAAAACTCAAAGGTGGGAACCCGGGTTTGAAATCATGACCCTCTGCTTAAGAGACCATAGGTTAAACAACTAGGCCACCACGGCTTATGAAATATGACAAAAGATAACACTTTTTTTTTACGTTAGAGAGGCCAGTCAAACGAATTAGAGGGTCACCTGATGTTAAATGTTCACCACTGTCCATAGACACCCGCAGCGCTTTACGCGATGCCAGTGCGTTGTCAGCCCCAACGAAAAAGGAGAGGGAATAGGGGAGGGGAAGAGGTATTGGGCACCCGGCGCTCTCATTGACCGTACGAAACGCAGCAGGTAGTACTGCTGCTTCACGCCGGTGTTCTGTGAGAGGGTGGTCCTACCCCGGACGAGCCACACACTACTATACTCCATTTAATTTAGAATTATAAACCACAACAACATTATATTGCGGCTCGTGAACTGTACCTAATCTCTTTACAATTTGTACTAGAGTAACAATATAAGGTGACATTAAAACAATTTTATTTTGCGGCTCCCAGACTGTTGTACTGTACTATTTGCTAGGTAAGAAATAGTTGACGAGCCGCAATATAATGATGTTGTGGTTTTCAATTCTAAATTAAATGAAGTATAAGTATACGACTGATAACCTGAAATTAAAATACCACTAGCCGTTCCTCACTCAGGTCACAAATTTGGCGTATTTCACAACCTGTTTAAAATAGACACAAAGTGATTCTTGAAAACTTGTGATAATATCACATTCTACTTCTACTGAATTAATACAAGACACCTGTGATGAATTAGGTTCCTATCTGCCGTCACGGCTGTTAGTGTTAGACTCTGATTGGTCAACGACCTTACCATCGCGACTATCGCGAAGGTCAGGCTTAAGAGTTACCTTGAGGTAATTTACCTATAGTCCTTGTACATAGGTAATTTGCAGAAAAGTATTTGAAGTGTTGAAACGATTAATTATTATAGGTATAACTATACTTTTATTACCAAGCGTGGATTGACATAGAAATACATGTTATCGAAAAAATATCAAGATTTCCATGTAAATACCCCAATTTAGCAGTCTATCTTGTAACATGGAATTCATACAATGTTAATATTTATTTATTTAATTTTATTTACTTGTGGCATCAACAGCAATACAATACATTATAATGAGACTTAAGTACTAGACAAAAGCCAATTGATAACAGGTGTCCACAGACATACATACTTTATACTAACAGAGATACAACAAGTTTAAAAAAAAGTCAAGCTTTAAAAAAGTTATAAATTTCAAATTTTTTTCCTGTATTTACACCCCCCTAGAAAAATAAAACAATCCAGTGTCTTGTAGTACAAATAATCTATCACAAACATTCACAGCAACTTAATGAAAAACATAATTTAGTTTTGCAACTTAGTACATACATGCCCATCTCGGGCCGATATACTATGTCAGACTGCTTGGCACTAGTATCAGACAGCTTTGACTGTAGTTTCCATGGTAGTACAGTGTGTATTGAGATCTTCACACATACATACCATTGAATCTCTTCGCCGAAGTGTGCAGGTTTCCAATTTAAATTCGCACCTATACCTTGACAAGCTCGTGCGCGGCGCTCGGCGGAACCTTGTCGCAGGGAGTCTCTGCTGTCCTTAACGAGATTGTTTCTGATAAGTGCGGCAAATAATTGTTATAATTTTAGTTTTAGATTGTTTCCCAGATCAGAGGAAAGAACTGGTTTTATTTAGTTTAATCGGGTTTTGATTGGGTTGTTGTTGTTTTTGTTTCTTTAGTGTTCCGTGTTCCGCTAGGAAGAGGCAAAGGTCTCAGGAACATAGTAAATTCTTTTAGGGCCACCACAAACCGAAGCGTTTTCGTTGCCGACGCGCGCGCGCCCCGCGCTTCGGTCTGTGGTAGCCTTGAATGTTTGAATGTTTAGTTTTTAGGGTTCCGTAGTCAGGTAGTTTTTTGTTAGAATGATAAGTTTCTCTTTTTTTTATAATAATTATATAATTTGTGTGTTTTGTGTGGCCTTCCGTGATGTTGCTGTACTGTGGCCCGGCGGAAGACCAGTGCTGGTTTTTAACTAGCGACATGCTGAGCCGGGTCCCTTTTTGTAGCAGCACTAATATGTACCTACATTCCTATGTCTATGTCTATGTTTGTACTCTTATTTTTGCCTGTGTATGTGTTATTGTTGTTATAAAATAAATGTTTTTCTTTCTTTCTTTCTTTCTTTCAAATGCTGATTGCGACAGGGTTTGTCGGACTATAGCACCGGGCACCAAACCACGATCCTCTGCTTGAGACCTTATAGGTCAAACCACTAGGCCTTTTGTATATGAGAGGGGGACACCGAGCATACGGGTCACATGATAGGAAGCAATCACCGCAGTTAATGGATACCCGCAACACTAAGGAAGTCACAGGTGCGTTGCCGGCCTATTGAGAGCTAGAATAGATATACTAATTTTTTAAAGATCGCAAATAATACCCGGGAATACTGTCCTAGGAATTTGATTCTGTAACTTAGTCGTGGATGAGAAAAAGTTCCGCTTATAGCTGACGGTGCAAGACTGCCAACCGCTAAGGTGGTGAGGATGAAATATAATTGACGGTTACGTGAAGTTTGGTAGTGATATTTCGTTCCCGGTAACAACCTGAATAATTCGTCAGAGCACTCCCCATGATATATGCGGTGCAATAATTATGGAGAGAGATGCTAGATCCCTTCGCATAGCCAGACTACCTACTACTACGACTCCTAGTACGACTTACTAGACTTATAATGTAATATTAGCTGACACGGCGAACTTTGTTCCGCCTTAGAGTACCCCCACCGCACCCCGCATTGTACATCCTGCCGTTCGCTCCCTTGCAACTGGCCCTCGCCGCTCTCTTGCAAATGGCCCTCGCGGCTCATGTACTTAAATTGCATCATCCTTTTTCGTGTATGCAGCCGGCGTTCATCGGTTTATTAGACGTTGTCACGTCAAAAATTAAGGGGTGAACCACCCTTAACATTTAGGGGTATGAAAAATAGATGTTGGCTGATTCTCAGACCTACCCGATATGCACACAAAATTTCATAAGAATCGGTCGAGCTATTTCGGAGGAGTTTGGTAACAAACATCGCGACACGAGAATTTTATATATAAGATTAGTATGAATATTTTCGAGGTCCCTTAGATAAGCAAAGTTAGCGGTGTACTTAAGTGAAATTATGTTAGCTAACTGGGTTATTCTCTACGTATGCAGCCCATTGCGACCAACGACCTGTCACCACAAAAACGTGTTTATTACATGTAACTAAGAGGATTGAATTCAATGTAGTCAAGGTTATACTGGGAATACTGCACACAACCTAATAACTATGATTTAACACGTTTCCTGTCCAAGTCTTAAAGTAGAACCTTATTACAATGGAATAAGAGCTGTAGTGTCCCCACATTGGGGCCGCTGGACATTATGTTTGACAATCTGGCTGTCATATGCGTCTCTGCAAAAAGTAATATTTGCCTCTCGCACACTGTTATTTTATTACAGTCTGAGTAACCTGTCAATTACCAAAAGTCATGTTTTTGTCAGATCAGTGCACCTGTCGTGTTAAAACATAATAAATAAATAACGGACAGAATTGAATCAATTACACTACAACAAGGATACAATATTTTTTATTTTTCTTTCCGTATATATAAGATTGCCTAGAAGAGATCGCTTCGAAGCTACTGCTTAGCTTATAAATATATTTTCTCCATTTATTTTTGTCTTTCTGTATTTTTAGCTTCGTGGTTTACAAAAAAGAGTATTTAATTGTATTGTACTATATCTTATTGGGAGTGCATGTCTGGCAACCTCATTTGGCCAACAGCTGCAAAAGCAGTAGGAGAGAACCTATGGATCTGCCAGGGGAAAAGAGCAGTGTTTGGGCTGATGCACCCCTGGGCATCGATCAATGATTTAGAGGCTGTTTTCCAAACCAGTAGTAGATTTTTCAACATTCATAAATGCTTGCTATAGCCAAAATTTAAGAAACGTAATATTTGGACTTTTGACTTTTATTTCCTGACCAATTATGAAATATTCGTTGGGCCGACACAGAAAAGACCTGCCAACACAGAAAACCCTGATAAGTTTCAAAACTGTCTTTTACTAGACATTTGCAAAATTCTCCTCACGAACATATTGACCATCACTCGTAGAACTGACGGCCGATGGGGCCCGAAAGGTTCTCGAGTGGCGTCCGTGGACCGGAAAACGCAGTGTAGGTAGGCATCCAACAAGATGGAGTGACGACCTGGTTACCGTGGCGGGAACGCATTGGACGCGGATGACACAGGGCCGATCTGTTTGGCAAGCCTTTGGGGAGGCCTGTATTCAGCAGTGGACATCTTCCGGCTGAAATGATGATGATGATGATGAACATATTGAAAAACGAGAAAAGCTGATTATTACGCCAAAATGAAACCAACTGTTTTTAAGTCGGTTAAAAATAATATCCGGACAATTGTCAATAATTAAGGGCGTCACCAATATTATTGACGCGCGGACGCGGATACTTACTCCAGTCGTGACCTCCGGAAAATACGGCACCGCCACAGCCAAACGCATATAAATAGTTGCAGAAACTTGAATTAATCAGTTGCAAGTCGAAGTCGAGCAAAACACATCTATCACAATGGCTGCGAAGGTAAAAACTGCTGTTTACTTAAATATTAACGCGAGATATGCACAACACGACACCTGAATTACCTAGTGAATAATTTTACAAGCTTTTTTTTTAATATTGAATGAAATGATAACGTAAGTTCAATAAAAAAATTAACGGATTCCAAAAAAAAAAAGCGAAAATTTATAAAAAAAATTTAAATATATTAAATGTGCTACCACAGAAAAAAAATCTGAATATGTTTCTGTGTGCGCTTCCTAAAGATCAGTTTTAAAGTGGGTTAATAAAACAAATGTTCTAATCCCGGCTCGCACCTCTGAAATTTTCGGAATTTATTTGCGAAATTAATTTGAAATTTACCACGAGCTTTACGGTGAAGGAAAACGTCGTGAGGAAACCTGCATACACCTGTGAAGAAATTCAATGGTGTGTGTGAAGTTCCCAATCCGCACTGGGCCCGCGTGGGAACTACGGCCCAACCCCTCTCATTTTGAAAGGAGGCCTGTGCCATGCAGTGGGACGTATATAGGCTGGAATGATGATGATGATGAGATGATGAAAATCTTACTACAAAATCTTAAAAAACCGTCCTTAACATAATCTCAGCACGTGCTATGAGATAGAGACGATTTTTGCAATAAAACCCATAATGACTTAGGTTTTCGAAATGTGCAGATGGTAAAAAACATTTTGTTTTTCATTACAGTTCGTCGTTGTAGCTCTTTTGGTGGCGGCCGCCCAGGGCAGCGCAATCCATGGCGGTAACTACAACAGCTTCTCGTACGGCGTGTCGGACCCGCACACCGGCGACGTGAAAAGCCAGCACGAGACGCGCGTGGGCGACACCGTGCGCGGCCAGTACTCGCTGCTGGAGTCGGACGGCACCAAGCGCACCGTCGACTACGCCGCCGACGCGCACTCCGGGTTCAACGCCGTCGTGCGCAAGGACCCCGCGCTGCTGGCGCACGCCGCCCCCGTCGGCTACGCCGCGCACGCCGCCCCCTTGGCGTACGCCGCTCCCCTCGCCCACGCCGCTCCCGTAGCGTACGCCTCGCACGTGGCTCACGCCGCTCCCCTGGCCCACGCCGCTTACGCCGCTCCCCTGGCCCACGCCGCCTACGCCGCTCCCCTCGCGCACACCGCGTACGCTCACGGAGCTATTGCCGCTCCCCTCGCCCACGGCGCCGTCGCCTACGGCGCTCACGGTCTTGGTCTTGGTTATGCCGCTCACGGCGTTGGTCTGGGATACGGACACGGACTCGGCTACGGACACGGACTCGGATGGTGAATACTAAAATAACCTCGCATAATGTTTGCATGAAAACTGTGATTTGATGAATAAAAGTATTTATTTTACAGTACCTATTGATATTGTTTATTTATACTACAATTGCTTAGTCGTAACTGTTCAAATACTACCTCAAGGGGCTTGAAAACCTTTTATCAAACCTACTCAAGTTAAACCTACTAAAATCAAAGCAGTTATAGTATAGATTCTAGTACTGTCCTGATAATAATAATGTAAGCAATGTTGTTAGAAAATCCATAATTACCCATTTTTTCTTAAGTTCAGATAACGATGTTGATTAAACGATTTCATTTGAAATAATAAAGTACTGGCCACTAGCACTTCTAAAACAGACATCATACATTCCGATATGACCAGCAAACGTTAAACCTCTTTGAGATAGAGTGAGAAACATACATACAACACTTCCTGGCTTTGACACACGCGTAAGTCGGAACTGCGAATAGGGGTGTCTTCAACTATTTTTGGCTTCTTAACAGTAACAGTTTCTTCAACACGAAAAACATATAAGAACAAAACAAAAGCAAAAAATTTAACATATTACACTATTTACAAAAGTTAAATTTAGTCTTTACGAATGTTATGTAAATACATGACTTAATCCAAGTCAAAAGTAGGACTCTAGTACTGTAATATTTGGGTACTTTAATCCAATGGAGGGTTACTTTGGCGCAAATGAAAACCATACATACAGGGGTGTAATAAAAAACGTAAAAACGTGGGCTGTCAGCTAAAATTAGCCGATACTAAGAAATAGAAGTCAAGATTCGAAAAGAAAAGAATAGGACAATAGAAAATATTAAAAAAAAACAGTCAGAACTGCTCTTGATTTTAAATAAAAAATACTGGCCCTCAACTTGCCGGTTAGGTAGTAAATCATCCATTAGAGCTTCAGTTTTCACCAGTGACCCACTCTGAGGCAGCAGAGAGTAGCGATGCTATAGAATAGGAAAAACTAATGAAGCGGAAAGAAACTACACCTGAAATTTACCATGAGCTTTACGATGAAAAAAAAAAAACAACACCAGGTATCCACTTGCGTACATCAGCGAAGACATTCAATGGCGTGCGTGAAATTCCCAATCCGACCTAGTTCCGCAAGGGAACTACAGCCCATGCCCTCTCATTGCGAGAGGAAACCTGTGCCTTGCAATGGGACGTAATAAAAGAGATGTGTCGTGTGTGATGTGATTGAAGCAGGAAAGAAAACGCTGGGATCAAATACCTTGGTTTACTTTTTGCTTAAAACACCCATCCATGCCTCGTTCTACAGTCTAGATCAGCGAAAGAAAACTAAACGAGACTTGGATTAGCTTTCACAAAGTAAGTAAAAGAAAATAAATAGTACGAACGGACAATGTAATTTAAAAAGGCTATAGCAATACATGCATTAATGACAGCCGATATGATATGACACACGTGTAGCTCGGATTAATTTTTTCACTGAGTAAATTAATTACAAATTAAGAAATAAAATTTTGGCATAAGTACGCCTTTTTTGTTGAATTCCATGTATGGATAAGGCACTTCACCAATGTCACGTGTATCTGGCATACGTTTTACCAAATAGTAGAGCGAATGTCGGGATAAAACAAAAAACGAACGGATAATTTGGAATTTTGAACTTTGTTCTTCTATAAGCGGCCAGTTGCGCGCCAAAGAGGTTTGCTATGTTATAAAATTAATATTACAAGAATGCTAATGTCCAGTAGTGGACGGACGTCCTACGGCTGAAATGATGATGATGATGATGAGAATGCTAAAACAAAAACATGTGTTACATTTTTAAATGTAGATTAATTTAAAATATCTTGCAAGCTGATCTGCTTGTTTGTGGCATTCGGTTGTCGGTTCAACGAATTTACTCACATGCATTGTTCATACTTGATGATTTGAATACAGAATCAACTTGAAATAAATAACAGAATAATTTCGCACATTCTTGTGATTTCCTTGCCGTCTCGGTGTCTCGTAAATTATTCAGTGAGCACTGCTAAGGATGTCACAATATTTAAGTAATTCATTAATACTAAGATTTTTTTAGAGCGAAGAATTTATCAGGCGTGCCGGACGGTGATTTGCACTCATATCTCCTTGCTATACACGCCGAGCATCGATTTGTAGCATTCGAACATGGCGGATGTAGAAAGTATATAATTTTGGTATTTCTGTTTCTTTGACTAATTGAAATATAATTTTGATAGTGTTTTATGCGCCGATTATCCTTAATTAACAGTGATAACAAAATTCTATATTGCTCTCGTGTCTGACATTTTTTAATGCGCAAGTTGTTTCTACGTGGTTTCTGGAATTTTACTATCAAGTTGCAAAAACTACAATCACCGTACAACGTTGCTCCCAAAGAGAGCTTACTTTGACACTGGCAAAATTGTCCTGTAATGGGACAGAAGGCATATTTTAAATAAATAATAATAACCAACTTATCCGAAAACATTAATCACTTTCGTACGCCAATCACTGCGTAAGTGAATATTCATATAGCCATGGATGCTAAAATATCTCAGTAACTAAGTGGATATCACACTTAATAATTGAGCCTACTGCCCTGGATGTGACAACGTAAGTAGTACTAAAAGCAGTACCTACCACAAGGATGGCTGCGCCGATTGACGCCATCCACGTCTTCTATAGCCAGAGTCAAGTTGTAACATTGAAATCAGGCAAAAAAAAACCAGTAACACGAGGATCTACAGGGACGCCGCAATAATAAGAAATAGTCACCCGAAAGAGTTAGTGTAAATATCCCCATTGCAGGGTAATGTCGCTCTTTTTTTGACCTGACACATCGGATTAAGCCATTGATGCCACAATAACAAAGAAATCGTAGAAAACAAAAGGAAGGGCGAAAGGGAAAATTTCAGCCTCCTTTTGCTGATATATTTTCTGCCCGAATTTTTATGTTTGTAATGAATATCACTGTACTGTTTTTGGTGTTCGATAAAGAATACTTGTACTGTCCTGTATTGTAAAAAAAAACTCAATAAATAGTTGACAGTGAAATTTTACCACTAAGAACTCAAATCAAAAACAGAGTAGGTAGATAATAAAATAACACTTCATGTTAAACGTAGCTAAACTTAAATTCTTTTTAGAGTTCCGTATCTTCGAAGAATAAATCGAACCTGTATGTTCATACCAAATGAAGTCAATCCTATCACTTTTTATAGGCAAAATTGGACTTGCCAGACTTTACCTTAACAAACATCAAAACAAACGTTATAAGTCAAAAAAGATCTTGTAAAATACCGTCTCGTTTTTTTCAAACATTGGGTGTCTAATGTCTATGGGTAAAGCTACACTTTGCTTTTGTAGTATCTAATACGATATAACACCATAATATGACGTTCGATTAGTGGTAGTGGATTAAAACTACGAATATCGGCTCTCTCGCAGACGTAAGCACTATCTGAAAGCTAATCATTCCATTACATAAATATACAAATATTTTCCTTGCTGTTTCCTGGTTATTATTTAAAGCTAAAAATATGATGTCAATGACCGACCAAGCTCTGGTGACCATAATCGATGCATTCACGCGCTACTATCACTTGGCAAGGTCCCCGATCCACCTGACGAACTGCATCGATACATAACAACGCGGATAACGACTCAGATTTTGACCTCCGAAATAATATTGCTCTACCGGCAGCCGAATATAAATACAGTACAAGTGAAAAGTTAATCAGTTGCAAGACGAAGTCAAAGCAAAACACACTATCACAATGGCTGCGAAGGTAACATTAATTTAGTGTGTGGGAAAATTACTGCAAATTTTATAAATTTGGAAAAACATGACGGCAAAATTGTCACGCATAGTTCAATTCAAATAAAGAAAAAGATATTTTTTACTTTTTTCGATTTAAAGTTGTACTGCTGTTGTATTGTATTCATTATAATTATAAAATTCATGCAAATTATAAACGCAAAAAAATAATAACTTACTGTTGGATATTAATTTATATGTATTAAACTGCGACTTATTTGCGAATATTCGAAAAACAATTATTGAATTCATAAAAATTTGTAAACGATCCAGTTTCATTATTTGCCCCAGTCTCTCACACCCAGTAACAAATAAAAAAAATAAAATTGTTAAAACTTTTGTTACAGTTCGTCGTTGTAGCTCTTTTGGTGGCGGCCGCCCAGGGCAGCGCAATCCATGGCGGTAACTACAACAGCTTCTCGTACGGCGTGTCGGACCCGCACACCGGCGACGTGAAGAGCCAGCACGAGACGCGCGTGGGCGACACCGTGCGCGGCCAGTACTCGCTGCTGGAGTCGGACGGAACCAAGCGCACCGTCGACTACGCCGCCGACGCGCACTCCGGGTTCAACGCCGTCGTGCGCAAGGATCCCGCGCTGCTGGCGCATGCCGCCCCCATCGCCTACGCCGCGCACGCCGCCCCCGTCGCCTACGCCGCGCACGCCGCCCCCCTGGCGTACGCCGCTCCTCTCGCCCACGCCGCTCCTGTAGCGTACACCTCGACCGTGGCTCACGCCGCTCCCCTGGCCCATGCCGCCTACGCCGCTCCCCTCGCGCACACCGCGTATGCTCACGGAGCCATCGCCGCTCCCCTCGCCCACGGCGCCGTCGCCTACGGCGCTCACGGTCTCGGTCTCGGATACGCCGCTCACGGCGTTGGTCTCGGTCTGGGTTACGGACACGGACTCGGCTATGGCGCCCACTGGTAAACAAAACGAACGTTTGCGATTAAAGAAGACTGTGATACATCAAAATAAACACAATGTGTTAAACCGATATAATTTGTGTCTTTTTCAAACTTTATTTTAACTCTTTTCTACCTCTTTTTATCTTTCGCCCTTCTTCATATTAATCATAATTAATTAATTGTTTGGCGTGAGATTGTATAATTTATTTAGATCAAAATTTTGTTTCTTGATAACACGAAACATCGACCTTGTTATCTTGAGTATCATATTTGTTGAAATATTTGAAAAGCTTTAAGACCTATACCTTTACACCATTTTCAAATAACCATTTGAATTACGAGCAGAGAAACATGCCGAGTACTTATTGCGAAAGCTAGAGCCAAAAGAAATCTAAACAAAAACATAAAATAAAAATAGGTCTAAGTTCGATCACCCTGCGAAGAGGAGACTGCCCACCTGTCTACCTGCGAGGTGAACCTATACCCACAGAAAGCAGTGTGAAATATCTTGGTCTTATCTGGACAGAAGGTTGATCTGGGCTAAACATGTTAAAGTCAAGAAGAGAAAGGAAGCAGACCTACAATTTAAAAACCTTCACTGGCTCATTGGGTGACAATCATCCCTTACATTAAACAATAAAAAACTGATATACAAATCAATTATTAAGCCCATATGGACATATGGCATTCAGCTCTGGGGATCAGCTAGCCAAAAAAACTTGGAGATCTGGCAGAGATTCCAAAATAAAGCACTTAGAATAATGTGCAACGCCCCATGGTTCTCGAGAAATGTTGAGATACATGAATACTTAAATATACCAACTATGGGAGAGGAAGTTAAGGAGTACAGCAAAAAATATAAGACCAGACTTGAGTCTCATGCTAACGAACTGGCCAAAAATCTACTCAAGACTGACGGCAACTAGATGAAAGAAACTAACTGATGCAATTCTTGAAGCGGGGGGTGTATTCAATGGAATATTTACCTCTAAAAAAGTCGATCCATTTTTACAAACCATCTGAATATGGCTTGAACAGCTGATTGCAGATCATGACAAAAAAAAATCGATTAAAAAACTAAAAGGATACCTATATCATTTCATTATAAAGGATGTAGTGACAATCATAGGGTCAGCGAACTCGAGAGTTATAGAAGTTCAATAATGTTGGGGTAACTGCTCACCTGGTTAAATAATGTGCATACACATTCTATCATGTAATGAAATTAAAATGATGAAATGAAATGAAATATTCTTATTCTGAGAACATAGTTAATTAATTAAACATTTTATATACAAAGGCAATTAACCTAAAACTAAAAACCTTAAGAAATCTAATAATTTAAAATATATCATATTATATATTATATTAGGCAAGGTTCTGAAGATACCGGCAGCGTTCCCCCTTTGAATAGCTTAACTGATTCTTTATCCGAGGTAGCTGCCAGCTCTTTGGTCTCCTGTGATATCGACTAACCTTATTACTATTTCCTTAAAAAGCCTTATAGCGCTAGGACCCCACGGACTAAGGGTTTCGACACCGAATGGGACAAAATCATATTATGAGCCTAGACCCCTGTATAATATATAAGTACCCACATAAGTACTGTACGATCTGTCTCATAAGCATGCACATTTTTTGACATTATACATAGACAACGAATTAGAAATTATATGAAACAACGCACCACTCAGTCTGTCACGGAAATTTATTCCCCAGCCCAACGTAAAGAACGATAATGTTTAAAGATTTGATTTTGATGAATTTTACTATTGTATTGTCATTGCACTTCTAAACATTACACAACTTTTTCTAGTCACTCCGACCACCAGCGGTGGTTCCACGATTTTTCCAAACTTGAGCAGCTTCATGTAGTGCCTCTTCCTCCAGTGACGCCCGCTAGGCGCTTTGTGAAACATTTCCATTAAATACTTATATACCGCATTTTTTTATTTCCGATAACTACAATATATTAAGAATACTCACAGAAACTACCTGGTTAATCAGTTTTTGTTGTAACTGAAAATATTACAATAATAAAATATTTAAATAACTGGTAGTCATTTTATAAGGAACTTTATAGTTTGCAAAAATTATGGCATTGGCTTGAAATTTGGTACGGATATTATTATGTAGTATCAATGACAGTCTAAGCACAGTCAAAAAAAAATAAAGTCAGCTTATAAATGTGCTTAAAAATAAAAATAAAAATAAATAAATATCACGGGACAATTCACACCAATTGACCTAGTCCCAAAGTAAGCTTAGCAAAGCTTGTGTTATGGGTACTAGGCAACGGATAAACATACTTATATAGATAGATACATACTTAAATACATATTAAACACCCAAGACCCGAGAACAAACATTCGTATTTTTCATATAAATATCTGCCCCGACACGGGAATCGAACCCGGGACCTCAAGCTTCATAGTCAGGGTCTCTAACCACTAGGCCATCTGGTCGTCTGGTACTTGCATTGTAAATTAAATTTTCAACAAAAACTTATTTGAAATACCTGTTTGAAGCTGAAGGGTTTTTACAAATACAAAGTACAAAATATAAAATAAGAACGAAACCAAACATACAAAATAGATAAAAATAAAAAAATGTCCATATAATAATAATAATAAATAAATATCACGGGAAAATTCACACCAATAAATAAAAAAAAAAAAAAAAATAAATAAATATCACGGGACAATTCACACCAATTGACCTAGTCCCAAAGTAAGCTTAGCAAAGCTTGTGTTATGGGTACTAGGCAACGGATAAACATACTTATATAGATAGATACATACTTAAATACATAATAAACACCCAAGACCCGAGAACAAACATTCGTATTTTTCATACAAATATCTGCCCCGACACGGGAATCGAACCCGGGACCTCAAGCTTCATAGTCAGGGTCTCTAACCACTAGGCCATCTGGTCGTCCAATTGACTAGTCCCAAAGTAAGCTAAGCAAAGCCTTTGGTTTGGGTACTAGGCAACGGAAAAACATACTTATATAGATAGATACTTACTTAAATACATATCAAACACCTAAGACCCGAGAACAAACATTCGTATATGTCATACAAATATCTGCCCCGACACGGGAATCGAACCCGGGACCTCAAGCTTCATAGTCAGGTTCTCTAACTACTACTTAGGCCATCTGGTCGTCTAAATATATCTGTCTTCTATCTTACTGACTCCGAGATAAGCATCAGCATCATTCTTTAGGCTTGCTATAGTACAAGTAAGATGTTAGAAAGCATGGATCGTACCTATACAAGTCTTTTTATATTTAAAATATAAATATGTGTAAAGTGCAACTTAATAAAAGACAAATCAGCATTCGCAAATAAATTTAATTTCCAATGCAAACAGTTTCGTGATGGTAGGTGTTTTACAATTGTGTTGCCATCGGACCTCTACATTTACAAAAGTACAAAATTTTAAGTTAATCCAACCACAGGCAATGGATCAGAATTCACTTGCAAGATTAAACAAAATTAACAACCAAATGTACAGAATGAAAAATTATTCAAAAGCTTGTAAAAATGAGATTGACATCAGTCACACAGTGATTATTATCAGACAGTAATTGGATCTAAATAAAAATACCTCAAAAAACATTAGTATCGTCATGGATATTTTCAATTGATCATTCAAACGCATAGGTTCGCGTTAGGCATAAGTGATTACTTACATCTACTACAAAATTATTTACCCGTGGGAAGTATTTAATAAGACACTGCAAAATTTTTGTTTTTATGGGTTTTCGTGCGTGTCAAAAACGAACTTCAAAGTCATAATTATAATTACATAGCTGGAACCTTGCGAAGGTTGCAAATGATTAAAAGTCACGCAATACTATGAATATCCTTGAATGTAAACAATTCTTGTGATTGAATTTAGGCTTGCTTTTTATTAAAAGTTATCAATCAATTTATTTACATATGTAAACACAATTATGATTGTGTACTTGCATAATTCGAATCATTAATGACTTGTAATGCTGCTTTTAGAACAAAATGTTTTATTTGATAATGTCATTCTAATTTGTAATGAACGTACCTAAGTACCACCATCACCTTACTATCATTAAGTACAGTTATTGGATACTATGGTTATGAATAAAGCCGGTAGCATGTACAGATCAAGATAATCATTTAATTAACAGGATTAATGTTGTTTTGCGCTGATATTTCTTTGTTCTGCTCGTGTTGTTCTAAGTTGTATGACTCATGTAAACTAGAGCTTTGACCTATAGCTTTGCGATTTCATAAGCGCGGTCGTGGATTTACAATTAAAGCTACACTTTATTCCACTTAAAAACGTCACGTAATCGTAAATATAGATATTTGGTGCTTTCGTGCTTAGTAAGATGAAAAAATTACAATGTTCAAGATTCAATTTTTAGTGGGGCGTAATAGTATAGATAAAAATATGAACACAAAGTTTTAAATAAAAATGTCGTTTATTTTATTTAATCACAGCAGATTTGTCACCATAACAAAACTTATGGCTTGTTCAATGTTTTCATATTGGCTAGGATAATTTATTTCCTAATAATGGGAAAGATGAGAAGCGTATCCGAGTCCATGAGCGCCATACGCGGCACTGTGAGCCAGAGGAGCGGCGTAGCCCAAACCGTGTCCGTAGCCGAGACCGTGTCCGTATCCGAGGCCGAGACCGTGAGCGCCGTAGGCGACGGCACCGTGGGCGAGGGGAGCGGCGATGGCTCCGTGAGCGTACGCGGTGTGTGCGAGGGGAGCGGCGTATGCGGCGTGGGCCAGGGGAGCGGCGTGAGCCACGTGCGAGGCGTACGCTACGGGAGCGGCGTGGGCGAGGGGAGCGGCGTACGCCAGGGGGGCGGCGTGCGCGGCGTAGGCGACGGGGGCGGCGTGCGCCAGGAGCGCGGGGTCCTTGCGCACGACGGCGTTGAACCCGGAGTGCGCGTCGGCGGCGTAGTCGACGGTGCGCTTGGTGCCGTCCGACTCCAGCAGCGAGTACTGGCCGCGCACGGTGTCGCCCACGCGCGTCTCGTGCTGGCTCTTCACGTCACCGGTGTGCGGGTCCGACACGCCGTACGAGAAGCTGTTGTAGTTACCGCCATGGATTGCGCTGCCTTGGGCGGCCGCCACCAAAAGAGCTACAACGACGAACTGCAACCAAAATAATGGTGTTAAATTCACACGAATCATTAGTCTATAACTATTTTTAGTCAGTACAAAACAATCGAATAATTGGAATGCCTATGGACGTCCCACTGCAAGGCACAGGCCTCCTCCAAGAATGAGAGGGCTTGGGGCGTAGTTTCCACGCGGATCCAGTGCGTATTGGAAAATGCACACACATTATTGAATATTTTTGCAGGTATTTGCAGGTTTCCTCATGAATCTCGTGATATTTTTCCTTTACCGTAAAGCTCAAGGTAAATTTCAAATGTGATTTTGCACGTGAATTCCGAAAAACTCAGAAGTTCGAGCACGATCTCGAACCCACGATCCTCAGATTGAGCTGGCCAAACCACTACTGCTAAGCCAAAAATTTTTGTCTATAATTATTTCGTTGTCGCAGTTAATTTTTTGGCACTGAATTTAACAATTACGGGTGATCGTTACTGATGAGATTGACTAATGACGCCAAAGGTATCGCGTAATAATAAAAACAATGCGATTTTTTTTACTGGGCTAAGTAAAAATTACGACTATTTTGACTTTCAACTGTCTACATCACATTTTCTTTCATTACGAATAATTGAGCACTCTATTCACCTTAGCTGCCATTTCGATAAGTTTATTTGCTGCACAGTGAACTGCGAATGATTAATCCTGTTTTTGCTTCGTCTTTTTATACAAGTCCTGTACAATCAGTCGTGGCTAATAATAGGAAGTAAGAGACACGTACCTTACGCTCTAGGTCACGCCTGGTGAGGGTTTTTAAGAATTGCTTTTCGTCAGTAGCCGGGTATGCGGAACTCAATGACCGCTCGGACCACGCGACTAAATTGTATTTTGTTACACTCCGATTGCTCCTATTATGTAAAGGAAACAATTATACTTATTTATTACATGCATCGAAATTAGGCTTTGACCTTGAGATGCTAGATAATATTACGTTTTGTATTAAGACGTTGCGCACTCCAATAACTGTGTTAATGAGCATATTTGCATTGAAACTAATCTCGTATTCGCAACATGATATCATATTTAACGTACCTTGCATCAATTATTACCAGAGCCTAGTTTAGTGTAAGTTTTAGATATGAAAAACGTTTGCAAATTTGATCGTAGCGCTGATAGATGCGTCAAAATATTAGGGGCTCATTAAAAGTAATCGTGGTTTATATTATGTGGAAAATATGACTAATCTCAATCAGGTATAGTTGACTAAGTCTTTACCACCATTAAGTTCAATATCAGTTATGTGATTGTGAATGTGACAATCAGCCTTATTTAGAGCAGTTTTGATTCTATACAAGCAAATTGACAGTGAGTAACGCGTATCGGAAATAATTCTCTTATATTTGATTCTTTAGCAAGAAAATGTTTCAGATGTTTGTTAAACTTAAAGATCACAGAAGAAATTTTAATAAAAGAAAAAATGAAATAAAATCTGTTTATTTACTAATCATGCCAATATTTACAACAGTTCGGAAGTTTTAGAAGAATCGGCCGTAGGCGTAGGGGTAGCCGAATTTTACGAGTGGGGAAGTGTAGGAAACGGGTGCAACGTAAGAGATGGGGGCAGCGTAGGAGATCGGGGCAGCTACGATAGCGGGGTCTTTTCTGACTACGGCGTTGAAGCCTTCGGCGCCGGCAGCATAGTCAACCGTTCTGCGGGTACCGTCCGACTCCAACAGGGAGTACTGGCCCTGTACGTTGTCCCCAGCACGAGTTTCCACCTGGTTCTTGAAGTCGCCGGTGAAGGGATCGGCGACTCCGTAAGAGAAGCTGGACAGGGAGCTGGCAGAGGCCACAGCCACGAAGGCGAGGACGACGACGAACTGGAACAAATTTTCTTTGTTAGACATTGCACAGAATAATTTCATTTTTTTTAATGTTATGCTGAGAGCCATCGTTATACTGAGCTGGGACAATTTTGTGACAATTTGTTCAGTGTTTCTTTTCCTTAACTTTTTGTTATGATTATAACTCTCGCAATGTTACAAATTATTGTTGTAGTTATATGTTACAGTGTTAAAAGAATATTAATGTAAAAAATTAGTAAATGTATAAATTTGACAAAAAAGGATTGGCTGATATTGTTTCCAAAAAAAATATTTTAAATAATTTCAAAAACTGCTTTAGTTGGCTCACCTTCGCAACCATATTGATGAGGGTAGTTGTGACTTCGTCGGTATGTCCAGTGAATCTGATGTTTTACTCGAAGATTTGCTGGCTTTTTATAGCATCCACAAATTATACCTGCCCGAGATCTCGTTTCGAAGACAATCAGGAAACGCCTAAAAGTCAAGATCGACGGTGCGATGCACTAAGGGAAAGGTCTCGATATATGTCAGTAATTATTGCGCTCGTAATTTTTCTGTTTGTACACATCAAGGGTTATTTCCAGATTTATTACACAGATATATTTCTTTTCATCATTTCTTTCATCAATAATGACTAGGTGGCATTTTGTTCTTTATTTTCCTAGGTACCACATTTTGTGCGGGGTGATGTCTAAAAGAAAAATACACGTATACTTTCATGTCAAAATATAAGGGTGTGGGCAATGTGGGTAGGCCTCCAACGAGATGGAGCGACGACCTGGTTAAGGTTGCGGGAACGCGTTGGATGCGGATGGCGCAGGACCAATCTGAAATCTGAAATGATGATGATGATGATTACATAATGATCCTGTGGACTTACATTACTAGCCAAGGCGTCCAGCACCATGAGTTTCCTTTTGGAACCAGTTTACACGTCGATTGCGCATGGTTTATGAGGCGGATGCTATTCTCCCGGATCCAGATACCAAGTGAAATGAAAAGAGTTTATAATTTGCAATACAGCGAGGGTTATTCGAGGAAACAACTACCAAAGTTATTTTCAACATTGACTGGGTATAAACGAGAAAATTTGTATTGACGGATGTGTGGTTGTTTGTTACTCTTTTACGCTAAAAAGGTTAGACAGATTCTGATTAAATTTGGCACACAGATACTTTATAATCTGGATTAACATATAGGATAGTTTTTAGCCTGGAGCATTGGATAGTTCCCTTGGGATAGCGATAAATAAATTCTTAACAACCCGCATGGGAACTATGGGCCAAGCCCTCTTATTCTGGGGAAGCCTGTGGCCGGCAGTCAGACGTACATAGACTGAGATGATATTTAGTGTTGAACGAAGGCTATAGATAACCGGTGGTAATACCTCATTATCATTATCGTATGGAAGCCGTGGTGGCCTAGCGGTTTGACCTACAGCCTTTCAAGAAGAGGGTTGTGGTTTAAAATCTCGGCTCGCACCTCTGAGTTTTTCGGAATTTTTCAACCCAACGCGTTCTTACAATCTTAACCAGGTCGTCGCTTCATGTTGTTGGAGGCCTGCCTACATCGCGTCTTCCGCGAGAACTTTTTTGCCCCATCAGCCATCAGTTCTACGAGCGATATGTGCCCTGCCCACTGTCACTTGAGCTTGGTAATTCTTCGAGGTATGGCGATTTCATCATAGTATGCTCACAAAAAATAAGACCCAAATTTGCTTTTACGCACAAGTTTTTTGTTTTCTTGGGACCACTGCTTTATAATAGATTAAATGCAGTTTCGCACATTTATCCCCTTAATTTTAATAAATGCAAAAAAAATCTCCTAGAAACACTATAAAATATGTCGTACGAAGATACAGAGAAATTATTATTAGTTGTAAAGTAGATAGTTTGTGCTGCCTTTCTTTTGATATTAGATTTTAATTTTAGGTTAAGTACTTTTTTGGTTAAATTATATTTATATTGTATTTGACAGAATTCTTGCCTTGCATTTTTCACAGTGTGTTTGATTATTTATTTAAAGTTAATATTTTAGTTCTTGCAGTCCGAAACACAGGATTTCCTAGTTCGGGCTCATGAGTAAGTTACTTAAATTTATAAGGAAATTTTGTACCTATTTAAGTTATTTCTGTAAAAGTCGAATTTTTAATAAATTTATCTTATCTTATCATTTCTAATGCGATCCCGCTGAGAAACTCTGAGCATACCCCTCTCCATTGCCCTTTGAGTGACCTTGAGCTTTCTTATGAGGCCCATCATTAACGGCCACGTCTCAGTGCTATAAGTCATCACTGGCAGCACACACACACACACACACACACACACACGCACATATTGGTCTGACAGGCTAAGCATAAAAAATTATAACGGTCATCATCATAATTATACCTGCTTATATACGACCCCACCGTATTGCACAGGCCTCCTCTCAGTCCGTGGTCAGCTTATTTATTTGTTACTAGCTGCTTTTCGTTCAATATAAGCGACAGGATACTGATATCGATCGAAACGCTAATAGAAATAATCAGGTGCTTTTTAACAGCTGGACACTATTCTTGGTCTTTATAATTATAGCTGTACTAAGTTATATCAAAACTATCTGTTTCCCGCGACTCCGTCTGCAAAGAACAGGGGTATAAAAATAGCCTACGACCTATATTCTTAGACCTACCAAATATAGAAAAAAAAAAAAATCAGTCAAGCCGATCTGGAGGAGTTCGATAATAAACACCGTGACACGAGATTTTTATATATTAGAAGATAGATTAAGAAAATGTTAAACATATTTCATCTAGTTTATTCATCAGACCTCAGGTATGTATAGGTACATAATGTTGCAACCATAATAATTGAAATAAAGCGTGAAAATTAATACCCCATAAAAATAGCAAAGTAAATAAAAATTCAATAACTATAGCAATTAGGTATTTACTCGACACAACAGTTATGTCATGATGCCGGTACTACATTTCTTGAGTATTACCATGGCAATTTCCCTCTTCATTCTATGCGTATACTTCAAGGTCGTCTGGTCTGGAGACCAATTATTCCAATTATTCTAACCGCATAGTCTATTTGTGGCGTTAATAAGTTTAAATGCAAATAAAATAATTTATGTCTAATTTCAAATAACGATAGACTTTTTGACGTGTTCAAAAACTGACCAAATGCGTTTCGGGTCGGGCCACGTCATTGTAGGGAACTAAAAACATACGTCAAATTTTCAATGTTAAGTTTTGATCGACTACTTATTATTCGTTTACTTCATCATCCCAGCCTATATACGTCCCATAGCAGAAAACAGCCTCCTCTCAGAATGAGAGGGCTTGGGCCGTAGTTCCCACGCGGGCTCAGTGCGGATCGGGAACTTCACACACACGATTTCAGGTTTCCTCACGATGTTTTCCTTCACCGTAAAGCTCATGATAAATTTCAAATGTAATTTCGCACATAAATTCCGAAGAACTCAGAGGTGTGAGCCGAGATTTGAACCCAAGGCCACCACGGCATGTAGCTATAATACTACTAAGCTATAATAGTTTTGCTTTGAATTATATTATACTAGCTTTTGCCCGCGACTTTGTCCGCACATAGACAAAATTGATGGACAACACCCGCTCCTTATCCAGCAAGAAATTCCAAAAATCCCTTCTCACCCTCTACGAAAGATGTATAAAATTTCCAGCAGTGGACTACATTAGGTTGATAATGATGATGGTGACGATGCAGGTATAACATTTAACAGTACTCTCAACGGACGTCTTAGTACGTCCTGCTTTTCTATATAAGTAATTATAAAATCAGTCAGAATAGCTGAAATTATAATTTTTGTAACGCTGCTATGCTCTTTGTTGAATGGTTTATCGTTCGACGGAATTTAATAAAAAATCTTTAAAGATAACACAACAATTGGTGTAAATTAGTATTACTAGTTATTCGGGTTGATTACTGCCACATCCTTCCGCCACCGCCCTACGCGACAACACTTCCATCCTCACCATCTGAATGGTTGGCAGTCTTCTACTGTGCGTTTTTCCAGAAATTTCCTGCCTCGCACAGCAAAGCTCTGGAATGAAGTACCTGCTGCGGTATTCCCGGACCGATATGACCTTCAGGCTTTCAAAAAAAGTGCGTACTCCTACCTAAAAGGCCGGCAACGCAAGTATGACTCTTCTGGTGTCGCAGGTGTCCATGGGCGACGGTAATCGTTTAACATCAGGCGATCCGTCTGCTCGTTTGCTCACTATACCATAAAAAAAAATTGTGTGTTGTCGCTCTTGTACTGTTTGGATAAATTTGTACAGAGAAATGTTAGTTTTATTTATTTTATTACTTTATTAACAATCATCATATATACTGTATAAGTATAAATACTAGTGCTAAAATTTAAACTCAATCTGCCTCAATAATAACTTAAAATTCACTTGCAAGATTTAGATATAGCAAACTAGAGGGAACAAGAAACAAATAAATACAAAATACGAAGCGGAGTTAATAAATAATGATTTAGAGACACAAAACAGTATCAAGAATACATATCATAAAGTCATAATAATATAGTAATCCGTGCAAGTGTACGAATATAAAATTCATGATCGGCAGTCATTTCACACCCATAGAGTGCTACGATTTGGAACGTGGAGTATCAACGAACTTCTAGACACAGCAGGGTGTAGCGTGGTCCTCTCAGTCGAAGCCAGTACTTCACCACCACCATTCACAGGTTTAAAATCAACTTCAGCATTAAAACCATTGTGATCATCAGCTCTGTAACCGACAGTTCTCCTCAAGCCGTCTGGTTGATCAAGAGAGTACTCTCCTACTACATTGTCCCCTCTTCTGATTTCATACTGATTCTTGATGTCTCCAGTCGATACGTCGTGGACAGCATAAGCAAAGTCGTAGGTTGGATAGGAACGTTGAACGTTAACTGCGGCTGACAAAGGTTGACGTACATACATGCAGCTTGCTGATATGATCATGGCTGAGAGTAATGACAACTGAAAAAAAAGAGATTGTTACAGTTTAGGCTCTTAAGATTATTTTAGACGGTGCGAGAAAAATCCAAGTTTCATTGTATTGCTAGCAGGCGCAGTTATCCTTCTGTTTATTAGTCAGTCACGCAATAACAAATTGAACGGATTTAGGTAAAACTTGGCGATCAGACAGGTTATCATACTCGTATAAGTAGATCTGCAGCAGGCTTATTGTCTAACGCTTCTGACGCTTGCCTTCGCAATCACTATTTTTTTCTGTCAAACGGTATAAAATGATGACAGAAAGAGATGGTGAAAGCAAAGGCAAGCGTCAGAAGCGTTAGACAATACGCAGGCTGGATTGAGACATAAGATACTTAATATGCTGGTAATGAGTTCCCGCGGAATAATATTTTTACTGTAAACAAGAATAGATGGCGCTGTCGATGAACAATATAGATCGAGTCATTCACGATGACGCGTGCCGTAGTTCTTATCGCAATGTCATTAATGTCTAATTTTAACTAATTCACGCGTCTTAGTGAATGGCACTGGCTTTGGAACGTGCAGAAACTATAGGCGGCAGCACTAATGTGACAGAAGAGACACTATGCGGACAGTAATAGAAACTTATCAGGGTAAAACATTCAAATTGATGGCAGCACCGTCTATGTGCATGTTCCCTATACCTACCTCGACTTTCAAGATGACATATAAATTTCGCCTGCAAACAATAGATAGTGTTTTGCGAAAAGTGTAGCTGTATTTAGCCTTTTTTCGTGGATTAATAACATGCACGGGTAGATTGTAAATTTATGCCTACTTGTGCATAATATTTCTCACACCATCTAAATGGGGCTTGGTATATACCATGTACGCAATTGATATTCAATGCAAGCACCTTTAAAAAAGCAGTCTTAAAAGCAGTTTTTTGACCCCCGACACAAAAGAAGGGGCGTTATAAGTTTGACTGCTATGTGTGTGTGTCAGTGTGATAGCTCTTAAACAGGTGAACCAATTTGGATGCGGTTTTTTTTTTATTTGAAAGCGGGTTTCTTGGCGATGGTTCTTAGACATGTTTCATCAAAATTGGGTCAGCCGTTTCAAAGCTATTAGCTCTTTGTTAGCTGCGGAAGGGATCTTAGACGCAAAATGGGCATTTACCTACTTTATTTTCAAACGTACGAGTATGTGTGACCAAATTGAGTTAGGGGTTTTTAAAATTTTTAATTTATAGTTATGGTATCTCATCGAAAATTATATGAGAATTATTATGAACTAGTTATTGCATGCTATTCACGTACTAATAAAATAATTTTATAAAACCTCGGAACTGACCGATAATTTTTAATGACTTATTTATAGCAACTGGAACTTGTTAACCATTAAGTAATTAATTAAATTTATCGATTTTACTTGCTGTCTTTAAAATACTAGCAGATATACCAAATTATAAAAATTATGCATGACTTGGCGCTGAATTGCTTTAATGATTCCGTGTTAATTGAATAAAGGCTTGGCTTTATTTCCTAATTCTTTCCGTTTTAAGGAATGAATGGATTTGTCAAAAAAAAATTATAAGTGTTTGTTAAAAAAAACTTTCTGTAGGTATATGAGTTTTTTGCTGAAATTTATAATTTCAAGTTAATCCGATCATTTGTTGGTAATTAGTAATAGTATACGAAAATAACAAAAAAAAAAAATTAAAAAAAAGTAATTTTTTTCCCTGTTTACTGTATTGCTTATTATGTAACAATAAATTGTAGTATTGTAATACCTTCTGAATCATGATGTCGACTTATTTGTTCCACGAAACTGTGCACTATGATCAACAATCAATCAATTTACAATTTATATGTTAGGAATATGACAGTTAATCCCTATTGGGCAATTCGTATCGAATAACAGATAACTTGAAACCTAACTGCGGTTGCAGGTGCATGTAATTATACCCGTGCATGCAGTAACCAAAATTAATACTCAATAAGATTGTTTAACCACGTCGTCGCTCCATCTTGTTAGAGGCCTACCTACGCCGCGTCTTCCGGGCCGTGGACCTTTTTGCCCCATCGGCCATCAGTTCTATGAGCCAGTGACCTGGTTAAGAGGGTTTATACCTGCTGAGCTGGCAACGTTGCATTTTTGTTAGTTTTTCTCGATTATTCCATAAAAATTGAATGAAAATTAAAAATGTTTTGAATACAAATTGTTCTAATATATAAGTTGAACAATTTGTATTCAAAACATTTTTAATATTCATTCAATTTTTATGGAATAATCGAGAAAATAGTTTTTCTCGATTATTCCATAAAAATTGAATGAATATTAAAAATGTTTTGAATACAAATTGTTCTAATATATAAGTTGAACAATTTGTATTCAAAACATTTTTAATTTTCATTCAATTTTTATGGAATAATCGAGAAAAACTAACAAAAATGCAACGTTGCCAGCTCAGCAGGTATAAACCCTCTTAAGCTTGCGGGATCGCGGTTGGATGCGGATGGCGTGGGACCGATCTGTTTGGCGAGCCTATGATCAGCAGTGGACGTCTTTCGGCTAAAATGATGATGTTGATGATGAATATTACCGACTATTAGGACCGAACGTTCTGAAACTCTTTGAGAGAGGCCTTTGTCTATCAGTGGACATCCTTTTGCTGATATTAATAACAAATGCATCTTTGTATCCCGGGAAAAGTAGGGTCGGTTCCCTAACTTAAGTCATAAGAATAAATAATAACAGAGTAGAAGGGAATCTCTTTTGACCGCGTCCAAAACGCCGCCATTTATATACCTACTTCCTCTCACCCCTCCTTCCTCTTCCCCTCACGTCGTTACACCCCTCTGTCGTCCAGGCGTGTTGCTAGGGTTGCTAACTGTTCAATATTACTTACGTCTAAAGATAATATCGCTAAAATATTAAGTTTTTATTTACTTTGAAATCATTATTTTATTCTAGTTTTACAAAATATGAGATTTATAAATAATTAGGTACAGTCAAGGATTTTAATTGTGAGGCCACCTGCCACTGTTCGTATTTAAGCCGAGTAATGCAAATCGGGTGAAGCCGCTTATACTCGTATATATGCTGATTTGCATTACACGGCTAAAATACGAACAGTGGCAAGTGGCCTAGCAAATAAAATCCTTGACTGTACGTACCTACATATTATAGGTAGGTACTTCTAAGTAAGAAGTTATTACAAGTGCGATACCAAATGAAGCCATTTAAGGTGATATTATGGAATCGTTTTTGAATTGTTTATACACCCAAATAAACCACAATAACTTGACGTCATTGTTATTTGTTTCCAATAAAACGAACGCGCAAACAGTTCACAGCCAAACGCGCGTGCGGCGACGCCGGCCGTGACACCCTGACTGAGTTCTCGCTTAGCGAGTACTCTAATATCGTGACCTTGAGTCCGGCCGGAGCGGGAGTTTCCCTTCTACTCTGTTATTATTTATTCTTATGCTTAAGTATCCACTTTCCATACTAACTGCATAGAAAAGTGGATACTTATGTTAGGGAACCGACTGTACCATTTTCTCGCGATTTGGACACGAATTTGCAGGCAACAGCTATAATCACTAACAAATATAGGTACAGGAACATAGTAGGTACTATAATTGCGCAGTACTTAGTACAAACGATCTAGATCGGTTAGTTGACCTTTCCGTTTGAGTCATACTCAATTAGATACTCAAGTAATCTGACTCTGTAACAACATTCATAAATTCCAAATGATTATAAATTCCCTAGCATTGGACATTCTCATTTAGAAGGCAGCATGTAAAGTATAGGTACTGACTGTATTTAATACTGCATTTAAATCCTTTTGAATTCGTTAATAAACAACAGGGTATTATTTATTTGTAATTTTTAGTTTTGTAAAATTTTTGTTTATTCTGTCAAGCTTTGATTTATGAAATAAATGTTTTTTTTTAAATAAACAACATTAAAAATTTACCAAAATAAAAGGATGTAAAGGGAATACGGTAGGGAGTACGGATGGGATGGAAAGGGTAACAAAAGCTAATCTTAAGACAGAAACATCAACTGCAGCGTCTGAACCAACACAAATGAATCACTTTTTACAAAAAACCGCATCTAAATTAGTCAAAATTTTTACGAGGTAAATGAGAACATCAGTTTTGTGCGCAAAAAACAAACGGTCCCTCTAAAAGTAGGTATATAGGTTCTCAGTGCCGTTGTAGGAAAAGTAACTAATTACAAAATCTATATAATTATGTACTTACATTGAAAAGAGCAATGTGACTGATGGACTGACTGGACCTAGTGAAACAAAATTTAACAGATATTATACTCGTATTCCTTGACCGTCATAGAGTTGCAATAAGAAGTGATTTTTCGTAATTCTCACCCAAAGACCTAGCCAATTTTATATTACTATTTACATAAGAACAAGGCCGCGGGATAAAGTTGAATTACATTATCATCATTGTCATCACCATCTCAGCCTATATACGTCCCACTGCAGGGCACAGGCCTCCTCTCACAATGAGAGGGCTTGAGCCGTAGTTCCCACGCGGACCCAGTGCGGATTGGAAACTTCACACACACCATTGAATTTCTTCCCAGGTGTATGCAGGTTTCCTCACGATGTTTCCATCATCGTAAAGCTCATGGTAAATTAAAAATGTAAATGTAAGCCGTGGTGGCCTAGTGGTTTGACCCATGTCCTCTCCAGCAGAGGGTCGTGGGTTCAAAACTCAGCTCACACCTCTGAGTTTTCAGTATTTATGTGCGAAATTATATTTGGATTACATTATAACAAAGAAAAATAAACAATGAGTTTGTGTGCGTGCGTATTCACGCCCACGCACACTCGTGTTTGTTACTATTTCACGATAATGCTAGGCTTACACGAGCTTAGTAGCTAATGCTTAGTACTTGTCACTTACACTTGTCAGATGCGCGTATTGTATAATACTAAGCACTTGCACAATATGTTTACACACTTCTGACAAGTGTAAGTGACAAGTACTAAGCATTAGCTACTAAGCCCGTGTGTAAGGCACTTAGGACGGCTCGACGGACAATGAATAAAATTTGGTATGTTTCGGTAGGTATGTACCTTTGCAATAACATTTATGATACTTTTTATCCCAATGTCCCCATGAAATGTAACTAAAATCCTAAAATCGTAGCCCATAAGTCTAGAATCATCAAATTGTGCACGGATAAAATATTTATGGGTAGTTTTACGAGGGGATATACAACGTAATTGAAGACCATTATGAAAATTTTGGGAATAACCATGATGGCAATCTAGTGAAATTCCGGAATTTTAGTTCGAAATCAGAATAATGGTTTACGTTCGCGAACTAACTAAACATCATCAACATAAATCTTTAACTGAGTAAGTTAAATGGTTCGAATTAAACTTTGAACCTAACATTTGCTTCTCACGAGCTGTCAGTCAACCCATCAGAAAGAAAGCGCGTTAACTTTTAATTACGGCATCGAAATAATTATTCCAATTATCTATTGCACAATGCCAATTGCTCAAGTTCATACCAAATTATAGTACTGTAATTTGGTAGGAAATTATAGCACATTACGGTTAGTTCACAGTCTCGTAGCTTGATTGCGCGCTGTTGAATTTCGACGTCACGTTTATTTTGTGACTAGGATACGTGTAACCACTGTAACTAGGACAATGTCATTTTCAAAGAACGATAAAAGAAGTGGTCGGGCAGGTGTGTTTTAGTCACAGAATTATTAGCATAAAAATAAATGTTAGATAGATGGTTAATCACAATTATATTCACATTTAAATTCTGTTAAGAAAAAAACTTATTTAGCTATTTACACAAATAGAAATAGAAATCAATTTAATCACATAATGACTTAAACTAAATTTAAACTATAATTAAAAATATAAAAGATACTGATACCTGAACAAATAAAACTAGAAAAAAAGAACCCCCCCCCGCATGGAAACATATAGATGCTGGCAGTATTTCCTGGGTATGTATATAGTACTGGTGATATGTTTTGCAAGGAAGCTGTCAGCTCTTCGGTCCCCTCTGGTATTAGTCAGTCGTTTTGCTAGTTCCTAAAAAAAACCACAGATTTTTTCATGCATGAAGAACAAAGGAGGTTTACTCGATATTTCATTGTCATATATTATGTCCCACTGTAGGGCACAGGCCCACAGGCACAGGAAAGAATAATTGCTTTTTTACTAATATTTCTGGGAACGACCGCTTTAGCCTAGTTGGTAGTGACCCTGCCTACGAAGCAAGAGGTCCTGGGTTCAAATCCCGGTAAGGGCATTTATTTGTGTGATGAGCACGAATATTTGTTCCTGAGTTATGGATGTTTTCCATGTATTTAAGTATTTATTTATCTATATAAGTATGTTTATCGTCGTCTAGTACCCATAGTACAAGCTTTGCTTAGTTTGGGACTAGGTCAATTTGTGTAAGATACACACACACACACACACACACACACACACACACACACACACACACACACACACACACACAAACACACATGTACGCACGCATGCTCGTTTGCATGAGTTTGCATGTTAGTAAGTATAAGCTACTATTGATTTGTTTATAGCTTGTTGACCTCCTATAAACCTCATAATACGAGTACCTATGTTATTAAATTGAAAATTTTGTACCTACTGAAATTGTCAGCACTTATCGGTGAGTTTCCGGGATGGGGGCCTGGAGATCTGTAATACAGGTTTTACCTAGTTCAGACTCCAGTCCCTCGCAAAAGTTACTAGTATCTAACTAATGTACTACCATAATGTTGTATTATTTATAACTATTGCTGTTACCTATGTACTTTTGTGAGGAGAAAATATACGATTATTATTATTATTATTATTGTCCCCTAATATTTATTTTATTATTTATTTTTTTAGCGGACGAATAGGACCTTGGAGGCCGTGTCCGAATGGGGATCGGCCAACTTGGTCCAGTTTAATGCTGCCAAGACACAGGCGTGTCTGTTCACCGCAAAGCGGAGTCCATTCACCTTGGCTCCTACTTTCCAAAATTTATCCTTACCACCCAAAGACCACCTTGAGCTTCTTGGACTGAGCGTGCCTTCTAATCTCAACTTCGGCGCGGCCATTGAGTCCAGGGCGAAAACTGCTGCTAAGAAACTTGGTATCTTATATAAGGTGGGACGGTATTTCACGCAGGAGCAACTTTTTACCTTATACAAAGCACAGATAAGATCATGTATGGAATACTGCTGCCACCTTTGGGACGGTTCTGCCAAGTATCAGTTGGCGGCGTTGGATTCGGTGGAGCATCGAGCCCGAAGACTCATTGGTGATAGTCCGACAATCGGTGGTAGGCTACAGAGCCTCGAGCACCGACGTCGAGTTGCTTGTCTTTCTGTTTTTTATCGGATACATTTTGGAGAGTGTGCGCAGGAATTACATGATTTAATTCCTCCATCTCCATTTCACCAACGGACATCCAGGCGGGGGGAGCGTCTTCATCCTTATGTGGTTAGTATTCCAGTAGCCCGTACGAAGCGGTTCGCGTCTTCCTTCCTAATGCGAACTGCTAAAGAATGGAATTCGCTCCCGTCGTCTGTATTTCCTGATAAATACAACCTGGGTCTCTTCAAGGCTAGAGTGAATAGGCTGTTACTGAACCAGTGAGGTACACCTTTGGCTTCATCTACACTTTCCATCAGGTGAGATAGTGGTCAATCACGGGTCAGTTTTTTGTAAAAAAAAAAAAAAAAAAAAAAAAAAAAAAAATCACGAATTATTAATTGCTAAAATTACCTTGACGTTTCGACCACATTGCAGCGGCTGTGGTCACTAGTCGACTCAAACTATATATTCACTACTTACTACAATACGTTTACTTTTAGTTTACCACTGACAGATGGCTTGCCTTCATTTCATTTCCAACTTTAATACCATACAAATAAAGTAGCTATTACAAAATCTGCAAACGTGGGTAACAGTATTCTAAAATTGGCTTTATTTGTAGGTCTTTAAAGTTGAATATAAAATGAAGGCAAACCATCTGTCAGTGGTAAACTTTATGTAATTTTACTGTACTAGTTATTACTTATTAGTTTTTCTCATCTCATAAAATTACATGTTCAACACAATAGTGGGATACTTATAGGACAACACCAATATTTTTGGCATTAAAGAATGAGACTTGGCACACTTGTTCCTTAGGTGGATTAGAGTGGAAAACGCCCGGGAGCCAGCAGGAGCCACCCTGCTGGGGGAAGGGGGAGGGGGTAAAGTTTTCTTACGCTGTCGCACTCCAGCGGGCATTTTGGGGGCATGGTAAGGTTTACAAAAAAAAAAACATAATTTACGAGTATTATAATGTACTTAGTATTTGTAACATAGTTAATTAGTTACCCGTTATCATTGATTAGTCTTTAATGTATAGATACTCTTTGAAGTGATAACTGATAGCCCATTTAAGTAGCCACAATAAATATACCACATACTATTCAATCTTATTTTTTTTTAAATTGAATGGATATAAAAAAAATAAACACCTAACTAACGTACAGCCTTAGTAGCTAAGATATTTGGAATTGCACATTACAAATACTAGGTACCAAATACTAAGTACAAATACCTTATTCTGACTACTCGAAAATGAATTCATTGATTTGTGAACCTTATCTAGCATTCTGACATGCCACCACTTAAATGGGTTATCACTTATAACTTCAAAGAACACACACACACACACACACACACACACACACATACACACACACACACACACACAAACACACACACACACACTCACTCACAATACACATCCTTATGAACTATTGTTAAAATCTATATCATATTCTTAGTTTAATTTGTGACGCAAATTGTTTTCTTTATTTTTAAGCTGTAACTCAGTAGTTGCGGACATCTGAGGGCAGGAGACCTGGTAACCTGACACACAGGATCTCCCTAGTTCGGGCACCAGTCTCCTCCACTCAAGTCTCCCAATTACAACTTTATTGTAATATTTAAGTTGCTACATTGTACTTGGTGGTGGAGAAATCAAATAAATTTCTTATTCTTATTCTAAATTTCTTAAAGAGTATTACGTAGGCAATTTAAGATTGATAACGAGTATGTTGCAAATACTAAGTACTCGTTAATTAAAATATTTTTTGTAAACCATACCAAATGACGTGCCCCCAAAATGCCCGCTGGAGTGCGACATATGGTCGTAATAACTGCTAATTTATAGCTACTACGGCAAGTGGGGTATCATTATTCTAGTTGTACCAACCGTTTTTAGCTACAGACCAACAATACGCATTAAGAGTTGCATAACATGGTCGGCCGTGGCATTGACCCTGCAGTTTGCACCAGCGACCCCGGTCACCCCAGTCATCGATCTTTGGTTGACGCAATATGTTAATCTCTTTGAAACAAGCTTTTAAAGCGAAGATTTTTTCGCATGCTACTAATTGCAGACGGTAATTTATTGGCTTTGGGTGGACTAGTTTGAAAGGTAGAGTTTTTATTCGAGACTAGCTTTTACTAGCAGTCGAATTGGAATTCCGGGGTTTAAATGCCCTTAGGAATTTCAAAAATTACACGGTGGTCTTAATTTACGTTGTATGATGAATACCCGTGCAAAATTTTGTCTCTAAGCTTAAGAATTATACATAGATCCCGTGATACAAAGTATTCCAGACGGCCAGCTATCTACATATATACCAAGTTTCAACCCAATTCGTCTAGCGATTTTACCATGAAGTACCAGCCCTTCGGGGGCAACTCGGCTCACACACCACTCAGCTCAGACACACACATACGCACACACACAAAATTTCGTATTTATAATGTTGTAGGAAGCGTAGGATCGCTAGAAAGCGGATGAAAAAGGATTTAGGTTCTAGGCGGCAGGCGGGAAGGCGCCTCTTCCCGACTGGGGTGCTTAAAATATGGCATACATAATATGTAAGTCCAGTGATAATACAATAAAAATCAGGTAGAGAGATTCTGGTTGGAAGCGGACGGCACGGGACTGATCTGTTTGGCGAGCGTTGGGGGAAGGTCTATGTTCAGCAGTGGATGTCTTTCGGCTGAAATGATGATGATGATGATGAGATTCTGGTGGTCTGGCCAAGATCCTTTGTAGGACGGAATTCTTCAACAGTTAATGGCATTGTCCTAAAATTTGGTACGGATATTCAGTTTGCTGACAGTATTTTAGTTTATTTAATTTTTAGAACTTAACAGCGCTTTCGTTGTGACTGTAATGCTGGAAATCATGTTCTTGGCTCCCCATGTTACTTACTTCCTGCGCTGGCTCAGCGGCCCAAAATGGATTTTGGCCTCAGATACGATTCGACGCTAAGGCGCCCTATCTTGTACGATCTTCTTCCAGTTTCTAATTGTAGGGCGCGGAGGTCTTTCTCCGCTTCATCTAACCGGTGGTACTTGGGGTGACCAACCAGACGCCTCCCAGTGGGTTGTCCCACGTAGGCCCTCTTCACCCGCCCTGCTAGACGACATCCTTTCGTAGTGTCCGAGCCAACGGAATTAAAAATATGCTATAGATCACACATAATTTCCAACCTCGACATCATAGTTCCATTACAACAAATAATTAAGCTGTCCATCACTCTAATGCAATCGCTGTCTGCGTGTGCGCAAACCGTCTCATCTGCCGGTCATCGACCGCGACAGGAGATGAATGAACGTGTGACGTCACGTGTAGTAAGATGCGCAGTGACATAACACGAGGCGGCGCGATCGTGACTTGTTTACGCTCAAATGCATTTTTAAGTATCGCTCTGACGGTTCATTCATTGTATGTACTGTTTATTTAGTCTAAGATACAGTTATGTTTGGTTTATTAACTAGCTTTAACTCGCTGCTTTGCTCGCGTTAGAAATACCTTCAAAAAAACATTTACAATCTTAGAGTTTTGCCCGAAAACTTATGGTAACATTTTCTTTTAATCTTCTTCTTATCTTCTTCTGTCTAATATATAAAAATGTCGTGTCACGGTGTTTGTTCGAACTCCTCCGAGACGGTTTGACCGATTTTCATGAAACTTTTTCGTCTATATTCAGTAGGTCTGAGAATAGGTCGTAAGCTATTTTTATACCCCTAGGTGATATATGGCAAAACAACGTTGGCCGGGTAAGCTAGTCTAATCTATCTATCTAATATATAACATTAAACATCCAAGACTCGAATACAAAAATTAGTATTTTTCACAAAAAATATCTGCCCCGACCGGGAACCGAACCCGGGACCTCAAGTTTCGTAGTCAGGTTCTCTAACCACTAAGGCCTAGGCTAGTGACTAGGCCATCCGGTCGTCTAATAAATATAAATAAATAGGTAGGCCTCCAACAAGATGGAGCGACGACCTGGTTAAGGTTGCGGAATCGCGTTGGATAAGGATGGCACGGGACCGATCTGTTTGGCGAGCCTTGGGGGAGGCCTATGTTCAGCAGTGGACGTCTTTCGGCTGAAATGATGATGATGATGATTTAGAAAAAATATTCAGTAACAATTACAATGCATTGCATTGCAGTAATGTAAGGTCACATGAATTTTTCACAAACACTAACTTCAATGTATAACTAAGTAAGGAGCAAGTGACATTTACAGAATTGATTAGATTTTTAATGGGCTGACTGCTGTGGCAGTTAATCATTTATCATGACTTTACGATTTACGTAATCGATCCAGTATCGTATGATCTCGATTAACATACAAAAAATGTACAATTTTTATTATTTTCGTCGCCGCCAAATCGTTTTTTGCTGAGTAAGGATTAATATAAGTATGGATTCGGCACATTGCAAAGATTTTTCTGTAACATGGAATATTTTACATCAACCAACCAACCAACAGGTAGTCCTAAACTAAACTAAAAGCTTGTGAAGCATAATAATATGATTTTAAGCCCAACAAAATAATAATTTATTTTAATTTGTTATTTTTTATCATTGTTAAAAAGCAGGCAACATACCAGTGACTCTCCTTGGGTTGTTGATATTATTTATTATTTATTACAGAGATAAATCAAATTTACATAACAATAATATAAGACCATCGTTAAACCAGAGTGGTTTGTCTCGATCATGGGCGGTGGTGATCATTTTCCATAATAAAAAAATCTGAAAGAAAAGGTCTAGAAAATCTAGGAATGTGTTCTTATTTTCTTGTTTTTGGCAGAACTATTTATTTTAATTTAAAGAATTTACCTGGACCATGACACAGAAGGATAGGCAAAGGTTGGAGGCATTCGAAATGTGGTGCTGGAGAAGGATGGAGAAAATTAGTTGGACAGAAAGAGTCACCAATGAAGAGGTTCTGGAAAGAGTGAAAATTATTGGTCATCTTATAAGACACGATGAGTTCATAAATGTCATCTTGGAAGGAAAAGTAGAAGGGAAGCGAAAAAGAGGGAGGCCGAGAATTGATTATGTAAATCAAATAAAGGAGACGGTAGCCGTCATGTCGTATAAGGAGGTCAAGGAGGCAGGAGGAGTTGAGGAGAGAGAAGTGGAGAGCCATTCATCGGCTACACCGACAAGAGTTTAACTCTTAAATAAGAATATAAAGAATTTACCTATTTTTAGGGTTCCGTAGCCAAATGGCAAAAAACGGAACCCTTATGGATTCGTCATGTCTGTCTGTCTGTCTGTCCGTCCGTATGTTACAGCCACTTTTTTCCGAAACTATAAGAACTATGCTGTTGAAACTTGGTAAGTAGATATATTCTGTGAACCGCATTAAGATTTTCACACAAAAATAGAAAAAAAACAATAAATTTTGGGGGTTCCCCATACTTAGAACTGAAACTCAAAATTTTGAAGTGATACTTCTAATGCGACTTCCAACAAGGTCGCGTTAAATGTTTAGCGCTACCATGGAGGGGGTATGAAAGAGACGGTAATAAGCAATAGTAATTATTACTATTATTATTTTTTTTTATTTTTTTAATATTATATTATATAATTATTGTAAGCAATGTTCATATAGTTTGTCGTAAAGGAACAATATGATTTCACTAAAAATCAATTTCTACCCCTTCCTATTTTCATTTCCACATTATGAAGTTTCACTTCTTCCGCGCGGAGGGACTCCACGCACTATTTTTTTTCATCAAACCCATACGTGTGGGGATCTTATCTATACAAAGAAACATTAAACAGGGTTATTTGTAATTCACTAGCATCCTTTTAACCCTATAGTAAAACTCACGTGATCACTTTAAATATATTTATATATTTTCCAATAATACAGGTCAAAGAGAATAACGTCTTGACACTCGAAACATAATATAGTTCTCCAACAATACAGCTCAAAAAGAACACGTCTTATTCCTTCCACTCCTCCATATTGAATGTCCCAATCTTATTCGTTTTGGGCTCTTGTTAATACCCACCAAAATTACATTTTAATCAAACAATTGACTAGTACATATAATATTTGTTAGTGCTCATAGAATTCAATTTAAAATAAGGATACCTTACACTCGTCCATCCTGACCCCGTGCATGTCCTCATGCACGAAGCCAGGGCAGAGAGAGAGTTGAGCTTAAATGAACCACCTTACACTCGCCAACATATATATAGCTATACGTTATACATGCTAAACAAAACAGGAAAAAAAAAAAACAAAAACTTAGAACCTATTAACTGCTGTTGTACTCAACAACTCTCTCTGTGTTGTGTCTCAACATAAATTACCTACTATAGCACATTTCTTATTTATGGTACTTCAGTTATTTTAAATATATTCACGTTTTGTGATATAATTGTAGCAACCACTTGAATCGACTATAATAATCCAGTAAATCATTCTATAAATATCATTATTGTCACTAGTCCATCCATTATAGCGAATTACTGGTCTCGTGAACCCATCCATTCTCACGAGACTGCTTTAAAATCCAATGGCATATAAGATTGGATTTCAAAACTTTGGCGTGTGTAATAATATCAGTCTTGCTAACCAATCCATTCTAGCAAGGAATAATAATACTACCCTAGGAATAGCGAAATACTAGTCTCGTGAACCCATCCATTCTCACGAGACTGCTTTAAAATCCAATGATTACTAACCCATACCATTCTAGTAAAATTGGATTTCAAAACTTTGGTGTGTGTAATAATATCACCCTTGCTAACCAATCCATTCTAGCAAGGATGTTTACTACGCTAAATATTGCTATATTTTCTTTCTCTAAAAATCGATTCAAAAGGCAACTCACTTACATCACAATAAACAAGTTGAGTTTATCACAAGTAATAATATAGACAATAATAACATAATAATCAGCAAGGTAACAGTTATACTAAACCCATTACCTACCTATATCTTCAAACAATCCTGGTATCATGTTTTGATTTAATTCTAACGTACACTTTGTGAGGTATTAACTAAAATGCAGCAAATAACAATGGAATTGAGTAATTTATATGCTTATGCGGCATTGGCACTTAGAACCGATATCTTTCTAATTCTAAGTTCGTGTTGCCATGATAAGAGTAATGCCAAATAATTATCGCCTTCCTAATATTTCTATTTATATTTAGATTCAAGGAATAATCTTCATCTAAAAACCGCCTATTGCTTACCTTGTATCTTTCTCTCTGTGTACCTGTTTTCTGTATTGCTTACTATTCCTGGTGTACAATAAAGAGTCATTGTTGTTGTTGTTGTTGTTCATCTCTTCAATACACATAATACAATAGTAAAAATCTGTACCTACCTACATTTCTTCCATAAACCCATCCATTATTATGGAAGACGTTTACAACACGCTACGAACCCATCTATTCTCACAACTCGCACTATAATAATAATAATCATGAACCAATCCATTCTCATGATATTATTCCCCTACTGGTGTCCCTACTATTTATTGCGTACGGTATAATGAGATATTTCTGTTCTATTTATTCAAGTAACTTAATTACAGAAAAGTTAAACATAATTCGCTAAACTTAATCAATAACCTCAATTTCTTCTAATCCTCCTAAAATTAAGAAAATAATTGACTCGTACTAAATCATTGCTCTAATTGCTTCAATAGTCAATAATCGTTAATACAAATTAATTAACTGTAGTAACATCTCATTATATCAAATCAAAGAATGCAATAGTAAAAATCTATACAATTCTTCCATAAACCAATCCATTCTTATGGAAGACGTCACAACACTTTACGAACCCATCCATTCTCGTAAGGTTGTGCAGCAGAGTGCAGTTGTGAACCAATCCATTCTCACAACGTACCCTGGCTATCTGCCCTGTTGGCTATCTGCCTGAATAATTGGCTATCTGCCCTGTTGGCTATCTGCCTGAATAATTGGCTATCTGCCCTGTTGGCTATCTGCCTGAATAATTGGCTATCTGCCCTGTTGGCCATCTGCCTGAATAATTGGCTATCTGCCCTGTTGGCCATCTGCCTGAATAATTGGCTATCTGCCCTGTTGGCCATCTGCCTGAATAATTGGCTATCTGCCCTGTTGGCTATCTGCCTGAATTATTGGCTATCTGCCCTGTTGGCCATCTGCCTGAATAATTGGCTATCTGCCCTGTTGGCCATCTGCCTGAATAATTGGCTATCTGCCCTGTTGGCCATCTGCCTGAATAATTGGCTATCTGCCCTGTTGGCTATCTGCCTGAATTATTGGCTATCTGCCCTGTTGGCCATCTGCCTGAATAATTGGCTATCTGCCCTGTTGGCCATCTGCCTGAATAATTGGCTATCTGCCCTGTTGGCCATCTGCCTGAATAATTGGCTATCTCTTGAGTTTCGTTTGTCTCGCGTCGCCGGCGTCTGCGGCTGCGGCGATCTTCGTATTCGTGAAGCAACACATGCTCAGGGATTACCAGGCGTCGCCGGCGTCTGCGGCTGCGACGATCTTCGTATTCGTGAAGCAACACACGCTCAGGGATTACCAGGCGTCGCCTGGACATCTCTCGTCATGCATCATTATCTGGAACTCGAAACAATAACGGCTATGTATTTGTTCTTCAATTATCGGGTAGTTCCTAATTTTTTTTTTTTTTACTTCTTTATTAGTTCTGTAGTAGGTAATACTTGAACCGGACAACCTTATTTTTTGTGTAGGGTTGGTAATAATACTAGGTTTTTAGTACAACGGAATGCAATAATTGAGTAATACTTTATCGTATAACATCTAAATACGTTAATTTTAGACAAAATTTGATTTGTTGGTTGCTTTTGTGTGTGTGAGTTTACTTACATGTGCTTGTGAATACAATGTGTATGCGATTAACTTACACTTAAATTATGGTATTGCTTCTTTTTAACTATTCTTTTTTTTTATTTCGTTCTAGATTTTTATCATGGAATAGAAGTGACTGGCACTTAAGATACAGGCTTTGCCTAGTTCAAATGCTAAGTACCCATTTTTTTTTTTATTTACACTTATTAATTCATACGCCAATGTCTATTGCAAAAATGGTCATTGTTTTAGTGGTCATACACAGTCTAGCAACTTAAATATCATTATTACCCTCATTATTCGTAATTTGAATACTTCAAAATAAAATATGTAGCTCATGAGTGATTCGTTCACTTCTAATAATAAAATAAATCATTTATGTTTTTGGTCAGTTCGGGTTGCGCTGTAAATGTAATTAACATTTTTATTTAGCAAATTTATAAGTTATTATGGCCCGCTTGGCTTGATAATTGTTTCAGTCTTGGGACGCATGTCAATACTATATTATGATTATTATGAACCAAAGTGCTGTAATTGCTATTTAATTAATTAATAATGTGCTAAATCAGGTAAAATAATACACAATAAAATTACTTTAGTATCGGTTTTTCGAGTTGAGGGTAGGAACAAAAAGAATTTGCATCAAGATAGCTAGTTTTTTTTAGATTAGATTAGATTATTTATTCCTTCAAATAAGATTACGTCATAAATTGTACAAAGTCAAGTCAGGCGAATTTATATTGAAGTCGTCAAAAGTACACAAATTAAATTAAAGAATGAAATGGATGTCACAAAATGTTAAAATTGAATAAAATAATAAATAACAATAAAACAATTACAATTAAATTGGTTCTCCTCTCAGGAACGTCATAGTTAAATGGATATTTAGCTAACAAATAAAATAAAACATTAATAAGAATAATAATGATCAACCTATTAAAATGCATATCAAATAAAATATTAAAAGTAAAATTCAAAGTCAAACCATAATATAAAATAATTTTAAATACACATGTCAAAAACTATAATTCAATGTCTGCAAACTCACTAACGGAGTATAATTGTTTATCCAACAAAAGGATAAAAACTAAAAAGTAAAACTATTTTTTAAAGTCAAACTATTTTTGTAAAGTGTGAGATACTGTTTAAAACATCTAAGTTTAAAACCAATAAATTATTATTATTATTATTAATATATGATTTATTGACGGTATGCAACTGTACAAATGGGTGGTAGTTGTTAAAACATATTTTCTAATTATACGCCACGTAACCGTAAGATACACCATTTCTACTTACTAATTATTATTGTTATTGCTATCAAATATAAAACCCAATATAGGTAGCTACTATTAACCGATCATTAATACTTATTCTGTTCGAAACTTTTCACATCATTATAAGTAGATATAGTAAAAATTACATACTTAATACGGCCATCGTGTATTATGAATACGGTAGAAAAATGAGGTTTAACCAAATACGACGTCTGTACAGTATTATACATTTCCATAAAACTGGTACAAACTTAGATTATTCCGTTAAAATTTAAATTTTAATGGGCATGTAAGACAATACAATTTAAAAAAAAATGCGACGGTACTTACCACTTCTGATATATAGTAAAACTCACGTGATCACTTTAAATATATTTATATATTTTCCAATAATACAGGTCAAAGAGAATAACGTCTTGACACTCGAAACATAATATAGTTCTCCAACAATACAGCTCAAAAAGAACACGTCTTATTCCTTCCACTCCTCCATATTGAATGTCCCAATCTTATTCGTTTTGGGCTCTTGTTAATACCCACCAAAATTACATTTTAATCAAACAATTGACTAGTACATATAATATTTGTTAGTGCTCATAGAATTCAATTTAAAATAAGGATACCTTACAACCCTAAACTCCTACCACTTAAACAAATGTTTTTTGTTTTACGGCTTTTGTCATAACTTAATATTTTTGGTGTCATAACGTTTTGAAAATTTGAGATTTCCTCTTATTTTTACGATACTCTGTGTATTTGTATGGGAAAAAAGTGCTTCATTTTAAAAAGTCGTAAAACAAAAAACATTGTGTTAGGAATTCAGGGTTAAGAGGATGTCAGTGAATTAAAAATAACCCTGTATAAAAACCATTGGTATTTTTTAGACAATCCCTATTGATCCCTGTAAAATTGACGAGTCTAAATCCAATTGTCATATTTATTCTTTAACTTTAAAATTAAACACACAAACACATTTTATTAAATAACCGGTTCCATTGCTACCTACGTAATATAGGTACCTACTGCTAATGTTTTGCAATGGGGCACAAAAGTTTCGTAACTGCATGGAATAAAAGCTGGGCTGAGTGAGCTGTATGAGGTCACGACATATAACTTTGAACAGCAACTCATCATCATCATCAGCCGGAACGCGTAGACGTCTTCTATTAAGCAAATACTTAAATACCTCCCTCTTAGAACGCAACAATGACCGACAACATTCCACTTACATCCACCGGTTGCCCGCAACTCTCGCTATGTTGTCGGTCTACTTAGGAGGCCTGTCAACGCTGTGTATTCCAGTTCGTGGCCGCTACTATATTGTGAACTATTTCTCTTTTAATTCCTAGTTCGGGCATATCATTATGTGTTGTTTCCTTGTTTGGGTCTTGTTTGGGTAACGTGAACCTCTATATTAAATTTCAGGATCAAGGTGTGTGGATGGGAGTTGATGAATAAGTCAGTTGGACCGAAAATACCCATTAGTATAAGTATTTTTTTACTAACGTACTAAACGAGCTATTATCGCGATTATCTTGCAATCATGCATCATGTAATTATCATCTATACATATAATAAATCTGTAACAAGTCGGTGTCTGTACATTGAAGATATTAGAGAAAAACTGTCACTAGGGCTATTTACTAGCGCAATAGAACCCAAAACAATGTTTTTTAGAATTATTGTCTGTTTATTTGTTTGTCTGTTTGTCTGTGCGTTTGTGCGCGCTAATCTCAGAAACGGCTTAACCTAGAAGGATGCGGTTTTCACTGATATGTTGGTATTTTCTTGGATTAACATTTAGTGTTTGTTTCATTTGAATCGGTTCACAAATAAGAAAGATACGTCTATTTTAAGAATTTATAGAACAGTTTTTAGAAGTAGTGACTTGGCAGTAGGTACGGTGGTGAATGTGAACGCGGGTGTGCGGGGGGGAGGGGTTCGGTGGGGGGGGGGGGGTTGCGGGGGGCGGAATTTTTTTTATATCGTTGAACTAAGGAGAACCATAATTGATGAAAAAGCAAATTGGATAAAAAAATAAGCTGCCCAAATTACTAATTCCACGCGGACGGAGTCGCGGGCAAAAGCTAGTGTAACATATATTTTAACGAAAAGCTATGATTGAGGATATTTTGAGTCTAGAAATTCATCTGGTGGGGTCTTGTCAGTCCGTGGACGGAACGAAGTCCAGGAAAATTAATTTTATTTTATTTTAACAATAGTTGTGGTCCGAGAATCCGTATGCGAAGAATCCGTTTATAACTTTAATTTCGTCCATTTAGTCCTATTAAAATTTGTGCCAGAAGTAGTAGGACTAAATGGATTATTTCGTCCTTTTAGTCCTGTCTGAATGGTAGACCAAAACGGACTATACTCTTTTGCCGAATAGCTAAACCACTTCGAAAGTTGGCGAGCAAAGCTGCAAGTCCGCACTAATAATATCAAACCTGGTCCCCCAAACTTTGGTACCGCGCAATACATATCACAACATATCGCAGGTGTAACGCTTTGTCCGCGCCTGCGCCGACCTTGCGTGCTTCCGCCAGAGAAAGGGCATTTCGTCGCGTACCTACGCCGATCTGCGCTCGCGGCGCGTAAACTCGATGACTCGACAATAACTCGCTCATATAATGATTCCTCTAGAGTTATCATCATCATTTCAGCTGTAGGACATAGGAGTCCCTCATTGATACCAGGGCCAATCAACTTTTATACCGACGCTAATCTGTCCGCGATTTTTTTCAAACAATTGCAGATTTTTGTAAGTAAACATGTTTTTTCCGCAATTTAATAGATGGTGTACATGATACATGCCATCCTACGTAAGTTCAACCTATTACACCGTGAAATATCTTGTTGGAAGTACGATTTTTTGGTAACGCCAGAGACAATTTTGGTAACGCAGGAGACGCCCAAAGTGTCGGTTTAAAAGTTGATTGGCCCACCATTGGGTTGGAAGCGGCTTGCATCCACCTTGAAGCTGCGGCCTTTACTAAAACGTCCGTCCATCTCGTTGGTGGACTTTCCACGCTCCAGCGCTTGCTAGTCCGTGGTCTCCGTTCGAGAAATTTTCGGCCCCAACGGTCAAATCTGCGTGCCATATGGCCTGCCCATTGCCATTTAAATGAGCTAATCCGTTCGGCTATGTCGGTGACCCTTGTTCTTCTACGGATCTCCTCATTCCTGATTTAATCCCGTAGAAAAACCATCCCTCTCCATAGCTCGCTGAGCAACTCTGAGCCTATTCATCGGGCCTACAGGGTGACCGGAAATTCGACGTATTCTTTCAAGGGCGGGGGGGATTCTACAGCTTTTTTGCAATGATTTAAGTCCAGTCAACCAGGGGTCAAACCTCATTAGTTTTCAAGTTTTTAGATTTTCCCGCCTTTCGACCTAAATCTAGTGATTTTGTAAAAACTATGTGATTTTGAAATAAGAGATAACGAGTCGACGTTGATGATTTTTTAGATGTGTGTGTGTGTGTGTGTGTGTGAGTGTGTGTTTGTGAGTATTATGTGTGTGGGTGTGTGTGTGTGTGTGTGTGTATGCGTATGTGTATGTGTGTGTGTGTGTGTGTGGTGGACCTAAATTCGTGTAAAAACATCCATATAAATTTACGAGACTGGATGAAGTAAAACTTCAGTTGCATCATAGTCAAGACTCAGTAGCCATTTAGATACAGTCAATTTGCATCGAGATAAAGTAAGGGGATAAATGGTTAGTTCCTTGCTGATTTTATTATAGAGGAAACCTCCCAAGTAACAGAAGAATCTGTGAGTGAAACATGTGTTGATCTTCGAAAGAAGACAAACCTTATCCTTTCTACGTTTTAATGATAAGAAATTCGGATCATAATGAATATGTGAGTGTTGCTTTAGAATTATGTGAAGGATGAAGAGTTGACGTACGGAAAGGACTTTGGATTTTTTATAAAGACTAGTTGTTGGGAAAAGGTAAGGTAAAGAATGGATCACTTTCAGAATAGCCCTTTGGGCTCGCTCAAGCTTTAGGATGTGGGTTTTACCAGCACCACCCTACGATGAAATACAATACGTGAGTAGCGACTGACACAGTGCAAAGTAGACGGTTTTGATGATTTTAGGGTTAGCAATATGGCGAAGATTCTTAAAAATGAAAATCAGTTTGCGAATTCTTGCTGTAAGAAGATCAATGTGCAAATGGAACGATAGACTACGGTCTATTTGGATGCCCAGGTATTTGATGCAGGACGTGTGTTCGAGGTATGGACAGTGGCAATTTGAGACATGTGGACAAGAACGAGAATGAGCGATAATAGAATGAGGATACGTATCAATTGAGGAAGGAGCTTTGAGAGAAAAGGTTATTTAGTTTTGTCCACATTTAGTGTAAGTTTATTTTGCGCGAGTAATCTAGAAATGTTGTCAAAACCGGTTTGCGCGTATTGATACACTTCACTCCAAGAGTTTCTGTGGAACAAGATGGCCGTGTCGTCGGCGAAAGTAATGATACGTCCATTTATAAGCTGTTGTCGGCACATGACGTCGATATAAACCAGGAAAAGGGTTGGTCCGAGGATGCTTCCTTGGGGCGCCCCATAGGAGATCACTACTTCATCGCTAATGTGATCACCTATTTTTACGCACTGGGTACGGTTTTCAAGGTAGGTAATCCTCGAAAAGACGCAATTGGAGTCCTCGAATACCCATGCTTTCCAGCTTTTCCACAAGTATGGGGACAGAGACTGTGTCAAAGGCTTTTGCCAGGTCCAGAAATATTGCCAAAGATTTTTGTTTGTTATCCAGCTTATGAACGATGTAGTCTGTAAGTTCGTGAACTGCGTCTGCAGTAGACTTACATTTGCGGAAACCGAACTGAGATGGAGAAATGAGACCATTGGATTCTAGGTACTTGGTAAACCTTGTGTTCATGATTCGCTCAAGTATTTTAGAAAGAGACGGGAGAATAGATATAGGCCCGTAGTTGTCAACACAGCCTCTGTCCCCCTTCTTATGGATTGGAAGGATAAGAGATCTTTTAAATAATTGTGGGAATACACCAGTAGAAATGGCTAGATTGCATAATATGTGGGGAAGGGGCGGTGTCAAAAAGTTATTAAAGTGCTTGACCACGGTACTGGGTATGCAGTCTATTCCAGTGGCGCAGTCTGATTTGAGATTAGATATTAGCGTGTGCACTTCTGCTTCATCCTTGGGTAGCAATACAAAAGAGCTCAGAGAAGAGGTTTTGGAAGCATCCTCAGAAGAACCATAGTTAACACGTGAATCAAATTTTTCCGCAAAGGATCTACCGACATTTGCAAAGAAATTGTTCACCTTATTTACAGATTGAGTGGGATTATTTGGGTTAATAAGTTCATCTGGGATATCTTTTAGTTTTTTAGTGTAAGTTATTTCTCTAATGACATCCCATATTTTTTTATTATTTGACCCTGCTTTATCAATTTGACTTTTCTCATACTCATTTTTAGTGGTTCTTAAAATTTTATTACAAAAATTTCTGTATCTTTTATAAGATGTCTTAATTATAACATTCTCGGGGTCGATATTAGTTTTTTTGTGCAGGTTAATATGAAATATCTGTAGTCTTCTTGTTTTGCCTTCAAAGCCTCTGGCTATATTTCAGCGCCATCTAGATTTAATAATCGAACTACAAAAACCGCGGCCGATGCGTACTATGGCGACTGCCAATCCAGTCTATACCATTCTTGCTTTTAGTTTACCATTGACAAATGGCTTGCCTTTATTTCATTTCCAATTTTAACACCATACAAATAAAGTAGCTATTACAAAATCTGCAAACGTGGGTAACAGTATTCTAAAATTAGCTTTATTTGTAGATCATTAAAGTTGATTATGAAATGAAGGCAAACCATGTGTCAGTGGTAAACTTTATGTAATTTTACTGTACTGCTGCGAACGCGAGCATTATTCACTGAGCTCGTTAGTGTTCCTCCTGATTACGGTTGTAGAATCGCCCTTTATCTAGTTACTTATCGGGTATATACCGAAGTACGAAAGACCGAATGTTTTAAAATATCGATTGGTTCAAAATACCGAAAAGTTTTTTTCTGAAACCATAAACTTTCTAAGATTGTTATAAAACTAACCTAATGGGTTCAATTTAATGCTGTATTGATACTAAGAGATTAGTAAAATGTTTCTTATCGACATTTTTTCCATTGTACCTACGGCCTTGTAGTGTTTTTACTGTTCAGCATATTTAGCTTGCCGACTGGCGAAAAATAGAAACTAATCAATGAGGGTACAGTGATCTTTATAAAAACTTTAATCTGAGTCATTCAACATTTTCAGCATTAATAACTAAGTCTACGTATAGTCAACCTCAAATTATCTGTACTTAAGTAGGTAGGTATAGTAGCGGAATGAAAAGGTTCGTCACTTTTTGATCTTAACTAGTTAACATACTTAGAGTCAAAACGTGACGAAACTTTTCATTCCGCGACTGTATATTAATGAAGTGTATAATAACGGCAAGTCGTATTTATTACTATTTTCAACGCTGCATGTAATTTTTTTTTCACAAAAAAATTCTGTTACAAAAATATTTTTTACTTAAGTTGTCCAATGAACAAGACTTAGAATAAAAAAATGTTATCGTACTGATATTATAAATGAAAGTTTGTTAGTACCCATGTGGGTGCGTGCGCGAGTGTCTGTGTGTTTGTTACCTTTGGATATTGCTTTGCCGCGGATATCTTCTTTATCGAATGAAAGAGGCAAAAAAAGCGTTACCACGAATCCCAATTCGGCGCGGATGAAATCATGGAAAAAAGCTAGTTATACTTGAAGTGTAGTAAAAATGAAACCACACACTGGCCATATTCAAAACCTTTCAATTTAAAAAATATATTATTTTAAAATCGGACTGCACTGCCATCTAGCAGATGCTTATTACTTTACATTCACTCACGGTTTGCGTCAAGGTTACACTCAACTGATCAGCTTAATTCCGAAAAGCTTTACGCTTCCCAGTTCACCAGCTTAGTCATAGATGGCGCTGTTCTCAAGCAATCTTCACACATGCGCACAACGTCCCGAAACTATTTCCGTACATCACAGGAACATTCTATTTTCTACACCTGAGTTTCCAATAACTTCTGCTGTGTTCTGTGTGCCTGGTACTTCGGGGGCGAGAAGTGACTGCCGTGACGTAATGGACGCGTGCCCGTCAATGTCAGCTTCTGTCAGGCTGACGCTTGCCTGAAAAATGCCTGAAGTAAAAACAAAACAAAACAAAGGTAAGGAAAACAAATGAAGTCCATGATTTTAATTGCGCGTTTTTTTTTTGTTCTGATGTCTATTTATTTAATTTATTACACTTAGTTAGTAAGTAACTTACTAAAATTTAATAATAATAAATAATAATTAATTAAGTGTTGGATTATATTATTGTCAAACCATACTTTGCTTCACATAAAAACTAGTTCCTAGTATAAATATTGAGAAGGTCAAATTTTACTTAGTTAAATGTAACTTAGCAGCTTAGGCACCTTCTGTCAGCAATATTAGCGTCGGGGTATACATATAAAACTTACAAATCAATGCAGGGCGTACTTAAACCAATCCGTAACTAGGTACCTTTTCAATATCAAATCAATTTCTAATCTTTATAGGTAATAAAATCCAATATAGGCCGTTCTAATTTCGTTACACCTGGCATTGTCAGATTTCCTTGAAATTCAGTAATAAGGTTAGGAGTACCAGGGCATAATAATGTTATAGAAAGTCAACGTGCGTGAATGCCATGGTAACGGCTGAATTCGGCAGTTGTGTGCGTAAGTTTAAGTTCTCTTGACACACTGATATATTTCAGAAGTGAAACAATAAACTTTGTAAAATGACATTTCACTACCTGTATTTACATAGATATTATAGTTATAGTTTATTTATATAGACATTTTCTTATTAAAAAAGTAACTAAAAATTGTTAAGTATTGAGTAATGAACAAATTACGCAAAATTAACTTTAGTTTAAAAACATTTCTTCCAAGATTTATATGGGTGTTCAGTGTTGTTAATTAATAAGTAAAACAATTCTGCATATCTGAACTGATACAGTTAAGTCTTTGAAATATGTAATTTATTTCTAATTGAGAACCTCATCCCTGTGTTAGCGGAAATGATTATCTCGACTCGACGCAAAATTGAATCCTTGAAGAAGTAAACTTCATGAATAATAAAACAGAAGATCTCTTCGGCATTAGAATAAATTGCATTCGTTTTTCCAGTTTATACGCAGTTAGAGAAAATTTTATTTATTTTATGAAAATCGGTACCTACTTAAAGTAACCTAAATATTTCGTGTTGTTGATTAACTTTCATTTGATGTTGTACATAAGTCAGTCCATCTTGTTTCTGTTTGTGTGGATAATGGATTATAAACATCGTCCGTGCTCCCTTATCGATATAAATTAAATAATGATCACACGCAACCTCATCAACTTGAACAAATTACCGAACAAACTTAATTATTCTGCTCGCTAACAATATACCGCGCTCAAATCAGAAGCGGGTGAACTTTTCAGACTGCTTGACGCTCCAGATATAGCTCGCTCCGTTGCACTCGCACCCCTATTTTTAACCTGCGGCGCTCTCACTCGCTCCCATGGGTTTTCTCGGGGTTTTCTTGGGCATGCGCAGAGCGTCGCGACGCACGTGGTTCGGAGTGCTCCTGGTGGTTTCTGATTTCCTAGTACCGGGCGCGCCTAGGGCGGCCGCTTCGCGCCGCCGCCCAGAGCCGCGGCCGCCCTAGCCTTCCCGCCCGCCCAGAAGCAAGTAAGGCCGCCTCCGATACGGTCCGCTCCCTAAGCTTAGAAACGCCGCCGCGCACGTGCAAAGTTACGCACGGCTGACGACAATTTCCAAAAGAAAAAATGTTTTACAGTGTTTTCGTTTTCTAAATAATTCACTAAAAATTCTACCGTTATTATTCACAGTTTCTGCCCCTATTCAAATTTTAGAAAAGTTTATTGTTCGGTTTATATTGTATTGCATTTTTTATATTTTGCTGGTGTAAGTTTAATTAGTGAGTTAGTGTGTGCCTCCCAGGTCCTGTTGTTTGCTGATGACCATCGGATTCGGACCCTGAGCAAGCCTCCGCCAACCACCGAGATGAGACGACAAGTAACTGTACCAGGTAAGTAAATATAAAGACTTTAAGTAATAAGCAGAAAGTAAAAATGATAGAGGAAACATATAATTATTATATTTAAAAATCGGCCGCACAATAACTTTAGACGTATGTATGTATTACGTTGACACTTTAGACGTATTAAAAAGTTACAAAACAACGAACTAAAAAAAGGAGTAAGTTATAACAGTTTATTAAGATAAATTTACCTTAGTTAAAAGGCTACAATTGTTTTTTGTTTGGGATTTTGTAGTAAATACACACATGCCATTTTTTGTTTAATTTCTAATGTACCTAGGTATGTGTATCGTGCAAAAAGTTATCTTATGTTATTTAAAATGCGATCCCATCACACTGATTTTAACAAGCTGAAAATGTGAGAGTGGTTCTTACTATTCGGAAAATTCCAACGTTTGCTTTTGGATGCTGCCCAGGTCTATTACTGTCAAAATAACACCGATTTGGAATTAAATTTTTTGAATCATATTAATGTAAAGCCAAGTTACATCTGCAAGAAAAATTGTGCAAGTCGCATTACATTGCACGGCTGTAAAGCGAACGAGTTTGAAGTGGTCAGTCGAGCGGGGATTTTAATGCAACCTGCACGATTTTTTGCAGGTCTAAACTGAGCTTAATGTATATCGAAATCGTTGAAATGACGGCGAAAAAAATGTTTACACCACGTTTTCGAAAAACAAATTAAATTGAACGTGATTCTCTTACCGTTTTACCATTCAGAAAACGGAGACCATTTCTAAGAATCGCTGAATGTTTTCAACAATGATTCCTTAGCTTTGTGATGTTAAAACTTTGTTGATGACGAAATTAAAAACAAATTCCGGAGGAGATTGGGACCCGGATTAGAGATTAAATTTCTGGGAGCTTCGTTCATTTCCGCTTCCTTAGGCGTTCATTTTTCTTTGCTAATTATTTAAAAATTCGAATGCTCGTGGGACAGAGCTCGTGGAAGCGTTATCTTATCTAAAGGCTACTGTAATTAAGTTAATATTGACTTAAGTGAATTTTTGACATTCACCTTCTAAGTTAAAGGGAGGCGAAGGGTTGTATTTTTGAGTTTACATAATTTTGAAGTAAGTAAATCAGGACTTAAGTAAGTTAGGTTAGTCAGTTACAAATAAAACGCTAAATTAAAAATTTATTTGAAGATTCAATATAATTTTTACCAGTTTTAAAGCCAGACGTATATAAAAAAGTTTGCCAGCTTTTTCGGAAAGACCATCATTGTCAAGAAGAATGCGCCGCATGAAACTTGGCAGAAAATAATTTGTTTCAAGCAGAACTATTATATTTCACTTAAATATATACAAGCAAGACGGAGTACATAAAAATATGTAAAAGACAAAAATTATATGTACATAGGCACCGAAAATTAATAATTAAAAATTAGATGAATTAGGAGGATACGATGTGAACCATTTCTCCATACAAACGTGGTCCCCTGTTTCCTGCCTGGATAATGACATTTAGAGCAACTGCTTTTTTTTTCCTTAAAATCTACATATATCTATCTATGTATATTTATCTACCTAGCAAATCTTACTGATAGTATTGCATGTTATTTATTTAATGAACTAAAACAATTACTTTGCTCAACCGCGACGCAAAAACGCCGCGAAGATCGTGGGTGAGCGAGCAATGTAATTGTTTCAGTATGGACCTCCGCAAAGTAACGCCTGATTCAATAAATTTGTTACTTACTTGTTATTAAGGTGCTTATCTTAGATTAATATGTATAGCTTGTAACTTATCATTTAAGTGAGTATGTACTTTTGTTCTTTTGACAATAGTCATCATAATTTCAGCCGTAGGACGTCCACTGCTGGACATAGGCCTCCCTCATTGACGCCCAATCATTACGGTTGGAAGCGACTTGCATCCACCCTGAACCTGCGGTCTTCACCAAATCGTCCGTCCATCTCGTTGGTGGATATCCCACGCTGCGCTTGCCAGTCCGTGGTCTCCATTCGAAAACTTTAGGACCCGAACGGCCATCTGTCTTATGAGCATGAAATTCATTAAACCGAAGCTGAATATTTCATCATTGTTACATCTAGATTTGAAGAGACGTATACCCTCCTGAATTTTGGCTCTCAGATACTTAGGTTAGAACTTTAAATAACGTATAGGATACTTTTAATTCCGGAATATTACGTAGTTCCCGTAGGATCGTGAATGAATTCTTCGCACACAAAGTCATGGGCAAACAGCAAGTTAATTCATAATGAAACAGTGACCGGCCAAAACACTAGTTTTTAACTGTTAGCAAACATCTATACCTATAAAACAGTACCGTGACTGACTGACTGACTGACTGAATGACTGACTGACTGACTGACTGGCAGACAACGCACAGCCTAAACTACTGGGCTAGAGACTTGAAATTTGGCATACATGCACTTTGAGTACTTTGAGTAGGTATTTTTCGAAATTCGCACGGGATAGGGAAATATCTGAACTTTCTTTGTTTTTTTGTTTGTAGCGGAATCTCTGAAACTATTGAGCCGATTTTATAAATTTTTTCACCATTAGAAAGCTACACTACTTTTGATTGACATAAGTTACTTTTTATCGAGAAAAATGCAAAATTCCCACGGGATAGAAATAAATAAATTTAATTTCGGGGCTGATTTTAATAATTCTTACATATTATGTGATATGACTATCCCCGATTTACAAAGACTACTTTTGCATAGGGAAAATACAAAAATCCCACGGGATAGAAAAAACTGAATTCAAGTTCGGGGCTGATTTTGAAAATTATTTCACCAATAGAAAGCTACACTATTCCTGATTAGTATAGACTACTCTTCTTCGGGAAAATGCAAAATTCCCGCGTGATAGAAATAAGTGAAATCAACTTCGGGGCTGATTTCAAAAATTATTTCACCAATAGTAAGCTACAGTATTCCTGATTCATATAGGGTACTTTTTTCCGGGATAGTACAAAATTCCCGCGGGATACAAATAAGTAAATTCAACATCGGCACTGATTTTAAAAATTCCTTCAAATGATATGATTATGACTATCCCCAATTGACATAGGCTAGGTACTTTTTCTTCGCGAAAATGCAAAATTCCCACGGGATAGAAAAAAAAAATTCAACTTGTGGGCTGATTTTGAAAATTCTTTCAACAATAGAAAGCTACACTATTCCTGATTGGTATAGACTACTCTTCTTTGAGATAATGCAAAACTCCCGCGGGATTGAAGTAAGACAATCCAAATTTGGGGCTGATTTTAAAAATTCTTACACTAATAGTAAGCTACAATATCCGTAATTGACATATACTACTTTTCTATGGGAAAATTCAAAATTCCCGCGGGATTGAAATTCAACTTTGGGGCTGATTTTTAAAATATTTTACCATAGTGAAAATAAACGGATCAATCACGTCTTAAAAAGAGTTTAACTCGACATGTTTCGGGCTAATCCGTGGCCTTTCCTCTGGGGTCGCACGTCACGGCGGCTGCCAAACGCGCACTCAAAATATTTTACCAATTGAAGCTACTTTATCCCTGATTGACATAGACTACTTTTTCTACGGGAAAATTCAAAATTCCCAGGGGATAGAAATAAGTGAATTGAACTTGGGAGCTGATTTTTAAAATTATTGCACTAATAAAAAGCTACACTGTCTCTGATTTTCAAGATAGGTCAAAACAGTTATATCTATCCCGCGGGAACTGTACTATGCACTTTTCCGGGATAAAATAAGCCAGTTTCAATCAGGCACAGGCCTCCTCCCAGAACGAGAAGAATTGAGCCGTAGTTCCCACCTGGGCTCAGTGCTATTTGGGAACCTTACACACACCATTGAATTTCTTCTCAGGTGTCTGCAGCTTTCCTTGCTATGTTTCCCTTTACTGTACAGCTCATGGTAAACTTCAAACGTAATTTAGCACATGGATTCGGAATAACTCAGAAGTGCAAGCCCTGGCTCAAACCCTCAACTCTCTCTGCTTAAGAGACCATAGTTCAAACCATTAGAATTCACTTATTCCGCGGGAACTTTGCATTTTCCTGGCATTATCCTATGTGTTAATCCATGTCATAAACTACCTGTGTGCCAAATTTCATGCAAACAACTAACGTTATTGTCTTCGCGTACAAAGTCACGGGCAAAAGCTAGTACATTATATATTATCTGCTAAGGCAACTTCTAAGTTTCGGGTCATACTCGACTAATTCTGCTAAAGGTGATAACTTAATATTCCAGCGGTGTACCGGTATGATGGTTCATTTGCCGTAACCTCATCGTTTCATAAATATTACCTTTTTTAGGGTTCCCTACCCAAAGGGTACCTATTACTAAGAATTCGTCCGTCTGTCCGTTCGTGAAACGTAATAGCTAGACACTTTAAATTTTCACCGATTATTAGGTATTAATGTGGCCGATATGACAAATTACTATAAATTAAAAAATTAAAAACTCCCAACGCAATTAAATCTATGATCCCTTCCGCAGCATACAAAAGAGCTGATAACTTTGAAACGGCTGGACCAATTTTGATGAAACATATCTAAGAACCATTGCCAAGAAACCTGCTTTCAAATAAAAAAAACCGCATCCAAATCGGTTTACCCATTTAAGAGTTATGATGCCACAGACAGACAGACAGACACACACACACACACATAGCGGTCAAACTTATAACACCCCTCTTTTTGTGTCGGGGGTTAAAAATAATAAAACTAAAATAAAGTCAAAAATTAAAGGGGGTCGTCATACAAGACACGTGTTGTATTCAGCGTTTAAACTTGAACTTTATAATGGCATTAGCTAGAATCTTGAAATTTTCACCGATTAATCACATTACTGTGGCCGCTATAACAAAAAATTCTAAAATAAAATGAAGCTAAATAAAAAAGGGGGTCGTCATACAAGAAAAGTGTATGGGTCGTTTTCATAAAAAGTGTCCATAGTTAAGGGTTTAGTGAAAAGAAAATCACGATTGCATCCTTTGTGTAACGAAAGTTAGTCATACTAACATGGGTAGCTTTCGTTACACAAAGGAATTAATTAAGTTTCGTTTTAATTAAATCCCTTGGTTGTGTGTTTTTGAAAATTACTTGTATTTTGAGCGTTTTTAACTCGAGCTTTATAATCTTTTTACTGAACTATTTTCTAAACATTGTACGGAGTTACGGAACCTATCATGTACGAGTCCGACTCGCACTTGACCGGTTTTTTCAGACCTACCTGCCACTAATGCACCAGCCAAGAGCTCAGTAAATACCACTGGGGGACTAGTAACGAGATGTTTCGTATTCCGTGAAGGGGTTAGTGGAAATACGAGTCACTATACGCAAAATCACGGAAAAACAGACTTGGAAAAAAGGTTATCCGTAGTAGTGGTGGAGTTAAAGGAGTTGACTGAAGTTACGAATTTGTAAATGTTAGTAATTTTTAAAGATCAGAATTTTCACGGCAAAATATAAGACTGTCGCAATCAAGCTAGTGTTAGAACCAATTTTTTATCGATATCGATAGTTGTGCAATAGAAGAAAAAAACGGTCCACTAAATAAAAACAACATATTTAATACAGAATTTTAGGTCAGGTTTGTATAAAATAACGAGTATATAGATACAGAAGCAATTTCTTCTTCGAAGTCCGCATCAGTACACACAAGCAGCACTTGTCATTTTATTCGGTTTGAGATAGTGAAAGGAGTAGATAATTATTAATTTCTCAACATTCTCTGGGAGTAGCCTGTTTCGTTTATCACCTGACCTAAAATTCTGTATTAAATATGTTTTTTTATTTAGTGGACCGTTTTTTCTTCTATTGCATAACTATCGATATCGATAAAAAACTAGCTTGATTGCGACAGTCTTATATTTTGCCGTGAAAATTCCAATCTCTGGAATTTTATATAATAATAATAATAATAATAATGATTTATTTCACAAAAACACTTTTTACATAAGGGTAGTTGTCCATCAGACTCCAAACTAGGCTAAGCCTGTATCTTGGTAGTCTGCTAGTGCGGATAAACAAGATTTACATTAGTGTTAAGTAAAATAAAGTAAGAAAATTAAATAACATGACTAATTGTTCTAAATTAACCTATTCATTAACATGCAACATGTGTTCATGTGTCTGAGTGTGTGTGTGTGTGTGTGTGTGTATAGCTCGATGAATTGCAGACTCAAGTGACAGTGAGCAGGGGCCCACATGAACTCGTAGAACTGATGGGATTCTCTAGTGGCATCCACGGACCGGAAGACGCAGTGTAGATAGGCCTCCAACAAGATGGAGTGACGACCTGGTTAAGGTTGCGGGATCGCGTTGGATGCGGATGGCGCGGGACCGATCTGTTTGGCGAGCCTTGGGGGAGGCCTACGCTCAGCAGTGGACGTCTTTCGGCTGAATTAATGATGATGAAATGTCAGTAAAATTTTATTTGCTGACGGTTAAATTAAACTACACTTTTTCGAGTGATTTAGACGTAGGGTAAATAAACTACTCAGTTGTTGCCCATGTGCTAGTAATTGACCACTCAGAATGACAGGGCTTGGGCCGTAGTTCCCATGCGAGCCCAGTGTGGATTAGAAACTTCACACATACCATTAAATATAAATATAAAATATAAATATATATAAAAAATATGGGTATGTATTACAATACCGAAGTACGAAAGACCGAATGTATTAAAATATCGAATGGGTCAAAAGACCGACAAAATTTTTTTCTGAAACCGTTAACTTTTTAAGATTGTTATAAAACAAACCTAACCTAACCTAATGGGTTCTGTATGATGCCATTTTAATAAATTCTGAGAAGTTTACGGTTTCAGAAAAAAATCGTGTCGGTCTTTTGACCCATTCGATGTTTTAATACATTCAGTCTTTCGTACTTCGGTATTGTAATACATACCCAAAAAATATATATATTAGGGGACAATCTTTCACAAATCGACCTAGTCCCAAACTAAGCAAAGCTTGTACTATGGGTACTAGACGACGAGAAACATACTTATATAGATAAATAAATACTTAAATACATAGAAAACATCCATAACTCAGGAACAAATATTCGTGCTCATCACACAAATAAATGCCCTCACCGGGATTCGAACCCAGGACCTCTTGCTTCGTAGGCAGGATCACTACCAACTAGGCTAAAGCGGTCGCTAAATATTACGGGACAATTCACACCAATTGACCTAGTCCCAAAGTAAGCTAGGCAAAGCTTGTGTTATGGGTACTAGGCAACGAATAAACATACTTATACAGATAGATACATACTTAAATACATATTAAACACCCAAGACCCGAGAACAAACATTTGTATTTTTCATACAAATATCTGCCACAACAAGGGAATCGAACCCGGGACCTCAAGCTTCATAGTCAGGTTCTCTAACCACTAGGCCATCTGGTCGTCAACAACCATTGAATTCCTTCACATGTTTCCTCACTATATTTTCCTTCACCGTAAAACTCGTGGTAAATTTCAAATGTAATTATAATTCAAATGTATTCTACACCATTTTGTCAGTTAAAATAATTCGAATCCTATACGAGATGGTTCTCCCTTAACTTCAACCCACCATAGCCTGATTGCTCAGTCAGTCGGATTGAAGTGGATTTATAATACGAATCAAAACTATCTATCATAGATATTGTAGAGTTTATGACGCAGCCAGTCGTCGACACTTTAAATAATTTATTTTCTCAAGTAATTTAATGAAAAATACCTTTCTTTACACAGAAATGACAGATAAAGCTCAGAGCAGCTAAAATTATAGCCAATTAAAACTTTGGACTGGAGTTGTGACATTTGACGTAGAAAAATTTAGGCTAATCTAATGATACGCACTGAATAACTTCCACAGAAACTGACATTAATTTCACTTCTTTTGCTTGATAAAAATAATTGGGTACTGTTCTGGGTAGGTACAAAGTATTATTGTAATTAGTTCGTCAGTTACATTATCAAAATATATTGGAGACGTATTTTTTTAACAATCAAATAAAAACTGATAAAGATTTGCATCAAACTTCCTTAGGGCAAGTGACGTCACGTCTAAGCTAAGAGTGAAAGTGAGAAATGTATCAAGCCTATATAAGTCCCACTGCAGGGCACAGGCCTCCTCTCAGAATGAGAGGGCTTGGGCCGTAGTTCCCACGCGGGCCCAGTGCGGATTGGGAAATTCACACACACCATTAAAATTTCTTCGCAGGTGTATGAAGGCTTCCTCGCGATGTTTTCCTTCACCGTAAAGCTCATGGTAAATTTCAAATGTAATTTCGCACATAAATTCCGAAAAAACTCAGAGGTGTGAGCCGGGATTTGAACCTACGACCCTAGGCTTGATATAATATTTGTCCAATATTGATTGATGTTCATAGTGTACCGCGTCGAACTACATTTTCAGCCAAATTAAATCTTTTGCTAAAGCTAGTGCTATTAACGAAGGCCCGTGAATTTGTCAAAATTAGACATTAATATCATTGCAATAAGAGCCACACCACGCGTCATTATGAATATATCAATCTGTAAAAGCTACCAATATGCCAATATACCAATGCTCGACACCTCAACGCCCAGTAGATGACACCCATCTGCCACCTCTCTTACTATGACATAAGATTGAAGGTGTCATGTATTGGGTCAGTGTCGAGGACAGGGACGTTTACCTTATATCCAAAAATAATGAGATCCGGTATGATTATTATGTGTATAGTACTAGTATTACCCCATATAGTTTTAACGTCTCTGTGAGAGACGTCAAAAGTAAAAAAAAAATTTTTTTCACTCTTCTCTTATGAATTTAGTAAGAATTATCAAATCTGTGAAGTTTCTTAGGCCAAATTTACCTACGTTTTCCTTCACATTTGATATTGATCTTGAACCTATTAATCTTCTGATTTCGAGATTCTTCTCGGAAATGGCTCCAACGATTTCCATGAAATTTACTATACAGGGGGTTTCAGGGACGATAAATCGATCTAGCTCCGTCTTATCTCTGAGAAAAAGCGTGTTTTCGAGTTTTAGTCCGGGCAAAGCTCGGTCGCCCACTTTATTTATAATATGAAAAATATGAACGTCAGTCTGAAACTTACCCATCGTGAAGTCGTATTTTTTTAATAATACTTGTTTTAGAACAAGGCTCTACTAACGCAACAGATGTTAGTACCGATTTTTAAATCCTCTTTTATTTTCAAATCAAAACGTTCATCCTGTAAGTAGCGCTTCTATTTTTATACTCCCAGTGCTTTCGGAAGGACAGTCATTGCTAATAAGAACACGCTGCAAGAAACTTGATAGAAAGTATATTAAAAGAAACAGGTCTGTTACATCCTGCATTGCGATATCGAAGTTTCTCAAGTCGGCTGTGTAAATCTCTCTCCAGACAGATGTTATGTCTGGGAACCGAAGACCAAAGGAAAATTAATTACTTACCCCCTTAACTATTTAAGTGATGAAGTAATCGCCGAAGATCGGCGAAGTAAATAGTACGTTACTGCAGGCAGAGGCCGTGAAGTAAGGGATTGATGGACGAGATTTGGGGTATACGGCCGAGTCGTAGACGAGGCCGGATAAAACGAGTCCAGCAATCCCTCTTCCGGCCGAGGATTGTATAGAGCTTTTCTCAAACATGCATCATCATCATCATCATCATCATCATCATCATCATCATCCATCCATCCATCCATCCATCCATACATCCATCCATACATCCATACATACATCCATCCATACATCCATCCATACATCCATCCATCCATACATCCATCCATCCATAAATCCATCCATACATCCATCCATACATCCATCCATACATCCACCCATACATCCATCCATACATCCATCCATACATCCATCCATACATCCATTCATCCATCCATCTATCCATACATCCATCCGTCCATACATCCATCCATCCATACATCTATCCATACATCCATCCATACATCCATCCATCCTCACATCTATCCATCCATACATCCATCCATCCATACATCCATCCATCCATCCATCCATACATCCATCCATTCATCTATACATCCATCCATACATCCATCCATCCATCCATACATCCATCCATCCATACATCCATCCATCCATACATCCATCCGTACATCCATACATCCATACATCCATACATCCATCCATACATCTATACATTCATCCATCCATCACCAGTAGTTTAGGCGGTTTTATAGAAATAAAAGAAGATAGATTTTTTTTTAATGTCGTAAGTTCGCTGTATGTAATTTTTCCTTTGTCAGTTTAATGTTACTAAGCAAATTTAAAAAGTTACAGCAGCGGACAATAATGGTTTTTCATACTTACTTTTATGGCCTAGGCCAAGAAGTAATGTAGGGAGCCATAAACAACAAACTTCATGGCTTCATTTCGTGACATTAACGCATACATTTCAAAGCATGTTTGAGAAAATATTATTTAAATAGCAACGGCAGCTATGGTGAAGTAGACATTTGAGGCACGTGCGATACGTATTTCTATGCATCTCTTTCTTATCAGTAACCACATTGTTAGCAGTAAATTATTTTATTTTGAACACTTTTGTGATCTTTATCCTATTTCAATGCTTAATTAATTAAGTCGTGTCACTTCTGAATAGGTGTCCGAAGTCACCCTGTATAGAGAATTTACAGTGTACAGAAACTCGTAGCTTCGCTATGAAGAATTACGTCAGTCATTAGCATAGAACAAGCCTGATATAGGATACCTGCATATGTTAATGTCACCAGGGGTCAGAGTGCAACAAACCATATCCGCTGATACGGTGAATTTACAATGAGTGAGAGGGCAATACTAACTAAAGTTTGTCTTTATCTGACGCTTTTTAGGGTTCCGTAGTCAACTAGGAACCCTTATAGTTTCGCCATGTCTGTCTGTCTGCGTGTCCGTCCGCGGCTAAGCTCAGAGACTGTTAGTACTAGAAAGCTGTAATTTGGCATGAATAATCAGTTACGCCGACAAAGTGGTTAAATAAAAAAAACCATCGTGCTTCCCCCTTATTCGTATAGTTAGTTGCGTTAGTTCTCCTTCGGCCATCAGACGGGGAATATGTGTTGCTTGTGTTTAGGCACGGCTTTGATTCTAGCCGCTCTCAAGGCAAGCACATATACACGAGTGCATAGAATACCTAAAACCTGTTAGCACAAGAATCTCGGTGCGGCCTTAACGATAACCTCCGGGGGAAAGGTCAAGTAAGACTAGTTCTGGAAACAATAAGAAATAAAATCCATCTTTTACAATTACTTAAGCGACAATAGGGTCACGTAACGATAAGAAACCATATGACAATTTTATTTCAGAACTGATGTAACTTAAATTGGCTTCTCACCAGTTACCAGATCGTTGAGATTTGGGAAACCCTGTTTATCGAAGTTTAAGGAAGTAAAAAAACCACGGTGTGTTACCTTAATAGGTACATGTATACAACTTGAACGAAACTCAACAGTTTTCTAAACCGCTTATTCGTGTCACTGAAGTAAATAAAGTTAGATGTACGACTGAAATTTGTCTTGATAAAGTTTGTACGTGACTCGAAATCGGAACGCTGTTCGTACAAAATTATTTTCGGTTATTCCTTGATTTAGTTTATCAGCGAGCAAAATGTCTGTCCAATTATTCTTTGCATTGCTTGTGACTTAAATTTTAATTGCTTTGTAATATTCATTTACAAGTTTGCTTAAAACCAACTCAGAATGATTGCATTTAGATTGATGGGTGGCTATTATTGTAATATATACGAGTATCATGCGATTGTTGACATAAATTTGACTTAATCTCAAACTAACCAAAGCTGGTAGGTAAACATACTAATAGATAGTATATTAAATATTAAACAAAGTGATCCGACAGAGAACCAAAGTTATCGACATAGCCCACCGCATTAGTACGCTGAAGTGGCAAGAGCTGGATGAGAGTGGCCGAGGACAGTGCTCAGTGGCGTGCCATGGGAGAGGCCTATGTCCAGCAGTCAACGAACATAAGCTGATATTAAACATCAAAGATTCGAAAAAACATTCATAATATTTATCGTAGAAAATCTGCTTCGGCCGAGGAACAAATCTGAGACCCGGGGTCCGGGGATTGGCAGTCAGGTTTTCTAACCACGGGGCTATCCGGTCGTGGTTATTTATCTTTCATTTAAGGTATTTAAGAATAATAAGAACGTGACCTCGTCTACGAAGAGTTCGTTTATTGCTGTCCCGCGGAAACTAAGCAATTATTCAGGATACAAACTATTCTATGTTCTTCCCGGGGCTCCAAAATATTCCCATACCAAATTTGATCCAGTTCGGTTTTGACATTAGTGCCTGATTGAGTAAAAAACATTGCCACGAAGGTTTCAGGTTTATCATACTTACAAGATACGCGTTTTTTTTCATCGTTCTTAACTCGATCTTTATATATTTTTTACTCAACTATTATATTATATTTTTATATAATATAGATTATAGTAGGATAAGACATGACATCTTTCATCAAAAATGACAAGGCTTTTAAGACCTTGGGAAGGAATGGTATCCTTTACCGCCTCCTGGTGAAGATGTCAAACAAATAAAATATCAAATTTCCTAAAGTATTCGCATAAGTGCTGAGTAAAGAAAAAACTGGAAAAATGCGTATTGGATCACGTAAAACGAAGGTCATCGTTATCAAGATGATTTTAGTTTTGAGTTCGGGTTAGAGTAATGCGGCAATTACATTAAGTCGACGACCGCATGCCACATGCGGTGGCCGCAACAGTGTAAAGAACGCTGTAGTCGGCCGCATTCGGCGTGTGACATCTGCCACCGCCTAGATATGGCCACCGCATTAGGCGGACAGACTAATGTGAAGACGACGTTTGTTGTATGGGAGCCCCCTTAAATATTTATTTATTCTGGTGGTTTTTAGTATTTGTTGTTATAGCGGCAACCGAAATAGGGTGAGTGGGGGTAAGATGAAAAGCAGTGTAAGATGAAAAACACTTGGGTGCTACGAGTAGTTTTTCATCACTGCACTCACTGCTTTTCATCTTACCCCATCATCATCTGTGAAAATTTCAACTGTCTAGCTATCACGGTTCGTGAGATACAGCCTGGTGACAGACGGACTGACGGACAGACGGACAGCGGAGCCTCAGTAGGGTCCCGTTTTTATCCTTTTTTAAAAAAAAAAATAATATTTGTTAAACTAATGGATACGTAGCTACTTACCTACCAGTCACCCGAAGCAGCCAACTCTCGTATGGTTAAGGTCTCTTATACCTTAAGTCCACCTAAAAGTCTAAGTTATTAGGGAAAAAGTAAAACAATTTGCGAAAAATATAGCGAAACGAAAAAGGGTATCTTCTTATGTCGGAGTCGTAAAGGCTTTTGACATGCTTTATTTGATATTGGAAAAGGGATTTATAATTTCATAGCATTTGGGTTTTACATTATTTATAGGATAATTTGATTTAAATGCGGGTAAAAGAGCCTTGCGGTATGTTAGCAAATATTGAACAGTATTTTTATTACGGAGGTCATTTAGATCATTTTTTAACCCCCGACCCAAAGAGAGGGGCCAAAAAAGTTTGACCGCTATGTGTGTGTGTCTGTATGTCTGCGGCATCACATAGCTCTTAAACGGGTAAATCCGTAGGGTTACGCAGCCATTACAACGTCTAGTATCTGTATTCAACAAGTAATACCTATTATTCTAAGGATTTGGTATTTTGTACGGAACTTCCCAACTAGGTGTATTTTCTAGGTCAGGCTGCTATTTACTCTTAAACTACTAATAATTCTCTAGCAAACTTAGCCGTTATAGTTTTCCTTGTTAATTTGATATAATATTTACTCTTATTATGTTTTTTTTTCAAAATATACAAAATATATATATATAGCTAGGGGAACGCTCAATTTTAACAAAATATTGCACTTTAAAGTAGAATATCTCGCAAACGAATCACTGTATTGAAAAATCATCTTTACAACCCCGTAATAATCTTAAAAGACTTACCTATCCGACTATATCCCACAATATAAGGTTAGACGAGAAAAAAAAATCACCCCCTCTTTACGACTATGGAGATTACTAACATTTTTTCTGAATTTAATTCTATCACTTTTTCGGGGTAATTACTACATATATTATATATCCATGCAAAATTACTAATAGTCTCTGCGCTTAGTCACGACGGACGAACGGACAGACAGACATGACGAAACTATAAGGGTTCCGTTTTGCCATTTTGCCTCCGGAACCCTAAAAGGTTACAGTTTTCGAGATAGTCATGGATGTGTAATTTTTTTGTGCAACTCCGTTTTAAGGGTTCCGTAGTCAACTAGGAACCCTTATTAGATAATTCGAACCCTATCAATCAAGTATGTAAATTAAAGCATGTAATAAAGTATGTAAGTAAGTAAATTTATACTTTTTTATTACACCAATGTACACTTTATTTATAGTTCTTCGTTACAATTTTAGCGATCTCCAATTGCACAAACCAGGATCATTTTGTTTCCCATAATTTTATTTGTCATAATTCGACTTGCCATACCTACTAACGTTTGCCTTAAAATATAGGTATAGAAGCGTGTTATTCTCACGTTTTTTTTTGAAATGTCATCTTATAGAATACAGTAGGTTAAGTTAGATCAGTTTAATAACAATTTTGAAGGAAATAATGTTTCAGGAATCACTTATTGACAAGTAAAAACTATGAAAAACGATACACTATGGCATATGAAATTTGGGGAGAAGATCTATCTTTTCTACTTGTGCAAACCATTGCGGTAGGTAGTGAAAATTGTTTTGTGACTAAATATTTCTAAGCACTGAATTGGACAGCAAACGAATAAAAACAAAGACTGCCAGACGTATAACTATGTAATTTTATAGGGGTTCTGTATTTCCTTTTTAGGGTTTCGTAGTCAACTAGGAACCCTTATAGTTGTTTTAGGTACGTAACCCTAAATATAAGAGCCAATTTTAGTGAGAGTCAGAATGGCGAGACGGGTATACCTTCACAAACATATAAACAACTATACTTACTAAAAAAATGTACGTAAAAATGTACCCTAACCTACACAATTTAAGTAGAAATATGATACGTGTATTATTTGGAAATCATTAAATCATATTAAAGTACACATTTTATATACTTTTTGGGGTAATAGCATTTGTCAATAATCAATCAACATGTGTGGCTAGTCTGTAAGTGTTTATTGTGAGATATACAAATAAATAAATAAATTAAATAAATAGATAGGTTCTTGGTAAATTAGAATACACTCGCCATCTTGAAAATCAGGACGGTGGGTGTAGATCCACATTGTAATAACTTTATGTGCTTGGCGGTATTATTATTGTTATTTTTTTTTGGCGGTTTTTTAAAGTAAAATACTAAATATTATAGTATACTAACTGACCCGGCAAACGTTGTTTTGCCATATTAGGGGATAAAAAATAGCCTACGACCTATTCTCAGACCTACCAAATATAGATAAAAAAGTTTCATAAAAATCGGTCTCAGCCGTTTCAGAGGAGTTCGTTAACAAACACAGTCACACGAGATTTTTATATATTAGAAGATTTTAAGTACATTTTTTTAAGTACAGTTGTTTTATATATTTTTACGGGTACACCTGCCATTCTGACGCGCACCAATTTTAGTACAGACAAGACTACTTATTTATTAAATATTTTAAAAATTAACGCTGAAACTTAAATTATAGTTGTTATCTACGACACTATTTGAAAGATTTATTACATAGTACACTAAAAAATAATGTTCATTAACATTCTTTACTACCTTAATAACTATCGGATAAAACCATTTTGCTCAAGAACAGATTTATTAATCCGGTATTTAGAGTGAGGAGCTTCAATAGTACAGTCAGCACTATCAAACAAATCCGGTTTCCAAATACTGAAGCTACCATCACTAGAGTCGTAGAAAACTATGTTGTTGTTGTTGTCAAATACGAATTTGTCCACTGAGCCAGACTCGTAGGCTGCATACTCTACTAATTTGTTTGTTTCGTTGTCCATCTTATAGATAACATTTACTGTTGCATCTCCAAAATACACATTATTATACTTATCTGTAGACAATACTAAGCTTTTTGTAGCCACAACACTAATAACAATTCCATTACCATTATAAGAATATGTCGTGTCATTAGCCACAAAATAAAATTTAGCTGGATCACATCCAACCTGGACTACGAAATCGGAAATCTTATAAGTTTTTAAACTTTGGTATTGCCTTACTTCGTCACCTATGATAGCAAATAGACCAATTCTAGACTTTTCAGTGTACGTCAAACAGTGCAGGTGAGTTAACAAACTTGGTGGATTGTAATCATGTTGGTTGGAGTACGTTATTTTGGTAGAGATATTCATACTGTCTTGCGAATATTTATGTACGTTTTTGTTATCTGCTGTATATAAAACTTGTGTTTCCTGGTCAACTGCCAGCCCGGAAAAATTCAGTTTACGGACTATTTGTATCGTCAGATCTTCGTGAAAGAAGGCCGTGTTCATCTCTGAATTGGTGTGGACGTAGAGAATGCCGTTTTTCCTGTCTATGGCCATTTGGTCGGGAATGTACAGTTCACGGGCCAGCGTCTTCCTTGTGTAGCAGCGGCCTTCCACGCAGGCGTCGCAGTCCGCACTGGCGGCCGCCAACACCGACGCCAGAAGTAGCAGCATCATGACTGATCGACAACTGCAAATTTAAGACATTAGTTTTAAATATAATTTGTTGCACATGCTGAACAAAATCAAATTTCAATCCTTCCTCGCTTTGCAAACTATGAGAACTATGAGAGTAAATGCTTAGTAAATGTAATAAATTTTGTACAGTAAAGTTTACGCAGCTGTAATTTTACCGAAACCAACCTAAGCACTGAATAATGTTCGTAAACAGCAAGTTTCATCACCATCATCCCAGCCTATATACGTCCCACTGTAGGGCACAGGCCTCCTCTCAGAACGAGAGGGCTTGGGCCGTAGTTCCCACGCGGGCCCAGTGCAACAGAAGCAAACAACAGCAAGTTTACTTAAGGTACTTAGATGAAAACAACAAAGTGAAATTTTAACATGATATAAAACTAGTGTTTTAGGTGAGTTATTGCTGGACAACATAATGCATTAACCTCAAGTATTTAAATTTCTTGACCTGCACAACTCCCGGTCCGGCGCAATATCAGGCCAGTCCTTTGCGTACACGTCCAAATCATCCCGCCATAAGTATTTAAATTCAAGATTTTTATACGTAATTATTGCAGTTAAGTCATTATACTCGTAATATTTTATAGTTTATAGTTTATTTTTTTTTTTTTTTTTTTTTTTATGAAATAGGGGGCAAACGAGCAGACGGATCGCCTGATGATAAACGATTACCGTCGCCCATGGACACCTGCGACACCAGAAGAGTCACAAATGCGTTGCCGGCCTTTTAGATAGGAGTACGCTCTTTTTTTGAAAGCTTGAAGGTCATATCGGTCCGGGAACACCGCAGCAGGTACTTCATTCCAGAGCTTAGCTGTGCGAGGCAGGAAATTTCTGGAAAAACGCACAGTAGAAGACAGCCAACCATCCAGATGGTAAGGATGGAAGTGTTGTCGCGTAGGGCGATGGCGGAAGGATGCGGCAGGGATCAACCCGAACAACTCCTCGGAGCACTCTCCGTTGTACATGCGATAGAAGATGCACAGTGAAGCTACATCTCTACGCAGCGCCAAGGAGTCAAGCCGATCAGAAATTCGTTGGCAGCCGACTATTCGAGTCGCTCTCCGTTGTATGCGATCCAGAGGGAGAAGCTGGTACTTGGGAGCCCCCGCCCACAGATGAGAGCAGTATTCCATATGTGGGCGAACCTGCGCCTTATAAAGCTGGAGGCGGTGGGCTGGAGTGAAATACCGTCTCGATCTGTTGAGCACGCCGAGCTTCTTCGAGGCTAATTTAGCCTTACTCTCCAAATGGTCGCGGAACTGGACTTCACTCGAGATGTCAATACCAAGGATTCCGATACTGGCTGTGTTAGCAAGGGGAGTGCCCTCGAAAAGAGGTGACGCGACAAACGCAGACTTTTTCGCGGTAAATGCGCAAACCTGTGTCTTAGTGGGATTAAATTGGACTAAATTAAGTCGACCCCATTCTGAAACTTCTTTTAGGGAAGTCTCAATTTCAGACACAAGTTTGCTTCGGCACTCCATAACGTTTTCCCGAGAAATACCGGCGCGGCCGGTGTAAGAGGCATCAACCGTACTATCATCCGCATAACAGTGAATGCCGCCGGATGGCAGCATATCATTGACATGCAGAAGAAAGAGCGTAGGCGATAGCACACAGCCTTGAGGGACACCAGCATTCACAGACATGGAATCAGAGCATGCACCGTCAACTACGACTTTTATGCTTCTGTCCGTTAAGAAGCTGCTGATCCAACCGCATAATTTCTCAGGAAGCCCAAAGGACGGAAGTTTTGAGAGGAGCGCTTTGTGCCAAACCCGATCGAAGGCCTTCGCCACATCTAAACTAACAGCCAATGCCTCACCCTTTGTCTCAATCGCCTGTGCCCAACGATGTGTCAGGTAAACCAGTAGATCGCCAGCTGAGCGGCCACTACGGAAACCATATTGTCGGTCACTGAGCAATTGTCGATCTTCAAGGTAACGAAGGAGCTGGCGGTTGATAACGGACTCCATTACCTTTGAGAACAGGGGAGTTATGGCTATTGGCCTATAGGAAGATGGATTTGAGCGGTCACCTTTTTTAGGGATCGGGTGTACCAGAGCGGACTTCCATGAGAACGGGACTACGCCAGAAGAGTAAGAGAGTCGAAAAAGACGCGTTAAAACCGGAGCCAACTCAGGAGCGCACATCTTCAACACTACCGGAGGGATTCCATCAGGCCCATTGGACTTATGGATGTCGAGGGAGAGAAGTGCTTTACGCACTGAGCTTTGGTGGAACCGGATATCCGGCATACAGCTGTCACAACGCGGTATGGACGGTGGCATGCGTCCCCCGTCATCCAAAGTCGAGTTAGACGCAAAGAATTTACCTAAAAGATCGGCTTTTTCCTTTGCGTCGTGGGCCAAAGAATCGTTACACGCGTGCAGAGGCGGAAAAGATGGCGTGCAGAAATTCCCCTGGATAGCTTTGGCAAGAGACCAGAACGCACGAGTTCCCGAAGGGAGGCGCTCTAGTCTCTCACCAATTCTACCAATGTGCAACGATTTAGCTCTGGCAATGTCTCTTTTAAAGGACCTGGAGGCAAAGTTAAACTCCTTTTTTAAAACACTGGTCTTTACATCCCGTACCTTCGCTGCATTTACCCAGGCTTGATAACACTCCTGCTTTCGGCGAGAAGCCAATTTACAAGATCGACCAAACCAAGGTTGGGATCTGCCACCAACGGGGACAGCTGAGGATGGAACAAAGAGTTCCATTCCTTGCAGCACCACGTCAGTAACAGAGTCAGCAGCGACGTTGGGATCATCCAGCGTGAAGCAAACCTGCCTCCAAGGGTAGGACGCAAAGAAGGACCGCATCCCATCCCAATCTGCCGACTTGTAATGCCACACACGACGGCTACAAGCAACTCGCCGACGCAGCGGGCACGTGAGTGGCACCTTACTCCGGATCAGGCAATGATCCGAGGAGCCGAGAGGGGCCTCAACGGAGATTAGGTAGCCTGCCGGATGAGAAGTCAGCAAAAGGTCCAACAGAGAAGGCTCCTGGTTCTGCACATCTGGTATTCGCGTAGGCGCAGTAACCAGCTGTGTCAGGCCATATGCCAGAGCAAAGTCACGAACAGATCTCCCTGCATGATCGGTCTTGCCAGAGCCAAGCCATTCGACATGATGGGCGTTGAAATCGCCGAGTATCACGATCTCTGCAGAAGGGACCTGCTGTTGCACGGAGTCCGCAGCCATTTGGATCCGCTCCATGAGTCGGTCAGTTTCGCTGTCACCGCTATGGGACCTATACAGGCACGCATAGACGCGTGGATGGTCATCGCTGTCTACACGCAGCCATAAAGTGGAGAGGTCCTTACCTTCAAGATTGCTGAGGTGACGAGAACTGATATCATCTCTAACGTACACGCACACCCCTGCCCTAGGTAGTTTTATAGTTTTAAAGAACAAAATTACATGGTTATACAGAATAGTATTATCCGGTAAGCGCCAAACTAGGCTGAGCCTGTATCTTGGCACTCACTGAGTCAGTTTACAAATATTATGATATTATAACTTTAACAGATTACACGGTTAAGTTGGTTGTCCCGTATTGGCTATAGTGAAATTATAACCATAAACACTGCAGTTGCAATGTGACAAAATATTCAATGAAGCTATCACAACAATATCTTGAAAGGAGAATGAAAAAATTTTCAAGCAGTCATTGAGCTAGAAATACTTATTTTATAAAATATTTAATAAAATCATCTTGTGTAAGCATCCCTTAAGTTACTCCATAATTTGATGGCAAAAATTTTATGAAAAAAGTCATTATTTGACCGTTTCATCGCCTCACTTTGTGTCACAGTTTTACGAATTGACCGTAAATTTTGATGGCGTCTTCGGTCATTTAAATAGGTCCTGTATTTCTACCAGACCATTGGACACTGCATCAAAATCTATCGTCATTTTTAAAAAAATGTATTCACGAATGGGATTTGGAACAAAACAAATGCTCAAATAAGACATTTTAAAGAGACGGCAGAAGCATACGTTTTAAAATTTTGTGATATCCTGAGAAACAGGTTACACGGCTGTTCCTTATCCTTACTAAATGTTATAATTGTGAAAGTAACTCTCGGTCTGTCTGTTATCCCTTCACGCTTAAACCACTGCACATATTTAAATGATATGGCGATAGCTTCAGGCTCTAGGAAGGTCATAAGATAGTTTTAACTAAGGAAAACAAACAAATTCTTCGCAGACGGAGTCGCGGGTAGCAGTTTGTCCATATTTTTAAAAGGAGGCAAAAATTACGGCGCACTTTGTTTAGTTCATGGGCATGTAAGTTTGGGGTTTTCTTAATCAGTATCAAGATTACTATTGATTTTGATGATAAAAAAATGTCTTAATTTTTTTTGTCAGTTATCCTGACTTTTTTTTCGTACAGTTTAAATACAGCTCGTCACAAAACTGACACAACAAAATTGTATGGAAAAATAGGAATATTTTTTATGAAAAGGGTACTTACACTTTGTAAATATTCCTATTTTTCCATACAATAAATCACGGAAAAAAAGTCAGGAAAACTGACAAAAAAATTAAGACATTTTATTTGATATTATCATCAGTGCAGCAGTGTTGGGCGTTTCGGAGTCCTGTGGTGGTGTTCATTTATTTTGAACTTCACAGGTTCCACATAAGTTCAATATTAATGAACACCACCACAGGACTCCGAAACGCCCAACACTGCTGCACTGATGATAATATCAAATAAAATGTCTTTAGACCTATAAACGTCATGGTATGAAACAATAGACGATCACTTTGCTGGCCAAGGCCAGCAATGTTGTATGAAATTCCATTATTGACCTCTCGTCTAGCCGCACACCACGCCGCGCCTGCATTGTGGCACTTCGTGGCGTATTATAAGGAACATAACGTCAATATTTCATAGCATGTTTGAGAAAAAAATCAATACTTTAAACAAAAGCCGCGAGTGTTTCAATACGCTGCAATCAGTATCAGACAAAACTGCAAAAGAAGATAAAATAAAACATTAAGAAAATGTCGAGTGACGAAAGTGATTTGACTCCGGAGTCCATTAAACTAGACGCCTTATCTATTGTTAATAACCTACTTCCAGAGAAGTCGAAGGAAAAATACTTGAAAGCTTACGACGACTTCGACAAATGAAAAACTGCAAAAGGCGCAAAGTCTGTGTTCCGACACATCAGGCCTCTTGTTTATTTCGATATCAGTGCCATCAGTGCTTCTTGTTTATTTCGAGTACTACTACTTTTTCTAGTTTTTATTGTCTCGCAAAAGGTGAGAAAAGTAGAGTATACTCCTCAGGGATAAAACTGATTTTGCCTTGGGCGCGCTTAAATCCTTCACTGCTCTCAGGACTCCATTTTAATTCCCTCGCTTCGCTCGGGAATCAACTCAAAAACCCTCTCGCTTCTCTCGGGAGTTAAATCTGGAGTCCTTCGTTACGCTCAGGATTCAATATCGCGCCCGTGACATAATACAGTGCTTGATCCCCTTGGTGTACAATCTACTATTACGGGTCTAGAGTCAACAATCAAGTGCCAGAAATTGAGCCTGTCATAACAAAGAACCAAATTTTAAATTTAAATTATGAAAGCTATCTAAACACGACAAAGGAATGAGAGAAGTGGCCAAATAAATCTGCCAGTATTAATGAAATAAAATAAGCAAAGAGTATGAAAACCAGAAAATCCATGCGGCATTATAATGCAGCAGCCCTCGTAATAAGATTTTGTACATTAAACTACTTACCGTGAGAATTAATCACAGTGAAAAAATAATAAGCATGTCGGGCTAAACTCGATCATAGGTGTGAGAGTTAGCCGTATTTTTCACTACTTCAAAACAAGATTCATATTTTTGAATAGATGAATGAAAAAAAAATCACGCGACAATCACACCAGTTGACCCAATCTCAAAGTAAACTAAGATTGTGTTATGTTTAATAGTAATTAATAAATACCTGCTAATGCAGCTTTAACAGATGTGCAACTTTTTGGTCTTCATCCATTTAACACCCAAGACTCGAGAACAGACACTGTATTTTTAATAAAATCGTATCGTAATCGTATTTTTAACAACTTTTAATAAAAGTAAGCAAATTTTTAATAATACTCACTTCAGTAGGACCATTGGACAAAGCCGCATTGTATTGTTGCAGATAGGACACGATACTGGCTTCCTGCCGATAACTTACACACTATTTATAGCCCTCGATACAAGTTTAGAGATCCCTAACTTTTTGAATCATAATGTCATCATCATTTAAGCTGAAATTCGTCCACTGCTGAACATAGGGCTCCCCTGAGACTTGCAAAACCGACCGATCCTTTGCCATCCGCATCCATCGCATTACCACAACCTTAACCAGGTCGTCGCTTCAATTTCTTGGAAACCTACCCAAACTGCGTCTTCCGGTCCGTGGACGCCACTCGAGAACCTTTCGGCCCCATCGGCCGTCAATTCTACGAACGATGTGCTCTGCCCACTGCCACTTCAGTCTGGCGATTCTTCGAGCTACGTCAGTGACTTTAATTCTTGCGCGGAGGAACTCCGAGCATAGCCCTTTCATCGCCCTCTGAGTGACCTTGAGTTTTCTTAAGAGGCCCATCTCAGAGTGCCGTAAATCATCACTGGCAACACACACTGGTTAAAGACTTTTAACTTAAGACACTGCGATACATTGGATGACAAGATATTGCGGATCATAAAGTAGAAAAAAACAATTGTGCCTTAAATTTTAAAAGCAATCAAAAAATATGACATACACCATAACGAAAAAAATATATTTTCACACAAATTCATTATTCCGATAAAGGAAGTTTAATACAGTCACTATTTTGCATAAAGCTCGTTTCTCAAATTAATTTGTAAACCGATCTGAACCTTGAAACTTACTCAGTAAAGTTCACTTGGCAGATTAACGATTTTGAGATACGAGCTTTTTTTCGAAATAGTGACAGTATTAATTATATTGTGTATTCATGAAAATGCTTTCACGAAGATCATAACTATATTTATTTGGGTGGGAATGTTAATAAGAATAGGCTCGTGCGCGGCGCTCGGCGGAACCTTGTCGCAGGGAGCTTCTGCTGTCCTTAACGAGATGGTTTTTAATAAGTGTGGCAAATGCTGACTGCAACAGGGTTCCGCGGAGAGCTGCGCACGAGCTTGTCGGACTATATAGACAGACATTTTAAATAAATTTTACAAATTAACGTAAACAAAAAAAGTAGACAAACAAATTATACTATACTCCGTCTATTTAACAGAGTTAGTACTAGAAAACAGAATGCACGTAATTGGTCAGCGATAAGGACGATGCACCGGCACATATTTAAATATTATTATCTACTACTTTAAATTACATAATTATGATTAATAGATGAACATGACATGTTATTGGGAATTATGTATGCCCGGCTTCATAGCAAGGCACTTGGTTTTTGTTCATGGATCTATTCGTCGGTTTTTGTAACACAAATGTACAGTGGTTGAAACGATTCTAATCCTTATTCAGCTCTAAGCTATCAGTAAGAGCTCAACATGAATAAAATATCCTTGATCATCATTTTAAAATTGTGTCTTTTAGCGAATAAAACCATTTTGGTCAATAGTACTTAGTCTAATAGCGGTTCATCGGTACTTATTTTATTGATTTGGTATTTAAAGTGAGGAGCATGAATAGTACAGTTAGCCCTATCACACAAATCCGGTTTCCAAAGACTGAAGCTACCATCACTGGAGTCGTAGAAAATGATGTTATTGTTTTTGTCAAATACGAATTTATCCACTGAGCCAGACTCATAGGCTGCATACTCTACTAATTTGTTTGTTTCGTTGTCCATCTTATAGATAACATTTACTGTTGCGTCCCCAAAATACACGTTATCATATTTATCTGAAGACAATACTAGGCCTTTTGCAGCCACAACGTCAAGACAATTCATATAATTATTCGTTTGATTTATATAATCAAACGAATAATAATATGTGGTATCATTAGCCACGAAATATATTTTTTCATAGTCACATCCAGCCTGGACTACGAACTCGGATATATTGTATGTTTTTAAAAAATTAAAATACCTAATTGCCTTATCATGTTTGATAGTTCTCAGACCAACGTCTGATTTTTCAGTGTATATCAAACAGTCTTTGTAAAATAACGAATGTGGTTGGATGTATGCATCTTGGTTAGAAAATGTTATTTTCGTAGTGGTATTCATACTATTATTTGAATATTTGTATACATTTTTGCTATCGGCTGTATATAAAACTTGTGTTTCCTGGTCAACTGCCAGCCCGGAAAAATTCAGTTTACGGACTAGTTGTATCGTCAGATCTTCGTGAAAAAAGGCCGTGTTCATCTCTGAATCGGTGTGGACGTAGATAATGCCGTTTTTCCTGTCGATGGCCATTTGGTCAGGGATGTATAGTTCTCGGGCCAGCGTCTTCCTTGTGTAGCAGCGGCCTTCCACGCAGGCGTCGCAGTCCGCACTGGCGGCCGCCAACACCGACGCCAAGACTAGCAGCATCATGATTGATCGATGGCTATAATGTCAAAATGTGGAATTATAGAAAAAAATTGTATTCATAAAACTTTATATCGAATTTTAATGTAAAATTTTTTTAGTCCGTGGAGTAGGTACCAGTGCTTTAACGCTCTGTAAGTAAAAAAATTAATCGACGTCATCGACGTCATACCTCGGACAAAGAATTAGTTTTTCAGTCAAAGAAGGAACGCTGCCAGTATCTTCGGAGCCTTGCCCTTAAAGGCAATTTCATTATAATAATAATATGTTTTAGTTTTTTCTCCTGTTTCTTGATTTATATACCTATTTTTAGTTTAGGATAGCTGTATATATTTTAAATATTATTTATTTGTAAAAACAACGGCAAACTTGTTATTTGTAACCTAATAATAATATATGACTACCGAAACCGTATCCTATTATAGTAACAAGATATTGAAAGCCAAAACAATAAAAATTATGAGACTAACTCGACGAAGCGACGTTATGCGGAGATCCTTTCTAATCTGCGTAAAATAGACATGGTCTTTAAATAATAATAAACATAGCTTGGTAATTTTAAATTTACGAACACTGTTTTTTTGGTGCTGCTTTGATTATTAGTAATGTTTGAAATTATGTATTTAATGTCATTCTATTCGTTAGCTTATATAATATATTAATAAAGACTTAACGCTCGTCATCAAGGCAGCATCATACATAGCTGCACATTATTGTACATATAACAAAATCGTAATCCAATTTTACTATGAAAACGATAGGAATACATCTAATTAAGTTAGTATGGTAGAGTAATAGTAATCAAACACTTAACAGTGTTCGTAACCCTTTACACTCGACTTGAAACGATCGTGAGTGTTGATTTTGAAAAAATATTTCGCGTATGGCGAACCGCTTTTGCGAACCCAACCGACGTCGATCGATCGTGCGGCTATTCTAGAATAAGACAAAAAATATAGAAGGCTAATGCGTACGCGTCGGGACTCGTCAGTCTCATTGACGTGGCGTGGGAGATGGCTGTGTTCGTTGAACGTCGGACTCACTATCGTAAGTGGATTTTTTTTACTAACTACCATTAAATATCTTCGTAATTTACTATCGGATTGCAAACAGTATTTGTGTATGTGATATATTTTAATTACTCTGCATTAATTCGAATGAAATACATATATGAAATTTGTTTTTGAAGTTTAACTATCACGATCGTGTGGTTTCGGTTGTGTACTGTGATGTTGGTTTAGTAGGTATAACTTATTTATGTATACACTTGGCTTACTAACCGGGATGTTTTGCTCATTTTAGGAGCTCCGTTGACCGATAAAAGAATAGAAGATCTGCTCGCAGATGGAAACCTGTCAGAAATTGAAGGTTTAGATGACGATGATTTGGAAGATGTGCCTAACTTTTTCGATAACCTAACCAGTAGCCAGTGACGACGACTTTCTCTTGGATGAATAAATTTCTACTCTGCATGAAGTAAGGTCACGGTCACGATCTCCCCTAAGTTCACCGCGAGTGTCTTCTCCATACCCTTATCCGGCGACCAGCGACTCCACCACTAGGGACATTACACACAGCCCCCTATTTCGCCGTTGCAAATCGGAGCTAGAAGACGACCAGGTCGAGGTAGGTCGGAATCTTTACCTAGAAATGTTCGAATAGGCAGAGGTAGAGGTAGATCTGTCCGTATACGGGGAAATGTACGCAGTGGAAGATCCATTTCAGCACCCGCACCTCGAAGTCGAACATGGAAGCGAGTTCTGTTTACGGATAAGCCACACAGTAAAGCTGTACCTCGCTACCAGTGAAATTTGTCCGCTCCCTGGTAGAGTACTTTCATGAGTACATTGACAACGACTTTGTGGAAGAGATCGCTTGATGTACGAACTTGTATTAGGTACATGCGAAAAACAGGCGTAGAATTAAAAACGACTGCCTCTGAAATCTGCAATCTCTTTTCCATTCTTCTAGTTATGGGTTGCATTCCTTATCCTAGATTGCCTATTTACTGGAGAGCTGGGACTAAATTGTCATTGGTGTGCAACGTCATAATAAAAGACAGGTTTTTGGCCGTTCGTAACGCACTTCATGTAGTTGATTCGGATTTTCCGCAGGAGAGTGAGAAAAATGATTATTTTGTAATGCTGCCTGAGAAATCGCTGTGATTGAGTGCCTAAATTATGAGTAGATAAAAGTTACTTAGTTTTTATTTCTATAACTGTGTTTTATTCATTTAAATTCTTCAATAACCGTTTAAATGTAACATTTATACACAATCACATCATGACCCTCACGAACGTGCGAGTTACATATTATTTCTGAACCACACGAACGTGAGGGTCTGATTGTGGAAGACCAGCTCAGTCAGGATTTTTTTTGTTATTTTTACTAGGCTCCTTATGAAGTAATAATAAAGTTACGTAATGTCGAACGGAGCTGTTAAAGATTTTTTACTCTCGGGTGTAAAGGGGTAAAAATGAACTAAACGTACCTACTTCCCGTGAACTCAGAATCTAGAAATTTGGTACGAAGCAAGGTTTTATAGCACAGATAAAGGAAAAATTGCGAAAAGCATAATTTTTTGTCTGTCTGTCTATATCTGTAACCAGTCTACAATGATCCCACACTGCGCACATTTTGCTTTGGAGCAGGGGCCTGCTAAGACTGGATGTTTATAGATACATTTAAATTTGTACGGAACCCTCGGTGCGCGAGTCCGACTCGCAATTGGCCGGTTTTTTGCAACTATTTTTATTGGAAAATAATCGTGAATAGTTGTGTTATCACATGCAAAAAACCATTTATAAAAACTATAGCAGTTTTCTATTTATTTTTATTTAAATTTAAATTTTGTCTCTTCTCCTAAACTTATTCAAGATTTGATCTATCACAGTGAAAAAACTACATGAGAACTGTTTAGCTTGCTAGCTTAAAAACATGTTCATTTAATAGACATTCAAAAATGATAAAAACTTATCAAAAAATATTTACAGGAAAAATCTCCATGCAAAGCATTAAGTTAGTACCCTACAAATCTCGTTAAGCCAGTACTACCACCTTATCTAAGTTGAGGCTTAAGGTTTTTTAACCCCAATAAGGGAAGAATTTCAATGAAATACGAAACATGTGTTCCATCAATTCTGTTAAAGAAAATTTATCCAAAATTTAAAGTTGATTGGGCCAAGGAATCACGTTGTCCCATACAAACTTTGTCCCCCTTTTTCACCCCCTTAAGGGAAGAATTTCGGAAAATTCTTTATTATCGGATGCCTACGCTATAAAAAAAACACACCCTCCAAGTTTCAGGTCTGTACGATCATCGGTTTAGGCAGTGCGTTGATCCGTCAATCAGTCATTCAGGACAAAAAGCATTTTATAACGTATAGAAAATAGGAGGAGATGATAGTTTCAATAAAATAAGCAATCTACTAATAACCTACTCTACTCCCTACTCTAATCTATTCTACTTACTTCAGTAAAAAGTCTGCCCAAGCCCCCATTGTACTGGTACAGCCAAAATGCGCTACTGGCTTCCTGCCGATAACTGACGTGCTATTTATAGTCCTCGATTATACTTCATTTAATTTAGAATTGAAAACCACAACATATTGCAGCTCGTTAACTATTTCTTACCTAGCAAATAGTACAGTACATAGTCTGGGAGCCGCAAAATAAAATTGTTTTAATGTCACTTTATTTGCGTGTCGTCAATTGTTACTCTAGTACAAATTGTAAAGAGATTACAGTTCACGAGCCGCAATATAATGTTGTTGTGGTTTATAATTCTAAATTAAATGGAGTATACATTTTAGGGATCCTTAAATTTAATGTACACTCTTCTTTACAAACAACGGAGCAGGCTAGGTGCTCAAAAATATCTGAACAAACATTTACGCGAATGATCGGATTGGTCGTATTCAGATGTTTAAGAGCACCTCGACAGCTGTTGTTTTCATGCGACTGTATTTCAAATTGTTTTGAATTTCATCTTTATGTGACATTATTATCGCTTATGTTCGCCATGTTTTTATGCAAATAAATGATTATGATTTATGATTTAACTTAGTGGCATTGATTTTTTTTCTTATTTCTTTCAGAACTGGTACAACTTAACCTCTCACCCAGTACCAAGTAATTTCTTGAGTTATAGGGATAAAAAAAGAAAGACAATTCTAGAAGAGGCAAGGATATTTATTCTTAATTTTACCAATTGACGAAATATCAAAACTAGACAAATAAACGAACGAAGCAGAAGACGTGGCGTGAGAAGGCCCCTAACAAGATTGATCGATGATCTGGTAAAGCTCACAGGAACCACTTGGATGCGGGCGGCACAGGACAGATCTTTGTGGAACTCTTTGGGGAAGGCTCTTGTCCAGCTGGTAACGTCTTATGGTTGATTTGATGATGATAGCTGCATAAGACTCAGAAGAATTTGAACCACCGTATCTTTGTGTTACCAACATCCTAAAATACGCCCTTGAAGTAGAACCAGTTGCCTTGCTTCTCTGCGACAGCTGTATGTGTTCGGCTCTGTAGCATAATGTATTTGAATCGCTTAAGAGCCTTACCCAGCCCTGTTAGTAAGAGCTAGTTGAAGTAGAATTAAAATGTAAATCAAATTAAATAACAAAAACCTTTGTGTCTGCTAGCGGATAAAGTTACTTAGCTCAATAGGATTTATTTTATTAATTTGATATTTAGAGTGAGGAGCTTCAATAGTACAATCAGCACTATCCAGCGAATCCGATTTCCAAAGACTGAAGCTACCATCACTAGAGTCGTAGAAAACTATGTTGTTGTTTTTGTCAAATACAAATTTGTCCACTGAGCCAGACTCGTAGGCTGCATACTCTACTAATTTGTTTGTTTCGTTGTCCATCTTGTAGATAACATTTATTGTTGCGTCCCCAAAATACACGTTGTTATATTTATCTGTAGACAATACTAGGCCTTTTGCAGCCACAACGTCAAGATTATGTAAACCAAGCGAATATGTGGAATCATTAGCCACGAAATATATTTTTGCTGCGTCACATCCAGCCTGGACTACGAACTCGGATATATTGTATGTTTTTAAATTTGTATAATACCTAATTTCGTCATGTTCGATAGTTCGCAGACCAGCGTTTGATTTTATATTGAGTGTTAAACAATCTTTGTAAAATAACAAATGTGGTTGGATGTATGTATGTTGGTTAGAAAATGTTATTTTCGTAGTGGTATTCACACTATTATTTGAATATTTGTATACATTTTTGCTATCGGCTGTATATAAAACCTGTGTATCCTGGTCAACTGCTAGCCCGGTAAAACTAAGTTTACGGACTAGTTGTATCGTCAGATCTTCGTAAAAGAAGGCCGTGTTCATCTCTGAATCGGTGTGGACGTAGATAATTCCGTTTTTCCTGTCGATGGCCATTTGGTCGGGGATGTACAGTTCTCGGGCCAGCATTTTCCTTGTGTAGCAGCGGCCTTCCACGCAGGCGTCGCAGTCCGCACTGGCGGCCGCCAACACCGACGCCAAGACTAGCAGCATCATAATTGATCGATGGCTATAAGGTCAAAATGTGGAATTATAGAAAAAAAATTGTATTCATAAAACTTTATATCGAATTTTAATGTAAAAATTTTTTTTAGTCCGTGGAGTAGGTACTAGCGCTTTAACGCTCTTTAAATAAAGAAATTAGTCGACGTCATCGACGTCATACCTCGGACAAAGAATTAGTTTACCTGTCAACAGAGGGAACGCTGCCAGTATCTTTGGAGCCTTGCCTAAAGGGCAATTTCATTATAATAATAATATGTTTTAGTTTTTTTTTCTGTTTTTTTATGTATATACTTATTTTTAGTTTAGGATAGCTGTATATATTTTAAATTTTATTTTTATTTGTAAAAACAATAGCAAACTCGTAACCTAATAATATTAAATGACTACCAAAATTCGCGGTGTAAAAACCAGATGAACGTAAAATCGTTTATCCAAATTGTGCAGGAGGGCCAAAAAACTGCGAAATTTTACCACTTTCAACTTTACGAGCTTCTTGATAAGCCACGAAAGAAAGAAAAAAATACTGACACGTACACAACACATTTACATTTTTGGTACATAAGGTAGCATAGCATATGGTTGTGGTGCTGGCTCTGAAGATGAGCTCTGGGTGTGTTCGAAACGCGTCAGTGTGGTTTGGTGGTGGTGATGGTTGGGTTTGTATGATTTGTGTGTATTCGTACAGTGTGGAGGTGGAGGAAATGCATGAACACACATTTCTTGCATAAACGTAACTATCGTAAGGTCGCGGGTGAGCTAAGTAATTGTTTCAGTTCATTGTTGTAAATATAACGACCTACGGCGACCACTGAAACTACTCAATACAATACTATTTACTGAACTATTAATTAATTTTCATCACACTTGCTCGTCAATGGTGTAATTCCATGCCTGTATACTAAATGACAATGGACTAAATCGTTCTTAAGGGAGTTATGGATTTACATACAGTTTTTCCTCCCAAGGGGAGTTCTAACTTTAGTTTAAAACTAAAGCAAACAAGTTAGTCAGAATGTCATTTCAGACTAAGGAGGTTTCAAGTCAGCCAACGTTTTATCTATATCTTTAAAATTTAGCTATAACTCAATTTTACAACACAAAACTGATCTGCGCTTCATGAAACTTCGTTATTTTTTTATATTATAAATTTAGACGACCGGATAGCCTAGTTGTTAGAGAACCTGACTACGAAGCTTGAGGTCCCGGGTTCGATTTCCGGTCGGGGCAGACATTTGTGTGAATAATACGAATGTTTGTGCTCGAGTCTTGGGTGTTTAATATGTACTTAAGTATGTATCTATCTATATAAGTATGTTTATCCGTTGTCTAGTACCCATAGTACAAGCTTTGCTTAGTTTGGGACTAGGTCAATTGGTGTGAATTGTCCCGTGATATTTATTTATTTATACCTAATAGTTTTGCAGTAGGTATTAGGTATTAACGGGCTATTTTCCGCAACTCGACGTCTCTATGCGCCTAATTTGCGTAACTGGCTGTAGCCTGTAGGCACTATTTGTGCCAGCCCATAGTAGTTTGCAGTGATTTTAGTAAGTATTTTTTTATCATGTTGGCAGAATCTGTCCGTAATGACCATTCGAATTCTAAACTAAACACAGTTTACAGTATCTACGGTAGATGACTTGAAAAAAATGATATATTGTATTGGCGGGTAGCCATTATTTTATTCAATTTAAGTTTTTAGACACAAAATAATTTTATTTTTGTTTTTTTTTTCCCTTGCAATGTGATGAAAATCATTGTGTGTATCACGGGCAGTAAGGGCATTAAAAACTCGAGTCATTAAAAGACCTCTGCCTTCGGCGTCGGGCTTCTGATAGACTCTCTTTAGTAATCCCCTACTTAAGGCCCTTGATGCACAATGTACTATAATCATGCAAGTGAATGTACTACCTATTTACCTTCATACCCTAGGCTAAACGCAAAATAGAATAAAAATACTGCTGACAATTCATGATAAAACAATTAAGGGAGACCCTCGGAAAGATCGAAAATGAACAATGACAGATCAAATGGAGTGTTTCCTAGAACTCCAAAGCTCTGCAAATTAGCGATGAAGTATAAAAAGCTTGGTAATGATAGGTAGTTTAAAATATGCCAAGTTATGAATTTCTAGAGTGGGCAGAGTGAGGGACACTCTGTCGCGGAATCGTGGCAAATGAAAAAACAGTGTCAACAGAATTTTATTAATACTTACAGCAGTAGGATTGCCACTCAAAAATCTGTTGTAGGTACGGATAGAGCCACAATAAGTAACTAAGCTCTCAGTGGTAACATAAGCGATATTTATACCTCTCGAATCAAATAACCTACAGGAATCCTCAGTTGCTAAAGCGCTTAACAGCCACTATATTTTATACCTACTTTGATGTTCTAATTAGTTGAACATTGAACATACATATTTTAAATCTAAGGACATTTTGTAATAAAGTTTGAAAAAAAGAGTGGATGAAGCAGACCAACCTTCTTCTGATTCTGGATGCTGGGAGAAGTAACTCTCTGTCCGCCGTATGCACAAAGTCACTGGGTGTTAACCGCTCCTTATGTACTCGTAGTTAAGTCAAATAAATCAATATTAAGAATATACGTGGCTGTCGACTTTCCCCGAGTCAAAAAGTGCCAAGTTCTAAAATAATCCTGAAATTTCAAAAACGAGTTATCTTACGAACTGAAACAATTACTTTGCTCACCCGCAACCTCATACTTGAGTTTTTATTTATCTTATATATTTGGATCATCAACTTATTTTCTTTATGACGCACTGTTTTTAACTGCTAGGTCAAAATATCTTACCTGTCTAAAAATTTAGTTTGTTGATTTAAACTGGTGCGTTAAATCTTGAGCTTCAATTTGTCCTAAGGTATTTTCTTTGTGTGTGATTATCTCTAGAACTAGGCACCTATTTAGATCTCAATTATTTTGTTAGCGTTTAAATAATAACTTGGCTCCCATTCTCACATTTTTGTTGTTGGGAATTAAAACTAATAGATAAGGAACCTAGAATGAAACGAGACCAGGCTCGGGCTTGGACCATGTTTTATTATTATATAGTTACCTAATTGGCACAGGACAAAACTTCCAGAATATATGTTTCAGATAAAACAAATACGTAAGGAAAATCCAATGTTGTTATTTTAGAGCATTATCAAGTTCCGTCCATTATTAGGTATTTATTTTATACAAATTAATCAAAATAGTTAACCTACTGGCAAACTTCTCGTTTATCTAATTATTGTATACTAGCTGTTGCCCGCGACTCCGTCTGCAAAGAATAGAGATATAAAACCGGCCAAGTGCGAGTCGGACTCGCGCACGATGGGTTCTTTTTTTTATGTTAGAGAGGCAAGACAAACGAACTAGTGGGTCACCTGATGTTAAATGATCACCACAGTCCAAAGACACCCTCAGCGCTTTACGCGATGCCAGTGCGTTGTCAGCCCTAAGGAAAAAGGAGAGGGAATAGGGGAGGGGGAGAGGTATTGGGCCCCGGCGTTCTCACTGACCGTACGAAACGCAGCAGGGAGTACTGCTGCTTCACGCCGGTGTTCTGTGAGAGGGTGGTACTGCCCCGGACGAGCCGGCCCATTCGTGATGCAGCGGCTAGATACAACATGGCTCTACCACTACATACCATTATCTAATAAAACGGCAAAAAAATCATGTCTGTTGTACCCATACAAGCCCCCAAGCCCAAGCCCCCTTAAATATTTATTTTATTCTGTTTTTTTTAGTGTTTTTTGTTATAGCGGCAACCGAAATACATCATCTGTGAAAATTTCAACTGTCTAGCTATAGCGGTTCATGAGACACGAGTACGGCCTGGTGACAGACGGACAGACGGCCGTCCGTCCGTCCGTACGGACGGCCAGCAAAGTCTCAGTAATAGGGTCCCGTTTATACCCTTTGGGTACGGGACCCTAAAAAAATAGCCTACAACCTATTCTCAGACCTAAAAAATATACTACATAGACAAAAAGTTTCATAAAAATCGGTCAATGCGTTTCGGAGGAGTTCGATAACAAACACCGTGGCACGAGATTTTTGTATATTAGATTTATTTTAACAATATCGCTTTCTGCAAACCATTATGGCGAACATTTCTGTAGCTCTCAGAACCAGTAGTTTTAGGAATTAGCTAAAGTACGTTATATAAATAAGTGAGGACACCACCAATTTTTAAACTTGGCAGAGACGTACAGCGTTGATGATTATATTAGATTTATTTATTTCGGGAATAATCTCGGAAACAGTTCTAACTATTTTGATGAAATTGCTATGTGGAAGTTGGTGGGACGAAGAATTTACCTGGCTTGGATAATATGGACCTCCGCAAAGTAACACATGATTCAATAAATTAATACCAATATAATTATATCCTATACAAGGGGGAATGAGTTTTCAGGCTTAAACTCGAAAACACGCGTTTTTCCAGAGATATTGTATTATAGTGTGTAGTAGTTATTCAGAGAGAGAGAGATATTGGTATTAATTTATTGAATCAAGTGTTACATTGCGGAGGTCCATATTACTTTGCTTATCCGCGACCTTATGGTAGCTGTCTCAAAATAACATCTGGTAGCATAGTGAACGGTTGCTATACTCTGAAGATGAGCTCTGATTGAGTTCGAAACGCGTCAGTGTAGTTTTGTGGTGGTGATAGTTGGGTTTGTGTAATTTATGTGTGTTCGTACAGTGTAGAGGTGGAGGAACTGCATGAACACACATTTCTGGCATAAACATAGCTATTATAAGGTCGCGGGTGAGCAAAGTAATTGTTTGAGTTCATTTATATTTGTATTGTTAAAACAACCTATACAGGAAAGGACAGCAAAAAGGTGCTAAAGGACTTGTCCAGGAGTTTGGTTCTGACATCAGGGGACCCTAAAGATGGCGCTTATCTCGCTTAATGGCTAGGGATAGCGGTGCAAAGGGGTAATGCGGCCAATGTTTTGAGGTATCGAACTCAGGCATCGGCCTGTTATGTTTTTCGACGAGGTGTTTGCTTTGTAGAACTAAAATATACGTATTAAAATAAAATCTAGTAGCATAAAATTAAATTACCTAAATTTAATGCTTGGAGTTGCAAAAGCGCCAGGTCGACACAAATGGCGACCAAACGGCCGGCAGCTACATATCTGTCAACGAATTAGCATTGCTTTGACGAGAAAACGCTGCAAAACTCTTGGGTACAATGACACGGGGGATAACATCCTAGACTCGAGAACAAACATTAGTATTTTTCATGCATAAGGTCTGTCCCAATCAAGGATTGAGCCCAGGATCTCAAGTGAGGTGAATTTTATACCAATACCTACATATAATTTTATTTTTTTCATATGGTTTAAGTACCTAATTTTGGCAATCTGCCCTGCAGATTAACAACGGGTAGAATTCCATCAGGGAAGTCGTAGAATATATCTTCGAGAAAGAATGTCTTATTCGTCTATGTATTTAATAAAACTAGCTTTCCGTCCGCAGCTTCGCCCGCGATAAATTAATTTTCCCGTAGGAAAAGGTATTTTCACGCGGTTAAAAGTAGCCTATGTCACTCAGTGATAATGTAGCTTTCAAATGGCAAAAGAATTTTTGAAATCGGTCCAGTAGTTTCGGAGCCTATTCAATGCAAACAAACAAACAAACAAACAATCAAATCTTTCCTCTTTATAATATTAGTATAGATAATCCATTCATCATCATCATCAGCCTATGTTCGTCCACTGCTGGACATAGGCCTCTCCCATGGCACGCCACTGAGCACCTATCCTCGGCCACTCTCATCCAGCTGTTGCCAGCCGCCTTGCGAAGATCATCGCTCCACCGAGTCTGAAGACGTCCCATGCTACGTTCCATAATCCATTCGTATAATCCATTGTAGCTCTGAAAATAAATGTAATACTCATAATTCTCCAGATTTTCCTTGTTAGCCATTGTAATGTCGGTCCGACAGATAAATGGACAACAAAGTTATTTTATTATAAATAATTGATTGAATCAGGCAGGCGTTACTTTGCGGAGGGTCATATTAATGAACTGAAACGATTACTTTGCTCACCCGCGACCTTAAGACCTTATCCTTCTTTAGGTTGCGGGTGAGCAAAGTAATTGTTTCAGTTCATTATTTTATTATGGCTATGTTTTATCTTTTGAGATCGGAACTTTACAAGTAAAAAAAAATATGCACCGCAGTGTCGATTCATACTTTTGGCGTTGGCCTGCTACACTGCCGTGTGTCTTGATGTACACCTATTCACTGCTAGTTAGGGCGGCAAAAAATCTATATGATTTGTTCATGATGCAGACATTATTAAGAAGAGCAAGATAGATTCAGTGTGTGAATAAAACTGTATTAGAGTCATACACAGCGTAAGAGGTTCATTATTCGAGCGTTTCAACCGTCTCACTTTCGTGGTCACGTTTTCTACGAATTGGCTGTAGGTTTTGATGGCGTTTTCAGTTATTTATATCTAGAACCTGTACTTCTACCACATAATTGAAAACTGTATCAGAATTTTTTGCCAGTTCTACTAATAAGCGTCCACGAAATTGATCCGGAACAAACGCTCAATAATGACCCAAGAAACATAAGCTAACTCTCCAGTGGATACAAAATTAGCGACTCCGAATCAGCAAACTAAAAATTTATTTATACTGGCCGAATGTTGGCCAGGCAATACGAGCCGATGTAGACTTGAATAAAAAATATGTATGACCTAACAGTGCTTTAACATCTTTGTTCTGGTAAGTTGAGAGTTGTCACGATTAGTGTAAATTTTCTCTATCGGCTTGAGCTCGCATAAGCTTTACCACAAATTTGAATTTTGTGCGGGTGAAATCGCGGGCAAAACGCTAGTTTGTTTCTACAAATTCTTGATCTAATGATCAGAATCTTTTTTAAAACGATTAATTTATAAAAGGCAGTCCAATCGATGTTTGAAGTGCTGAGACTCTTTAAACTTAATTGACCGGACAAAGTTGGATTGTAAGTATTGAGCTGGACTTTCGGCCTTACTCGTACTCGTATGAATCATTTAAACAAATTATACTTGAAACGAACCGTCAGCTAGCAACCTAACTACGAATATACTCACATACACAAAATGCATTCCTGAAGTTACTGTTTAAGGATTTGCCACTGTGGATGCGTTCTGCGGTCGCGGTCAGGTCAAATTAAACGCAGCCCGCATTAATTATGAACAACATTTTATATAGATATGCGACCTGACCGTGCGGTCCGACAATGTTGTTCATACATAATGCGGGCTGCGTTCAATTTGACCTGACCGCGATCGCAGAACGCATTCAGTGTGGCAAATCCTTTATAATAAACATACCTACCTAGATAGTTTATTTCAGTGACTTCCCGTATATGTGGTTTTATTATCACTGTCACGAGGCGTAATTAAATTCCTATGTTATTTACTTAATTAAAATTATTTTTGCAATAATATTTTGATGATATTAGGCTGTTTTATATTAAAATCATCATCATCATCATCATTCCAGCCTATATACGTCCCACTGCAGGGCACATGCCTCCTCTCACAATAAGAGGGCTCAGGCTGTAGCTCCAAAGCGGGCCCAGTGCGGATTGGAAGCTTCACACAAACATAATTTCTTCGCAGGTCTTCATCGTAAAGATTACGGTAATGTATGTAATTTCGCACAAAAACTCAGAGGTCTGTTGGGCTCACACCCATGACCCTGACATGCCAAAGTCTAACATTTGGTAGCATAGCATACGGTTGTGGTGCCAACTCTGAAGATGAGCTCTGGTTGAGTTCGAAACGCGTCAGTGTAGTTTGGTGGTGGTGATAGTTGGATTTGTGTGATTCGTGTGTGTTCGTACAGTGTGGAGGTGGAGGAACTGCATGAACACGCATTTCTTACATAAACGTAACTATCGTAAGGTCGCGGGTGAGCAAAGTAAATTAGTATGAACCTCCGCAAACTAACGCCTGATTCAATAAATTATTGAGAAGATAGGTTAAATTACGGTTTTTTTGAATAAGTATTTGAATAATTCGTTGCTTTACGAGAGCCTTGTAACAGTTTCGACAACCGCATTTGAAACTCGCTTTATTCACCTATCGGCTGGTCTAGTTCACTGCCGGTGTAATGTGTGGGTCATTGATACAGACCTCTGAAAAATAATTCAATTAATGAATCAAAGATTTGAAAGGCTGGAATGGCGTGGGACAGTAGGATCACTTTGCTGGCGTGGGAAATAGGTGAGACCCTGGTGTGGGACGTACATGCGTTGACACATTCGCTATATCCTACATCCAGACAACTAACTCGTAAACCGGCACTGAAGCTGATCAAACACAAATCTGCGCCGCAAGTAATCCTCTTTAATAAAGGTCAATGAGTTTATGGCGCTTGCGGTTGACATTAGAGCTATGGTCAACCGACACGAAGACATAAGGGCTCTGTCGTCCCGATTGATTGATGCCTCAGGGGATCCAAAAGCTGGCACGTACTTATCCCAGCTGATCGCCCTTGAGACCCAAAGGGGTAATGCCGCCAGCATCATGGGGATCCTGGCGCAATCAGACCTTTTAGACGGCGTTTTATACGCACAGTCCCGTTTTTATGACATTTCTATTCTTCTTATTATTAGTTCTGTGACCATTACCATACTATAATGCTTTTATAAGTTATGGCGGGGTAACTATTTTTATTTTTTATGTTTTGGGTGCGTGTGCAATTACCGTGAGCTAAGCGACTTTAACATTAGAAGTTATGAAATCTGCGCAAGAATTAAAGTTACCGATATAGCTCGAAGAATAGCTAGACTTCAGATCGTCTATGAGGCCAAAATTTTCTCGAATGGCGTCTACAGACCGCACGATCTGGACGTGGTGCGACGACCTGGTTAAGGTTGCAAAAACGCGTTAGATGAGGATAGCGTAAGACTGGTATGTTTGGTGAACCTTAGGGGAGGCTTATGTTCAGCAGTGGACGTCTTTCAGCGGAAATGATGATGAAGAATCGACTTTGAGGGCTTGTCTCAAATGTCTTTATGATAATTCCTTTATAATTTCCTGGAATTATAAGTAACAGAACACAATAAACGGAGACTGTTTCACAGATATGTATCACACAATGTTCTTGAACGTATCACAGCTAAATTTAAAGATATAAACACTTACACAGACGTTCTTTATACAATGTATATGAAGTAGGGTTCATTCAAATCGTTGGGTTTTGTTCCCGGGAAATCAAGCTCGAGAAAACTCGAGAACTCAAGAAATCATATTTGAGTCTATGAAATTATAAAATAAAACTATTTGCGTTTGCCGTTTGTTTTAAACGCGCGGCGGCGGGGCGGCACGGGCCAAAGCGCAATGGGTTTGTTCGACAAGTTTCACAAAAGCATTTTTTCATAGTAGCGAATTTTCACATCACGTTCTTTCATGATCGCAAATTTAATTATTCGTCTTTTTCCATGTAGCGATTTTTCATAAAGCGTTTTATAATGTTCGCGTTTATTTTTTTCGCTTATTTTACCAGTAGATTAATTTATTAGTCGCAAATTTTTGCAGTATAATTTAGTGCGGTTTGTTAGACATTTTACTCGAAATCATTATTCTAATAAATCTATAGTTCACCCTCTTAGTGTCCATATTATTACGTAGTAATAGGTAGGTTAGGTTTGTTAGTTATCTTCAGATGCCCAAAGGGCAAACTGCCCAGAAAAAGGAGCCCCGCCAAGCGGGGCTCCGTCGAACATAAGGCGTGATGGGTTGCCTAATTCTACTGAAAAAAATTGCGACTAATAAATGAATCTACTGTTAAAATAAGCGACAAAAATAAACGCGAACATTTAAAACGCTTTGTGAAAAATCACTACATGAAAAAAACGAATAGTTAAATTTGCGATCATGAAAGAACCCGATGTGAAAATTCGCTACAATGAAAAAATGCTTTTGTGTAACTTGTCGAACAAATCATTAAGTAATTATGTTGAAGACTGTCAATAAAAGTCTTATAATTATTTTGATACTTTTATTTAAAATAAATAAAAAAATAAATATCAGGGGACAATCTTACACAAATCGACCTAGTCCCAATCTAAGCAAAGCTTGTACTATGGGTACTAGACGACGACGACGATAAATAAATACTTAAATACATAGAAAACATCATTAACTCTGGAACAAATATTCGTGCTCATCACACAAATAAATGCCCTTACCGGGATTCGAACCCAGGACCTCTTGCTTCGTAGGCAGGGTCACTACCAACTAGGCTAAAGCGGTCGTTAAGACCATTATTATTTTACAGGGTTATTTGTTATTCACTGACATCCTCTTAACCCTGAATTCCTATCACTCACACAAATGTTTTTTGTTTTACGACTTTTTAAAATGAAGCACTTTTTTCCCATACAAATAAATAATAATAAATAAATACTTCTAACACAACTTCGTACTCTATGATTTTTACGATACGCGGTCGTGGCGGGCAATGAATGAATGACTTACACGGCACAGAGTATCGTAAAAATAAGAGGTGGTCTCAAATTTTCAAAACGTTATTACACCAAAAATATTAAGTTATGACAAAAGCCGTAAAACAAAAAAACATTTGTTTAAGTGGTAGAAGTTTAGGGTTAAAAGGATGCTAGTGAATTACAAATAACCCTGTACATCATTATTATTAGACCATTATTGTTATTTGAGAGGAAACCACTGAATTTGTTGATTAATCACATTGTTGGAACCGAAGAATATGCAAATCCGTACGTAAATGTAAATTTATCAACAACCCGAGAAGACCCGAAAAATTAGCCTCGAGAATTCTCGAAACCCGAGAAATTGATAAGCTCGAGAAATCATGAACCCTAATATGAAGAATTCCAAGTAATTTTTAAGAGTTCCTATGGGACATTTGATTTTAATTGCCAGATCTAATGATCATGCGAGCAAAGAAGAAGGAAAAGGCTAGTAGAACCTTTTTTAAAATAAAAATTACAGCATTAAAGTGGAAAATCAATGCGCTATAAAATTCAAATATACATACAAAAGCACAGAATAAAAAAAATACAATTTAGGATTTTTTTAAAATCGTGTTCGTTACTTCCCTAAAACGACGGAACACGGCCAAAAGTCGGAGCGCAGGAAAATCTGCTGGTGCTTGGCAGGCACTTGGAGTCTAAATGAGCTGAAATTGTTAGACCTTTGTTTTTTTAAGTATCGATGTTCTGTCCATTGATTGACCTAAGCGATCGAATACTTCCAGGAATGAACGCTGTTAAATAATCGTCATCAATGTGGCATTAATGATATCCCTTCAACTTCATACTTAATTGTTTTTTATTGATCAGGCGTTACTTTGCGCAGGTCCATATCAGTGAGCTGAAACAATTACTTTGCTCGCCAGCGATACTAAATATGTGTTTCTGTATTCCACAGGTAAAAACCACAGCCTGATTTTGAAAGTGTACGATTCCGGTGAGTGTTGAACTCAGTACTCAACGTTACATTTTTTTTTATTAAATACTGTCACCATAATAACTATAATTATTAGACCGCATGGCAAACCGACATAGCTCGAAGAATCGCCAGACTCAGTTGGCAGTGGGTAGGGCACATCGCTCGTAGAACATGGCCGATGGATCTTTCATATTATTTTTCGTTCTCAACTTCTCCCGATTTTAATGCAAAGGTTCCTCAGATGTGTCAAAGAAGCTTTAAAAAACCTAATTTGACAGTCGTATAAGCACTTCACGCCCAGATGAACTGGAGATTAAAAAATAATATAATGGTACGCCGTCAGCAAAAACAGAATCAAATCGTTTCGCGCAGGCTTTCCAGCTTTAATGAGGGGAAACTTTTCTCCTTTTCAATCTCAGTTATTCATAGCTTTTCCTTTTGAATTGGTAGTGTTTATATTCATCTAGATTTTTTGAATGAGACAAGTGATGCTAACAGGCAAATGGATAACTAGGGTAAGTAAGCTTAGCTGTCCGTAGATACCCACAATATCAGAAGGATTGCAGATAAGTTGCCGATGTATGGACTAAGACGAGATAATCTTGCTCGTAATTTCCATGGCTTTTACTCTCGACGTCAGAACACAAAAATATAAATAATACTTACTGTTTGATTAGAGAGTATGATATAAAGAAGAAGGAAGATATAAAAATCTCGTGTCACAGAGTTTGTTTCCGAACTCCTCCGAAACGGCTTGACCGATTTTTATGAAAATCTTTGTCTATATGACCTACCAAGGTCTGAGAATAGGTCGTAGGCTATTTTTTATGCCCCTATTCTTCGCAGACGGAGTCGCGGGCAACAGCTAGTATTTATATAGTATTTGTTTATTTCGGGGATCTCGGAAACAGCTCTAACGATTTCAATGACATTGCTATGTGTGAATTTTTAGGGGCGAACAGTCGATCTAGCTTGGTCTTATTTTGTATTTGAGAAAACATGTGTTTTGAGTTTTAGTCAGAGCGAAGCTTGGTCGCCCAGTTATATTGTAATAATGAGTCGCGTTGTTTTTAAAGCAGACTCACAAGTTATTTACATTCTTTTCAACTTAAATACATTATTATTTAGCTGTTTATATTTGCCTTTTTCTAGAAATAAACTCTGTGTTCGTAAAGTTAAGTCAAACCAGCGATCTGAAACATGTCTGGAGCTTATTTTCCACTAGAACAGTTACTCGTAATTCTTGTTGTACTTACTAGAAAAATAGTGGTGGTTACAGATGCTCTCATTTTGTATTTAGAGGTGACACTTTTGTATTAACTATGGTGGCATTGTAAAAGCACGATTAAAACTAAATTTGTGAATGAGTTTTGAGTCTGGTGTCGCAATTGTTTGCAAATGCGTTGTTTCTGCCGGCTCCACATGCTCGACGTTTGCCACAAATACCAAGAATCACCAAATATTGACCAAAACCACTCAACGCAAACACGGCATGCCTTGGCAAACACACTATACTTGCACGTTCGCCAAGCATGGAGATGACCAGTACTGATACATTCTGATATATCACAAACACGATTGTGGAAATACCTTTTGATTTATGCAAAAAACCGACACCAACGCCGGTCATTGGCAAACACAAACAAAAACAGCCAAACACTTGCAAACACTTACCCATAAGTTCATGTTTTTTCCCGTAGAGTCTTCAAATGCAACAGTTTGTCAGTATTTGTGTGTATGCGTGCGTAAATGTGTGTGTGTGTGCAGCGAGTGACTCCGCCACCCTATGAACAGAAGCAATAGTCATAGTCATTACGCACCTGAAATAATGGCAATACAAAACCCTTCAACGCGACTCTAACTTACATTTCACCGGTTTTTATAGTGGATATGCAATGTCAAAGCTGAATAAATACTGAATTAATTAATCCTTTCATCATCATCATCATCCCAGCTTATATACGTCCCACTGCAGGGCACAGGCCTCCTCTCAGAACGAGAGGGCTTGGGCCGTAGTTCCCACGCGGGCCCAGTGCGGATTAGGTACTTCACATACACCATTGAATTTCTTCTCAGGTGTATGCAGGTATCCTCACGTTGTTTTTCTTCACCGTAAAGCTCATGGTAAATTAATCCTTTATCCTGACGTAATAATTCCGCAAAGTTATTATTTAATCGTTTTTTAGTGTCGTTAGCACGGCCACTTTCCAGCACCCCCGTCCAGCGCCTGTAATTAAAATCAGATAATTATTCTCCTGGCTACTTTATCCTATGGCTTGGGGATACAAATTACACAATTCGAGCAGAAAAGTATCTAGTTTCCCTTGTTTGTATAGGAGCTTATTAAAAAAAACGTAAAACTCGCGTAAACTATAAGATCCGGCAGTTAAAAAGAAATCCCGGGATTTTACTGAAGTCTCATAGGATTTCTCGAAGGACACACGTAAAAAATCTCATATTTCTACACATAGCGAAAAAAATTACAGGCGGGACGACTTGGACGATGAATTAGTGCTACTTGCATGGTTTAGGATTAATGAATCAAATCGTTAGCCCTGGGTTAACAACGAAATTTCTACACGTTTTGACACTACTTAACCTTGGGATAACCCTTAACCCAGAGTTAGATAGTTAACTCTGGTCCGTGGAAGTCCGCCTTAAAGTAGGAGTGCGCCTTTAGTCCGCCTTAAGAGGGTCCGATGGCTGAGAGACTTTAGAGAAATAGGTATTTTAATGAAATGTCGCTGTCTCGCCCGAACCCCTCCGTGTCAGTACAGCGAGAGCGGAACAACTGCAGCTCAGACCATTAATAGGCGCGTAAAATTGATCAAAACAGCATTTCGTAGTCCCCTGTTTTCTTCTCGAAAACTGGACCAATTATATTACTTTTTTCAAAAATAATTAGAAGACAGATTTAGCTATGCCCCTATGTTTTACTTTTATTGAATATATGAGGGATTCTTTTCTGATGAGTGTCTGAAAATGACGTTGAAAATGGGCAATTTTTTCAGTTTTGGAAAGCTCATATTTCTTATGTTAATTCAAATACGACGTTAGACGACCAGATGGCCTAGTGGTTAGAGACCCTGACTATGAAGCTTGAGGTCCCGGGTTCGATTCCCGTGTCGGGGCAGATATTTGTATGAAAAATACGAATGTTTGTTCTCGGGTCTTGGGTGTTTAATATGTATTTAAGTATGTATCTATCTATATAAGTATGTTTATCCGTTGCCTAGTACCCATAACACAAGCTTTGCTAAGCTTACTTTGGGACTAGGTCAATTGGTGTGAATTGTCCCGGGATATTTATTTATTTATTTATTTATTTATTTTAAATATGGAAAAAAACGAAACATAGGAGCATAGCTGTGGTAGATACAGATTACACAGTAAAAAAAATTTGGCTCTAATGCCATTATCCAGGGAGGAAACAGGGGACTACGTTTGTATGGAGAAATGGTGCGGATCGTACCCTCTTAAGGTAAGTGGCAGAAAGAAGGAGAGGCGACATAGGGGCGACACTTGCCTTTCTCAAAGATTAGAAATAGCAGTTCAGATCTATAGGAAATGCAACCAGTATCTTCTTGTGGTCAATGTCTGTGGTAGAAAAACTCTATGACTTTTTACTTTGTACATTTAGTTTAGCTTATATTCAGATTTACTTTCTTAATTATACATCTAATACCTATATAAAAATCTCGTGGCACGGTGTTTGTTATTGAACTCCTCCAAAACGGCTTGACCGATTTTTATGAAACTTTTTTCTCTGTATTCGATAGGTTTGAGAATAGGTCGTAGGCTATTTTTTATCTTCGCAGACGGGCAACAGCTAATATTTTATGATATTGTTTGAATAACAAACCCAACCCAAAGTAGTGCAATAAAAGTAATATAAATACCTCGAAATCTGATCTTTATCGTTTGCTGCAAGCACGCGGGGCACAGAAAATAAAACTATTGACTTTCGGTCAATAAAAAAAATATTTAATGGGCAGTAAAAGAAGTAGATTAAAGGGTTTATTAACCTGAGGTTAGCTCAGAAAAAAAAAACTTTTTCGAGTTACGTTAGAATAGTGCTGACATTGCAGGTTAAAACCCGAAGGGCCTCCGAGCGTGAGAGCCCCCTTAGCGTGAGGGCCCTCTGAGTTCGAGCCCCTCTAAGCGAGAAGGCCCCCTGAGTGTACGAGCCCTCTGAGCTTGAGTGCACCCTGACCTTGAGTGTCCCCTGAGCATAAGGGCCCCGGTACAGGGCACTGCTTAGCTGAATTTCATTGCAGTGCCTCGGCAATATTTGCGGAGGCGCAGGTTGCAGGCTTTGCGGCTATTATGCGAAAGAGGTGCGCCTCCCTACTGAGCCGATGGCGCGGCAGTCCGAACGACATCCTGGCGGTGCTATCCGACAGATGGGATTCGTCTTTGCTCCAGCGATGGACGAAGCTACACGCGCCCAGTTAATTTATTATTGTATTAGTAGGTGTAAGCACTAATAACACTAGGTATTAAGTTCTTTCCTTTGTATACTAACCCCTATGGATACTGTCTGAAATAAAATGCTTATTATTATTATTATTATTTAGCCCTCCGATATGCACAGGCGTCTCACAGGGAAAAGAATTTCTTATTCTAATTTATTGGTGTATTATAAAATACCATCTCTTGAAAATAGGCGTAAGGTGTCTGATATATTAACCTTATATAATATATGTAGAAGACACTATAATAGTTCTGAGCTCATTGAGCAAATTAAGTTTAGAGTCCCTGCGCGCTTCACGTCACGCTCGAAAAATCGAATCGATTATCGAATTAGTGGATTTGTAATTTCGTTCAGATTGAAATTCTTGTTCCAAATATTTTTGAATCTAGAATATTCCGATCAATTTGATAGTCTGAATCTGAGTGTAGATTGTCTATGAATTTAAAATTCAACTGTGCGTTCAGTGCTGTGCAGTAGTTTGTAACAAATACCACTTATATGTTTTAGTGGGAGCTGTTTAGGGAGTAAGTGCATGTTAGTCAGTGATTTATTTATAAGTAAATGATGTACGCTTGCTTCTGTTTGCTCTCCTTGAATAAATAAATAAATAAATAGATAGCTACGCCACTGCTGTGCCTATACCTTTTACCCCTTCTCTGGAAGCCGTGTCAGTTCCTCCGGCTTACCGAACCCTGTCCCCGGGGATATTTTCAGCGTTTCGTCGTTGTACAAAGGACAAACTTTACTCTCTTGGGTTCACCATTAAAAGTATTAATTTTCACGCGTGAAATAAGTTGTAGGTGACTCGGATTTATTTCAAAAGGTGAATTCTTTAAAGTTTTTGAGTGTTCCGTAAACAAGATAGTAAAAATCGGCCAAGCGCAAGTCGGACTCTGAGTCAGATGTTTAAATCTACAAAAAACCAGTAATAATATAACAAAGAAAAATTTTCTTGAAATAAGTAATAATCTAGTCACTTTTACTTTTTGATAACTTAACAAAATCCATCTTCTTGAGACTATGGTAGTAATCATTTGGATTTAATGTGAACTACTCAGTATTATTTAAAAATTAGAAGATAAAGCGGACTGAGAAATAAACTGAACTTTGCAATTGAAATCTCAAATTATCCCGTTCGTCGATATACATACGTAGTAAGTTTTTCTAACGCATTTTTTTTGTAAAATTTATTGGAACAATTTTCAGATTTATGCGTTTACTTGCGTAATACAAGTTGGTGAGAAGTATAATTAACATACCAGCTGTTATCCGCGACTCCATCTGCAAATAATTTGTTTATCGGTATCCTGCCGGAACTCGTTTGACCTATGGCCTCACAAGCAGAGGGTCGTGGGTTCAAATCCCGGCTCGCACCTCAGTTTTTCGGAATTTATGTGCAAAATTACATTTGAAGTTTACCATGAGCTTAAAGCGTGTCACACACAGCGCAGATGCGGTAAGATTTTATCTGCCTATAAAAACTTATCCGTCTGCAGGTATCACACACAGCGCAGATGCGAGGTTTTACATTCACTCTAAAATTTCGGAGCAGAGTAGACGTCTTTTGTGGTGCGGATGGCTTATACAGGGTGGTTTTTTTCATATAAAAGGGGGTAAACGAGCATGCAGGTCACCTGATGGGGAGCAATCACCGCCGCCCATGGACACCCGCAACATTAAGGGTGTCACAGGTGCGTTGCCGGCCCTTTGAGAGATAGATAGGCTACAATGAATTTTCAATAAAAGCGCGTTACACTTTCTTTTTTTCTCTTCACGACAAAATGTAATTATGCACTAAAGTTCCCAATCCGCACTGGGCTCGCGTGGGAACTACGACCCAAACCCTCTTATTCTGAGAGGAAGCCTGTGCCTGCAGTAGGACGTATATAGACTGGGATGATGATGATGATGATGATGAAAGTTTGCCTCTGCGCAACCACCTGTATTTATCTGCAGATAAAATCTTCACATCTGTCGATATATGTCGGTGCTCACAGATACGCAGATAAAAATCTTACCGCATCTGCGCTGTGTGTGGTCTTCCATTGAATTGTATAGGGAGCGATATTGACAGATATCCGTTCAGATACAGATATCTTACCGCATCTGCGCTGTGTATGATGCGCTTTACGGTGAAGGAAAGCATTGTAAGGAAGCCTACGTTCACCTGCAAAGAAATTCAATGGTGTGTGTAAAGTTCCCAATCCGCACTGGGCCCGCGTGGGAACTACGGCCCAAACCCTGATGATGATGATGATACTCGTAGTACATGTCTAATGGAAGGGACACCCCTTAATCTTTAGGGTGAGGCCACACGAGCGTAATTTTGTGAGTTGTGAGCGGCAGAATTTCGGTTGCGCCATACATTGTGTCACGTGATGTCGCGCATATTGTATGGCGCGGACCGAAATTCTGCCGCTCACGACTCACAAAATTACGCTCTTGTGGCCTCACCCATAGTTATGATCAAGTTGTACGTGCTGCGGTTGACAGCGCAGATCCTAGTTCTCTTCATAATTTTTTGTTGTCACTCTACAGCGTAATAATAAAGTATAAACACAGAAAGACTTTGCAGCTTGTTTTTGGTACCAGAGAGACTCAAGAATTACCACATATTTTAATATGCCTAAGTTTTTAGTTTCATATCGAAGATTGTAAAAACCGGCCAAGTGCGAGTCGGAACCGCACGAAGGGTTCCGCACCATCAATAAAAACGGCAAAAAAACACGTCTGTTGTATGGGAGCCCCCTTAAATAATTATTTTATTCTGTTTTTTAGTATTTGTTGTTATAGCGGCAACAGAAATACATCATATCTGACAATTTCAACTGTCTAACTATCACGGTTCATGAGATACAGCCTGTTGACAGACGGACAGACAGGCAGACGGACGGAGAGCAGAGTCTTAGTCATGGGGTCCCGTTTTACCCTTTGGACACGGAACCCCGAAAATGTATGTCTCTAGACTTAACGGTTAAGATATTAGGATTTTACATTGATTCCGAGGAAATATCGGGATAGAAATTAGACTATGTATTCCAGACGTCTAGCTGTCCAAATACCAAATTTCATCCAAATCCTAACCTAAGAGCGCTTGCAGACAAAGCGCGGTCTGGCGTTTCGCGTTCCGCGTTCAGAGTTCTGTGTATTGACCGCTCGAGTTCCGACCGCCTGCTGTGTGCGTTTTCGTAAGGGACTCAGTACATTCGAAAGAACGCAGAACTCTGAGCGCGGAACGCGGAACGCCAGACCGCGCTCTGTCTGTACCTCTACCATGAGTTACACTAGTTTACAGTGACCGTACTCGCTAGCGACGGCGTAAATGATTTGTATGGAGAATTGTACTTCCGTAAGTGACCGCTAGAGGCGCTGTACACAATTCTCCATACAAATCATTTACGCCGTCGCTAGCGAGTACGGTCACTGTAAACTAGTGTAACTCATGGTAGAGGTACTACAAGCGCTCTAAACTCTACTCATTTCTGAATCATCCATTGTTGACAATTCAGGTGGTAATCTATGGTTGCGGTTTCATAAGAATATTTTTCTAATTTTTCGTTTCAACCCTATGTAGTAAGTCCAGTAATGCAACTAAATAAATAAAATACAGGATAGTACCTACCCATCTAACTGATTATTCAGCATTATTAACATTTTTTTACTATACCTGGTCATTTTACGACTTTGACATTTTACTACCTGGTCATTCTGCGTCATAGACTTTTCTAAACATCTGGGTATTTTACAAGAACATCCGTTGTAGTTCTGTTAAAGCTCAGAATTAAGGATTGGACGATTGGATTACTAAAATAAAAATTCCCACAATTTCGTGCGGCGCTCGGCGGAACCCTGTCGCAGGGAGCCTCTGCTGTCCTTAACAAGATTGTTTTTAATAAGTGCGGCAAATACTGACTGCGACATGATTCCGCGGAGGGTCGCGCACGAGCTTGTCGTACTATAAAACTTATTTCAGTTTTTTCCGTGTTTTAAATCAAACATTACAATGACCTTTAGTAAAAAGGGATTATTTGATGGACGCTTACTAGGTACAAGGATACGCGCTTGGAACAAAGTAATTGGATACAAACGTATGTCTGAAAGTTCAAAACATGCTTTATCCATGTAACGGGCTATTATAACATTTAACGGCTTTGATCAATTATAACTGTAGATACACATTGCCGAACAAAATCCCCTTCAAAGAATGTCCGAACTTTTTTATTTGGTTGCGTCTTAGATTATTTGTGCACTAGATGGAGCGTCAGTAGCAAACATTGCGATACAAAACGTCCACAAATCCATTAGACAGCTTCATATTACGATCGCGTTACGTCATTCCGGTTGTCACTGTGTGCGTGCTTAATGATACCAGTTAATTTCACATTCCCCAAAATGTGGGGAAAGTGAAGCTGATTGGGGAATGTGTGGGGAGAGCTTCAATTCGGGGAAAATGAGGGGATTTTAAGTTTGAACACAAATACGCGACATTTGACATCAAATTTCTGCTAGTCTTGATTAATTTCCTACAATAATACGGATCCGTAATACGTGGGGAATTTCGACAATGCGTTTGGGGATTTTAGCATATTACTATTGACAACCCTGCAAATGACGCAAATAACATATAAGACAACAGTTGGCTTATATTTTTACGGGACGTTTCCATGCCACCGAAGCTCTATCTAGTGCATAAATAATCTAAGGGTTGCGTAACAAATAAAATCATCACCTACACAGAAATTTGAACCTAGTCTTTACTTCATTACAGTCGAATTTCGGTAGCGGCAAAACTCCACTTGACAGCTAAACTTGACAATTTCACGCAACGTTCTGAGACAAAAGAAGGCCACTTTTTATCAAAGACATTTTCGGGCGCGCGACTGTGGATCTACAGTTATAATTGATCAAAGTTTAACGGTATAATAATGGTAGGTTTATGATACTAAATAGCAGGTTATTTTAATCAAGAGATCGATGTCTTTCATCAACCAAAGGTATGCAAAGGTAAAGCTTGGTTTTAGTCCAAATTTTGTAATGTTCTTGAATTCGCTAGGCCTGCGGGGAACTACAGCCCAACCTTCTTATTCTATGAAATGTCCTGTGACCAGTGGGACATATAAGGCTTGGAGACGTTGATGTTTAATACATAAGTAATTTGTCTAAATTGTTCCAATAGTTTGAACATTACCATTCGTTGCTTTTTGATCATAAAACAATAACGCCTTTGTGAAAGGTTTTGCAACTTTTCCTCTTCTTGTACTAACATGCACCATAATTGAGACCTGTCAGTTATTTATATTATAAATATTCTTGGGAGAGTCTTGTTGCAGACAAACATAGGAGTTAAGCACTAAATACCTACCTACCTACCTACTAACCAAAATATAGATGATTGTAAAAATTAAATGAAATAAATTCATTTATTATTATTACTAGCTGTTGCCCGCGACTCCGTCCGCGAAGAAAAGGGTAGGTATACTAAAAATAGCCTACAACCTATTCTCAGACCTACCGAATGTAGACAAAAAAGTTTCATAAAAATCGGTCGAGCCGTTTCGGAGGAGCTCGATAACAAACACCGTGACACGAGATTTTTATATATTAGATTATTATTAGGTATTTTAATTTAAATAAAAAATAAATAAATAAATATTAGGGGACAATCTTACACAAATCGACCTAGTCCCAAACTAAGCAAAGCTTGTACTATGGGTACTAGACCACGATAAACATACATATATAGATATATACATACTTAAATACATAGAAAACATCCATAACTCAGGAACAAATATTCGTGCTCATCACACAAATAGATGCCCTTACCGGGATTTGAACCCAGGACCTCTTGCTTGAAACGCCGCAAAGCAACGCCTGAATCTATACAGTGTATTATATTACAAAACATGTGCAAACTAGTCCGCTCTAAATCGTAAGCGCGTGATGAAAAGAAAAGTTTGGAATGATTGACTGACTGAACTGACTTAATAATGGACTTTCCTCCGACCAAAAATTTTTCATTGAGGATCCTTTTATGATGTAGACAAGGATTAATTCGAATGGGATGGCACAAACTAGTCCAGTTACTAAACTAAATAAAATAGAGGCCTCCCAACAATCAATCGGTGTGTTATACAAACGAGCAGGGGTTCCGTAGGTACTGAACAGCTTGCCGACTATGTGAGTAAAAGTCAAAGGTAATATCGGCAAACTGTACGTGATATTAATAGGTAAGTTAGAAGACACAAACACCTACATCCCTACTGTTCCTATGTCTCTATGTCCCTAACCTACCACCCTAACCTATGATTTAATACCTTTTTTCAGAATTTAATTAGGATAGAAAGACATGGTGAATGTTATCGCGAGCCCCCGCGCGATAGACAATACGGCCTCAGACCATGGTAGAGAGATGAGAGAGTAACGCTAAAATTTAACCTACTTACTTCGTAAGTAATAACAATAATAATAAATTAATTTATTGTCACAACCATACAAAATAAAAGAATACAATGAACATAATAAAACCGGCTAAGTGCGAGTCGGACTCGCGCACGAAGGGTTCCGTACAATTATCTATAAAAATCACGTTTGTTGTATGGGAGCCCCCCAAAATTTTTTTTTTTATTTTAATTTAGTGATTTATTTTTAAAGTCAATACATAATTACATATTCTGTGAATATTTCAAGCTTCTATCTGTTGCCGTTATCAATATCGAGCAAAAACGAGCAAAAAAATCACGTTTGTTGTATGGGAGCCCCCTTAAATATTTATTTTATTCTGGTTTTTAGTATTTTTTGTTGTAGCGGCAACCGAAATACATCATCTGTGAAAATTGGAACTGTCTAGCTATCACGGTTCATGAGATACAGCCTGGTGACAGATGGACAGATGGACAAACGGACAGACGAACGGACAGCGGAGCCTCAATAATAGGATCCCGTTTTTGCTTTTTGGGTACGGAACCCTAAAAAGTAATATTCTATTCTTGACACCAAACTTGATTCGATTGCATCTGGGCACAAGTGGGGATTTTGAACAAAGGAAAAATCCCCGCAGTGCTGTGCAGGTTTATGGCCAATCTGGCAATATTGTGTCCTCCAATTCGTAACCATATATAAAGTTTTTTCACGGATTCACGCAATTTCTTTGTTGGGATTTCGGCGACATGACATCCTCTGAAAGGTTCCGAATATTATTATTGAAGTTAGTAAAGTATACTTGTGTGGAAAATGTGACATACGTGTTACGTATTTAGCTCCGGTTAAATTATATGTCCTTTACATGTTTTTTAGATTTTTAGGAGACACTTTTATGGCACTTATAAAACTTTTTTAATAGCTCTTATATGTATGTTTTTAAGTATGTAAACGGGTTACAAATACATAAAATAAACACTAATTATAAATGAACTGAAACAGTTACTTTGCCCACCCGCGACCTTACTTGCTTGCTTGGGTGAGCAAAGTAGGTACCTAATTGTTTCGGTTCAAAGTCAAAGTCAAAATTCTTTATTCAATTTAGGCATCAATTGATGCTCCTATGAACGTCGAAGAATCTACCACCGGTCATTAATATGAGACCTCCGCAAAGTAACGCCTGATTCTATAAATCACTAATTATTACTAATAAAATAAACAATTTCTCTAAGATTAGATTATCTTACTTAAAAAAACCTGAAATAATTTTTTTGGTTTTTGAAACGTCCCCTATTAGAAGTAAGTTTTTTTTTAATACAATATAGGCTTGCGTTTGACCACAATCACGCCTGATGGAAAGCGAAGATGAGTCTTACGATGAAGCTCGCTTTAATTCAAGTCTAGGGTGAATGAGCATTCGAACCCGAGACTTGAATTTAGGGGAATAAGCAGGAAGAAAGCTGGTATTTTTAAACTTATTGTTACTTTGGCCAAAATAATTCAATTTGACATTAAAATGATGATGTAGTTCAGCGAAAAAAGAAGACAAATATATTTTCAAGTAACTTTATTCCAATAATTTTATTTACTTCGGGGATTTTGGAACCGACTAACGATTTCAATAAAGCTTGCCGTGTGGAGGTTTTCGGGGGCGAAATCGATCTAGCTTGGACTAATCTCTAAGAAAACGCAGTTAGCATTGAAACTAGGTTGCCCACATACTAAAATATATGACTATATCTATGAGTGATCGTATTGCATCGAGAGGTTAACAAGACCTGACTAGGTCTTGTTAACCTCTCGATGCAATACGATCACTTCAAGTAGTCGGCAGGTATCCAATATATCTGCTCTCGACTCCCATTCTGTTGACTCCGGCTCTGTAATATTGCACTGATAGGTACAACTAGCGCGTTGTTTGCCGCCCTCCACTATGTCACAGAGTAACTAATAGTACTAGCGTACAGAAGGATCACTCGCGAACAAAAGTCAACTTTAGGTATAAAAATTTGCCTTCTCTTACAACCGTAAACTGCTTGCACGCGAAATTGAAAATTATAGTGTGATATGAGTGTTCATATTCCGTTGGGCACCGCTGATCCGAAACCAAGAGCACAGGGTTCCCACTCGCCGATATTTAGGTAGGTATATAAATCAAGAAAGATAACAGTGTGTATTAATTCAGTAAGATACCTTTAGTAAGTAAGTAAGTTAATTATAAGATCGTTTAGAAGTCATTGTTTGTTGCAAAAATCACAGAAAAAAAGATGCTTAATTACGTGCGACGCGGCTAGCGTGCGAACCGATAGCCGAGCGACAACCTACTGCCATAAGTACGCCTGCCCGGGAGGCGCGCCAGCCAAACATACCCAAACTGCGGAGCGAATCCCCCCTGACTATGTTTTGGATGGCTCACCATTGAATACGCTCAATATTTAAAGTTTGAGCGCCAAAATAACACAACCTCCTTTTTTATAGCCGGTTAAAAATAATTTAAAAGTGATTTCTCCATTGACGACTAGTTTCGTACGTAGTTCATCAAAGTTTTCAAAGTAACCACAAACTTTTGCTTTTAGTGAACCTCATTTATTAACCATGGAAAGTTGAGCGAATCACAACCTCTCTTTACCTAACTGTTAGAGCTATGAGGCTGCTGTGCAAACATTTATTGCGACATACTTAATACGAGTAGGTAACATTTAATGCAACATATTCAGTGACTCTCTCTTTGAGTCGTTGATAATATACATGGGTAGCGGTGATCATTTGCCATCAGATGACCCGTTTGCTCGTTTGCCTTCTTATTAGTAAAAAACCGGCCAAGTGCGAGTCGGACTCGCGCACCGAGGGTTCCGTACAAATTTATATGTATCTATGAACATCCAGTCTTAGCAGACCCCTGCTCCTAAGCAAAATGTGCGCAGTGTGGGATCATTGTAGATTGGTTACTGATATAGACAGACAGACAAAAAAAATTATGCTTTTCGCAATTTTTCCTTTATCTGTGCTATAAGACCTTGCTTCGTACCAAATTTCAAGGTTCTGAGTTCACGGGAAGTACCCTGTAGGTTTTGATTCCCTTGCGAGTGTCGAAAATGTGCGTTGTTTACTGATATAGACAGACAGACAAAAAAATTTATGCTTTTCGCAATTTTTCCTTTATCTGTGCTATAAGACCTTGCTTCGTACCAAATTTCAAGATTCTGAGTTCACGGGAAGTATACCCTTTAGGTTTTGATTCCCTTGCGAGTTTCGAAAATATGCGGAAATTTGCGTCATAAACGGCTGTATCTTTTGATTGCGTTGGCTTAGAAGTTTGAATTTTCACAGCTCCAAGGGAAAGTAGACTTGAGTATTTGATATAAATTTCAGCTTGATTCCTCCACGCGTTCCTGAGAAAAAGGGTCTTGACAGACAGACGGACGGACGGACGGACAACAAAGTGATCCTATAAGGGTTCCGTTTTTTTCCTTTTGAGGTACGGAACCCTAAAAAAGAGTAAATATAATTACATCATTATCATCGTTTCAGCCGAAAGACGTACACTGCTGAACATAGGCCTCCCCCAAGGCTCGCCAAATAGATCGGACCCGTGCCATTCGCATCTAACGCGATCCCGCAACCTTAACCAGGTCGTCGCTCCATTTTGTTGGAGGCCACTCGAGAATTTTTTGGCCCCATCGGCCATCAGTTCTACGAGCGATGTGCCCTGCCCACTGCCATTTGAATCTGGCGATTCCTAGAGCTTATGCTACTTTAGTTCTTGCGCGGATTTCATCATTTCTAATTCGATCCCAGAGATATAGCATATAGCCCTCTCCATCGCCTTCTGACTGACTTTGAGCTCTTTTATTGAATATAAATAATTACATGGTATCACAAAATTAAACAAAAACATTTCATACAGTATTTGCGTACGCACCTATACAGAGGTATAGGTAGATTTTTTACCGGTAATTTTCATTTCAGATTAGCATTTACACTTAATTTTATTATGTTTTTAATGTATGATGACTTGATCGTCCCAAAGGTAAATCCGCAAAACCGGCAGTTTGCTGATTTGGGTCCATTTTATGTGACATGCGCATTTTTTTATTTTATTATTGTTTTTTCCACGTAGTCCCAAATAATTTTTTTCTATTTTTCTCTTTTTTCAATTACCCGCAGCTTCGCTTGTGAAAATTGAATCTGACAGTCAAATTGGAATTCGACGATTTTGCTAAATTCCCATGGGAACTCCCAAAAAATACATCACGTCTTCATTTCACCCGAGCATAATTTAGTTGTTATTTTTGTGTTTTACAAGGATCTCGTAGGAATATTGGGGTAAAAAGTAGCCTTTGTGTTATTTCAAAATTTCAGCTATTTACGTAGACGGTACCAAATTTTATCCAAATTCGTCTAGCCCTTGTAGTGTAAAACAGTAACAAATACTTACACACAAGCACGCATGCGCTCAAAAAACTTCATTATGGGACTAAACTAAAGAGTACGTCGAAAATGTGACGCGTGAAAGTCAATTACAAATATTGCCTTTGGCTGGCTAACCCGACGCCATAACTTTTGGTCGTGCTGGCAGCTGATGTTTGTTTACATTTAGTAAAGTACCTAAACCTTTATAGTTTGCCTGCGCAGTGTTGAAGTGCGCTCAGATTATACAAACGAAACTGAGTGACTAACGTGGTGTAGGAACAGTGGTGATTTACTCTGATAGTCAAGCAGCGCTGAAGGCATTAAACAAGCCGACAGTTAACTCCTCTTTGGTAAGAGAGTGTAGAAATGCACTCAATAGACTAGGGGAGAGTACGATGGTTACGGTGGCCTGGGTCCCGGGACATCAGGGAGTGACAGGTAATGAGAAAGCTGACGAGCTAGCAAGGGAGGGAGCGGATACGGGATTTATAGGTCCTGAGCCGGTACTTCCAATATTTGCAGACGTCACCAAGGGGGTAATAGATAGATTGAAGGAACAGGAAGCAAACAGTGATTGGAGACAGGCTGTTGGGTGCAGACAATCGAAGATGATGCTGGATGGTATCAACCACAGAAGAACTAGGTATCTCCTAAATCTAGGTAAGAGTAGCTTGAGAACTATAACTGGCATAATTACGGGCCATAATTTGTTAAATAGACACTTAAGTATAATAGGTATAAAAAGTGACCCCTCCTGTCCACATTGTGGGAAGGAGGAAACGAGTGAGCACATCCTAGCCGAGTGTGCCATGTACGCGGCAGCGCGGCGTGATGTATTCGGGAGTGACGAGCTGAGGGAGGAGGAGCTAAAGGATGTCAGTCTCAAAGATGTGCTTATGTTCAGCAGGAGAACGAGAAGATTCGAGGAGAGATGCTGTGTGGGAGCGCTGCTGGGACAGTAACCGTCGGCTCCAACCACGGGGAACTGGGCTGAATGACTGTGCAAAACGGTCGACAGCCCGCTTGGCTCAGCGAGGCGTCCCCATACATCATCATCATCATCAAACCTTTATAGTATAGGGTATTCAATTAAACTTAGCTAAACACTGACTGACCGATATGCTCGTACGATGTGGTAAAGGCACATAATAACTAATAATACTAACGTACATAAGGATCACTCTCGAATAAAAGTCAACTTTAGGTATAAAAATTTGCCTAAACTTACGACCGTTAACTGCTTGAACGCGAAATTGAAACTTATCGTGTGATATGAGCGTTCATATTCCGTTGGGCACCGCTGATCCGAAACCAAGAGCACAGGGTTCCCACTCGCCGATATTTAGGTACCTAGGTAAATAAATCAAGAATGATAACAGTGTGTACGTACTAATTCTGTAAACTACGTTTAGTAAGTAAGTAAGTTAATTATAAGATCGTTTAGAAGTCATTGTTTGTTGTAAAAAGCACAGAAAAAAGATGCCTAATTATGCGCGACGCAGCTAGCGTGCGAACCGATAGCCGAGCGACAACCTACTGCCATACGCCTGCCCGGGAGGCGCGCCGGCCGAACATACCCAACCCAAACTGCGGAGTGAAACCCCTCTGGTAAAGGTTGCACCAATTGGTTGTGGAGCGTAAGACTGTTGGTTATGAAATTAGGGTAGGCCTTTTTCCTGCAGCGGACATAATATTTCATCTTATATTGATAACTAGCTGTTGCCCGCGACTCCGTCCGCAAAGAGTAGGGGTATAAAAATAGCCTATTCTCAGACCTACCGAGCATAGAGAACAGTTTCATAAAAATCGGTCAAGCCGTTTCGGAGGAGTTCGATAACACACACCGTGACAGGAGATTTTTATATATTAGACAATGAATCACTTTTTGGCCTTTGAGACTTATACGGGTGAATCATGAATCTATCCCAATCTCCAAACCCAGTTTCATTCTTTACAAAATAGTTGCCACATCTGCCGGCATGACTTTCTTTACTAAAAGAAGAATCTCCTTTAATGCAATCAAGATAGTTTCGCTTAATTTTAGCTAGCCTTTTCCAGCGTTGTATTTCGCGACCCTTTGTATTTCTTGGAGGAAATTTCGTTAAGTTAAAATACAGTACTACCGAAGCCTTATTGAGACAGGTGTTATTTAGTGGAAATCGATAACGAATTGAGGGAAAAATAAGACCTTCATTCCATTTACTCAATGAACGGAATGGGAACCCTGATGGAATTTATATTCATTGTTAATTATTTGCAACTTATACCTTAACACCGTGTGGTGTTGGCTTTGATCAATTATAACTGTAGATCCACAGTCGCGCGCCCGAAAATGTCCGAGCCAAATGAGCGCCACTTTGATAAAAGTGGCCTTTGATCAATTATAACTGAAGATACACATTGCCGAACAAAATCCCCTTCAAAGAATGTCCGAACTTTTTTATTTGTTTGCGTAACAATTAAAATCATCACCTACACAGAAATTTGAACCTAGTCTTTACTTCATTACAGTCGAATTTCGGTTAACACTTGACAGCTAAACTTGACAATTTCACGCAACGTACTGAGAAAAAAGAAGGCCACTTTTATCAAAGTGGCGCTCGTTTGGCTCGGACATTTTCGGGCGCGCGACTGTGGATCTACAGTTATAATTGATCAAAGAAAGTGGCCTTCTTTTTCTCAGTACGTTGCGTGAAATTGTCAAGTTTAACTGTCAAGTGTCAACCGAAATTCGACTGTAATGAAGTAAAGACTAGGTTCAAATTTCTGTGTAGGTGATGATTTTAATTGTTATGCAAACAAATAAAAAAGTTCGGACATTCTTTGAAGGGGATTTTGTTCGGCAATGTGTATCTTCAGTTATAATTGATCAAAGGGTGTTGGGTTTAGAATTAGACGTTTATTCGTGTATAGTAACAATATTATTAGTTAATTTATATTATATTATTAATTCTACATTGAATTTTTTTATTTTAAATTTAGTAATATTACTTTGCACGTTTATTCGTATTAAACTTTGTTAGCAAGATTTGTGTAAACTAGCATTAAACCTTTGATCGCGTTCGATCTTGTCAGCCAAATTTTAGTTATACTAGCTTTCACATACTACTCATTAACGTTTGAGTCATAGAATAAAAATCATTTTAATAAATTAACACGAACAAAATTGCAAACGCCGAATGCGAAATCAAATAAAATACTAAAAAGACGTTAATGTACATTGCGCTAAAAGCAATTACACTTTTTAACACGAATAACGTTGCAGTGAGCCATAACAACACAAAATGACTTGAAGATTTATGATACGAATAAAAAAATAAAGAGGTTTTTCACTATTTACGGGAAAATGGTTAAAAATAAGGGTCAAATATTTAAACTGTTTTTTAGGTAATTTTGATATCTATCTAATGATATATTATTAGCATTAGCACATATATTATTATAACGACTGCCAGAGCTGTCAGTTATCTTTGTTAAAGTTGATTTTATTTTTCCTGTAAAGTTGTCGTTTGACGATTACACGTTTATTCGTCTGGGCCATGATATCAAAATCATATGAACAAAAACCCAAGTCAAATTAGGCTCACGTCAATGCATATGTTATCTTCGCGTAGTATTTGTTCAGCCCCGCAAATAACACTTGTGTACACAAACCCTTTTGCACATACAATTTTATTTGCACTCCATAACTCAATTCGGGGCAACAGTACGTGGCTAATTTCAGAGCGATTCAAAATTCAAAATGGCGTTCATTTGACATCGCGCGATATGGCATAGTGGAGAAAAGTAGAGCAAGCAGTGAGGAATTTTTATGAAAGTTTTTGGTAGAATAAAGAGTGCGTAATTCATAATATCAATTTAAGAACAACTCTCTCGGAGACTCTTCCGAGGTCAGCGAGCATCGCACTGAGGTCTTCCAAGGTCTCAGCCATAAGCACCACGTCGACGGCAAATCGAAGTTGAGTGATGTATTCGCCATTTAAATAGATGCGTCGTCCTTCCCAGTCAACTGAAGGCCGATGGGGCTAAAAGGTTCTCGAGTGCCGTTCACGGACTGAAAGACGCAGTATGGAGCGACGACCTGGTTAAGGTTGTGGGATCGCGTTGGATGCGGATGGCGCGGGACCGATCTGTTTGGCGAGCCTTGGGGGAGGCCTATGTTCAGCAGTGGACGTCTTTCGGCTGCAATGATGATGATGATGATGACTCATCACCTCAATATCTAATGTAATTTTTGAGAATTTCCACAGGAATTATTGGGAATTTTCGGCATTTCAAGCCTGATAAGTCATGCGAGCAAAGTTGCGGGAAAAAGCTAAACAATAAGCCATTTAGGCTATGGTATTAAGGGTTTTTTATTTAACTGTACCGCCAGTGGCGTACAGTAGCGGCTGGCCCTTATACCTCGTCAACTACGAGTTTCCCGGACCGCGCGCAGCAAACAATTCCGTGATAGACGGATATTGCCATTTAATGTCTACGAATCGAATTCGTGACTTGTTTCAAAAAATTTTGAAATAATACTTAGTAATTCTATTCCAGGAGCAACTCCATACGAGAGACAGAAAGAGAGAGAAAGATTTATCGCTTGTTGAAAACAAAAGTGCCACTAAACAAAAAACACCATTTTTTAGTTTTAACGCCACTTTTAATTTCAAAATGCAACGCACAAAATGCAAAGACGTTCGTAGTTACCTTAGCCGCCAAGAGATGCCGGTAGTGTCACTTTAAACTTACTGCTCAAGCGTTGGTACCTGCAATAGCTTTTTAAAAATGTTTTTTTGCGTGTGGTAACAAACTATTCAAGATTATTTTTCAATAAAAATAAATGCTTTGCTTTGCTAGCATGGAACAGAAGTGTAGTGGTGCTGTTCTTCAAAAAAGGCGATAATACCTTATTGAAGAATTATAGACCCATTTCACTTCTGAGCCATGTTTACAAGCTGTTTTCGAGAGTCATCACGAATCGTCTCGCGCGCAGGTTAGACGACTTCCAGCCTCCCGAACAAGCCGGATTTCGAAAAGGCTTTAGCATCGTGGACCACATACATGCGTTGCGGCAGGTTATACAGAAAACCGAGGAGTATAACCGCCTCCTTTGCCTGGCATTTGTGGACTACGAGAAGGCCTTGGATTCGATCGAGACTTGGGCTGTACTGCAGTCTCTCCAACGGTGCCAAGTAGACTACCGGTACATCGAAGTGTTGAAGTGTCTGTATAATAACGCCACAATGTCCGCCCAACTTCAGGATCAGATGTCGAAGCCCATTCTGTTGCAGCGGGGAGTCAGACAAGGAGATGTTATCTCTCCGAAACCGTTCACCGCTGCACTAGAGGATGCGTTCAAGACTCTGAACTGGGAAGCGCGTGGCATCAATGTAAATGGCGAATACTTCACTCACCTTCGTTTTGCCGACGACGTGGTGCTTATGGCTGAGACCTTGGAGGACCTCAGAGGGGCCGAAAGGTTCTCGAGTGGCGTCCGCAGACCGGAAGACGCAGTGTAGGTAGGCCTCCAACAAGATGGAGCGACGACCTGGTTAAGGTAGCGGGAACGCATTGGATGCGGATGGCGCCGGGCCGATCTGTTTGGCGAGCCTTGGGGGAGGCCTATGTTCAGCAGTGGACGTCTTTCGGCTGAAATGATGATGATGAAAAATAAATGCAAACATAATGCATTCGGAATATCACAACTCAAAATCTTCGTGCGAGTGTACATTTTCAAAAAACCAGAAAAATCTAAATTTCTCGTAAATGGTGCGGTGCGACTTTTACTGAAGTAATACAACGTATCAGCATTGCTATACAGCGAGGTAATGCTGCCAGTGTCTTTGGGTCCATGCCGCGGGGTTCCAACCTTTTATTATTTTTTCACTTCTCATGCTCTTAAAATGTTACTTTAGTCTCTGCATATCGGGACTAAAGCTCTTTTTTGATCTCTAGGGATTAAAGTAAATTTTTTTTAATTGACTATGGAAACCCCTAAACTGCCAATCACGGTGTTTGTGAATGGAGGATTATCGCCATTTTCAGTAACTGGGTATAGACAATTTTAAAGCTTTCCACAGACCGAAGCGCGCTGCGGATGCACTGTAGCGCCCTGCGCTTCGGTCTGTGGAAGCCTTTAGGGCGTGGAAATAACCTCAAAATGACAACTGTATAAAAAATATTTAAAAAATAATAATTTCGTTAAACACATTGAATAATTACGAATATTAATCTATTCAATTAAAAAATATTAAAGATGAATTCATTTTATTTTGCATGTAAAGAAAGATTTCCTTTAGTTTAGGTGTTTTTCAATTTTTTTTTTTTTTTAAAAACGCTGTCGGCAAAGCAGTTCCCTGCTCTGTCGATAAAATAGCAATCCGCACTGTCGGCAAAGCAGTGCTGGAGTGTACGGTAGATAGAGCAGTTACGTTTGAAAGTTAATATGGCGTGTCTTCAAAATAATGCGATGTCAGTTGCATTTAATAGTAAATAGAAAGTATAATTAGATATAATTTAACAAAGAATTGGTATATAGAAAATAAACTTAAAAAGTCGTTTCTTTATTCACGGGTAAGTGTTTCAGTCAACAATATATTTTGTGTGTGAACTTAGATCAATTAGGTTAATTTATTTGCCGATTCTAATGAATGAACAATTATCATTCTTACATGCATATATAGTCCAATTATTATTATTATTATTAATCCCCCACATCCCTGCGGAGCAGGCTGGGTTCAGGGCGGGCCGATGTTGCGCGGATCAGGTTCTGGCGCTTACATCTTATATCGAAGCCGGATTCCAGAATGGTCTCAAAACTTTTTCTGCCTTTGTCGATCTTAAGGCAGCCTACGATACTGTTTGGGTGGACGGTCTGCTCCACAAGCTAATCTATATAGTGCCATGCAAGAGGGTCCTTAAATTAGTTAAAAGCATGCTTGGCCTCCGTTTGATTAAGGTGATGCTTGGGGCGGTGGAGAGCGGTTTCAAACTGATAAAAAATGGACTGCCCCAAGGCTCAGTGCTGGCTCCACTGTTTTTCAACGTCTACACAAGCGATATGCCTGCTACGAGAGCCGACAAGTTTGTGTATGCTGACGATCTGGCCTTGGTATATCAGGGTAAGAAGTTTCAGGAGGGTGATGATGTGCTCACCGTCGACCTCGACGTCCTGAGCTCATACTACAAACAATGGCGACTTTGCCCAAACCCATCCAAGTCAGAGGTCACCGCTTTCCATCTCACCAACTGTATGGCTGGAAGGGAGTTGAACGTGCTCTTTGACGGGGTAAGGGTGCGGCATAATTTTACTCCTAAGTACCTGGGTGTCACTTTGGATAGGTCGCTTACTTTTCGTGCACATCTGGAGGCCTCCGCGCAGAAGGTGAAAACCCGAGTGAACCTAATAGGGCGTCTGGCTGGGACTACGTGGGGTGCTCGCGCTGATGTCTTGCGGACTTCCGCCCTGGCCCTGGTATACTCCACCGCAGAGTACTGTGCCCCGGTGTGGTATCGGAGCGCTCATACGGACAGGGTCGACGTTCAGCTGAACAGGGCAATGCGGATAGTCACGGGGACATTACGTCCCACTCCAAGTCCTTGGCTCTCCGTGCTGGCTAACATAGCCCCTCCGCACCTGCGGCGTACACAGGCAGCGGCGGCAGAATGGGGTAAAGCGATCGGTACTCAACTCCCGCACAGGCTGCCGATTACTAGAACCCTGGACAGACATATACCACAGCGACTCTCCTCGCGTAAGCCTCTCTGGTCAGATCCCGTCATCCGCCAACCTTTCAACATCCGGTCTGCCTGGTCAGCCGACTGGCAGTCCCAGGAATGCTCGGCGGGTGACCTTGTGGAGAACCCGTCCGCCCGGCTACCTGGCTTCAAAGCCAGTCGTAAGAACTGGACGACGCTGAACCGCATCCGCTCGGGTGTCGCCCGCTGCAACTACTGCATGCACAAGTGGGGCCTTATGGACTCGCCAGCGTGTGACTGCGGCGCTCCGCAGCAAACAACCTACCACATCGTGGAGGAGTGCCCCAACCGACGCTTTGCTGGCGGCTTCAGGGGGCTTAACAAATGCTCTGGGGAGGCTATAGACTGGCTTAATAATTTAGATTTAGTTTTATAGGAAACGCAGGAATTTTATTCTTAAAGGCCGTACGATAGTCCAATTAGTTTTAACATAGTCTTTAAGTTAGAATCTGTTGGCTAATTATGCAAGCATTTAAAGCGTCACTTTACAAAAAAATATAAAACAAAAGAAAAGACAGCGGTATTTTTTTTTGCTATTTGAATTTTGAACAGATGTCCATTGCTCGTATTGAGCATACGTTGTAAATTAAATAAAAAATAAAACCTCCTTCAAAAAACATTCAAAAACCATGAAATAATAATTGAACTGAACCGACTACAATAAGCATGAAAATATCTTTCTTCTAATCTGTTTTAAGTCGGTGCCTCAGCTCGAGCCAGCAGGAGTGGACCTAGTAATCTAACTTACCTACATACCTTACTATCTATAGGGCTTCTACACTCCTGCAAGCTCGTGCTGAGACACCGACTTAAAACAGATTAGAAGAAAGATATTTTCATGCTTATTGTAGTCGGTTCAGTTCAATTATTATTTCATGGTTTTTGAATGTTTTTTGAAGGAGGTTTTATTTTTTATTTAAAATTTTTTATTTTTTGCTTTTTAGTTGTTTCTGTATAAAATAGATGCGTAGGATAAAATCATCAGTTTGACTTCGATATAAGGTTATGTTGAAAATTCTATTTTTAATGCTCGACGGGGTTATGTCGTTTTATTACAGAGTTCCATGATACTTTCTGAATGCAAATGCTCGACTTGTCACCGAAAATACTCTAATCGCTATAAGTTTCTCTTGAATTTTTGAGGAGTTTCTTCAATTCCTCATGGATCCCATCATCAGAACTGGATTTTGGTAACAACGGGACCAACCTTGAAGCATGTGCTTTCCAACAACGAAAAAATTTTCCAAATCGGTTCATAAATGACGGAGTTCTGAGGTAACACACGACAAAAAAAAAAAAAAAAAAAAAAAAAAAAAAAGAACATACAACCGAATTGAGAACCTCCTCCTTTTTTTGAAGTCGGTTAAAAAGTAATTTTGTACGTCGTTTTTTTCCTCGCATTCAAAGTGAAAAGTAGAGTGTTTAACGCGGGACTAAACTACCATAATGACAACTCGAAATATCTCGTGTCATTATGGCTTGTTTTAGTTTCTTGTTGAACAATCTACTATTTCACTTCTCATGCTCTTAAAATGTTACTTTAGTCTCTGCATATCGGGACTAAAGCTCTTTTTTGATCCTACGGATTAAAGTAAAATTTTTTTAATTTACTTTGGAAACCTCTAAACTGCCAATCACGGTGTTTGCGGATGCAGGATTATTGCCATTTTCAGTGATTGGGCATAGACAATTTTATAGCTTTCCACAGACCGCAGCGCGCTGCGGACGCTCCGAAGCGCTCCGTAGCGCCCGCTCCGTAGCGCTCCGTAGCGCCGTGCGCTTCAGTCTGTGGAAGCCTTTAGGGCGTGGAAATAACCTCAAAATGACAACTGTATAAAAAATATTTTAAAAAATAATAATTTCGTGAAACACCATGAATAATTACGAATATTAATCTATAAATTTAATTATATTAAAGATGAATTCATTTTATTATGCATACTTAGTCCAATTAGCTGTGAAAAATTTTTTAAGTTTGAATCTGTTGGCTAAATATGCAAACATTTAAGCGTCACTCAACAAAAAAAAACCGCGGAACAAATTTAAATTGCTATTTGAATTCTGAACAGACGTCCATTGCTCGTATTGAGCGTACGTTGTATAAAAGTAATATTGTAGATTAGTATAACTAAAACATCGTTTTTTTCCTCGCATTCAAAGTGAAAAGTAGAGTGTTTAACGCGAGACTAAACTGCCATAATGACACGCGAATTATAGCCACCCTCGCTCTGCTCGGGTGGCTAAATATCTTGTGTCATTATGGCTTGTTTTAGTCCCTTGTTGAACAATCTACTATTATCTAGTTTTAGTTTAGTTAGTTTTATTTTATTTATAATTATAGAATTGAAAATAAATAGAAAATTATATATTTTTTGATATTTGGTAGATGACCTGCCCACCTATATCCCATTTCAGTTACTGTTGGTCGTACTACTTCCGGGACACCCTGTATAATTGTAATAGATTTGATAATATGGAGTGCCTGACACTAGATAATGACGAACTCGACAAATGAGCAACGTATTGAATTTACTTTTAAATAGCATTCTTCTCAGAGTAGAAACTTTTTTGTGTTCTATTGGAAACTTCTCTTTTTGTCTCTGTTCTGAATTCAAAGATGGTTACATTAATTTGGAACGTTGAATAATAGTACATTACTGCAGATGCCGTGAAGTATGGGATTGATGGACGAGATTTGGGGTATAAAACGAGTCCAGCAATCCCTCTTCCGGCCGAGGATTGTATAGAGCTTTTCTCAAACATGCATCATCATCATCATCATCATCATCATCATCCATCCATCCAACCATCCATCCACCCATCCATCCATTCATCCATCCATACATCCACCCATACATCCCTCCATACATCCATCCATACATCCATCCATACATCCATCCATCCATACATCCATCCATCCATCCATCCATCCATACATCCATCCATACATCCATCCATACATCCATCCATACATCCATCCATACATCCACCCATACATCCATCCATCCATCCATCTATCCATACATCCATCCATCCATACATCCATCCATACATCCATCCATACATCCATCCATACATCCATCCATCCATACATCCATCCATCCATACATCCATCCATCCATACATCCATCCATACATCCATCCATACACCCAACCATACATCCATCCATCCATCCATCCGTACATCCTTAAATCCATACATCCATCCATACATCCATATATCCATACATCCATCCATACATCCATACATCCATCCATCCATCACCAGTAGTTTAGGCGGTTTTATAGAAATAAAAGAAGATAGATTTTTTTTAATGTCGTAAGTTGGCTGTATGTAATTTTTCCTTTGTCAGTTTAATGTTAGTAAGCAAATTTAAAAAGTTACAGCAGCGGACAATAATGGTTTTTCATACTTACTTTTATGGCCTAGGCCAAGAAGTAATGTAGGGAGCCATAAACAACAAACTTCATGGCTTCATTTCGTGACATTAACGCATACATTTCAAAGCATGTTTGAGAAAATATTTTTTTTTGTCACAATTTGTGGATAGATATTAGATTAAGGTTGTCAGTATACATTTCAGAGGAAATGTAGGGGGATACATAAATATTGCACATTAGAAGCATACATGTTTCTGTCAGGTTCGGTGGATACCATGTTTGTCACATTATATGGCTACTTAATTATGGCATACGCAAGGATACATCATTTTGTAAGATTAACTTGGATACATCTCTTTGTAGTTGACTGTACCTACCTAAAATACATTTTGTCAGATAACTCAGATCCATGATTTGTTAGTTACAAAGGGTGCCTAATAAACCCGCACGCAATCATCTGCAGAGAAATTCAATGGTGTGTGTCACTTTCTACAACAACACAGCTTCAGCCCTTTGATTATGAGAGCAGGCCTGTGCCAAGTCATCATTCATCATCATCATTTCAGGCGAAAGACGTCCACTGCTGAACATAGGCCTCCCCTAAGGCTCGCCAAACAGATCGGCCCTGCGCCACCCGCATCCAATGAGTTCCCGCCACCTTAACCAGGTCGTCGCTCCATCTTGTGCCCAGTAGTGGGGCTTACATATAGGCCGAGATGATGCAAGTTAATAACCAGTTTATAAGTGCAATATATGAATGCCTGTCTTATGAGTTTTACAATAAACCTACAGAGTAGTTACGGGCGGGTCCACTCGGGCGCCTCAAAAAGGCAGCAACGGCTCGGACGTGACTAGAAAGCGAATAAAGGACTGAAGCGTTTAGCGTTCTCGTAATACATGTGCGACGTTTTTAATGACGTGTTTGGGTCGAGACTAACAACAGGATCACGTTATATCGTAGTTGGCCATGTAAAACGACTGATTAAAAAAAATTGGTTGTGACACAAAAATTACATTTACTAATCGTATGGTTTTTGTTTAAAGTGGCTAATTTTTGTGTTACAACGGAAAGCTTTTATACAAATTTTAACTATCGTCGTTAAAGTGTAACAGCCTTTTGAACTCCACCCATTTGAAATTTTAAATTTACTCGTGTAACTAAATAAGTTTGTCCACTAATACAATGAGTCATGTTACTTGAAATAAATTATTTGAATTTGAAATATCATGGGACTATTGACGCGAATTGTTCTATGGGTACCAGGCAATGGATAGGCGTAGTTTTATACTTAAATTTTGTACTTATTCAAGTACAAAAGGTATTCACCTATTAAACTTTAAATACTCGAGAGCAAAGTTTATTGTTGTGATCGTATTTTTGATACTTGTAAGTATAACTAGTATCTGCCCCAACTGCGAATCGAACTCGGGACCTTTTGTTTTATTGAATCAACATTACTTTTCTTACAAGTAGGCTATTTAATCGTTATAATGAAACGACTGCGACTACTTCGTATTTGTAGTTGATAATGCTTAAATCGACAAGTTTTGTTTGACTGTGCGAGCAATCTTGATAAAAGACCCTAGATTGATTCAAAATCTGTCAAGAAAACCTGACCTAAAACATCACTATTAGCGTATGTCAGTACGTAAAGCCCATCACACACAGCGCAGATGCGGTAAGATATCTGTATCTGAACAGATATCTGTCAATATCGCTCCCTATACAATTCAATGGAGGACCACACACAGCGCAGATGCGGTAAGATTTTTATCTGCGTATCTGTGAGCACCGACATTTATATCGACAGAATCCGATAGATGTGAAGATTATATCTGCAGATAAATACAGGTGGATGCACAGAAGCGCACTTTCATCATCATTATCATCATCCCAGTCTATATTACGTCCCACTGCAGGGCACAGGATTCCTCTCAGAATAAGAGGGTTTGGGTCGTAGTTCCCACGCGGGCCCAGTGCGGATTGGGAACTTCAGTGTATAATAAAATAAATAAAAAATTACGTACTACTTAAGCAAACAACAAGTCATCCTTGCGTAGAAATGCATTTTCGCATTTTTTTACATTTTGTTGTGAAGAGAAATAAAGAAATTGTAACGCGCTTTCATTGAAAATTCATTGTAGCCTATCTATCTCTCAAAAGGCCGGCAACGCACCTGTGACACCCTTAATGTTGCGGGTGATTGCTCCCCATCAGGTGACTCGCATGCTCGTTTACCCCCTTTTATATAAAAAAAACACCCTGTATAAGCCATCCGCACCACAAAACACGTCTACTCGGCTCCGAAATTTTAGAGTGAATGTAAAACCTCGCATCTGCGCTGTGTGTGATACCTGCAGACGGATAAGTTTTTATACGCAGATAAAATCTTACCGCATCTGCGCTGTGTGTGACAGGCTTAAGTATGGCGTACGTAGGTAAGAGACGTATTCAAGTAAATCGAGTGGATTGGTCGGAGGTGCTATGGTGCAATTGGATTCAGCAAGCTCAGCATGGCATGTAAGTTTCCATAAAGGTGACTCGCCTCCTAGTTTGCTTTTTCGTTTAACAAAAAAATTGGTTTATAAATCGTTCACCATCATCATTCGAATATGGTGTAAAGAGCAGTAGGAATTCGGAATGCGAGCGAGGTATTTTATCACTTATGAAAAATTTCAAGGTTGATTGCTCGTCTATTGAGACGTCATTGAGCCTTTTCATACAAAATATTTTTATTATAATTAGATTTTATCTGAATACCTACGTTTCTCCAGCCCTTTGCGTTTCACGATTCTTCGTACGTTGTTCCAATTTGCCATTTTATGTTTCATATTTTGCCTTGAGCATTTTCGGGGCTTTTGTGAAACTTTGTTGTTTGCTCTTCGTTTTTTTCTTGTTATCATTGTTGTGGGGAAGAAAGGACTACTACGGCCAAGTGCTTTTAAAGGTAGTTACTAACAATAATACACGATAGGATAAAATAATCACTGAAAAATGTCAAACGCAACTCTTTCTGTTTAGCCGTTGGAGCGTATTGTGTTACTTCGTCTTATCTTGTCTTACCTCTAAATTTGGGCTCTAAATCGTTTCATCATCATCATCATTCCAGCTTATATACGTCCCACTGCACATCACAGGCCTCTTCTCAGAATAAGAGGGGTTGGGCCGTAGTTCCCACGCGGGCCCAGTGCGGATTGTCAACCTCACGCGCACCATTGAATTTCTTCGCAGGTGTATGCAGGTTAGCTCACGTTGTTTTCCTTCACCGTCAAGCTCATAGTGAATGGCAGAGGTGCGAGCCGGGATTTGAACTCACGACCCTCTACTTGAGAGGCCGTGGGTCAAACCACTAGGCCACCACGGCTAAATCGTTTCAACCGCCGTATTCCGTGTGTTACAAAAATCTAAGGATAATGTCCATGAACAACATGTCCATAAAACAATTGCAATTCTGCGACCGCACACCACAACACGCTTATGGTGGTGGTCATTGGGCTTTTTAGTTTACGCACAACACACACATACCAATGGCGGGACATGAACATTTTTGCAAGTAAAGCCGGAGCAAGAAAACCTAAAACCCATTTTTGACGACCAGATGGCCTAGTGGTTAGAGAACCTGACTACGAAGCTTGAGGTCCCGGGTTCGATTCCCGTGTTGGGGCAGATATTTGTATGAAAAATACGAATGTTTGTTCTCGGGTCTTGGGTGTTTAATATGTATTTAAGTATGTCTCTATCTATATAAGTATGTTTATCCGTTGCTTAGTACCCATAACACAAGCTTTGCTTAGCTTACTTTGGGACTAGGTCAATTGGTGTGAATTGTCCCCTGATATTTATTATTATTATTTATTTATTATTTATCCTCTTCTTGAAAGTGCAGTAACGGAAGAGAAGCTTTTGGTTACTTACTTCGAAAATTTGGTCAACCCGGGGGGAATCGGGTTGTTAGTACCCTTCGCCACTGACACATACACACATAACACACGGGATAATGCGGTTAAAACGTTTCAGAGCCCCACGTTTTTATGTCTGAGCAAATGTCAGCTTTTTTTAAAAGTTTCTAATTCTGATAATCGAAAATTGACGCGGATCTTATGAGGTTAAGCGTATCAGATGTTTATGAGGGCCTTGTGGTATCCAAAATAATTGCCGATGACTGTACAATCATGTCATGACTTTACACTTTAGTATCTTATACAGCAACTAGGTAGGTAGTAAAGTGTTAACATACTTTATCTTTGACCTCCATCGTACAAACTTACTACCTTTCCTTTTGGTGAGAAAAATAAGTACCTTTCCTTTTTTCTACAGTGTTAAGCGCATACAATGTGTAAAGACGCGGCAGCGTGTCAAGCCATGTTCAAGCAAAAGGAACTGACGAAGCAGCGCCCTGTGTAATATTTCACGAACCATTTAGAGCCATTTTGAGCCCGTAGAACTGACTGCCGATGGGGCCGAAAGGTTCTCGAGTGGCGTCCGCGGACCGGAAGACGCAGTGTAGGTAGGCCTCCAACAAGATGGAGCGACGACCTGGTGAAGGTAGCGGGAACGCATTGGATACGGATGGCGCAGGGCCGATCTGTTTGGCGAGCCTTGAGGGAGGCCTATGTTCAGCAGTGGACGTCTTTCGGCTGAAATGATGATGATGATGATGATTTGGAGCCACTTTCTACCCCTTCATAACCCAAAATATTCCTGCTTGTTCCCCTTAATTCAACTCTAGGGTAAATGAGCATTTACTAGGCAAGCGTGCTCCATCGTAGGCCTCATCTTCGCTTTCCATTAGGTGTGACTGTGGTATAAGGCAAGACTATTACTATTGTATAAAAAAACCCCATAGGAATTCCCCAAAAATTACATCATGATCTTAATAGAACTTGAATGAGGAACAGTCTTCTTCAGCAGGTCCAGTTTACCAAATGATACTTCACTTGATGCTAAAAATGCTAAAATCACCATAGGTTTGCCTGTAAAATTTAAAGGTTGCCCTCGATTTCTCTAGGATCCCATGATCAGATCTTGACTTGGTGCCAATGGGACCACCTCAGGAGTATACTCTTTCAAACAAAAAAATAATTTTGAAAATCGGTTCACAATGGAGGGAGTAATCGCGTAACAAACACACAAAAAAAAAAAAAACATACAGACGAATTGAGAACCTCCTCTTTTTTTTGAAGTCGGTTAAAAATACACTGTGATGACACAATTTACTCTCCATCTATTTATATAAAGCAGATTCACATCAAGCCTTAATGTAAATTTAAGGTAGGGGTAAAAACTGCGCTTTAAATAAATAAATCAAGAAACCAGAAGGGTTGCCTCTCGTACAAATTGCTCGGCGTAAAACGCTGGTACTGCTACAATTGCGTTCATTAACAGGGTTAGCCTTTAAGTGCCCCTTGGGACAATATTGTTGGGGCATTTTATTTATATCAAGGCACTTCCTACTGCCTACGTAAATATTTTACAAGGTATTTAATTTATGTAAGCAGAGCTAGCACCGTAATTTTAGAAACGCAAAACCAATTGTAATGGGTGTTCATGATGCTACTTAGTTTTGGAAATATTTGTTAATATTTACAATTGGGGATGTCTATTTTTTTGTAATGTATAGTAAATCAAAAACCATTTCGTGATAAATAATTTTATCTACTCTCATATCGTAAAATTCGAATTATAAAATTCAAAACGAGTTTATATTGACATACTTTATAAACACAATACCGAAATATTAAAAAAAAAACATATTATAACACTTTTCTTCTAACGAAATAATGTTATAATACATTTTTTTTTACCATTACGATACAGGGCAAATCCAAAAAGTTTATATCACCAAGTTTTGATTCCAATTTTCACTTGTCTGTGGCAGAAGCGGGCTTTAGCGCATGCGCGCAGATGCGCGGTGACGTACTGGGTTTTAGCGCCATTCCAATCCTAAACTGTCAGTCAATTGAAATTGCAAACAATGTAAACATACCTTGTATTTAAGATGTCTTCAATTTCCATTTTCCCTCATCAAATACTGCTAAATACGTGTGTTATTTAATTAATACTTACCACAGATGCCCGCGGCTATGCCCCCGCTGAAGTAGAATAAAACGTGTTTTCCTGTAGGAAAGAGATGTTTTTCCATGGTAAAAAGTAGCCTATGTTACTCTCCAGCCCTTCGACTATCTCCATAAAAAAATCAAGGCTATCCGTCGCTCAGTTTTGACGTGAAACAAGGACAAACAAACAAACACATTTTCACATTTATAATATTAAGTATGAAATGAAATGTTTGAAATGAAAATTAAATGTTTATTATAGCACCAGGAGATTACAAGTATTCATTATACAGTGTACTCCAAACTAGGCTGAACCTGTATCTTGGGGCCCGAAGTTGATATATTGACTTGACAATTACAATGTTTACTGTTCTAATGCGCAATAAACGAAATTCTTAATACTTAATACAAAACTAATAACTACCTATAAATTAAAAATTTTAAAATCCCCAACGCAATTTCGTCGCACATAATAATTGTTTGAAAATAAAGTAAATGCCCAATGCGTCTAAGATTTCTTCTGCAGCTAACAAAAGCGCTTATAACTTTGAAACGGCTGAACCGATTATGATGAAACATATCTAAGAACCATCGCCAAGAAACCTGCTGTCAAATAAAAAAAAACGCTTTCAAATCGGTTCACCCGTTTAAGAGCTATGATGTCACAGACAGACACACATATAGACAGACAGACACACACACACACACACACACACACACACACACACATAGCGGTCAAACTTATAACACCACTCTTTTTGTGTCGGGGGTAAAAAATGAAAATTTATGGTATCAAAATTAAACAAGATTAAAGTTATTGCTTATCGTTGAGTTTCGGACAATGTGTACGACTGTTTAGTTTTTCATCTCAAACAAAAAAGGTACCAAGATTGGTATGAAGTATGGTATGATTTATTGGTATGATTAGTATGAAATATATTATTATGGATTTGACGTGATGACCGTAAAAGTAAAAAAAATGGAGAAGAAAAAAAGAAGATACATACTTCATACCAATCTTGAAAAAGAATGGTTTAGTAGCGACATCTCTTGGTCCGGGTGAGCGGTTAGTTCTGAAGGAGTGTTACAAGAGAGAGTATTACAATAGGTGTTGCTTTATCACTGCTATGCTATAAGTGATTAAGCGAGCTGAGGCGTGTGACGCATAAGAAAAAATTCGTGTCTATATCCCGACCAGCTGTGGTGTAGGGGTAAAAGCACGCAGCACGGTATGCTGAGGACCCGCGTTCGATTCCCGGAGTTGATCTTTTTCTGTGCATCCATGTTTCAGTACGTATTTACTATGAAATATAAAAAAGGTTCCGTCTAAAACATTGTTAAATTTGCTTTACGAATCACATACCCCAGCGCTACCAGAGGTTGCTTTAAAGCGAATAAACTTCAAACGGTGGTGTTTTTAACTCGGCGGTTAATTCACCGTAAAAGTTTTAATAGGCAGCCAGTTATAAAACGGAGTTCAGTCCGCGCGGTCCTCTCTTTTCACTGGACTAGCTTCAGCCGAGCCAGGGTTAGGCTTTCAAGGTAGCCTAATGGTTTAAAATGAGAATGAGTGGAGATCAAAAGTTAAGTAGTAAAAATTCATCATTATCATCACCATTTCAACCGTCATGGTCTCATGGTGCAGTTAGTAGCATACTCGAAAAAAAATCCGTTTTTATAAAATTTTAGATTTTGTCATAGAAATGAGATAAGTCTCATATTAAATATTGTAGCGGCAGTTTGGTGGCTTTTTGATTAACTGAAACAATTACTATGCTCATCCGCGACCTTACGACAGCTACGTTTATGTAAAAAAATGCGCGTTGATACAGTTCCTCCACCTCCACACTGTATGATCACACACAAATCACACAAACCCAACTATCACCACCACCAAACTACACTGACTCGTTTCGAGCTCATCTTCAGAGCACCGCAGCCGCCCACTGTGCCACCAAACGGTTTTATGGCTTTTCAGTTGTAAATGTCTATGTATCTCGCAGTCTTAACTGTTTTGCACATTTTTATTTCATAAATATGAATAATTATTATGTTGCTCTTATGAAAGAGTCAAGTTTCGGTAAAATTTTCGTCTAACAAACGGTTTTCTCAACATTACGATATCTACCGATATTGGACTGTCACAAAGTACTCAATGTAAGTCTACAGGAGTTGACTTTTTATTAAATTACTTTTAAAACTAAATTTTGCTAAAGTGAAGGGGATTTCACGCACAATATCCGGCCAATTATACTCTCATAATTTGTTTCTAAGTTAATTAATCTCGATGAAAATAAATTCCCAGTGTCGCCAGACGTAAATTTGTTATTATAAAATTGATTATCAATACACGTTTAGCTTTAATTTCTCTTTCAAAGATTTGATTTGGTTGAAACGCTTGTACCTAGAACTACCCATATTTGTAATAGTACAAAGATAAGTAGTTAAAAGCAACTCCTGCTGATAAGCTCTGTGGCTACAACTCACCAATAACTCGAAAACTTTACCATATTAATATAACTTTACTTTACAGATGTTTCCCAGCATAGATGAATCAACCAATAGTATAATAAATTGTTTAAAAAAAACGCCAGATCGCTGCGGCCATTACTATCTAATTGGCCGGCCTATGGTCAACTAAGGCACTAGAGTAGTAAACATTATTTGCGGAAAACACGATTGTACAAACAAATGTAAAAATTACGACACAATGTTTTTTACTAGCTTATAAAATTGTCCCACTGCTGGGAAAAGGCCTGCCATCTGGTCTTCATAGCTCCCTGTCCTGAGCCTAAATCTGGCAATAATAATAAAAAAATAATTTGAAAGCAACATCTCGCGAATAACTAACTTCATAGACTCATTAAAGATTTACTAAATTTAGCTATATTAACGCGATACTTATTCAAACAGAGTATGGCGACCAAATATTATGATCCATGGCCATACTAAATTTTAAACATTGATTAAAATGTGAATAAATTCAGACGTATTGAAACGAAAATAAAATATGGTATCAATACATTACAACCTTAATTGATAACGGCCTCTGCGAATTAACGCATCAATCACTCAATTATTTAAATGTATCCTCTTATAATACTACTATACTACTCTACTAGTATAAACAACAAAGTTAATATGAACTAATACAATAAACATAATAGAAACAAAAAAAAAGAATTACACATACAAATTTTAGTAGGTACTACTTACTATGTGTGAGGTGTCATTAGATTCGTCTCAGTTTCGAGAGTGACATAGGGCCAGAATTCCCATGGGAACGGGAATTATACTGGCGGTTTTTTTCATCTAGTATTGAAATAAAAGTTGTTAAAAGTTAGTTTAACGACAGCATTAGCCTAGTTGGTAGTGACCCTGCCTACGAAGCAAGAGGTCCTGGGTTCGAATCCCGGTAAGGGCATTTATATGTGTGATGAGCACGAATATTTGTTCCTGAGTTATGGAAGTTTTCTATTTATTTAAGTATTTATTTATCAGCTGTAGTACAGGTTCAGCGCGTGCTAGGCTTTTGGCCGTGGGTACGCATGAGGCCGGCTACTGGCTTCACGCGTACCCATCATCAAATACAGGAACATTTCTTGAGCCTGGCACATTGCGAATCGCAACCTGTCTACGGCTTGGGGTTCCGGTCTGCGCTCCTCATAAATGTCCCTGTGGCAGTGATGTCGACAAGCTAGGACATCACGGACTGTCATGCCAAAAAAGTGCAGGCCGCTTCTCGAGACATGCCGCACTAAACGATATCATACGCCGGTCCCTTGCCACCGTCAACGTGCCAAGTCTACTTGAGCCGACTGGAATTGCAAGAGACGATGGCAAGAGACCGGACGGTATGAGTTTGATTCCATGGAAGATGGGCCGGGTGCTGGTATGGGATGCAACCTGTTTAGACACGCTGGCCCCCTCCCATCTACATGGAACCAATAACAGAGCTGGTGCGGCTTGTGAAGCGGCTGAAAAAGCTAAAGCATGCAAATATAGGGGTCTAGGCTCCGAATATGATTTTGTCCCATTCGGTGTCGAGACCCTTGGTCCGTGGGGTCCTAGCGCCATAAGGCTTTTTAAGGAAATTACAAAAAGGTTAGTCGACATCACAGGAGACCGAAGAGCTGGCAGCTACCTCGGACAAAGAATTAGTCTAGCTGTTCAAAGGGGGAACGCTGCCAGTATCTTCGGAACCTTGCCTAAAGGGACTCCTTTTAATAATGTATTTTAGTTATTTACTATATTATATTTTTTAAGGTTTTTAGTTTTAGGTTAATTGTTCTAGTATATATAATTTTTTTTTTTATTTCTGTATAATTAGTTAATTACATTATATTTAATTTAATATGTAATAAAGAATTTAAATCGTCAAAAAAAAAATACATACTTAAATACACATTTATTTATCTATATAAGTATGTTTATCGTCGTCTAGTACCCATAGTACAAGCTTTGCTTAGTTTGGGACTAGGTCGATTGGTGTAAGATTGTCCCCTAATATTTATTTATTTATTTATTTATACATATATTTTTTTGAGTCTACCAGCGCTTTCGAAAATACTATTATTGCCAAGAAGAATGCGCCGCAAGAATCTTGCCACTATTTTTTTCTAAAACAAATTGTGTTGACGAAACGAATTGCGTAGCCCCTTATTACCTTCTCTATGGGTGAATTCCTCTATGTTTCCCAACTTTAGCTGTGGATTAGCACAATATCATCCGGTCGAGCGGTGACAAGTAATCTGCAAGCGTCAAACCTCCTGCTGGGTGTTGACAAGACCGTCTTTTGACGCCGGAACTTTGGCTCGGAGAAGGAAATAATGTTTATATTTAGTGTCTCGTGCTCATGTCAATATTTCGAAGTTGGAAGTTAGTTTTGTCTCATATCCATGCTTCCATACTTATAATAATAGACAATTTAATTTCCCACGGGACAAAGAATAAAAGTAGATTGTACACCAAGGGGCTAAGCATTGTATTATGTCACGGTCGTGATATTGAATCCTGAGCGTAACGAAGGACTCCAGTACCTCTACCATGAGTTACACTAGTTTACAGTGACCGTACTCGCTAGCGACGGCGTAAATGATTTGTATGGAGAATTGTGTACAGCGCCTCTAGCGGTCACTTACGGAAGTACAATTCTCCATACAAATCATTTACGCCTTCGCTAGCGAGTACGGTCACTGTAAACTAGTGTAACTCATGGTAGAGGCACAGATTTAACTCCCGAGCGTAGCGAGGAGCCCTGAGAGCAGTGAAGGATTTAAGCGCGCCTCTACTTTTCTCACCTTTTGTGAGATAATGAAAACCAAGACTACTAGAAAAATACTACACAGGAGTAGGTTTGTAAAATAACAGGCGTTTTCTCAACCCTTGATAAACAACGAACAAAATAACTTAAATGGACTCTATCAATCGATTAATCTAACCCACATCAGGTGTCCTCGGCTAACTATAGTCAACAGTTCCTATGAAGTTAATGATGGCACATAGCACAGCTATGAAGTTTCTGAATATTGTCAATGTCAACCATAGGAAAATAAATGCTATACATACTTGTTTCGTGCGACAGACTAGTAAGTATAGCATTTTTTTTCTATGGGTCTCATTGCCAATATTCAGAAACTTCATGGTTGTCCAATGTGTCAGAACTTACTTGCTTGCTTATGCCTGTTGACTATAGTAAAGATTTTACGAGGTTAGCGTGTAAAAGCAACGAAAGTATAGAGTGCAAATTCACATAAACTTTTACATTTATAATTTTAGTAGTCATGAAAAACCAGGAAAAAAGGCGTGGTAGCCTAGTGGTTTGACCTATAGTCTCTGAAGCAGAGGGTCGTGAGTTCAACCCAGGCTCGCACCTTGTAAGTTTTTCGAAATTTATACGCGTATCACATTTGTTTACCATGAGCTTTGCGGTGAAGGAAAACATTGTGATGGAAGCTTCATACACCTGAAAAGAAATCCAATGGTGTACTTATATGAAGTTCCCAATCCGCCCTGAGCCCGCGTGGGAATTACGGCTGGGATGATGATGATGACAACGAATTTTAGAAGGATCTATACACACGTGTCTTAATAACTGGAGGGGCAGGACAAACCTTGATACACCGGGATGTGATGCTTGTCTCCAGCATTGAGTTTTTTCCGTGCTGTTCGTGTTCGACACAACACAAAAGTTATTATTTACAATAAAAATGTTCACCAACACGACACTTCACACTTTTTGTAGTTTTCCACAAGTTTGAATAAATAAAGTTAATTTTTGCGTTATATATTAAAGCGTCACTCGCGAGTCGTTTGTTTCTTATTCGAAATTCGGTGCACACTGGTAGCGGGACGGGAAAGGAGGGATGTGTTGCCAGAGTGTAAGGGTGCGTTCGAGTTATGTGTGTTATGTATGCGTTCAATAAACTTAAAAATAAATAAATAAGATAAACGGCGCAGCCAATAACGTTGAATTTATGTTTTAAACCGGCTAATTCAAAGTCAACCTTTTGATGTAACACGTAATTATGGTTGCCTAAAAAAACACGAGTCATTTGTTTTCTAATGCGGCTACGCTTTTCACGAGCCATGTAATGTCCTTATGCAGTAACCGGTGACATTTACGTGTGCTTAGGGGGCCCACGTTTGGTGAAACACCTCGCATGTGCCGTGTGTAATTAGGTGGAAGAGTCCGGCGATGCAGGCTACCGTGGACATGGACACATTGGCTGAGAGAAAGAGGCATTTTAGAAGAGTCGGCGTATGAAAAATCAAGTCTTGGTTTGGTAATTACGAGCGAAAATCACGAAAGTTTAAAACAGTGTATTGGTTTGGGCAGGGATCAGCATCATTCCATCCTATGTACGTCCCACTGCAGGGAACAGGCCTCCTCTCAGAAGGAGAGTGGTTGGGCTGTAGTTCCCACGCGAGCCCAGTGCGGATTGGGCAGGAATATTTTTTCAAAATTAATTACGAAGACTTTTTTAAACTATGTCATATTCTGAGATTAAAAGTGTCCTGTTAATCTAGGTGTAAGTCAACTGTTTGATTGAACAGACAGTAGGTAGGTACTATGTATAGTATGGAACCTAGGGAGTATGAGGCTAAGACCTTTAAAACGAAGTAATCCGACAGAGAACCAAAGTTAACGATATAGCCCACCGCATTAGCACGCTGAAGTGGCAATAGACCGGCCATATAGCCCGAAAAACCGATAACCGTTGGGGTAGACGAGTTTTTGAGTCGAGACCACGGATCGGCAAACGTAGCGTAGGACGTCCTCAGACTCGGTGGAGCGATGATCTTCGCAAGGCGGCTGGCAACAGCTGGAAGAGAGTGGCCGAGGATCGTGCTCAGTGGCGTGCCATGGGAGAGGCCTATGTCCAGCAGTGGACGAGCATAGGCTGATGACAATGATGATGAAGACCTTTAAAAATGCATGTGTCCTTAACATGCCAATATAAATTTATACTAAGTGCTAATTTTGCTATCTAGCATTTTACCTGTGTTCGCAGTGGGGAGCGTCCTTTAAAGTTCAAGCTTGCGGTCACAGTGAATAAGTTATGACGGACAACACTCCATTGTAACGTATAAATACGTTAAGCTTATGGTCGCAAGCAAACATAGCTAAGTATAGCACTGACTTGGTTAAAATATTCACAGTGTGCAAGCAACTTTCTAAAGACAGGGTAATATGAGTACAGGATAAAATATTAATTCGTTTTAATATTTTTCGTTCACAAAACATTGATTTTATGCCACATATTTACTGAGTTTGTGCATTGTAAATCCGAGTAAAATGCATTCGATTTAAAATTAACTTTGGCTAATTCATAATGTCAAAATATTAAGTAAGAAAGAGAATTAAAAAAAATATTTATTTTAAAAATGAAAATATGAAATTGAAATAATTTTTTTCAGATTTTTTCGCGAGAATGTAATAAATACGGGGTTCATTTTCCAATGAGAGAGAGCGAGAGAGATATTTATTTACACATATCCGAAATACAGAAAAATACATTAGAGTGCCGTCTACATATAATGTAGTTATAGCGGATGGTCTACTTTCAATTACTTCAAACCTTGCATCAACGTTAGCTTACTTTACCCTACTTTTCATCAAGCCAATATAAACCTACAAAAAGTTTCATTCATCATATGTATGTTCCCATAGCTTTTCTCGATACTAGGGATGTATCCATACTGGTATGGATACCGATATATCGCCGATAAAGTGAATTTTCAGATAAATCGGTATCGTCTATTTACCGATACACTGACAAATTTCAAATTCCAGGCTATTTATAATCCTATGCAAACGTATCGTCCTCACGCTTAGTTTGTTCATGTAAACGCAGCACAATATCATCCAAGCTCAGGGAATTCCCTGCGGATAGTTCGTCCACAGAAACACGACATGACTTGTTTATACTAGTAGAACCGCTGCGTTTCATAACTTCAAACCACTGGACATGGAATATGAAGAGTTTTTGAATTTATTTATGTAGTAAATAAGCCGTGGTGGTAGCGGTTTGACCTATTATGCCCTCTCAGGCAGAAAATCGTGAGTTCGAGCCAGGACTCGCACCTGTGAGTCTTTTGAAAGTATTATCTAGTATTATCATTTCTTACGCATTTCCAATGTTATTTGGAACGTAGGAGTCGTAGCTTGTAATAGTTGCGATGGATGTTACCACACGCCACTGTTGGCGTATGTAAGCGATTAAGAATTTCGGGGAAGTCGGTTGGAAGCGACGTGGTTCAATTGATAGAACACCCAGGTTGGGGCGCATACCCAGGAGACGTGGGTTCGAATCCCACCAGCGCACCCGAAAAACTTTTTCGCTTTTAAATAATCTTAGATTCGGTAAGCAGCCGTACTGCTAATAAAATAAATAATATTCGTTCTATATTAATCTAAATAAATGTTACAACAGGTAATGTAGTCCGTTTCCAATGTAAACTCGCACTTTTAAGCATTTTGTTACCTTCATTATCGGTATTGGTATCGACGATACTGTTTCACAAAATTAAATATCGGTATCGTATCATCAAAAGTGCGTATCGATGCATCCCTAGTTGATACTTTTACATTCATAAACGGCACATATCAAGTTGTAAACGCGCACTAAACATAAAGCGTGCCATAAACGCGTAAATAAATAGTTTAACAGTAAACGACATGAACCCAGCGCTGATCTGTTGTGAAATACCGTCATTGTAAACGAAATTACTCTGCCACGGCTTACAAGGTTATCTCTTAACGTTAGGGCTGCCAAGAACTGGAACTAAGTTGAATTTTAAGTGTAAATTATCCTTGGGTTGACAGCTAATAGAATCACCATGTAGCTCTGTAATTATGTTTTGTGCTATCACTAGTAGTATCATAGATAATTTCACACAAAACAAGTTATCTTAAAAAAATCTTGACGGATTGGCTAATTTTTCAAACGCCCGTCTAAACTCTTAAGCTTAGAAGGCTGAAATTTGATTCTTTTCTTTCCCTTTATAATATTCTAGAGAAGGAATTACAATAACTTTTCCAAATTCACCATGGGGCTAGAAAATTTATAACTGGGATAAAATCGTAGGCGTAACCTAACCTTAACATTTTAACCTTTGAATGATTGGTAGAAAACTTCTCCTGACTTTTAGTCACGTAAAACGGACTTCAGCCTGGAAAAAGTTAGAAAAGGGAAATTTTAAGGTAAGTGCCAGTTCATAAAAAAAGTTGTACTCACAAAATGGCACCAAAGCAATACGAAACTCAAACATTCATTTCACAAAGTAACAATCTATTGAAAAAAAATATCGGCACTCTGAAAGAATTTTCATAACAGAATCGTCTGAAGTATTTCCGAGACTTTCAATAAACTTTGTAACTTTTTCTCCTCATAATGTAAGGGTACAGGAACTTTCAGTCAATTATGCAAATGTTTGCGTCTTACAGGGAGCTCGCAGAATGCCTTTATGAAACGTGAAAGATATTCCTAACCTCCCATGCAAATAAAGTGGGGCAATTTAAGTCACGCCCTAGAGGAAATCTCTCTCACTTGTCCCTTCTTTAGGAAATGAAATGAAATGAAATGAAATGAAATGAAATGAAATGAAATGAAATGAAATGAAATGAATAAAATGAAAGAAGTTTATTTCACACACAAAACAAAACACATAAAATTACAAAAGAAAGAAGAAAAAAAAACATTAAAATGTGGGTGAAAAAGATCCCGCCTCAGCATAAATGCGGACTCCTGAAGTGGAGCCAGCGCTGGTCTTCCGGCGGGACCCTTTTTTTATCAGTCACAGAAACCCTGTCGTGCAACACGGCCTTAAGCGGTATGCTGAACGCAGCCGTTGCGACTGCAACGAGCAGCGCTGTCTGCCGGCGAACAGCTTAGGCTTTTAAGAATTTTAAGACATTAATTTCACAGTCATTTGATAAAAGCTTTCCCAGATGCAGAGGTTATAGCTACTAATACGCACATCACTCAAATAAGAGTATCCTGCAGGTAGGACACGTAAAAATGCACACGATTCGAAATAGTAGGTATTTTATAGGCGCATTATTTGTGCGTGATAGAGGAATGTATTGACGGTTATGGTGTGTAATTCTTCCTCCTTTTGCAAGTTTTCTGCTACTTGCTGATCATATGTGAGTAAGGAACGTTATTGTCACCACTTGAGAACTTTATTGCTCAAGCGGCCGTCCTTTCTACGAGCGATGCGCTCCGCCTACTTATTGCTACTTGAGAGTGAGACTATTCTTAGGGATTTCTATTGGAATTCCGAGTATTTTAGCAGTTTCATATCGAAAAAAGAATACATTTTTAGGTTTTTTTTGGTACTTTTTACACTAAACTTCACAACGTATTCTAATTTTTTTAGGACTAAGTATAATAAGGCATCACAAAACTCAACGATAATCTGCTACTGACCGAGAGGTCAAGTTGTAGGTACTAGCTCTGAAAAATAAATAAGAAAGAAAATCCATGTCACATAATTAAGCAATAAAAGAGTCACATAAAATAACACTTTTAGTATTAGATGTTTTCCAAAAAAATGTCTATTATCGCTTAACTAAGTGAGGAGGAGTTCGATAACAAACACTGTGACACGAGATTTTTATATATTAATTAGAACAAGAAAAAGATAATACATTAGGACAATTAACAATATCGTTTAGGATATGCCTTTTAAGAGAACAAAAAAGCTTAACACCGTCAATATTGTGACAGCCCTAACAATCGCATTGGCATAATACCAAGAATATTTGGGCAGTGCCTTTCATCTTATTAATAGATTAATGACTGGTTGTTTCCCTCTGTTTGACTTGCGCGTCAGCAATCCGCCTCCGATTGTGTTCCGGTTCCATTTGATCAATGGTTTACGACCAATGATGCAATCGTTGCTCTAATTCTAAAGTGAAACGCGTAAGAGTTTTTGCAGGCTTCTGGAAGCCCGTTTAAGGATAAAGACTACCTATTTATCAAGCTCGTTGTGGCAGTTCGAACGTATCGTAATTTTTCATTGTTAATCTTGTACAATACTGTTAAACAAAAAAAATCTCGATTTGTTCCTTGTTCGTCATATTCCTAATCCTTATTCGACACTTTCCTGAGTGGTTATTTACTACAATTACATTTTTTTTACTTTTGACTTTAACAACCAAAAAATTAAATTTCGTATTAAATTAACATTACAATCATGACAATTATCTAAAACTAAGAACCATAAAAAATATAATAATAATAACTAAAATATAATTATTAGGTAAGGTTCCGAAGATACCGGCAGCGTTCCGCCTTTGAATAGCTAAACTTAGTATTTGTCCGAGGTAGCTGCCAGCTCTTCGGTCATTACTTAACTCGTCATATTCATGATTCGTCATATTACTTAACTCTTCATATTTATGATTCGTCATATTCCTTTTTTATTGTACCTAACCATGGTACAAAGTATAACTACTTAGTAGGTACAAACTGTCCTAATAGGTACTTACTTATTAATCCTGTAAGCACGTCTTTACGATTTCAGTTGATTGTACAATGACGAGTTAGGAATATGACGAGTTTGGAATATGACCAATTAGGAATATGACTAGTTTGGAATATGACCAATTAGGAATATGACTAGTTTGGAATATGACCAATTAGGAATATGACGAATCAGGAACAAATCGTTAAATTAATTGTTATGTTTGAATTAAAACGACCGTGAGACAAGACATAATTACTGAGGTGAAAAACACGGATCACTCACGTATTAGTAGTAGTCGAGGTATGTCCGACTTTTTTTAATCGATTCGTGGTTTTTTTGAAGGTTGCTTATTCGAACGGAATGCCAACCCTGAACTGTGCGCCACCGCTCCCACAGCTCAAGTACCTACCCAGCGCGGCCGTTGGTAGCAAAAAAGTACCCTCATCTTCATCACAATCTATATATATAAAAGAAGAAACTGACTGACTGACTGACTGACTGACTGACATATCAACGCACAGCCCAAACCGCTGGGCCTAGAGATTCCAAATTTGGCACGTAGGTTCCTTATAAGGTTTAGGGGTGCACTAAGAAAGGATTTTACAAAATTCACTCCCAAAGGGGGTGAAAAGGGGGTCCAAAGTTTGTATGGGGAAACAAGATTCTTTCGACTATTTTATTCGAAACTTCACAGAAGTACTCCTAACGATAAATGATTAAACACGTGTTTCAGGTTTTTTGGGAATTCAACCCCTAAAAGGGAGAAATGGGGTGACAAAGTCTGAAAATCAACATGGGTATTGTTTCTATGGTTTATCGGGTCGCTGGTTACGAAAACAACAACGGTTTTAAAATCCGAGGTGGCGGACGTAAAATACCATCTCCCTGGATGGGGTGCGATGGGGTTGAAATGTCTAAATAAACTAAATGACTGTTGATAAATCAACGCACAGCCCAAACCACTGGACCTAGAGACTTGAAATTTTGCACATAGATACCATATACAATGGAGACATCCATTAAGGAAGGATTTTTGGGAATTCCCACGGGAACGGGAAAAAACGGGATTTATATATTCGATTCCGAGTGACCCTATCTCAGTAACTATAATAATTCGACTCTTCAAATTTGACACACAAGTAGGTATTACATTAGTTAAAACATTAATTACAGGATTTTTCAAAATTCCCACGCGATAAGGAAAAAACGGGATTTATATATTCATTTTACCGGGATCCTATGAACTATAATTACTAGACTCTTCAAATTTGGCATAGAAGTAATAATAGTAAAAAACAGTTCAAAGGACTTTCGGAAATTCCCACGGGATAAGGAAAAAACGGGATTTTTCGTTTTACTGGTCGTAGAAAGCTGAAATTCGGCATGTAGATTGCTTAGGGAGTGTAAAGGAGAATTGAGAGAGGACTTTCCAAAATTCCCACGGGAACGGGAAAAAACGGGATTTTTCGTTTTACTGGTCGTAGAAAGCTGAAATTCGGCATGTTGCTTAGGGAGTGTAAACGAGGATTGAGATAGGACTTTCCAAAATTCTTACGGGAACGGGAAAAAACGGGATTTTTCATTTTACTGGTCGTAGAAAGCTGATATTCGGCACATAGGTTGCTTGGGGAGTGTAGAGGAGGATTGAGATAGGACTTTCCAAAATTCTCACGGGAACGGGAAAAAACGGGATTTTTCTGGTCGTAGAAAGCTGAAATTCGGCATAAAGGTTGCTTGGGGAGTGTACAGGAGCATTGAGAGAGGGCTTTCCGAAATTCCCACGAGAACGGGAAAAACGGGATTTTTCGTTTTACTGGTCGTAGAAAGCTGAAATTCGGCATGAGGTTGCTTGGAGTACGTAGAGGAGCATTGAGAGAGGACTTTCCAAAATTCCCACGGGAACGGGAAAAAACGGGATTTTTCATTTGACTGGTCGTAGAAAGCTGAAATTTGGCAAGTGGGTTCCTTGGGGAGTGTAGGGGAGTATTAAGAAAGTATTTCCCGAAATTCTTACGGGAACGGGAAAAAACAGGATTTTGCGTTTTACTGGTCGTAGAAAAAAAAATTCGGCATGAGGTTGCTTGGAGTACGTAGAGGAGCATTGAGAGAGGACTTTCCAAAATTCCCACGGGAACGGGAAAAAACGGGATTTTTCATTTGACTGGTCGTAGAAAGCTGAAATTTGGCAAGTGGGTTCCTTGGGGAGTGTAGGGGAGTATTAAGAAAGTATTTCCCGAAATTCTTACGGGAACGGGAAAAAACGGGATTTTTCATTTGACTGGTCGTAGAAAGCTGAAATTTGGCAAGTGGGTTCCTTGGGGAGTGTAGGGGATATTAAGAAAGTATTTCCCGTAATTCTTACGGGAACGGGAAAAAACGGGATTTTGCGTTTTACTGGTTGTAAGCTAAAATTTCAAAATTCATAAGTTTATACTGTAAGTAGGCCGCAAAGGGCTCTTTAACCGACTTCAAAAAAAGGAGGAGGTTATGCATTCCACTTTATGTATTTTCTTTATGTAGGTATGTTCACCGATTTCATTCTTTTTTTATTCGAAAGAATATAATATACTCCTGACATGGTCCCATTGTCACGCAAGCAAGCAAGCGTGCATGCGTGCTTGCTTGCATCTTGCTTCCATGCTTGCTTGCTTGCCTTTATGCTTGCTTGCTTGATATCTTGGTTCTTTGGAATTCTCATGGTACACGCGAGCGAAGCCGCGGGCAAAAGCTAGTTATTTATATCACAAGTAGTGTATCAGTGTAGTGTACAATCCTCTTAGTAGCAATATGAGTTTGTCAGAGTTATCTATTTCACCACGCTAGAGACAGGGAGAAATATTCAGAACTGACTGCCAACTTTCGCTAGCCGGAGAGGCATCTTAAGAAGAAGAAGAGTTAGAAGGACCTTATTGATTTCAATTCGATTAGAAAAAATACCGATATCATTGTTTAAAGGCATAGGATTTAACCTCATACTAATCCGCGCAAAAGTAATAAAATCAGATTCTAAAGCAGCATTAAAAATGGATTGAGTTTCGATTTTCCTCCTATCATTATTGCCTAGGGATCCCTAAATGACCGAGATAGCGTTAAGTGTGCGTGTCACGCGGTCACGCAGTAATCGACTCTCAATGTGGGTTGCCAGCCGTCAGCATTTTTGCATAAAATATTCGGAATTCTGGCCATCTCCTATAACAGAAAAAAATTTTCACAAACAATTTAAACTAAAGTTTTCACGTGACATGCGAGATTAAATAACCGTTCAAATGAAAGTCGAACTTGCGTACCGAGGGTTCCGTACAAATTTGAAGATAATTATGTCAAAATATCTATATACAAACGGCCATATTTTGAGAGCCGCCTTAATTTTTAACTTAAGTTTATTTAATTTATTGAATCAGGCGTTACTTTGCGGAGGTCCATATTAATGAACTAAAACAATTACTTTGCTCACCCGCGACCTTACAATAGTTACGTTAATGCAAGAAATGTGTGTTCATGCAGTTCCTCCACCTCCACACTGTACGAACACACACAAATCACATAAACCCAACCATCACCACCACCAAGCTACAATGACGCGTTTCAACGCGTCAGTATAGCTTGGGGTAACTCTGAAGATGAGCTCTGGTTGAGTTCGCAACGCGTCAGTGTAGCTTGGTGGTGGTGATGGTTGGGTTTATGTGATTTGTGTGTGTTCTTACAGTGTGGAGGTGGAGGAACTGCATGAACACACATTTCTTGCATAAACGTAACTATTGTAAGGTCGCGGGTGAGCAAAGTAATTGTTTTAGTTCATTAAGTTTATTGTTATTGTTTGATTTTGTAGCGGCAATGGAAATACATATTGTGTATAAATTTCAGCTATTTATCTATTAAGGTTCTTGAGATACAGCTAATTGTAGCGACATTGATAGGGTTCCACCACCTTGATCGCCAAACATTGTAATAGTTTATAAGCCTGTGTGCGTGAGAGTAAATAAAGATTTATTATTATTATTATTGATAGGGTTCCGTTTGTCACCCTACCAGTGAACAATAAAAAAGCTAAATAACATAAGTATTTTGGAAATATCACTGTATTGTTTTCATAAATTCTACACACACGACTGTACACTACTACACTACAAACAATCACGAAATTGCCTGAAAAGTCGGGAAATTAGTCAGGGAATCTGTTTAGTTGATCTGGTAACCCTGCTCTCGACCCGTTAGTGGGCGGGACGCCTGTGATCGATGAGTCCCGGATTTTGTGCAACTAACGGCTTAGTCTGGACGGAGGCCATCGAAATTCTATCTATACGTCATTTAAATTAAGAATTGAAAACCACAACATCATTATATTGCGGCTCGTCAACTATTTCTTACCTGGCAAATAGTACAGTACAAAATAGTCTGGGAGGCGCAAAATAAAATTGTTTTAATGCCACTTTATTTGCGTGTCGTCAATTGTTACTCTAGTACAAATTGTAAAGAGATTACAGTTCACAAGCCGCAATATAATGTTGTTGTGATTTATTACTCTAAATTAAATGGAGTATAGGCAGGATTTTTAAAAGGAGTAAAGTTTGCATAGTGGATCATCATCATCCCAGTGTTAAACGTATCCCTGGAGGCCTCCTCGCATAATTGGGATGTCCCAATTTTTGGCAACGTATAATAAATCGAAAACCGTTTGGAGAAATAGGCTTTGTGAAGCGTTTTCAGAAATCAGATTCCAAAAATATGATAATCTGAATTAAATAAAGAAAATTTAAGTAATGACCTTCATTTGACCCCTGCAGTGAATCGTCACAAAGGCAGATATAAAGCAAGTCTACACTCTAAAGCAAATTGACAGTTTGAAATGTTGCTGTCCTGCTTATAATAGCAAAGAGTGACAAAGACAGAACTTTAATCACATGATGCACACCTGGCTTTAATCAGTTGTCATTTATCATAAAGTCCGAAATGTATACAATACTCGCAATGTATTTTTACAAATTTAATTATTAAATTACTACGTTACAAGTAAATATGAAAGAATTTAAATATCAGATTTTAATAAAAAATATCTATTTCCTATCACACCATTAAACAAACAGGAATAATCGAAGCTAAAAGAAGAGAAATAAATAAAACTATTTTGTCATGGTTCATTTAGGACCCTAAGCCGTGCTTGTAATATTGACAGTGACAAGACAAATCAGGGGCACTCCTACAAAATTCGAATTTCGTATCGTATCATCCCTCTCACTCTCGTGTCAAATCATATTAGCGTGAGCGGGACGGCATGAAACGAAGTTCGAATTATGCACTTCGTAGTAGGGTCTCAGTAGTGCCGTGGTAGTGCCACAGATTATGTTATATACGACTTGAATTTTTCTAGGCTATGGAACGTGGCTCTCTCACTGTGACGTCATCCAACGTATTTCTAAAAAAAAATATAAAAAATTAAATACTCAACCAAATTCAAAATCGATGAAATGGTGTCTTAAAATATCCTATTCTTTCCAAAAAAAAATATAAAAACTATAGGTTATTTTTTTTGGTGCATCCCAATTGAGGGCTTGGACCGTAGTTCTCACGCGGGATCATTGCGGACTGGGAATTTCTCACTCACTGTTAAAAAAATTATAGGAAAAACAAGACAAGGGCAGTAGGTACTTAATAACTAAGTATTTAAGTAAGTAAGTATGTATGGTTAAGTTACCTTACATACTAAGGCAGGCCTGTGGCAGTGTACAGGGCACATAGCTCGTAGAATTGGCGGCCGATGAGCCCGATAGGTTCTCGAGTGGCGTCCGCGGACCGGAAGAGGCAGTGTAGGTAGGCCTCCAACAAGATGGAGCGACGACCTGGTTAAGGTTGCTGGAGCGCGTTAGATGCGGATAGCGCGGGGCCGGTCTGTTTGGCGAGTCTTAATGGAGGCCTATGTTCAGCAGTGGACGGTTTTCGACTGAAATGATGATGATACTTAATATAATTCAATTAAATTCAATCACTTACAGCAAATTATGTAACAATTTGAAAGGAAATATGGTCATTTACACTTTTTGGTTTCCCAAAGGGTTACCTATCATATTCTCGAAAAAAAATTTCCGAATATTTAAAATCCCGAATGCTTCATTTATCCGAATGCATTTTTTTCTGAAACTGTAAATATTTCAGGATTTTTATAAAACAACCCTAACCTGACCTAAAGGGTCGAGGACGTTGGTCCTGAAATAAATCCTGAAATATTTACAGTTTCAGAAAAAAATGCTTTATGATATGATGATGTTACGACTAAAACTTATAGTTATTAGACGCAAGTCACACAGAAGAGACGTGGGACGGGGGCGCGTAACAGTCACTTCGCGGCGCCTCTTGAATCAGTTTTCATACTAAATGTATAGAAGCGTCGCGATCCAAAGACATAATTAACATTTGACCCGTGTCCTATATCGTTTCTTTACTTGCATTTACATACCTATCATACATAACAATAACACGCCCACACACTTGTAAGTGCACACATACACACATATGCACACACACACACACACACACACATACACACACACACACACACACACACACACACACACACACACACACACACACACACACACACACACACACACACACACACACACACACACACACACTACCACACACACACACACACACACACACACACACACTACCACAACCAGTTTAATGACCATAATATTTATATTTCTTTTCTTTTGTGTATTTACTTAAATTTTAGTTAAATACTATTGTATTAATTTTGGAACTAAATCACTTTGTTTACGGAGGGGGGCGTTGCTACCTGCGACACAGTTTTTAACTTCTGCGGGTGACATCGTTTTTCATATTTTGTAATGCACCTAATTGTTACTGTTCCAAATAAAGATTTATTATTATTAAAGCAGACAGAACGGTCGGAGCGGAGACGCGGCCTGCGAACAAACGACGCGGACTGCGACGCGCCCCCGTCCCACGTCTCTTCTGTGGCTTGCGCCTTAAAAGTTTACCCTTTTGACTGACATTGAGCCGGCTGTAAATTGCATTGTAAATATTTTTCACCGTCCTCAGTCACGTTAACTGCTTTGTATCGATTGCAGTAAAAATAGAATGACGTCAATCCATAAAATGCTACATTCTTGCTCTAATTTTTGAGTTGGACCGGACAAAGTCAGTCCAGCCACTCGAAGTGGATCATCTATCTATATTTACAAACTACAGCCACATCGGCCTATAGTTGTTCACTGCAGGGCACAAGTCCTCCTCTCAAAAAACGATCGCTCCTGGGTTGTACGCATTCAAGTTTCTGCTTGATTGAGGAGGCTTGGGCCGTGGTTCCTACCCGTGTAATGAGTTTCCATATGATAATATTTTATTTTAAACAAGAATAGCGGGACCGATCTGTTTGGCGATCCTAGGGGAGGCCTATGTTCAGCAGTGGACGTCTTTCGGCTGAAATGATGATGATGATGATGAATAGAAGGCGCAGTCCGAGAGTCGAAGTACTTCGGCTTTCAAGATGACTTCGTTTGCAATCAATATAGGTAGATATTATTTATTTTATTAGCAGTACGGCTGCTCACCGAATCTAAGATTATTAAAAGCGAAAAAGATTAGCCCTCTCCATCGCTCTCTGAGTGACCTTGAGCTATCTTATGACCTCCCCATCATTAGAGGCTAATATACACTTAAACTAATTTTAAATTATGACAATTGAAAAGTTATTACTTATTATTATTCTCGACATTGAATGCAACAGGAGGCCACGTCGGTTCAATTACTTTTGAATTGAAATGAAATTTCACTTCGCTTCTAACCAGAACAATTGAAAGTTTCGCAGACTAGATGGAACGGATGAACGCTCCGGGGTTTTCAGATGATGAAGAAATAATGAAGATGATGGTTTGAGATGATAAAAATTGTTTTAATCACGAAGATTACACGTTCAAAATAGTGGACTAAAAAATTTGCTCCTTTTGATTCGAGTTCCGGTAACGAAGTCCCTTTTGACAGCTAGTGCTGTCACTCGCTCGCCGCCGCCTTCCGCCGTTCGCTAGTGTTGTGCCGGACCATGTTCCCCCCCCTCGGAAGCCGTCGGGTTCTGAGGATGAAGTAAGTCGCTGATGCTGGTAGTAGGCAGCAGGCAGACATTGCCCACTGCACGGCGCACGATGCCCTTCGTGGTCCTGACGTCCACGACGCGGGTGACACCGTCTCGTCCTGGGTAGATATTCTCTATGCGGCCCATGCGCCATTTTAGGTGGTTAGAGTTTTGCCTAAGTGTGTGTAGTTCCAAACTCAGAGCTAGACAAGTTTTTAAGTATACTTAAAAGTGCATATTTCTAACAATAAATTGGATAAAGTCACACAAAGTGAATGTCGAGCTTCTATAAAACTTTTTAAAGTAAACCTTATGAATAAGCAACATAACTAGGTTGTTAAGAACTTAATTCCTTCGCTGTCTACTATGGCATTTGCTTTGGAAAAGTTTTGAATTTTACAGGGATGGGCTTTCTACAGTAATGCTGTAATTTTTATTTGATACACAAACAAATAATAAATTAACTTAGCATTTTATTTAGCATTATTTACGGATATAAGATGATGACACCAACTAATTGACGTACTTTTTATGAGCAGTCTAAACAGCGTTAGCAGAACCCTGCTTCTAAGTAAAATGTACGCAGTGAGAGATCATTTTTATATTGGTTAACCAGGCCCCCCTTAATGTATAATATAATTGGGTCATTGTCATAACCCTAAAAAAATTGTTATTACGTATCATATAAGACACTTTTAATGATTGCGTTTTAATAATATCATAATAATAAAGTAAACGAAACGTACTAGACTATACTATATCAGATTTACTATGAATGTATTTATTTTTTACTTTATATCACCACAATGTAACTGTGTTCCACTTCGGTGGACTGTTCGGATTCCACCTTTCAATAGAATGTTGCTTTAAAAAATACAATGTCTTTTATTATTGTACAAAAATGTTTTTTTCCCCTAATCTACGTAATGTTTTCCATTTAACATTAACAGTATTAAAAAAATAGATGGAAATTAAACACACTTTTGCATCATTGAATCTTGTCACAACATTTTTTGTCTTTCCGGTGGACATTAATTGAAATTCTGACTAAATTAAGGAAATGGCAAATGAATGGAACAGAACGTAAAATTGAACGCATCCACTTTCGCACTTAACTATCCCTGTCAGCGGTCATTTTGCCGTGACTCGTGCGCAGAAGACGTTATTGTTGTGGTAAGAAAAATATTTAGTGGTGTCAAAGTTGAGTTGTCTTTCCGGTTACTGCTTTATTTTGCTAAATAAATCACTATAAATTCATCAAACATTTTTAATAACTAGTTAAACAATTAAACTTTATAAATGTACCTTGACTTTTGACATAATCTATAAACGGCCGGTGGTGTGAATGATTTTGCGAAAAAAGTTCATTCGGTGGACGTCTTTTTGGTGGAACTTTTCCATACAAATCGTGTTTTTAAATTATTGATCTCTGGTCAGGCCGAATTTATATATTCATAAAGCAATCACCACACCGGACACTCCTCTTACTTAACACAACACAATTTCCTTTTCTTATCCCATTCCTGAACGCACCTTTTGATTGTATCTGTGATGTTGGCACTACTGCTCGACACACCGAACCGAGCCCTTGGATGAACACTACGAATCGCGCGCGCATTGTCTCTCTCGCAATATATTTAAAATAAATACTAAAAACTCAAAAGTGAACCGCAAACTACCGCAAAGTGTTTGGTGCAGTGACGGACAATTTAGAAGAACTAGTGGCAGCGCTCAAGACCTCTATCTAAAAACGCAGAACCAGTGTATCCAGTCCAGGTACCTACATCCCTCTTTATCCTCTTAAAAACTATCCATCCTCTTTGTTGGTCCTTCTTCCCGTGATCCTCTATACATTCCAATTAATAACCGCATCTTATTTCAAACATACACCACTTTAAACTACTCAAAATTCGTACTTTTCATTCTGCCATTTTGGTTACCGCGTGCTGACCGCACTAGATTTACTTATTTTGTATTTAGCGCATACATTCATAATTTGCAAACATGGATAAAGCAGTAATATTAGATGCTAAACGTAAAAGTTTATTTGCTTTACTCCAGAATATGTACGATCTGAGCCGTACAGTTGAATCCGCGGAAGCTCGAGCAAGTTTTCTAATCAGAACAAAAACAATTGACAAATTACGATCGGAATTTACTGAAGTAATCGAACAGTTGAACTGCGTTAGGATGACAAATGACCCTAAATACATACCATCTTTCAAAGACATTGAAGCTTTTGATGAAATTTACTGTCATGTCAAATGCGTCGAAGAATCGCTGAATAAACCTATTAAGTCTGAATCTGGTCCAAGACCTACCACTAGCTCCAAACTTACGTTACCTGCTTTGGAGTTAATTTCATTTAACGGCGACCCAGCCCGTTGGCCGCTTTTTTATCAAAACTTCAATGAAATGATTCATCAAAATGAAAACCTCTCGGATGCCCAACGAGTGCAGTACCTAGTCTCGAAATTGTCAGGGTCAGTTTCCTCGATCATCGCGGGAATCCTTCCCGTGGCCTCTAATTACCAAAATATTTGGAAGTTACTCGTAAACAAATACCAAGATGAACGCACTTTAGGTACTCAGTATTTAGATAAGATGTTTAATTTCAAGCCCATAACAACCGCATCACCGCAAAATCTAGACTCAATTGTCGAACAATATTGTGCCTCTGTGGCAGCTCTTAAGGCACTCAAAATTCCCGATTTAGCAGATTTCATAGTTACGCACATCGCTCTGAACAAACTGGACAGAGACACTATTCAATTGTTCGAACAAAACAACCGCTCGCAAAAATTACCTACTTTTGAATCCCTCGAAATGTTTGTTAAAAACCAAAGTAAAATACTCACTCGCACGCAATTAACTATAAAACCGCGAACAAATCCTTTTTTCGAACCCGCAAAAACGCATCAAAATAATACTCATAAATATAACGCACCCGCAAAATCGCAAAATAATTACTCGCAAAATACCTATAATAAAAACAAACCTCTTCAATCATACGTGATGAATACTAACTCACAAAATTCACCGCACCCTCAAAACACGCAATATCATTCCCTCAATCAAGCAAACATGCATACTTGCATTGTTTGTTACAACGAAAGACACCCGCTATACTTCTGTAAGAAATTTAATGACCTCGACGCGAACGATAGATATTTGGTAGTAACTAAAAATTCATTTTGCAAAAATTGCCTCGGATTTCATAATGTACAGTCATGCAAATCGACAAAAACATGTGTCAAGTGCAATAAGAAACATCACTCTTTATTGCATTTAGATAACTTTGTTTACAATTACCAACCTCGAAATCAAGTTCATCAAAACTCCTCGGCTCCGCGAGCAAATGTTTTGTCGATTGCAAACGCGCAACCTGTAAGTGCGAGTGAGATGACTAGACCTCCCGCGACTCCTATGACCGACGTGAGCGCCGCAGCTTATGTCAAATCGCCCGCGCCCGAGCAGTACAAAACAAATATGGCAATTGACGGTCAGATTTCGCAGCCCTTTGATAACAAACCGCCTTATCAATGTTTTGTAACATCGGATAACAAAACAAACGCGAGTTTTTACAATGACGTAGTGCCTACCGCGCGTGTTGATGTAGTAAATAGTGATGTGAAGCCCGCTCAAATAAGAGTCTTATTAGACACTGGCTCGACCGCGAATTTTGTTACGGAGACTTGTTGTAAACAATTAAACTTGCCAATTAATTATCAACCCTCGTCCGTTCACGGAATTGGAATGAGCGTGAAACCTGTGCTCGGTTATACGATGATAGTGTTTCGATCGCGAACGGATTCTCGCTGTCAATATTCTATCAAAGCTGCTGTTGTGGAAAATATCACAGGTAATTTACCTATTACTCGTTTAAATACAAACATCATGCAATATTTTATGAATATACCGCTAGCTGACGAATTGTTTTACGTCCCATCCGAAATTGATTGTGTCACCGGATCGGGATTGTTCCCACATTTGTTGCTATCAGGCAAGGTCACTCACTCCGACACACGTGTTATCGCGATGCAGTCTACCTTAGGCTACATACTCATGGGCGAAGCGGAAAGCGATTTGTGTTCGTCTCAAAACTCGAGTGTTTCGTGTCACGCGTTTATAGAAAACAGTGATGTTGATTTAAATAGTATGGTACAAAAGTTTTGGAATTTAGAATCCTTACCCGCGCGCAAAATATTAAGTCCTGAAGAGCAACAATGTGAACAAATATTTACTGAAACTGTATCCCGTGAATCTGATGGTAGATATGTTGTCTCGTTGCCATTCTCTGATGATCCACAACAGTTAGGTGACTCATACAAAACCGCTAAACGCCCCCTCTTATCACTTGAACGCAGACTAGACTCAGACCCCGACTTAAGATCAGGCTATAATGCCACAGTGCAGGATTATATCGATAAGGGATATCTATTAAAAGTTTCTCAACCGCAAGCTCCTCTCGCTTATCACATACCGCACAGAGCAGTATATCGCCCTGATAAAGACACCTCAAAAATACGAATTGTATTGGACGCTAGTTCCAAAACAACCTCTGGCAAGAGTCTCAATGACATCCTACACTGTGGACCTAATTTACAAACAAACATATTTGACTTATTAGTCAATCTTCGCATCTTCGCTGTGGCTATCTCGGGAGATCTAGAAAAAATGTATTTTCAATTAAAATTAATCACTGAACACAAATCATTCCAAAGAATATTGTTCAGATTTCATGCAGACCGCGACCCTATTGAAACTTATGAGTTTCAACGAATCTCATTTGGATTAAAATGTTCCCCGTACCTTGCCATGCGTGTAGTTCGCCAACTTGCACTCGATGAATGCCAAAAATATCCTGAAGCTGCCCGAGTTGCCCCGCTCTACTCTTACATGGATGACTTTATCCACTCAGTACCTTCACCAGATGAAGCTCTTCAACTATATGATCAGCTGGTCAACATGTTTGCCAGCGGTGGATTTAATCTCACTAAATTTATATCAAATTCACCTCAATTTTTACACAATATACCTGTAGAATCACGTGCCTCAAAGAATTTAAATTTTGATTCAGAGTCTGAAACCAAGTTAGTAGGACTTAGGTGGGACCCTGTTACAGATTGTTTCACTTTCAAAGTGGATGTTACTGAAAATGAAAAATGTACTAAACGTTTTATTCTCTCAAAAACTGCTGCTCTCTATGACCCTTTAGGTCTGCTCGCTCCTCTCACAGCTTATATGAAACTGTTGGTACAAGAGTGCTGGAAACGTGATCTGTCCTGGGACGATGACACTCCTAGCGACATTCAAAAAATTTGGACGCAGATCCAAAACGAACTCTCCAACTTATCTAAAATAAAAATACCTAGGCATGTTGGTGTATTTCTGGGCTCAGAAATCACTCTCATAGGTTTTGCTGACTCAAGTGAAAAATGTTATGGCGCTGTTATATATTTAAGAATAGGCTTACTCACCTCACCCGCTTCTAGTGTGTCACTATTGTGCGCTCGTTCACGCCTCGCCCCGCTTAAGAAAATTACTCTCGCTCGCCTCGAATTGTGCGCCGCTCATCTCCTCGCTCAGCTTGTACAGGCTGTTCTTAAAGTATTTAAAGCCAGATGCCAAGTCAACAATATTCTTGCATTCTCAGACTCTACAATTACTTTAGCATGGATTCATTCCTCTCCTCACAGATGGCAAACTTTTATTGCCAATAGGACTTCCGCTATCCAAGAAATTATTGCCCCTCAATTTTGGCATCACATACCTGGTCATGAAAATCCAAGTGATTTAATTTCTCGCCCTGTCACTCCAAATAAATTAATAAATAACCATACTTGGTTCCAAGGTCCGCAATGGCTTTCTCTACCGCATGGACAATGGCCTGTGAGCTCATTTAATAAAGACAATGTTCCCGCTGTCATGCCAGAATCAACACCCTCACATTTTCTAAATTTGACCCCATTAAAGTACATTCCTGCTGTAAACTTAGATGATATTCCTATGAACCGCTTGCAAAGATATAAATTAATTGATAAAATGGTCCAATCTTACTGGCAGAGATGGCACATTGAATATCTTACCTCATTACAAAGTCGTGAAAAATGGAATACTATTTCTAATCCTGTTAAAAAAGGTCAGGTTGTAATTGTCAGAGAAGAAAAACTTCCACTTCTTTGTTGGCCCCTTGCCGTGGTTGAGGAGACTTACCCTGGCAATGATGGCATCACCCGAGTTGTAAAAGTCAAAACTAAAACTGGTACTTACATACGTCCTGTGGTACGTGTGTGTCCATTACCCTCTCAATAATTAGTCGCCAAATAACCCAACTTAGTTGTACAAAAAAAAAAGAAAAAAAAAAAAAAAAAAAAAAAAAAAAAAGTTTCAAAACCTCAATTTCTAACGGTATTTACCTTTAGTTCTCTAAATATCTTAGCATACCCCTAATAATTTACAAACTTCTCTAGATTCTCATTCCGCTAAAAATAAAATAAAATAAAGTTTTGCATATGAATGTAATCGCTATACTTTGAAAATTTTAATGTTGGAGTATTCCTCCAAGGCGGGGGAGTATGGTCAGGCCGAATTTATATATTCATAAAGCAATCACCACACCGGACACTCCTCTTACTTAACACAACACAATTTCCTTTTCTTATCCCATTCCTGAACGCACCTTTTGATTGTATCTGTGATGTTGGCACTACTGCTCGACACACCGAACCGAGCCCTTCGATGAACACTACGAATCACGCGCGCATTGTCTCTCTCGCAATATATTTAAATAAATACTAAAAAACTCAAAAGTGAACCGCAAACTACCGCAAAGTGTTTGGTGCAGTGACGGACAATTTAGAAGAACTAGTGGCAGCGCTCAAGACCTCTACGCAGAACCAGTGTATCCAGTCCAGGTACCTACATCCCTCTTTATCCTCTTAAAAACTATCCAATCTCAGACTGATACAGTTTTGTTGTAACGTAAAGTAAGAGTCGTAATATACCTTTGATTTTTATAAATTACGTGTTTCATTTTTTGGCGAATAAATTTCCAAGGCTTGACAATGACCCAATTATATTTTTATTATTTGTTGTTGTACCGGCCACAGTAATACATAATCAGTGACAATTTCAAGTGTCTAGTCAACGCCATTTTAAATATCGAGTTAAAAACGTTGAAAAATATACGTTTCTTGTATGTATGACGACCCCCTTTAATTTTTTACTTTATTTAATCTAATACCTTTAAACGAGCAATTCTTGTATATATATATATAATCAGGATCTCGGAAACGGCTCCAACGATTTCGATGAAATTTGGTATGTGGGGGTTTTCGGGGATGAAAAACTGATCTAGCTATGTTTCATTTTCAGAAAATCGCTTTTACTCGTGTTTTCCGGCTATTTTTGTTTGCATTAGAATACTTACTACACTGGCTCAACGACCCAAAGAGGATCTTGGCCTCCGACACCAGAGAGCGCCACTCTTCCCTATTTTCCACCACCTCGCGCCAATTGGCTGCGCCGAGGGCGGTCACGTCCTTCTGCACTTCGTCCAGCCAGCGGTATCTAGGGCGACCCACCGGACGTTTTCCGCTCGGTCGCCCCATAAACGCTCTCTTCACTGCCCGATCCTCTCCCATCCTCTCTAGGTGGCCGAGCCAGCGCAATCTCGCCGCCTTGGCTTCTCCAATTACATTGGGCTCAGACACCAGGTCTTCCAGCTCCCGGTTCTTTCTCCTCCTCCACTTGCCATCTTCCTCTTGAATCGGCCCTAGCATCTTCCTCCAGATCTTTCTTTCAGCCACTAAGAGCTCGCCCTCTTCCTTTTTTCGTTAGTGTCCAAGCCTCGCACCCATACAACAAAATTGGTCTAATGACAGTCTTATAGATACGAATCTTGGTAGCTCTACTGATCAGCTTGGACACCAGCACTTTGTGGAGCGCTGCAGAGCATCTTAGGGCGTTCTGGATGCGCATGGTAATCTCTTCCTCACGTTGGTTGGTGTCAGTCACGGTGCACCCGAGATACTTAAAACGGTCCACCCCTTTATAGGCGGTACCTCCGACCAATAGATCAGCTCTCTTGGCACTGACGTTCCCATACCTCTTCATGAGAAGATATTCCGTCTTTTGGTGGTTGATTCCAAGGCCGATTTTATTCGATTTTGTTCCATTTTCCGCCAGTAAAGCCAGATCGTCAGCATAGCCAATTACTTTGTGCTTCCCATTTAACTCAACCCCTCCACCATAATTTAATAATTTCCTGATGACGTATTCAAGGGCTAAATTAAAGAGCGTTGGCGATAGCGCGTCCCCTTGTTTCAAGCCAGTGACTACCTCGAACTCGTCTGACAGCTCTCCACTCACTCTAACTCTCATCCTACTAATACTAGTGGCGACCATGACCATCAAAGTCAACTTGTTGGGTATTCCAAATGATCGCATAACGTTGTACAGAGATCCCCTGTCGACACTATCATAGGCCTTGGCGAAGTCCACAAATAGAGCATGGATATTTTGCGCGTATTCCCACTTTTTCTCCATTAGATTTTTTAGGAGGAATATCTGATCCACAGTGCTACGGTTACGGCGAAAGCCGCACTGGTAATCTCCCAAGATGTTCTCCGCATAAGGTTGTAGCCGCTCCAGTAAGATATAGGACAAGATCTTGTATGCTGTTGGTAGTAACGCAATTCCTCTATAATTCGAACACTTCCTTTTGGATCCTTTTTTATGTATGGGACATATCACACCAGTGTTCCATTCGTCCGGTTGGTGCTCTTCATTCCAGATTTTCAGAATGAGTTCGTACAGCCGTGATTGCACCGCACCTCCGCCATATTTCCACAACTCGCCCTGAACGCCGTCTATCCCTGGGGCTTTATTGTTTTTGAGCCTCATGATGGCTTTCCTTACTTCGTCAAAGCTAGGCGGTTCCTCTGTGTCGGCCTCACAATCACCCGGGCTCTCCCTTTCTATTTGATTCCTCAGAGGCTCGCAGTTCAAAAGCCCCTGGAAATACTGTCTCCACTCACCTTTCAGTGCTTCTGAGTCGGTGATTAGGTCTCCGTCTTCATTTTCGAGAATCTGTGCAGTAGGTTGGTAGCCCTTCTTTAAAGATGTTATTTCTTGGTAGAACTTCCTGCTCTCACCAGCCCGTACAAGTGTCTCTACATCTCTAAGCCGGTTTTCCATGTGCTGCCTTTTCAGGTTTCTGATTAAATTCCTCAGCCTATTCCGAGCCTCACGGTGTTTCTCGCTCCATCTACTATCTTGTTCAGCCAGAATCTTAAATTGACGTCTTTCAGCCATGGCAATATCACACTCATCCGTCCACCATTTTCTTCTCTTCTTCCTTCTTTTACCCAGGACCCTCCTTCCCACGTCCAAAACTATGTCCCTTGTATTTTCCCAAAATGCATTTATATCATCCTGAATTTCAAGCCCCTCAAATCTATTGCCTAACTCTGTCTGAAACTGTTCAAGGGTGTCTTTATCTTTAAACTTATCTGTGTCTAGGGTTTGTGTCTCCTCCCTCAGTCGTCGTCCAGCTACTACCCTGATTTTGACCTTTAGTTTCACCCCAAGCAGGTAGTGGTCACTATCACAATCCGCTCCTCGGTATGTTCTTATCTCCTCCACGATACTCTTATGACGGTTATCAACTAAGACGTGATCAATCTGGTTGACCGTTACTCCGTTCGGATGCTTCCAGGTCCCTTTATGGATATCTTTGTGGGGAAACATTGTGCTCTTAACTACCATCGACTTGGAGGCCGCAAAGCTTATCACCCGCAACCCATTGTCATTAGTTTTTGAGTGCTTGCTATGTTTTCCAATGGTAGGGGAAAATATGTCTTCGCGTCCTACTTGGGCATTTAGGTCCCCCACAACAATTTTCACATCGTATTCCGGTATCCGGTCATACACTTCTTCTAATTCTTCATAGAATTTTTTGTTACTTTTTTGTTAGAAAAAGTATTATAGGGAACGTGCAGTAACTATAGGCGGCAGCACCAATGCGACAGAAGAGACACTGTGCGGACAGTAAAACAAACTTATCAAGGTAAAACTTTCAAATTGATGGCACCCTTATGGCACCAGTTGGCAGCACCGTCTATGTGCACGTTCCCTATTGGGAGCACAGAACAGGAAAAGCCGGTTGTCTGTAAAGTCGGTTTACGGACGATAGTTTAACGTGACTCACCCCCCCCCCCCACCCCCTCCGGTGTTTTTGTCAAATATCTTGAAAACGGTGCATCCTACGGCAAAATCAATGAAATTTTCATCCCCCCTTTAATACCGCGGCGCTCCCTCCCCCGCATCCCCTCCCCCACCCTCTCACCCCCCCCCCCACCCCTCCGGTGTATATAATCAGGATCTCGGAAACGGTTCCAACGATTTCGATGAAATTTGGTATTTGGGGGTTTTCGGGGATGAAAAATTGATCTAGCTTGGTCTTATCTCTGGGAAAACGCTTGGTACCGAGTTTCTGCCCGAGCAGAGCTCGGTCGCCCAGGTATTTTTATTATTTGTTGTTATTCGGAATGCAGTTTTTCGGAATTTATGTGCGAAATTATATTTGAAATTTACCATGAGCCTTACGGTGAAGGATAACATCGTGAGGAAACCTGCATACACCTGCGAAGAAATTCAATGGTGTGCGTGAAGTTCCCAATCCGCACTGGGCCCGCGTGGGAACTACGGCCCAGGCCCTCTCATTCTGGAGGAGGCCTGTGCCCTGCCGCCTGTGTGCTGACTTATATAGGCTGGGATGATGATGATGATTTGATGTTATAGCGGCGAAAGAAATACCTACATCATCTGTGAAAATTTCAACTGTCTAACTATGACTACTGTCGGTTCATGAGATACAACCTGGTGACAGACGGACAGACAGACAGACTGACTGAAATCGGAGTCTTAGTAATAGGTTCCTGTTTTACCCTTTGGGTAAACCCTAAAAATATACTAAAGCGTGATGTCCTTGATTTGTTAGCTTCAATTTAACATAAGTTATCTACTTTGTGTAAATTATTACATAGTTAAATTTAGGAATTTATATTTATCTATCTAATACCTTTAAACGAGCAATATATATATATATATATATATATATAATCAGGATCTCGGAAACGGCTCCAACGATTTCGATGAAATTTGGTATGTGGGGGTTTTCGGGGATGAAAAACTGATCTAGCTATGTTTCATTTTCAGAAAATCGCTTTTACTCGTGTTTTCCGGCTATTTTTGTTTACATTAGAATATAAAGCTAAATTTCGCCGACTTCGAGCAGATCATAATGGCACATTAGAAATCGGGTGGTCGCGTATCCAGCCGACCTCGGTTCGATTCCACGTTTTTTTTCAAGATTTTTAGTTTTTTTTTTTTAAGTTTATTTTTTATGAGAAAACGTCAAGTTTCTTCTTTTGTGAGAAAAAGTTACTTTTTTGTGAGAAAAAGTTACTTTTTTGTGAGAAAAAGTTACTTTTTTGTTAGAAAAAGTATTATAGGGAACGTGCAGTAACTATAGGCGGCATCACTAATGCGACAGAAGAGACTATGCGGACAGTAAAACAAACTTATCAAGGTAAAACATTCAAATTGATGGCACCCTTATGGCACCAGTTGGCAGCACCGTCTATGTGCACGTTCCCTATTGGGAGCACAGAACAGGAAAAGCCGGTTGTCTGTAAAGTCGGTTTACGGACGATAGTTTAACGTGACTCACCCCCCCCCCCCCACCCCCTCCGGTGTTTTTGTCAAATATCTTGAAAACGGTGCATCCTACGGCAAAATCAATGAAATTTTCATCCCCCTTTAATACCCCCGCGCTCCCTCCCCCGCATCCCCTCCCCCCCCTCTCACCCCCCCACCCCTCCGGTGTATATAATCAGGATCTCGGAAACGGTTCCAACGATTTCGATGAAATTTGGTATTTGGGGGTTTTCGGGGATGAAAAATTGATCTAGCTTGGTCTTATCTCTGGGAAAACGCTTGGTACCGAGTTTCTGCCCGAGCAGAGCTCGGTCGCCCAGATATTAAATATAAAACACTGTTGGAGTAGAAAAACCAAAGAAATAGTGTTATACTTGTTTAGGATGTTATTTGTTCTTACAAATAGATTTCAGTATTACTTGCAGAACTTGGCACCCATTTAGATCTCAATCCTTTTGACGGTGAAGCCCATAATCAAGTATATTTTTAGTATTGAACTTGGCTAACATTTTTTACATTTATGTTTTTGGTGGGATATAATAAATAAATAAATTAATATTTTTTTAGGATTGTCGCATATTGTATCGCTTTACCTATCTTGACTGATTACTTTCTTTCTGCTGAACGAGATGACAGAAGTTACTTCACACTTTTTAATCAAGAAAAACTACTTAACATTTCTGAGGTTGATGAAGACATTAAGAAATGCAATTTACTTTTTAGCCACATCTTCAACTTAAGTAAGTAACTAATGATGAAACTAATGGAGTATTCTGACGCTGTCTGAGAAACTTTTTATCGTCAGGGCCCTTATTTTTTGGGATTCCTTAGTCAAAAAGGTGAAAAAGAAATCTCTAACTAATATTTTTGCAACTTAATCACGAACTGTAATTGCTGTATTTACTTCGATGTTCCGAACGCATTGGAGGCAGCCGTGGTTACGAGTCGATGATTATTTGAAATGCGGTCAAACCTTCGAGGTAAATACAGCAATTGATAGTACGTGATTAAACCTCGAAAATTATTAGTTATGAGTGAGAATCGCGAAAGTATAAAACATTGTAATGAAACTTCTTACAGGTAATCGAATCGCCATAACGCGTGTATCTACGTCTTAGCTCAGAGACTAAAGAGTCTAAAGAATAAAGATAAAAATAATAATAAGAAAGAGATAAGAGTGTAGTATAAAGATACTAGAAAGCTGTAATTTGGCTTTATGTCCCCTACACGTAGTGAAGATATTTTTTTTCTCATTTATCTCATAGGTTAGATAGGTTTTTCAAACATATTGCAGGTTACCCTAGACCATTTTTTGATTCAATGATCCATTTGCAAAATATTATTAAAACGATGCCCGGACTCGACCCCAAGACCCTCTGCTTGAGAGGCTATAATAGTCAAACCACTAGGTGACCATGGAATATTTGCCACATAATATTAGTATGGAACCCTGCACTGCGCGTGGCTCAATACGTACTTGGCCGGTTTTTGTCTTAATAAACGTTTAAGTGTAAACTGCGAGAGCAATTTGTTACTTATACGTGCCGCTAGAGGCGCTGCCAATTTAATCTTCAAGACGTTAAAACGAGATGGTTTTTTGCTTTCAAAACTTACATCAAAGGCTTTGTGGTATTTGGAGATAAACGTCGAGCGAGTTCAATTAACATTCTTTTAATTAAACACGTATTATAATCTAATTACAAAGTCGGGGTACGTTGTTAGGTGTCCGTCAGCCGAAATTAACTCAAAACTGTTTATGCAGTGAATGTCGGTGGGGGTATCCCCACATGTCTTTCCAAAGTCACCTATAAAAATAAAATTAAAAGTACATTGTTAGCGATGTTAGCGAGTAGGATAAAATAAATTGAGTATACTATATAAAGAAAGTATATGGTTCGGCAAATTTGAATGCCTTCTTGTATGCAAGTGTAGGTATTATAGCTTAGTATGTAGTTTTCTTTTTTTTTTCTTCTTCCTTTCTTTTTTGTAAAGGATTTAGATTAAGATCAGAGTTTCAGAGAGTGAAATTTTTCTGCCAACAAACTGTCATGCAGTTTGGCAGATAATTAATTTAAAAATGTGTAAATGAAGAGGTGTGTGTCACTTCATTTATGGTTATTGCTGCGCTTACTTTAATCCTTTTGTCTTTATTATCTGTGACAGTGACAGTTGATGACAGCTGTCAGATCTGTGGCTAAGCGGCTTGTCAGAAAAGTGCAAGTAATGCTATTAAGATTATAAATACTTACTTGAGACAAAGAGACAATATAATTAGTGGAATAATAGCTTTAATGTTGTTTCTCTTTTCAGGTAAGAAATACTATTTAGTTAAGTTCTGTAAACACTAGTTGATTTATATGTGCTAAGTATAACTGTGTAGTATTAGTGAATAATAAAACTCATCTCTTTTCAGAGCAACTCAATTTAGTTTTTATTTCACCGCTGCAAATAAACTGTGTGGAATACACATTATAAATGTAATAAAATAAAAAAAAACCAATACGGTCAATGGATGCGAGAAAAAATCGACTTCAAAAACAATAAGTAAAAAAGTAACACAATAAGTAGTTTCGGGAAATTACTTTGTGCAGCGTTTGAGCCTCGCTGAGCAACGTGGCAACGCGGCCAGAGTTTTGGGTTCCTTGCCTCGGGGTGATGATGGGCTTTTGTTTGTTTAGTTTTCTTTTTTTTAGCCTGTGTTTTTTCTGTATAGTCGTTTTTTTATGTTGATACTTTTATATTTATACTTTTTTTTTTTTTACATATAACCGACCCGTGATTGAGACCACTATCTCACCGGATTAAAAGTGTAGATGAGGCCAAAGGTGTACCTCATTGGTTCAGTAACAGCCTATTCACTCTAGCCTTGAAGAGACCTAGGTTGTATTTATCAGGAAATACAGACGACGGGAGCGAATTCCATTCCTTAGCAGTTCGCATTAGGAAGGATGACGCGAAGCGCTTCGTACGGGCTACTGGAATACTAACCACATAAGGATGAAGAAGCTCCCTCCGCCTGGATGTCCGTTGGTGAAATGGAGATGGAGGAATTAAATCATGTAATTCCTGCGCACACTCTCCAAAATGTATCCGATAAAAAACAGACAGACAAGCAACTCGACGACGGTGCTCGAGGCTCTGTAGCCTACCACCGATTGACGGTCTATCACCAATGAGTCTTCAGGCTCGATGCTCCACCGAATCCAACGCTGCCAACTGATACTTGGCAGAACCGTCCCAAAGGTGGCAGCAGTATTCCATACATGATCTAATCTGAGCTTTGTATAAGGTAAAAAGTTGCTCCGGCGTGAAATACCGTCCCACCTTATATAAGATACCAAGTTTCTTAGCAGCAGTTTTCGCCCTGGACTCAATGGCCGCGCCGAAGTTGAGATTAGATGGCACGCTCAGTCCAAGAAGCTCAAGGTTGTCTTTGGGTGGTAAGGATAAATTCCGGAAAGTAGGAGCCAAGGTGAATGGACTCCGCTTTGCAGTGAACAGATACGCCTGTGTCTTGGCAGCATTAAACTGGACCAAGTTGGCCGATCCCCAGTCGGACACGGCCGCGCCGAAGTTGAGATTAGATGGCACGCTCAGTCCAAGAAGCTCAAGGTTGTCTTTGGGTGATAAGGATAAATTCCGGAAAGTAGGAGCCAAGGTGAATGGACTCCGCTTTGCGGTGAACAGACACGCCTGTGTCTTGGCAGCATTAAACTGGACCAAGTTGGCCGATCCCCAGTCGGATACGGCCTCCAAGGTCTTATTCGTCCGTTGTACCATAGCCTCCCTGAGTGATCCGATCTCGTCACCGCTGGCTCGGCTGTTAGATAGGTACCTCTAGGTGACTGTGCTGTCATCGGCGTACCCATAGATACCGGGTATGAGCAAATCGTTGATGTGCAGCAGAAAAAGAGTAGCAGAGAGAACCGATCCCTGAGGCACCCCAGTATTAATGGTCATGAGATCCGACGAGCACCCGTCAATGACGACTCATATAGAACGATGCCTCAGGAAATCAGAGATCCAAGAGCAAAGGACAGCAGGGATCCCATACGCAGAGAGTTTGCCAAGAAGACCCTCGTGCCAGACCCTATCGAACGCCTTGGAAATGTCAAGAGACACAGCAAGAGCCTCACCATGTTTCTCAACAGCCTCACCCCAAAGGTGAGTGGCATATACCAGGAGGTCCCCAGTAGATCAATTACTACGAAACCCGTATTGTCGGTCACTGAGGAGATCATTACCTTCAATGTATACCAGAAGTTTGGCGTTCAATATACGCTCCATAACCTTACACAGTATGGAGGTGATTGCGATAAGTCGATAGTTTGACGGGTCGGCACGACTGCCCTTTGTAGGTACAGGCTGCACATTGGCAATCTTCCACGATACCGGGACTTGGCCCAACCTGAGAGAAAGCCTGAACAGACGTGTCAAAACAGGAGACAGTTCCGGAGCACATGTCCTCAAGACAATCGCAGGTATTCCGTCAGGGCCACTAGCTTTATTCACGTCCAAAGAACGCGGTGCTCTTAAAACCTCCCTCTGGTGTATTCTAACTTCCCGCATAAAAGTTCCACAATGAAGAATGAAGGGAGGCACCGCATTTCCAGCATCGAGGCGTGAATTTTCCGCAAATAAAGAGGCAAACAGATTCGCCCTCTCCACTACAGTGTGAGCTAGCGACTTATCCGACCTCAGCAACGGCGGCAGCGACGGGCGACAGAAATTGGACACCACCGATTTAGCCAAAGACCAGAACGCTTTACTCCCAGAGGGGTAGAAAGCAAGTTTGGCACCAATACGACCAACATGGAGGAATCGCGCTTTCTGCATGACTTTTTTACAGGATTTGGCAGCTTTGTTGAAAAGCTGTTTCTTAACTTGTACATCCGGAGCTTTGCGACAACGAGCATCAGCCCACAATAAGTAAGTAGAGTGCTTAATAGCCTCAGCTTGAGCACATTCGGCGTTAAATTATGGGCGAGATTTGCTACCAGTAGATACGTCAGAATAAGGAATGAAATATTCCATACTTTGACGCAACACAAAGGTAACAGCCTCCGCGCAGCTCGACGGATCATCACTGGAGAAACAAGCTTTTTGCCAGGGATAGGATGCAAGGAAATGACGCATCTCATCCCAATCTGCCGATTTGTATCGCCATACTCGCCGAGAACCGATTGAGCAATCAGGAGGAGAGTACTGCGACACAAACATAACCAGACAGTGGTCAGAAGTACCCAGAGGGGAAGACACTGACACATTGTACCTATACAGATCAGTCGTCAGCAGAAGGTCCAGGCAGTTTGGCGTGTGCGAAGCAACATCCGGGACGCGAGTCGGCTGTTGAACAAGCTGGGTGAGATCTAGAGAAAGTGCAAACTTGCGTGCCTCTCTTCCCGCGTGATTCGTGACTTGCTATGGGAACAACCAGTCTTACAATAAGTACTTACTTACTTACTTACTCCGTTGACGCAGCGACCCAAAGTGAATCTTGGCCTCCGATACGAGACAGCGCCACATCTGTCAATCTTGCACAGTATTCCGCTAATTTGCGGCTTGCAGTCCATCCAGGTTGGACTCCACGGCGTCACTCCAGCGATACCTAGGGCAGCCCATCGGACGACGGCCAGTCATACGACCCTCATATGCTCTCTTCGCGCCACGATCTTCACCCATTCTTTCCAAATGGCCGAGCCAACGGAGTCTATGAGCTTTGCTCTCTCCAATGATATTAGGTTCGGCCATGAGCTCTTCGAGTTCAGAGTTTTTCAGGGCTCTCCAGCTTCCATCTGGTCTTTGCCGAGGGCCAAACATCTTTCTGAGGATCTTCCTTTCGGCAACCAACAGCTTGTTCTCCTCTCTTGAGGGTCAGGGTCCAGGCCTCACATCCATACATAAGAATTGGCCGTATCACCGTTTTGTAAATGCGGACTTTGGTGCTTCTGCTTAGAAGCTTAGACGCCAACACCTTATGCAGGGCAGCACCACATCGCAGGGAGTTCTGGACTCGGATATCAATTTTTTCCTCACGGGTATTTGTATCTGTGACGGTGCAGCCTAGGTACTTAAATTTCGAAACCCCTTTGTACGTGACATCTCCTACATGTAGGTCTTTTCGCGGAATCAGTTTATCTTTATAGCGTTTCATGTGGAGATACTCAGTCTTACTGTGGTTTATCCTTAGGCGCACCTTCATTGCTTCTGTTTCAAGGGTTGCGGCGGCTGTCTCGACTTCAACGCTCGTTTGACCCAGCAAGGCCAAATCATCCGCATAGCCTAACCTTGTGCCTTCCATTTAGTTGCAGTCCAAAGTCTAGAGCTAGAACTCTTCTAAGGACACTACTTAAACTTTTACTACTACTTTTTATAAGTACTAAATAAGTAAAAATTTAAAAATTTAAAAACCCCCAACGCAATTAAATCTAAGATCCCTTCCGCAGACCAATCTTGATGAAATATGTCTAAGAACCACCGCCAAGAAACCTGCTTTCAAATAAAAAAAACCGCATCCAAATCTGCTCACCAGTTTCAGAGTTATGATGCCATAGACTGACACACAGACAGACAGACAGTCACACACACACATAGCAGTCAAACTTATAACACCCCTCTTTTTGTGTCGGGGGTTAAAAATTGTAAGTAAGTGAATGAAATCTTGTAAAAAAGCTGACGCCTCAGGGAGCCGTAAAAAGTAAATTGGAACGTCTAAAACTTAAAACGGGCAGGTGCCGCAAATTAAGACCCCAAGGTAGTTAAGTTTATAATTAAAAACAGACTCCGAAGAAAAATGTGGTAAAAGCCAAATGGCCTTTTATGGCATCGATAAAGTGCGAGTCCTGGGTAAAATGTCGTAATGAAATTCCACCCGGATTCATAACCCTGCGCCGCACATTTGAATGAAACGTAATAATCTAAGATACGAGTAGGTATACAACGACCTTCACCGAACTGGTTAATAGATGAAAAGTATTTTATATTAAATTAATTATGTTAATAAATACCTATATTGCAAGTGGGCTGACTAAAAAATTTCAGTCCAGTATATATTTTTTAACACTTCAACGTTTCGGTTGATAGATAAATGAAATACCTACCTACCAATCAAAAGTATGAAGCCTCTAGAATATGCAAACGTTAGGTTGACTAGGTATTTGTTCCGGTCATAACTTTTGTGTAGGCAAAAATAGGTAAATCGATATTTGTACTGGTCTGGTTAGTCAACCTAAAGTTTGCATATTCTATAGGCTTTATACTTTGCTTTATACTTTTTTCTGTCACACGATATAGGATTAGGATAGAAAGACATGGTGAATGTTATCGCGAGCCCCCGCGCGATAGACAATACGGCCTCAGACCATGGTAGAGAGATGAGAGAGTAACGCTAAAATTTAACCTACTTACTTCGTAAGTAATAACAATAATAATAAATTAATTTATTGTCACAACCAAACAAAATAAAAGAATACAATGAACATAATAAAACCGGCTAAGTGCGAGTCGGACTCGCGCACGAAGGGTTCCGTACAATTATCTATAAAAATCACGTTTGTTGTATGGGAGCCCCCCTTAAATATTTCTTTTATTTTAATTTAGTGATTTATTTTTAAATTCAATACATAATTACATATTCTGTGAATATTTAAAGCTTCTACCTGTTGCCGTTATCAATATCGAGCAAAAACGAGCAAAAAAATCACGTTTGTTGTATGGGAGCCCCCTTAAATATTTATTTTATTCCGTTTTTTAGTATTTGTTGTTATAGCGGCAACCGAAATACATCATCTGTGAAAATTTCAACTCTCTAGCTATCACGGTTCCCGAGATACAGCCTGGTGACAAACGGACGGACGGACGGACGGACGGACGGACAGCAGAGCCTCAGTAATAGGGTTTCCGTTTTTACCCTTTTTGGTACGGAACCCTAAAAAAAAGAAACAGAAAAAAAACATACAGAAACACACAAAAAAACTTCGTGGCATTAGGCTCAGGCTCAGCATAAATGCTGCCGGTTAGGAAGCCCGCGGCTCTGATTTTGGGTGGGCGGTTTCGGGCGTGGGGGAGGCACGATGGCTCAAGATAGGTTGGTTGGACTGCGCGTGTTTTTGGGTATTTTCATCTTATTACTAAAACATCTTGTTTTATTAACATTCAAAAAGTCATGACCTGCCGTGCAGTATTTACGTCTTAATATGAATTTATTTTATTTTTTAGAGACGACTTTGAATTTTGGTAATCGTGTTTCGATAAACACTTGTCACTAGAGTGAATCCTCAAATATCTTAGAAATTAATTTCAGGGCTATAGCTTTGCTTGTAATGAAATGATACAGCACGAGATTAAATGAATGCAATAAATGCGCCAAAAACACGGTAGGCCCTGAATAACAAAGTTTACTATTTCAGTCGCAAGCCGTCGACCGCAGCCGGCCGATATTATATTTAAATGAAACCTTAAAATTAACTTTCAACCAATAGTTGGTTGGAATATATTACCGCTTGCGTAAAATTGAAATAGTTTGCATATTTAACGAGTCGGCAAAATTATTTGTTTGTGTTGATTCGTTTATAAATTGTTGAAATTCATTCTGGGCGGTGGTTTGGGTACACGCAATTTATTGAGGTTTGATGTTTACTAATTAATTATTTTAAACATGCATCATCATCATCACCATCACCATCATCATCATCATCATCATCATCATCATCATCATTATCATCATCATCATTAAAATAAATAAATAAATAAATAAATATCACGGGATTAACGAACGGATTAGCTCGTTGAAATGGCAATGGGCAGGCCATATAGCACGTAGAACAGATGGCCGTTGGGGGCCAAAAGTTCTGGAATGGAGACCACGGACTGGCAAGCGCAGCGTGGGACGTCCACCAACGAGATGGACGAACGATTTGGTGAAGGCCGCAGGCTCAGGGTGGATGCAAATCGCTTCCAATCGTAATGATTGGGCATCAATGAGGGAGGCCTATGTCCAGCAGTGGACGTCCTATGGCTGAAATGATGATGATGAAATATCACGGGACAATTCAATTGGTGACCTAGTCCCAAACTAAGCAAAGCTTGTACTATGGGTACTAGACAACGGATATACATATTAAACACCCAAGACTCGAGCACAAACATTCGTATTATTCACACAAATGTCTGCCCCGACCGGGAATCGAACCCGGGACCTCAAGCTTCGTAGTCAGGTTCTCTAACAACTAGGCTATCCGGTCGTCTATCATTATCATCATTATCATCACCATATCAGCCAAAAGACGTCGGAGAAAGAGTTCAGCAACGATTCGTCTTGCGCTACTAGTATCCAAGTATTTCCTGTGGCTTTTACCAGATCGTCACTCCATCCTATTGGGGACCTTTCCCATCACGTCTTCCAATTTGCGCTAACCGCTCTAGAATGTTACTGGCCCATCGACCGTCGGTTCTACGAGCAATGTGTCTTGCACACTGCCACTTAAGTCTGGCAACTCTCCGAGCTATGTCAGTAACTATAATTAAAGTGAAATTAATCTAAAAAGTTAACTACACTCATTAGTAAAACTAACGGTCCCCTTCCATACAAAGTTAATTATTGATTGTAAGGTGCACGTCATATTGGGTAGCATTGAATTTGAATTACTCTATTATTGTCTTAAGTAAATTTGTAAGAAATACCTTTAAATTACCCTTTTCAAAAATTAAACTAGTCAAATCCAGCCCACACCATAATGATGATTAAAGTTTACAACCACTTACCAAACTCTATTAAGAACTTAGAAAAACTGAGCATATTTACAAAAGAACTATAGTCATTCCTCATCGGTAAGTGCTTTTATAACATTAGAGAAACTTTCAATGAAAATACAAATGAATATACCTGTATGTACAAGTAGGAATGTAGGATTTTAATATTGGCAAATGGAGGATGGGTCGGGTTTTAGTTTGGGACGCAACCTGCGTCGATACCCTAGTCCCTTCACACCTTCAGGGTACAACAAAAAAAGCTGGCGCAGCGGCTGAAGCGGCCGAGAGTAGGAAAGTATTAAAATACCAGGGTCTCGGTTCAGCTTACAATTTTGTTGCTGTCGGTTTTGGGAACCCTGGGTCCTTGGGGTCCCGGCGCACACAACTTAATTAAAGATCGTCGAAAAGCGTCTGGTCGACAACACTGTAGACCAAAGGGCTGGCAGCTATCTCTTTCAACGAATCGCCATCGCCATTCAACGAGGGAATGCTGCCAGCCTTTTGGGTACGATGCCACGGGGGCCTTTTTTAGACTTAGTCTAGTACCTAGCTTTTAAGTTAGATATTTAGTTTATAGTTAAGTTTAAATTATTGTTATTGTTTCTTAATATTTGTATTCTATGAATAAATGTAATTATGATAATATTGATTTAGATTTTGATGTACCTATTTAATATTGTGTTAATATAGTAACCTCTCCTATGTTGCTGTGCCCTTGCAGGGTGTCACACATGACTAAACCGAATTGTAACACCTACTATTGGTAAGTGTGATGTGCAATGAAACGAAATAAGCTGTATATTTCCTAGGATGAAAGTGATTTTATTTACTGAAATATTATGTAAATTTCAAGGGGATGGCATTGAATTGTAAGATATAGGATTTGTATTGTAAACTGCTCTATTTGTGGTCCATTATTTACTTCCAGCTTGTGTTTGCAAGGGTCGAACTCGGTGACAAATTGAATTTATACGGGTCGGGTTTTATTTCACACAAGTGGTGTGACTTAGAGACCGATATTTTGAATTTTCATTTCATTTCATAGCAGAAAAAGATTTTATGTGTACCCAGTAGGAAAATATATAATGATTTTTTTTCATTACACTCATAAAAATTGCATAGGGATATTTTAAAAAATTGCATAGGGATACTTTGAAAATTTCAATACAATATGAAAGGTCCAAATATAAAATAAATATAAATGTTATGGGACAACTTACACCAATTGACCTTTTTTTTTTTTTGGTGTGGAAAATGCACCTTACGCATCGTATAAACAGAGGTATGTGGGGCTCTCCCCAAGGGGCCTACCCACTAAAACCACACGGATTCCCTCGTTGCCATTGTGAACGCCAGGGAGCAAAATGTGTCACCGCAGCGCCCACCGGCCGCCCCGGGCTGGGGCTCCTCTGTCGACACCGTGCAGTGCGGGCTCGGCACTCGCCGGCCTCCCCCGCTGGTGAAGGATTGTTTAAAGAGGTTTACTTCTCGTGGCTTCCGCAGATGCCCACGTTCCCGGCAAGCCGGGGTTACGTGCCCTCACGTTAGCTCCCGCGCCCTCATGTGCTGCTCTGAAAGCAGAGTGGTACCGAGGGTACGGTCGCTTCCGCCCACCAGGCTCCCCCTCGCCTTTCCCTGTCCGCTGTGGCAGGGCAGGTACTCAGATCGGGTTCGCCTCCGTCAAAGGCGTCCATCCAAGGGCGAGACGCCGTCCTCACTTGGCTCGGATCCCCCGCAACTAGTTGCGGGTTCACCTCACCACCCCTACCCCCCAGTATGTCAGTCAATTGCCACAGGTCATGGACCCATCCGCTACTCTTCTCCCCCTTAACCACCAGGGTTAACAGGGGAGAACCGTAACAGTCGTGCAGCTCATACGTTTATCACCGCCGGGCACACGTGTAAATTGCTGACCCCCTCCCCCCCAGCCGACCAGTCAACCCCTACAGGCCATGGGCCCAACCGCTACTTTTCTCCCCCTTAACCACCCATCCAGGGTTAACAGGGGAGAACCGTAACGGTCGTGCAGCCCAGACGGCAGAGTGGATGCTCCCCACCGCCCGGGCACATGTGGAGATTGCTGACCCCCCCCCCCCCTGTCGGATATTAGCCACCGGTAAGATAATGTACGAATACATTAGCTTGCCGTTGTTGCCCAGGGTGCACCGTCCCAGGTGTTACCCTTCCCCACCCCATGAGGCCTACGCCTAGGATAGAAGGGAGTGGTAACGCCCGGGCACTCGAGGAGGTTTCCGACATCGCACCCCTACACCAATTGACCTAGTCCCAAACTAAGCAAAGCTTGTACTATGGGTAGGTACAAGAAAACGGATAAACATAGTTATATAGATAGATACATACTTAACCACGGAAAGAACATGCGTCTTCCAAAATTGAGATTTTAATCTCAAAATGTAGAGCTATGAATAATTATGACTTACCATTGAATTAAAATAAAATATGGATATGTGAAAACAACTTTTTTTTCATGTTTTAAGAAATGGTTACCATAGTAATTGTTAGTTATGAGTGATGACTAACTTTCAAACAGCTATATCTACAACAGTTGCTTAGATAACTTGACAAATATTTTCCGTAGACCCTTCATTATAATATTATTACTACTGAGTCAAAACATCAAATTTGACTAGGAATAATGAGTATCCCAAGCCTTTTTGATGTGTGTACTAAAAGCCTAAAAACAGACAAAGCTGAGGACTGGTTTTAGTGTAGCAGTATCTTATCTTATTAATAATATTAAACACGCGAAAGTTTGTATGGATGGATGTATTGGAAGTTTGTTAGTCTTTGACGCTTAAATGGTTTGAGAAATTCTGATGAAATTTGGCACACAAATAGGTTATCCCGGAAAATTGCAAAGTTCCCGCGGGATAGCGATAAATCAATTCTTCGCAGACGGAGTCACGTGTAACGAACGGCTAGTGTATAGTCATCATTATCATCATCATTTCAGCCGTAGGACATCCACCTGCCGGGCATGGAATTGATAGCCAATCATTACGGTTGGAAGCGACTTGCATCCACCGTAAACCTGCGGCCTTTACCAAATCATCCGTTCATAATCGTCGCAAATCATCAGTTCGTGGTCACCATTCGAGAACTTTTCGGCCCCAACGGTCATGTGATCGCGTGCTATATGGCCTGGCCATTACCATTTTAATAAGCTAATCCATTTGCCTATGTAGTAAAACGTAATAATACAAAAATTAATACTTAATGTATGTAATAATAGTATAATTATATCGTACGTTGACAAACATTTGGAACGCTTGTGCAGAAGTTTTTACTGTAAAACAATGACAGACACAAATAATTTGAAAACAACATAACCTCAAATAATATAACCTGCTCTTTTTAAATCGGTTACAAACCCGGCTAAAGCCACCATTGTCACATGAGGGCATGTTCCCAATTAGCAGAGGCCCTCCACCTAATGATGCCCTCCCGCCAAGCACGCTCACGGTTTGTGCAAGCTATTAACACTCCGCTGTGTGGAGCGTTGACCGTGCTAGGGCTAGCGTGGCCTAGATAACGTTTTAGGTCCTATGTTACCTAAATAAATTACTGTTATCTGTTACGGTTCTTGACATACATCTTTACGGCGGACAGACGGATGGACAGACAGCGTAGCGACATTAAAAGTGTTCCTTTTGTAACCCTTCGCATGAACCCATTTTACAGACTGGCCAAAACTAAAGTCGCTTCTGGTAAATCACATACATTTTTATGATAAAATTCTAAAAACTAAACCGAACAGATAGATACAAAATTCAAATGCATCGTCAAGAAAATATTAATCGCTAAGGCATTCTATAAAATTATTGATCACTAGCTTTTGCCCGCGACTCCGTCTGCAAAGAATTTTTTTATCGCTTTTCTGCGGGAACTATGCAATTTTTCGGGATAAAAACTATTCTATGTCCTTCCCAGGGTCTCAAACTATCTCCATACCAAATTTCACCTAAATCGGTTCAGCGGTTTAAGCGTGAGAGGTAACAGACAGACAGACAGAGAAATAGACAGACAAACATACTTTCGTATTTATAATATCAAGTAAGTATGGAATATTATGGACAAGGATGTTTGGAAATAAATAATAAAAATAGCGGCAGTGAAGAGAAAAAAGTTCTGCTAATCTAAAACTTTGTACCTATAACCTGATGTTGCCAGCAGTAGTAGTAGCTCATTACTTAAAACTATTCAACTGGTACAGTACTAAAAAAAGTTTGGTTTTACTCGTACATTCATTACTATTCGTTGCTTCATGCCTTTCATGAAATGGTGTAAAAGTCCGGGTTCGAATCAAAGTCGAAATAGGGCAGCCAACGCTATTCAAAAAACCGTTGAAGGCCATGGAAGGTCCGAAGCTAGAACTTTAAAAAGTAAATATAAAGGCCTTTCAGAACCTTCAATAGAAGAATTTGACAGCAACTAAGTAATACTTTTAAACGAGCAATCTAATATATAAAAATCTCGTGTCACGGTGTTTGTTTTCAAACTCCTCCGAAACGGCTCGGCCGTTTTTTTGACGTTTTTATTTCACACGCAATAAGATCGAATATTTCACTCCCATCAACGTTAATTGGTGTCTTGGGATCGAAACCCGGATATATAATAAGTATTTTTATTAGATCGGTCGTCCAGGTAACGTTCCTATAGTTGTGTTCCACAGAAAGTCAAAATTCAATTAGTGTTTTGAACAAGGCAACGAATTCGACGCTACCAAATTCGACGAATAAGTACATAAACTAAAGCCAACGATCTCGCTATAAAAACGGTCACTCCTGCAACGGCGTACCACGATAATTGCATTAAACATACTGATAGGGAATGTACACTATTGTACACCGTGGTTATCTTTATTAAACTCCGGCGATTTCGACGCAAGCAAGTGCTTCAAAATGCCGCGATCACAAACTCTTAACTATCTGAAACACGAAATATACCATCTTTGTTCTGTTGTGGGTAAAAATACAGGCCACTTTAAAAAGGGAAGCCAATCTGAACTACGTACGTAATAATTTATTTCAAACACACACTAAAATGTGTGTATATGTTAATTATGAACAAATATGATCATTTAAATTTGTTTTCCTACTGAATTTATATGTCGATAAAGTAAAAGGTAACTTAAAATAAAGGGTGAAATAAAAACGAGTTCACGAAACGAAATAATTATTCACCATTTCGAGGCTTGATTGCCCCAGCGCTTGCTCCGATTCTCTAGAAGCAATTCAGCTTTAAAAGGCACTTTACAAGTTGCCTAAATATTTGAGCTTGCTAGAATAAACACTTGAATTCAATTAGATGAATCTAACGCGACTCGTGAAATATTTTGCAGGCATAAAAATATTTGCACCTCCATTTATAAAGTTTTTTTGAATGTCGAAAGTTCGTTACGATGAAAGGGTCAACTGAAACACATATTACAGTCGATAAAATGCATGATTTATTTATACGCGATGATTTTTAATTGGTGATCAGGAACCAATTTTTCTAGATCAGTATTCGTTGACCACGTTTAATTCGCAGTTAGGTACATGAAATAAAAATGTATTTTTTTTAAATAACGAGTATTTGGAAAAGCACTTTTTAATTAAAATTCTTGTCACCCTTCACGTGGTTTAGTCTATGAGCCTAAAACCTTTTTGACAAGACACTTTTTTAAACAAAATATGACGTGAGACCTTTCAAATTCAACGCCAAAGTGATGACTCTTGGTGAAACTACTTCATCATCATCATCATCATTTCAACTGTAGGACGTCCACTGCTAGACATAGCGATTTGCATCCATTACTTAACTTTGACAAATACGACCATGAATTTGGTGGATAGAGGAAGTTTTAACAATAACATTAATCAAACAGAGACTTAATTGCTTGAGAGAACATAATATTATATTAAGTCCCATTTCGGCTAGGGATTTATATTTTGCAACTCCTGATCACCGGTAATTATCTTTCTTCCTTTCTGTAAAAGTTATATCAAATAAGTATCAAATTTCTACATTATTATATATCTAATAAGTTAGTTAAAAATAATCCCGTTTATTTCCTATCCCGTGGGAATTCATCAAAATATCCTGTCTTACTAACTTCTGTCTTATGATGATGATTATGAGGGCCATTAAGTCAATTAGTCAGGACTTATTTTTAAGGTTTAAGTTTAAGTTTTTGTCTATAGCGCTCTCCTTATTTTTCGTTTCAACACTTACTACCTGAATTCACAAAGCGCACTCATTTTTTTTAAAGTATTAAAAATATTTACAATAAAACTATTATGAAACTCATAGATAGAACACGTAATAACCGAACAACTCTGTACAATTAAAACTTATTCCCGATAGCTGTCTTGGTAAATAGAAAGCTTTGTCTGAGATCATTAAATCAAAAACAGCTGCACAGCAAATCGGTTAAAAACACCGCTGAAAAGTTTTATTCTAAGCAAAAGCAAGCGTGATGTTGAGTTTACACGAGCTTAGTTGCTAGTGCTTATTACTTGTCACTTACAATTGTCAGATGTGTGTAAACATATTGTGCAAGTGCTTAGTATTAGTGCTACTACAAGTGCAAGTGATTAGAAGCCGGTCCACTTTAGTAAGCGACACGTGCTTACCCCTATTTAAAAATCTACTTATATACTTGTCACTTGCCGAGTGGTGTGAACGAACATTCATGTCAAGTAAAGTTTGATTACTCAAAGCTACCGAAGTATTTTGTTTACTTTGTTTCCTCAGATCTTGTTATTGTTAATACCATTCTCTAATACCAATGTGTAGACGGCTACTTGTCACTTGCCACTCTGCAGACAAGTCGCACTTACACTAATGACAAGTACTAAGCTCGTGAAAACCCAGCTTAAGTAGCGTTAATATCGCAAATAAAAATAACTATGCAAGAATCAATAACCAGATGCTGATAAGGAATAACAGTCATGACAATGGACACGAATATCATTTTGAGGAACTCGCCGTTAAATATTTATTACGGATGATGAACAATTTCATATTCAAATCTCAATTTTGTCGAGTTTATGTGGGGTGAAATTTCCTTTTTTGTTACCAAGACCAAGAACCTGGTTCAATCTATACAAATGAATCACGACATTTTTGGAGGCTGTTTTAGTGGCTCAGTTGCATGCACTCACACTACTTATACTATCTGTAAATCTGTAATTTTATCCAAATCGGTTGTCTAAAATGAAATGTGCGAAGTTTTTTACAAATACTCTTCAATCAAACTAGATTTAGGATCGGTGTATATAGTTTTTCATAAAAAGCTTCTCTTAAAAATATTTCCCAAACGCTAAATATACACACTTTATTTTATATCGTAACGTACTGATTTTAAACAACGTAATTCAAAATCAAAATCCAAGTCAAGCGAAAGTATCTTTAAATTCCCGCGCGTTTTATACAGATCATTAGACATCTCGATGTTAACCGAGGATCTTGCTAAATTTGTTAAGTATACTTTGTGGGATATAATTTAGAGGTTATTGAAATATTCACGTTTTGCTCAAGGAGACGACGCAGACTGAAAATTTTGAGATAGGAGGGATTCAGACAGGCACTTCATTTTAATAAGATTACAAGCTACACTGAGAAAGAACTGTAATTAGAACTACCTACGTCTTTTTTATTAAAAATAATTTGTGAAATTGGAAACTGAGGTCCATGGAGATAAGGCAACTTTGAGGACTAAGGTGGAATGCTTCTATGCTAGTATTTTTACCGGCTATCTTACTCCCAAATGGGAACATAACAGAGAAAACACTGCTATTTGTTGGCTTGGTAGATTAGGGTGAGTGAGACTGGTGCGTTGCGTTGCGTCGCGTCATCGCAACGAATCAACGCTTGTATGCCACACCTGCGCTGTGTCGACGCACAACAAAAATGTGACAGCTCAGCAGCATCGCCCTCCCCCCCCCCCCGCTTCGTCTCTTATCCGTCGATCCGTTGAAATGTCACGCGGTACGACGCAACGCGTTAATGTGGTATGACATAAAAATATATGAAATCTAAATGGTGATACAAAAATAGTGTTTACAATGCACATGCTCGGAAAGTGCCTCTTGACGTGAGTCAACATAATCTATAGAAAGTTAGTCATCCCAGCACGCTTCCGCAAATGTAAAAAAAGTTGTATGGATTTTACTTTCCACACGCGTCCGGAAAAGTAACTTTTTAAATTGCCAAATCTCAAAAAGTTGTGTCCAAACTAGTGTTTTAAAAATGAGACTAAAGAGTTGTGTCTTTTTGATTCAGCTTTGCACAAAATAAGAAAATGGACTTTAGAGTTTTTAAAATATAATTAAAAAAATTTCAAGTTTTTTCCAAATTTCCAAAAAAAAAGACCATGGTGGCCTAGTGGTTTGGTTTGACCTATCGCCTCTCAAGCAGAGCGTCGTGGGTTCAAATCCCGGCTCACACCTCTGAGTTTTTCAGAATTTATGTGCGAAATTACATTTACCACGTGCTTTACGGTGACGGAAAACATCGTGAGGAAACCTTCATATACTGTGAAGAAGTTCAAAGATGTGTGTGAAGTTCCCAATTCGCACTGGGCCCGCGTGGGAACTACGGACTAAGCCCTCTCATTCTGAGAGGAGGCTTGTGCCCTGCAGTGGGACGTATACGCAATTTCCAAGTACTCGTATTACTTAAACGGAAAGCTTTACTTACTAAACCTTTTGTTTCGTAACCTGGTTTCAAACGATGGAATTATTTCCAATAAATTCTATGTTAGACACGTATACTCAAGCTTAAAAATTAATTTTAAAATTCTTAAAGCTTTACTTTTGTAAGAATATTTTATACAGCTACATTTGCTATTCTATTTATATTAGCGCGAACTATTACACATTTTAAAGCGCAGCGCTCGGTTCTTACCGAGCTATGAAATCTCTGTAATAACTTACTTCGAAATTAAATACGTCACAACTCAAAGAACATCAGACTGGGTTCAAACTTAGTTTTAATTTAAATTTCCAGTTTAGTTGGAAGCTTTACAATAATTTTCAGGATAGTAAAGCTTGTTTTCTTCACAGCAACCACTTTTGAGGTAATATCTCATTAAAAAGCGTCTGGACAGCTAGCACGAGAAGTTATAAAGGGGTTGTTAAAGGACGTTATAAAGTTATAATTCCCTCTCATTCTGTATCTTGCAGTGGGACGTATATATTGGCTGGGATGATGATGATGAAGTTTAAAACAATAATAAAAAAATGTCACTTTATTGAACTACAGCATGTTCATCCTACTTCTCCGCTAACAACCATGCAGAGCTATTTCTATGCAACACACATGCATTATTAACATTTACAACTAGCTCTCTTCCCCTTACATATAAAACAACACATAATTATGTCACATAAATAAATATTTTTTTGTATAAAGCTCTTTATAAACCTTTATATTTAAGTTTAATAAAAGCTTTACCTATGCAAAGTTTTTTCCGGTCGCGTTTCGTATTATGGCTTATTCGGACAAATGTGAGGAAGGGTGACTACGAAATTTTGTTGTTTTAGGACAGGACTTCATCACCATAGTTTTATACGCTTGAACTTCGATTTGTTAGCGTTTCACTATCGCAAATTTGCTTTCACGTCATTCATACGACATACTCGGACATGTGGGAACGTGTAAATTTTTTTTCAAAAATAATACTATGGCTAAGGTTTCTAAGGTTTAGACTGAGCAATGTTTTATTGCCTCAATTTTGTTGTATGGAATGTGCAAGAAAGTTGTATAATCCAAATGGGCCTTTACAATTTTTAATTGGATTCATACTTTGTAAAGTGTAACAATATTCTGTATATTAATTTTATGTTTTTGTTGCAGGTAATGTGGTGTTCAGTTTACTGATCTAAGGAAGTTTTGTCGAAATCTACCAACGAAGGGACAACATAATTATAAAATTATTTTATTAAGCAGTATACTATCGGTAAGTTGAGTAATATAGAAAGAGTGAATTAGTGTCGTAAGAAGAAACTAAAAATCGGGGTTTTCGATGCGGGAATGATTTGAGAAAGAGTAGAAATAACAGATAGGTCAGTCTAAGAAAATATCATATTATGCCTAATGAATAACTACACTGCTCTGCGAATTGTATTTTAATTAATGTAGTACTTTATAGCTTTACTACCAAGCCCTATGAGATATTATTAAAAATAAGTTAAATTAATTACAGCAGTATATTTAGTAGTTGACACGATTATCAAAATAAATTATTAATATTTTTTCTATATTTGGAACAGTTAATCTGCGGCGTCTTGCTGTTAATATCCATTTCAACGAACTGAACAATCTTTCCATGTTGGCTGGCAGTTGTAATAGGTGCATATTTAAATTTTTTGAAGGAATAAAAATTGTTGCACGAAAAGTTTGCGATCGCAGTTCTATTTCTTTGCTTTGTAACAATTCATTCATAGTTTTGAGTATGCTATAGCCAGGATTCTTATTTAAAACCTAACTCCAGTTCATTAGGTAGAAACCTGCTAGAGTACATTCTGTTTTTTAACTCAATACCTACTCTTTGGCTAATGTCAAACATTCCCGCACCGAAAACCCCGATGTATGGACATAAGGATTTTAATACATTCAGTATCCAGAACCGTGCCCATAACTACACATCTCGACGTTTATTGTATCCTCATTCCCTACGTCATAATGACAGAGTAATTTAGCCACTGACGTATGACGAGACGCTAACTGTAAGTTATCGTCACGGGTCGCCAACGAGGCCTTTACATTAGGGCGTTGGGAGTGTGACAGCATCGCGAATAAGAGGATAAGTAAGAGGGAACAAAAACATAAGTGTTTGTTAAAACACAATTATCAATAAATGTTTGTATTGTATTGTATTGTATTGTAAAAAAATATTTTTAATACACGCTCCTCTTACTAACTGTGTACCTATATTTTGTTGACTATACTAGCATTGTCACCCAAACTACATATATTATCTGTATTAACTTTCAAGTCGATGCCATTAAGCGTTGATGTGAAGAGTTCCGTCCTGCGGAGATGATCTTGCACGGAGTACCAAAATTACACTATCAGATTATTGTATTGTAACAAACTTACGTAAGCATGTGAAAAGTTTTACATATTAATATTTTAACAATTCGCAAACTATCGAATAATCCAAAAGTAAAGGTCCTTTTCTTACCTGTCTTAAGAAAAAAAGAATCTAACAAACCGCCCTCAGTTTAGGATGTGGCTCTCCACATTCTTTATTTTTGAAGTCAGACAAAAATATTGAAACATCTTAAAACTGTAATGATTATTTTAAACTAGCTATTACCTACGACTTCATCGGAGTAGTACGAGAAGAAATCTTTTATCGCAGTCCTGCAGCATCTGTGCAATTTTCCGGTTATGAACTATCTATCTATCTGCAGCCATTGTCCGTCCACTGCTAGACGTAGGTCTCCCTCAAATTGTGCCAATAACATTCGCGATCCTGGGCTACACCCTCATCCACCCACTGCCAGGCTGTCCTCCTAAAGTCATCAGTCCAACTTATCGCAGGGCGTCCCACACTACGCTTTCCCAAACGTGGTCTCCCACCAGGACACGTCTGCTCCAACGATTGTCAGTTGTACGGCAAACGTGACCAGCCCATTGCCACTTCAGCGTGCTAATACTACTAGTGGTTATGAACTAACTGTGTGCCAAGTTTTATTCAAATCCGTTTGGCTGTTTTAGCCCGAAAGAGTAACAAACATCCAAACAAACATTATGCATCGTCTTAAACTTTCGCGAATGTATTACTGGTATGATTAAGGGCCGATTTTTCAATCCCCAGATAAAAGTATTCGTCAGTTAAAACTATCGCTTTCCTTTTCTCAAGTCATAGGAAAAAACCGGCCAAGTGCGAGTCGGACTCGCGCACCGAGGGTTCCGTACAAATTTATATGAATCTATGAAAATCTAGTCTTAGCAGACCCCTGCTCCTAAGCAAAATGTGCGCAGTTTTGGGATCATTGTAGATTGGTTACTGATATAGACAGACAGACAAAAAAAATATGCTTTTCGCAATTTTTCCTTTATCTCTGCTATAAGACCTTGCTTCGTACCAAATTTCAAGATTCTGGGTTCACGGGAAGTAAGTACCCTGTAGGTTTTGATTCCCTTGCGAGTGTCGAAAATTATAGATTGGTTACTGATATAGACAGACAGACAAAAAAAAATGCTTTTTGCAATTTTTCCTTTATCTGTGCTATAAAACCATGCTTCGTACCAAATTTCAAGAATCTGAGTTCACGGGAAGTACCCTATAGGTTTTGATAAAAGGATAGAGCTTACATTTATCTGACAGATACTTTTATCTGGGGATAGTAAAATTGGCCCTAAGTACTAACAAAGTTAACGTACAGTAAAGGGCATAAATTATGTGTACGTTACCAAAGCGTCAAAAATAGATATTTTACAACTCTTATGCCCTTAACTGTAGGGTATAAAATAATATATTTGACGCGATGGCTGTATAGATATTTTTGCCTTCGACTGTAGCTACTGACATCGTACTAAACAAATTTATCGTGAGGAAACCTATATACACCTGCGAAGACATTCAGTGGTGTGTGTGAAGTTCCCAATCCTCACTGGGCCCGCGTGGGAACTATGGCCCAATCCCTCTAATTCTATGAGGAGGCCAGTGCCCTTCAGTGGGACGTATATAGACTGGGATGATGATAATATCACCGACAAGTCCGTAAGTCGACATTCCTCGCCACTCAATTCTCATACCCCATCCCTTAGTACTCCAACAGCTCCATTTATAGGCAGCCTATTGACACTGCAGTACAATGCAGTTAAGGCCCCACATTGTAAGGCGGTACTCTAGCAGCATAATAGTTTAACTGACCCTAACTTGTTAACGGCTATATTGTCTGAAATCCAATTCCGGCGGCTACTGTCGTGTCAGCCCGAACAGTGTCGTTCGTTTTTAAAATGTAGTGTACCGATACAAAGTTGTACCGATAAAATAAACAGCTGAGCAATACTTTTAACACGTTGGCTGCGAAACCATGTCTTTTCCGCACGGTACGCGCCTTACCGCCTGTGCGGGTTGGGCGGGGCTGTGTGTCGCGTACGCGTAAGTAACGCACGGTCTGAATGTACGTAAAAATCAGCGCCGCAGCCAACGTTCTCCACAGAATGTTCAAAAATAAAGAAGATACCTCAGAATGTAAAAAAAAAACTAATTGGTCTGGTTCGTTCTGAGGGAGTCTATTGGTAGATGATTAAGGTCCTACCGAGTTTTTAGCGCATTTATTGCATTAATTTCTCGTGCTGTATCATTACTAGCTCGGCCAAAAGCTCGGTAGGGCCTTAATTACAGTAGGTATAACGGTGGATTTCAAAACATGGGTAATTTGATTGTCATATCATAACCAAACAGAACTTTTCTCAGTATTTTTTTTTGTATATAGGTACTTACGTTGTCTCAAATTCAACGATAACTTGGTATTAGACGAGAATCCAAGTTTTAAGAAATCTGGAGAAATCAAGAAATAAAATCATGTCACTTAGTTTTTTAAGCGATGATAGATATTTTTTGAGAATATCTAATTCTAACTGTATAATACAGATGCGAGCAAAAAAACGCAGCCAGCGAATGAGAAGGCTGAGCCAGAGACAAGAGCATAGACAAAAACTATATTTTTATTGATGTTTTCACGATGTTTCCTTCACAGTAAAGGTTATAGTAAATTTCTCATAAAACTTCGAAAAACGGACTCGAGCCCACGACCGTCTGCTTGGGAGGTCACCTAATAGATGGGTGGAATGGTGGAATGAAAAGTGCTGGAAAACCAAACAAGTTCCATGAGATTGCCATTTTTTGGACGGACATACGCTCAACGATTTCGACTGCACATATCGTTATACATTGGAAACTGTTCAAAGTTACGATGTTTCCCTCCCGGTGATTAAATGGGTTGGCTGTGAGCGTCTAACTGCGCCAATACGAATGTCTTAATATTATGTTTGTTCACTTTATGAGCAGTCCGAAGTTTGCCGACCACTTACAAATGCCGTTTTGCTTCGAAGCTTAACAAACATTTCATTTCGATTAATATCTACAGACATTGAGCATGTCAGAATCAGACGCGTGCCGTGGCAGACAAAATAATATTCTTCTATACAATTACTAACAACCTGATTCCTCCCGGGTTGACTAAACTTTTAAAGTTACCAAACCCATCTTTTCCATTACTACACTTTCAAGAAGAGGATAAATGGGGTTTTTAGGTTTCTTGCTCCGGCTTTACTTCCAAAAATTTCTACGCCCCGCCACTGTAACTCATTCATATCTATCGTAATCTATCAGACACGGGCCGTCCCCGGCCAGTATGCGGGGTTCATATCCAGGATAAAAACTATTCCTCGGGACTTAAACTATCTTCATACCACATTTCTAAATGGATTCGGAAGTTACATGGTTGCATGATTGAGTATTAAACAACGAAAAATTTTTACCAACTTTCTCATTTACAATATAAGTTGGAATCAATGTTTCTCTACGGGAAGTGATGATTGATCTGAGACTCCCAAAATTTGTGAAAGTCATTTAAAAACTTGCACCAAAATTGACTAATATAAATTTAGCCAAGATACCTACCCACTCCCTCTTTTTAGCTCTAATAAAGAACACTTTTATATTGGACCTCAAAATTTTTTTTTTTTCAAAAACTGTAAAATTAAAATATATGATTAGACAATCGAACTTTGCTTAGTTTAGGTGTCAATCGTCCCATGATTTATTTATTTATCTCGAGTAAGACCGACAAAGCAGTATTTTATGCATGTAACATCACACACTCTAGTTACTATCTAGGTGAATCCATCCAAGTGTGAAGCGCCGATGGAAATCCGTTGAGCCCTCGGTACTATACGAAATTCAATTTTAGGGTCCCTTAGCCAAACGATGCCAACCGGACCCAATTTATGAAGTTCAGTGTGCTGTCCGTTCGTCGAAGGGTTGTATCTTCTGAACCGTAATACAGGATGAAATTTAAATGGTGACACAAATTTTGAGTTTCTAACTCAATTAATGTTGGACAACAAAATGCACTAACTCATTTGTTTTAATTAGTCTTATTAATTTATGGCGTCCAACCATTGAGTTCGTGATTTCATTTCAACAAAGTATGAACATTCTGTATGTTATCAGACTAATTTTAACAATTGCATTATGTTGCCCTGCATTAACTGAGTTAATAGAAGCGCTAAATTTGTATCACCATTTAAATTTCACCCTATAGACATAATAATATTGGTCTTCCCGCAAAAAGCTTAAAACACGTCTTAAGCACGCTTAAAATTATAGCTTTATATAAACCAGTCATGGGATATTTATGTATGTTCTCTAGTTCTTGAACTGCAAATAAAATGGAACAGTTCGAAATCATTTGACCTACTCCCAAGCTAAGAAAAACTTGTACTATGGATACTAGGCTACGGATAAACATAAATACTTAAATAGATAGATACATACCTAAAGATACAAGACTCGAGAACAAGCTTTTGTGTTTTTTTTTTATTATTCACAAGCTTTTTATTTATTTTCACCTGTCCGTTGTGCGTCATAAAATTTTGCAAATTAAGTTTCACCCATTTTTTGATATCTGATTGAGCTGAAATTTTGCATGGATGTGTAAATTGATGACAATGCAATATTATTAACATGGAACTGATCTGATGATGGAGCTGAAAGGTGGCCTTAGAAAATTTGTAATAAAACGATACGACCCCGACGAATTTAGGCTCGTTTGATCCGTCTTGACGAGTACTTTCGTCCTAGACTTTGGGCTGAATGACTGTGCAAAACGGTCGACAGCCCGCCTGGCTCAGCGAGGCGTCCCCATGCATCATCATTCGTCCTAGACGGTAACGAGGGGCAAAAAGTGCAGTTCTCAAAAAAGCTTGTACCTATTAAAAATGGAATTTTTAACAAAAACTTATTTAAATAATAAAATGCCTTGACCGTGGATCGGACTTGGGACCTCAAGCTTTGTAGTCAGGTTTTTTTACTACCTCCTCTAAATAAAAAAAGTAACAGTGTAGATCTGTTTTGAAAAAAGAAGTCGACTGCATAAAAATATTTTCTATTTTACCCCCAAAAGCGGCCCCCATGTATAAAATATTTATTTACGTTACCTATCCGTCTTTGGGTCACTTAGGTACATACATGAGTACCAAATCGCAATTCAAATTCAATGGGAAGAATTGAAATATTGAAATGGTATGTAGTCGATACTACTTTCCTACTTTTTATTTCCGATTTAATCCATTTTTCCTTTGTGATTCCCACAAGAATTCCGGGAAAATATATATCCTATGTTACTCGCGGAACTGAGACGAATCTAACGACAGCTCGCACTTTAAAATCTATCGATCCGTTTAGTCTGCAGAGCTACATACATACATAAACACATTATACGCTCGATAAACAACACTTCTTCGCCAGTCGGGTAAAAAGGCAAGGTACACAACTTTTGATGCGTGTGTCATATAGAGATAGTGATCTATATTCGTATGTAACTAAGAATAATATTAGCCAGAACTCAATACAGGACAAATATAGCGGAGTCGAGTTACGGTATTTGAGGTCCCATCCCGCCAGTGATGTATCATCACATCTTATTTAGCTGTCCACGAAAATATAGTGTTAAGAATTATGGTATCAAGTAGTCGATGACATCGACAGGTAAATTGCTTCTATCTTCATCTTTTTCTTCTTATTCTAATCTAATAATTAAGTATAAACATCTCGTGTCACAGTGTTTGTTATCGAACTCCTCCGAAACGGTTTGACCGATTTTTTATTTTTTTTGATGTCTATATTATGTGATAGGTCTTAGCCTATTTTTTATACCCCTATTCGTCGCAGACGGAATCGCGCGCAACAGATACTTATGCTAGAAATTTTTAGATACTTAACTAAATGTAAACAAACATGAACAACCAACAGTTATAGCGTCGGGTTAACCAGTCAAATGCAAAATTTGTAACTGACTTTCACGCTTTGATCAATTATAACTGAAGATACACATTGCCGAACAAAATCCCCTTCAAAGAATGTCCGAACTTTTTTATTTGTTTGCATAACAATTAAAATCATCACCTACACAGAAATTTGAACCTAGTCTTTAAATAAAAATAAATAAATAAATAAATATCACGGGACAATTCACACCAATTGACCTAGTCCCAAAGTAAGCTAGGTAAAGCTTGTGTTATGGGTACTAGGCAACGGATAAACATACTTATATAGATAGATACATACTTAAATACATATTAAACACCCAAGACCCGAGAACAAACATTCGTATTTTTCATACAAATATCTGCCCCGACACGGGAATCGAACCCGGGACCTCAAGCTTCGTAGTCAGGTTCTCTAACCACTAGGCCATCTGGTCTTCAGTCTTTACTTCATTACAGTCGAATTTCGGTTGACACTTGACAGCTAATCTTGACAATTTCACGCAACGTACTGAGAGAAAAGAAGGCCACTTTTATCAAAGTGGCGCTCATTTGGCTCGGACATTTTCGGGCGCGCGACTGTGGATCTACAGTTATAATTGATCAAAGCTTTCACGCGTCGTTATCAACGTACTATTTAATACAGTCGCATGATAAATTATTATGCGACTAAAATAAAGAGTACACTGATAATTATTAAGCGAATAAACTAAGTACGTCGGTAATGCGACGCGTGAAAGTCAATAACGAATATTGCATTCGGCTAGTTAACCCGACGCCATAACTGTTGGTTGTTCATGTTTGATTACATTTAGTTAAGTACTAAACATTTCTAGTATAGTTATAATATAAAAATATTACATTGCAGTTATCTTAAATTATATTTTTCTACCCGCGTACTTTAATCCGCAAATGATGATTTGACAAACAATTTAAAAAAAAGCTCTTTTTAGTGCTGTATCAAAAGTTTTAATCTCTCTCTACTGGCTACTGTATTGAAAAGTTTCATTAAAGTTCTCTGGAGAGAACTGAAAAAAGTTTCAAAAACTACTACTACTACTGCCAGGGCGCACTGACCCAAAGTGGGTCTTGGCCTCCAACACCAGATTGCGCCATGCTTTGCGATCTTGAGCCAGCTCTTGCCAGTCTTCGACCCCGAGATCCAAAAGGTCTTTCAGGACCTCGTCCCTCCAGCGGTACCTGGGACGACCAACCGGCCTACGTCCACTCGGTCGTCCCAAGTACGCTCTCTTCACGGCTCGATCCTCTCCCAACCTTTCTACGTGTCCGAGCCACCGGAGTCTGGACGCCTTAAAGAAAGTCTTAATTCAAACTCGTTCTTCACTTGAAAATTACACATTGACAAAAATGTTCTACTCTTTGTTTTCTAATTGGTTGAAATTCGTAAATACCAGGGCAGTCTGTTACTTCGTGATTTATTAAAATTATTTGATAGTAGATACCAGTAAATACGCGCACAATGACGGTTCGCTTGTGCTATGAGACCTTACTTCTTGTCAAATTACATGATCACTGGCTATAGCTAGACGTGGGCAAATCAGCTTCCCCCCCCCACGGCATCGCCGTCTGAGGGGCCTCGCACCTCAAAAGGTTCTCATTTTTTTGCTCAAATGAAAATCCGACATTTAAGTTTTGGTGCGCCATCATAGAGCCTCGCAAAATATACTTATCAAAGTAACTGTTGCCCGCGCGTCTGTACAGAATTCGTTTTCTGCCACCCCGCGGGAACTATGCAATATTCCGGAACAAATGTATAATATGTTTATGTTAATCCGGGTTATAAACTATCTGTGAGCAAAATTTCATCAGAATCCGTCAAACCATTATACCGTGTAAGAGTTACAAACATCCACAATCCATCCATACGAAATTGCACGTTTGTACCTAATATAAAGGGGGTTGGGATGGGATGTCTTTAGTAAGTATATACTTAACTTATCCTAATAATTCTGATTTAAATGCTCGCGAATGTCAAAATTTAACAGAGATAATATAGGGATACAGTTTTCATTATTTCATGTACGATATTCTAAAAATAACTATTCAAAACAAAAGTCATGCAATTTTCCTCAACACAAGTATTTTTAGTATTTTAGTATCTACTATCTGCGAAACTGTAAAACCGTTAAACTGTTCCACATATACCCTTACGAGCTCATTAGTTTTAACTACACTGCATGCCATAATAATTGTTTTTACAGAGCGTGCTGCAACAGAGCAGGGGGGCTACTATGAAATTTTGTGAATTCGAAGTTCGTATCGTTCCATCCCTTTCACTCATCTATTTTATACTATTAGAGAGAATGGAACGGCACGATCCGAAGTTCAAAAATCGAATGTCGTAGTGTAAGGCCTGATAGGAACAGTGTTGCCAGCGCTCGATTTTATTGAAGAGTTCAAGCAAAATTGCCATGTCTGTAAGAAATTGAGCCATCGACTGTAAAGTGAAGAAATTAACATGATTAAAAAGAAAAAGGATATTCTTAGCGAAGATTAAAAAGGCAGCCAAATAAAATGATTATGGACACAATACAAACACAACCAGAGCATAAGTACACTAGAAATATAATTATTTATTAACTTTTATAGTAGATTGATAAACAAGGGTTGTAGGTGATCAAGTACACCCAAGATAATTAGGCGCACGAGCGAACAAAGCGAGCGAGGGCGCTTATAGTTCGCGGGTGTAATTGATCATTTACACTCGAGTTGAACACTCTACTTTTCACCACAAATGCGAGGAAATAAAGAAAAACCGTTATGTTAAAATAATAGATTGTTCAACAAGGGACTAAAACAAGCCATAATGACACAAGATATTTAGCCACCCGAGCAGAGCGAGGGTGGCTATAATTCGCGTGTCATTATGGCAGTTTAGTCTCGCGTTAAACACTCTTCTTTTCATTTTGAATGCGAGTAAAAAAACGATGTTTTAGGTATACTAATCTACAATATCACTTTTATAAAACGTACGCTCAATACGAGCAATGGACGTCTGTTCAGAATTCATGCTGACTCGTGGAATGTACGGTTTGCATGGACCGTACAAATAACAATTTAAATTTGTTCCGCGGTTTTTTTTTGTCGAGTGACGCTTTAAATGTTTGCATATTTAGCCAACAGATTCAAAGTTGAAAATTATTTCATAGCTAATTCGACTAAGTATGCATAATAAAATGAATTCATCTTTAATATAATTAAATAGATTAATATTCGTAATTATTCATGGTGTTTCACGAAATTGTTATTTTTTAAAATATTTTTATACATTTGTCATTTTGAGGTTAGGTATTTCCACGTACCCACGTTCGGTCTGTGCGCAGCTGCGCAGCTGTGTGATGTGCGGCTATGCGTTCGGTTGGCGCAGGGCGCTAAGGAGCGCTACGGAGCGGGCGCTACGGAGTGCTTCGGAGCGTCCGCAGCGCGCTGCGGTCTGTGGAAAGCTTTAAAATTGTCTATGCCCAGTCACTGAAAATGGCAATAATCCTCCATCCACAAACACCGTGATTGGCAGTTTAGGGGTTTCCAAAGTAAATTAAAAAAAAATTACTTTAATCCCTAGAGATCAAAAAAGAGCTTTAGTCCCGATATGCAGAGACTAAAGTAACATTTTAAGAGCATGAGAAGTGAAAATATATGTATACACAATTTACGCGGCCGGCACCGGCGTCACGTCGCCGCGGCCGCCTGCACACCTTGAGCTCGGTGGGCAGGCGGCGAGGCGCTGCAGGCGGCGAGGCGCTGCACGTGCAGCAGCGCACGGGCGGCGTACGCGCGGCGTGGCGCAGCACGCGGCCACGGGGTTCGTGAATACAAAGGAGCACCATTCGATTTTTAAATTTACTTACATCCCTAAGGATGTAAATCGAATTTACATCCCGGATTTCAAGTTGAATGCAACCTACTTTCAGAGCTTGAGTGATGAGTGATAAATAAGTTTTTTCCTCTCATATTATGGAGCGAAAACGTTTATAAACTCATTACGTTTATTGCGATTTGTGTTTGGAAAGTTGGTAATCCTTTGACTCGCACTGACGTTGTAATTGTCTAGTAGTTAATGCGACAAGGTTCTTTACTTGCCTAGGAATCAAATTGGTTGACTGTACATTAAGAAAATTGGACTGCAGGGAAATGCAACGACAACAGTTTCACTATTAAAATGATGTAGCAATGGCAACACTACAGCGAAGCGCAAGCACGGTCGGTGTTAATGCTAACTCAATATGTGCACATCGACTAACCAACTGCGACGGGTCATTAAGTTGATGAATAATTCAGCTTGAACCTTATTAGTTTTTACGTTGAACCTTGATTTTACAAAGTAAAAATAGCAACTTAATCTGGTAGTTATTTTACTAGCCGGCATGATGAGTTCAAATTGTACTAGCCCTACCTACTATTACTACTTCAGTACTGCTGCTACTACGACTATTACTACTGTGACTACTTATATTACTTTATATTCTGCAAAGTATTTGTTTGTCGCTAACCGGCAGCAACTATTCAATTTTCAAACTAAATACAAACTGAAATATAGATGCACAGAAAAAACCCCAGAAAAAAGACCAATGCTGGGAATCGAACCCAGGTCCTCAGCGTTCCGTGCTGCGTGCTTACCCCTACACCATCACTGGTCTAGAGGTTAGCGACGAATCTTTCCCATACATCGTACATTTCAGTCTGTTATAATCACCTTATGCAGTGATAAAGCACTCATCTATGTTTATGCCCTCTACCGAGAGACTTTAACACTCCTTCGGAGCTAACCGCTCACCTGGACCAAGAGATGGCGCTACTGTGCAACTTTAAACATGTCAGATATGAAGTATCTTTTTTATTTATTTTTCAACTTCATTTTTTTATTAATTCATCTTCATTTTCTATATTTCAGTTTGTATTTAGTTTGAAATATATGGTTTCATGGGATGACCGTAAAAGTAATAAAAAAATGAAGTTGAAAAATAAATAAAAAAGATACTTCATATCTGACATATTCAATTTTCCGTAAAGAGAGAGAGAGAGAGAGAGAGAGAGAGAGAGAGATACACATATATTTACACATATTCGATACAAACAGAAAAAAAATACATTTGACGGAAATATACAAATAAAAAATATCGAATAGTATAAATTGGGCCCCATAATGTTATGGCACGCTGTTTTTCAGTGGGACCCAAATAAAACTAGACTACGAGTATACATGTGTTACCCTAGAGAAAAAAACTTCATTTGACCTGTTGAATCCGTCAAAGTTAAAGGAAATATAAGTACACGGTGTATAATTAAGTGAAGCTCGTATCGTAAATTTTCAAGATACTTTAGCCCATCTAAAACCCGTTTGCACCCTCGCTTGTTAAGCCTATGACACGGGTCGTCCTTTTGGCTTTTAACAATGTTTATTCACCACAAGACAGAGCCAACGTAAATGTTTTTTTATATCTTAATTTATTTTAAAAATAACCTTACGGTATGGGACGTTTATTATTGTTGACTTACCCTTATTCGCTCGATGTTATATTTGACAAAAAAATAAGGAAAATGAATAAGGGTATTTGAAAGCCATTTCGTGTATTTTTTCTGCAGATATATTTCTGCTTGGCTAACATAGATCAAATGGACCAATTGTTTACTTTTTTATTTATAATGTAAGGAAGAAAAAGTAGCTAGTTGAACTTATGACATAAAAAAACTCGAGTACCTCATCATCAATATATATATATATTGGCGACAGGATAGCCTAGTGGTTAGAGAATCTGACTATGAAGCTTGAGGTCCTGGGTTAGATTCCCGGTTGGCGCATATTTGTGTGAAAATTAAATAATGCTTGTATGATAATTAAATCAGAATAATGCTTGTTAATAATATAATGTTTGTTAATAATATAATTCTTGTTAATAATATAATGCTTGTTAATAATACCGATCACTTTTTATAACCATAAGGACTAATGCTGAACATTTTTACAATACTATGGAATTTATTTATTCCGCTTACAATTTCGTACGCCAGTAAGGCAGATCATAGATGTAACATAACCATTTTACTACCACCATTTTTAATACCTATGATGACGAATAAATATATTTCATTTCATTTCATTTCAAAAATACGAATGTTTATGCTCGAGTCTTAGATGTTTCAGTACCAGGGCGACTGAGCTCTGCTCGGGCTGAAACTCGGTACCAAGCGTTTTCCCAGATATAAGACCAAGCTAGATCAATTTTTCATCCCCGAAAACCCCCACATACCAAATTTCATCGAATTCGTTGGAGGCGTTTCTGAGATTCTGATTATATTATATACAAGAATTGCTCGTTTAAAGGTATCAGATTAAGTATGTGTTTATGAGTATCTTTATCCGTTTGTCTAGTACCCGTCGGTACAAGCTAAGTGTGGGACTAGGTAAATTGGCGTCAATCATCCTATGAGTTATATATCCATAAAAATACGAATGTCGGCTGCTTTTGGGCTTCAACTTGAACATTCATATTCACAGAGTTATATCGGTGACTTTAGTTCCTTACTACAAATCCTATAGGTTAGGCTTCTTCCTTTATTTTTCGTCATCATACTCTTCATTCAGTATATCTGAGAGGTATAAATAATGTGAAACTATCAAGCTCAAAGACTAGCACTTATAATAAGATCGTTTCGAATCAAATTTTCAGGTCCACAATCTTGTATTCAGCTTCGAAGATAGTTCTGAACTGAGACGGAGTGCACAATGAGCACAAATTGAAGAGTCTCGCTGAGGCTTCGATCCTTTTTAGTATTCCGTAGTCAAAGGGTGCCTAACGGTATCCTATTACTAAGCTTCTGCTCTCTGTTCGTCCTTCAACCATCTGTGACAGGGTTACTTATTATAAGAAAGAAAAAAATAAGACAGAAAGAACTTATTTGCGAAACATTTGCCATACAAATGGCAAGCAAACATTAAAACAACTTGCAGATATTATAGTAATTATTGAAAATAAAGTTTGGTTTTTGTACAGACACTTAAAAACTTCGCATTAAATTTTGCTACTGACCGCCAGGTTTCCTGCACTTTTTATTGTTGAGAAGACAAAGGTTTTTAAGAATTAATTCTATTAGTATTAGAATACCTTCGTCGTTTTGTCATGCTTCTCAAAAACATCACGCGACGGTACTGGTCCCGGAGCAACCGCGTTGCGCGGTCGGCGGGCGTGGTTGGTCAGTGGTTCATATTAATTAATACTAAACAATGGGTCGTACGACTTGGTCGTGGTTGCGGGTAGCGGTCGCTAAGAGATCGGATGCTACCTTAGCGCTATGCTCGATCTTAATGGAAATTGTACAAAAGTACGAACCCCTAGTGTGAGTCCTACTCACACTTGGCCAGTTTTAAACATTCTGTTCGATTTCCAATCTGTGCGAGAAAATCCCGATTTCAAATAAAAGTTTAGTACTACTCAGACCGGGAATAGGAACCAAATGAGGAAAAAAACACTAATTGAAATTCACTTTTATTTCAGACTCCGCTGGCAGTAAGTTCGAATTGTGATGAAGTTCGGTTCACAGTTGCTACTTTCTAGGGTTCCTTAATCAACAAGAAACTTTTGCAAGTTTCCCTATTTCCATTTGTCTACAGCTTATTTCAGAAAATCTAAGTACCAAGAATCTGTTATGTAGATAATTTGGCCTGGGTAGCCGTAATAATTACGCCAACAAAGTGGTGAAATAAAATGACAACGATACAATTTTATTTGAATACCTCCCCAAGACGTAAAGTAATGCTGTGGGGAGGCGTTGGGTACATCTTGTGTGATCGTATTCGATTTTTTTTTAACTATACCGAACTTGTTACACATTTTCTGGTTTGCTAAAATTAGACTACATCATATTTTGTCTCCAGATTCTTTCCCCGTTTCTCGCGTGTAGGGCAGCAGTAGACGTAAGTTCTAGAAAGAATGTGCATCCATGACGTATATTTTGCAAAGTAATTTGAAAATTACCGTGTCCAGAACACAATGAGAAATTTCGCCTTACACGCCGCTTTGGGTTAGTGTATGAGTAAAAGCACGTCACACAGAGTAATGAATGAGAATGAGAAATTGGGTTCAATTCCCCGCTCAAGCTATCTATTCTTGCTTTTGCAATGTGTTCCAGTTTCGGCATATTAAAAGAAAAATGACAGCAAAGCCGTAAAAATAAAAGCAAAAAAACGGAAAGTCAAATTCCCGAGCTTGACAATGATTTGAATTTTTGACAAAATATGACCGCTATCTTTGCTTTGGCTACGATGATTCAAAGCGAGTAGGTAAGTTTCAATTCAATATCCTATTAGCTCTTTCACAAAGCCTTACATTAAAAACACAGATATAATAAATATCTCCTTCGGGTGAATAAAGGATAAAAGAATTCCCCTATTATCTCCTGAATTCATTCAAAAATGGCGTAATTAAACCTCAGAGGACGTTATTTAAATACCCACTCGCATTACTGAATAAAGCGGTTTCTACGGAGATTTCTCGTATCTCCGTTATGACAAGTTCCGTACAATACACGACGGGTTCACGCATTAAATATAATGCATTCATTCATACTTGTCTTAAATAATAAACAAGTTTATAACCTCAAAATGCAGTTTTTTTTAGCTAAAATAGTTACCTATTTTATCATAAATAAAGCAATTTCAGACAGAAAGTTAACATGCTATCCAAAATTTTAACTCTGGTGGCTTTATTTACAAGAAAGTAGCTGTTTTAGCTATTTTGTAGTTATTTTGTTTTTAATAAAGCCGTCTGCTTAAACTGTCTTGACGCGAATAGTTCTTTTAGGCTTGTCACTTACGAGTAACATATATATTATTATATTATAATCAAAATAATAGACAAACCTATGTTTTTTTTTGTTTGTCAAAAAAATTTCCAAAAATATAGATTAAAATTTTTACTCTTTTAATGTACTACATACACTTTACTAATAATTGTTTAGGCGTTCTAAATTGCCTGAAGACAGTTGCGTAATAATTGTCAGTTGCGTAATTGCGTGTTTAAATATTTTTGAGCACCTAAACAGCTCACACCAAAAAATACACAAGTTATTTTATATTTTGCTAAGTAACATATTTTTCTTACGTAATACCAAGGATCATATTGACTGGATTAGCAATCGCCATAGAACAGATCGTCCGCAGAAAAATAGTTCGATTATTAAATCTAGATGGCGCTGAAATACAGCCCGAGGCTTTGAAAGCAAAACAATAAGACTACAGATGTTTCATATTAACACAAATGTATTGCATAATAATACAATTGCAGTTATATGAAATATCTGTAGGTAGTCTTATTGTTTTGCTTTCAAACCCTCGGGATATTATGTCAACGCCATCTAGATTTAATAATCGAACTATTTTTCCGCAGCCGAACTGTACTATGGCGATTGCTAATCCAGTCTATATCATCCTTGGTAATACGCAAGTTACTGGCTATTTAATTGTCTGCTTGAATTTTTATTTTTGCAATGTCATTGTACTGTTTTTGATGTTCAATAAAGAATATTTTTGTGTTGTATTGTATTGTTACTGTTTTAATATTGTAACGTATCACATATCTTATTCTTCAAAAAAATTGCTGAGAAATGCTCATCATCATCAGCTAAAGGACGTCCACTGCTGCACTGCTCGCATCTAAGTGATTCCCGTGATTTTTACCAGATCGTCGATCCATCTTGATGTTATTGTTGTTGTTGTTGTTTTTGTTGTTGTGGTTGTACGTCTGATAAATACGAGCAAAGTTAAAACCTCTTGAGCTTCAGGGTAGGGCTCGAAAGCGTTTCAATCGCCGTATTCCGTGTGTTACCAAAATCTAAGGATAACGTCCAAGATCTAAAACCAACTGCGATTCTGCGAGCACAAACCACACGAGTGGTGGTAGTTATTGGGATTTTGACGGGACACGTCGGTTAAAACGTTTTAAAGGTTTACTTTTTAACTTATCCAAAAATGTTTGCTTTATACTTAGTAATTTTGACATTTTTGTAGTCTATAAAGGCAGAAATCGTGTTTTAAATTTATTTCAGAATTTTGTTTGTTCTTATGAATAAATTTAAAGATTATCTACAATACTTGGCATCAATTTAGATCTCATTAATTCTGTCGACGAAGTTGACAACCACGCGTATTCTTATTCAAGTTGCCTCCCACTTTCACATTCATGTTTTTGATAGGATACTTACTCGAGCTACGCCGTTTAAAATCGAAGCGAATACAATTCCGATGTCAAAATCAAGCAAAGTTGTAATAATTGCTTCTAAATCAAAATGCCTTTTGGAGGGTTTTGTTTTGTACCCTGATAATTATAACCGTCTTTTGTGTCCGGGGCTATTTACGAGTCCGGAAGACAAGCTTCTGTGATCCGGGTATAACTTCCGTTTCCGTTTCTAAAGAAATTACGTTTTGGAAGCATTACGTTAAGAACGGATGTCGAATCCGGTCTTAAAATGGAATCTCATTTGAATTCTGTCTGAAGCCTCTATTTTTCATTCGCGTTTTTTAGCTGTCTGTTTATCAACTTAATAGCGAGATTGTGAATAATCATCATCATCTCAGCCTATATACCTCCCACTGCATGGCAAAAGCCTCCTCTCAGAATGAGAGGACTTGAGCTGTAGTTCCCACGCGGGAATGACTCTACGACCCTCTGTTTGAGAGGGCATAGCACAAGCCAACTATAACGCTACCATGCCTTTTTTTCTGTGAATATTAAATATCGTAATGAAATGGCATTTTTAATCAGCCAACAACTTTCCATTTTCATTTTATAATCTACAAGTACTTAGGCACAAGTCCAGAAAGCTGAGATGTGGACTGAATATTTTTAATGTTATCATTTTATTTGATTATTTTTCTTTATAAATTTTGGCGCAGGGACATAGATCTTGCATAATATAATATAAAGACTCGTTTTTGTTATTTCTTGTGCGCGTGGATGCGTGTGGTCGAGAAGCTCCTATAATACAAGTTTTTGCTTAGCTTAGTAGTTAGAGGATTAACTGTGTGATCATGTATTCTGCGAATAGAAAGAATCATATATTTTTTATGCCTTCTGCCATTATTTTCTACCATATTGTTACCTGTATTCTTTGTATTCTGGTGTACTTTTAAAAAAATAAACTACCATTATTATTATTAATACAGCGTAAATGTTTAAGTTCTATCCTACGGAATAAGCGTTGTCTTTTTTTTACGAACGTAAGCTAGTCAAATTATAAATTGCGTAAAATTGTATTCTAACTCAATCAGGCATCGCTTATTTCAATTTTAATTCAATTTTAACAATCAGAATTTTAGAACACAAAGTCAATTTCAACTTTTGTTACCATTGAGATAAAGTTTCAAATTCTCTACGAAACAAATTAGTCAAAAGCTTTACGAGCGAAAATGAGGGTTTCTACACAAAGTCTTACATAGTTTTATGAAAAAAGTTTTTTTAATATCCTTATTTTCTCTTTCATTTTGAGCCGTGCGTAGGTATCGTCTATTTGGAATTTGGAACGACCAACAGGTGCTGTCAAATATTTTCATACCAGCCCAAAAAAACTTGTTACCAGCCAGCAATTACAATCAAAGGCGGCAGCTGGGAAGAGGTCGTCAAGTATAAAATTGGAACTTCCCTCTGGCTATACTCGATAACGTCTGTTACGGACAGTTCCCGGCTAAAGACGGAATAACGACAATTTATTACTTACGTCACCTCTTTCAGGCTTGGTCTAGTTTATTCTTTTAATGACTTTAATGAGTTTTGGTTTTGTTTAATCTTCAATATAAAAATTAACGGGGAAAACTTATATTAAGAAACTGACTATTAAGAAAGCCCCAAAAACTAATCAGATTTGCATCCATTTAGTTGCATTAAATTCTATTAAATTTAGGTATGTAATTCAACAACACTGTACATTTTTTTGAAAAAAAGATATCTTGATGAGTTCCTTACCGTATTCTTCTCAACAGGGTTTTTCCAAACCGGTGGTAGATTCTTCGACTATCATCAGTGCTTGTTTTAGTTTAAATTGAAAAAAAACCGGCCAAGTGCGAGTCGGAATCGCGCACGAAGGGTTCCGTACCATTATCTATAAAAAATTGCGGTTTACGATTTATGACGTATTAAAAAAAAACTACTTACTAGATCTCGTTCAAACCAATTTTCGGTGGATGTTTACATGGTAATGTACATCATAATTTTTTTTAGTTTTATCATTCTTTTATTTTAGAAGTTACAGGGGGGGGGGGGGGGGGGCACACATTTTACCACTTTGGAAGTGTCTCTCGCGCAAACTGTTCAGTTTAGAAAAAAATTATATTAGAAACCTCAATATCATTTTTAATGACCTATCCATAGATATCCCATACGTATGGGTATGATGAAAAAAATTATTGAGTTTCAGTTCTAAGTATGGGGAACCCCCAAAATTTATTGTTTTTTTTTATTTTTGTGTGAAAATCTTAATGCGGTTCACGGAATAGGTACATCTACTTACCAAGTTTCAACAGCATAGTTCTATAGTTTCGGAAAAAACTGGTTGTGACATACGGACGGACAGACAGACAGACAGACAGACAGACATGACGAATCCATAAGGGTTCCGTTTTTTGCCATTTGGCTACGGAACCCTAAAAATATTTTTTTTACTGGACTTTGGCTTTGCACCAACTGTGTAAATTTTATCAAAGTAGTAAGTAAGTAAATTATGACAGTGACATCGTTACGGTTAATATTTTGATCCACTCAGGATTCTGATATAGTGCACGTATTGACAGAGTGGTTATTTTGATACAAGTGACATCGCATTTTAAAAGACTTTGCTGTTCTAACGTGGTCAGATATAAAACCCGTTTTTCAACGATGTAAAAACATCAAAAGCAATCGTTAATCGCATGTACGGCAGCCTGGCTCCTAATTAAACAAGCGTAATAAATTCAACGCAGAATATTCTACAAAATACCTCCAGTCACGTACCTAAGCGTTCTATAATTTATATTACAAATTAACGTTGTTATGTTGGCACGCCCGCTTGTTTTTGATCAAATTAGAGACAGCCGTGATACCCCACGTGCGGTGGGTGACAGTCATCTCCTTTCCATGTGTAGACTTATCGCTCTTTGTTACACAATAACAATGAATATTTTAAATATACGTGCGGTGTAGAGTTTTGCTTTTTGTTTTGTTCCGTAAACAAAAGAAAGATTGCGTCTAATTTTTTCGTATAGAGTTCAGTTTAAAAACCGGCCAAGTGGAGTTGGACTCGCGCACGAAGGTTTCCGTACCATTTTATCTATAAAAAGGTGTCCTTAATTTTTGAGTCTGTTTTGTTACGTGTGTTTACAAAACTGACACAAAAAAATTATATGGAAAATTAGGGAAATTTTTTAATCATCAAAATCAATAGTGCTCTCAATTCTGAGTAACAAAGCCATGAAATTTCCTCATTTAAAAAAGGAGGAGTACACTTTTTATCGAAAACGCCCTTAAATACCGTATATTTCGTACACACAATACAAATTCATACGGATTTTTTTTTGTGGTTTCGTGGCTCAAAAGAAAAAATACTAAACTACCTACTCATCATCATCTTCATTTCAGTCCTTTATCTCGTTGGTGGACGTCTTACGCTCGTTTGCCAGTCCTTGGTCTCTATTCGAAAACTTTTCGGCCTTCAGTTCTGCGTGCTATTATAAATAAATAATAATATCACGGGACAATTCACACCAATCGACCTAGTCCCAAAGTAATACAGTGCGTAGTGCTTCTATACATTGGTCGACACACAAAGTGTTCCGCGTTAAAGACGTGATTATACTTTAAAAAGAATATTGTAATGTAAAATCTATAAAGGGGTGTTATGCACCTCAAACACTAAACCAACCATCTATCGATATATACCGGATCAATTTTAAGACGCTGAATAACCCATATTTATACCAGAACTAAATCTCTTCAGCCTGATCTGCACACAAATGGCACGTGTACAGCTGGATAAGAAAATGGCGTACGTCTGGAGTTCTTGGACTGAATACCGTTTAAGGATTTATTGTCCGTACCGAAAGCATTTTCGAATACTAAAGTGCCTTGGGAGAATTTCATAGAAACAGGTGAAATAAGCGTAATATTTTTCTTCCATTTGAAAGAATTTTTAGTCAATTATTTAATTTATCTTAATATATCTGGACTCACTGGATGAAATAGTAAATCTCATAAAATAAATTGTTTTAAAATTTCAGTATGAAACTACTTAAAAACCGGCTAAGTGCGAGTTAGACTTACACAAAATACAATGCTGTATAACTAGTCTATCTTAAAAATTCAAAAATTCAAAATTATTTATTTTCAACAAAGGTTTTTAGGTGGTGTCGAATCCTCCTTTTAAGTCAAGCACTTGTATTAGGAGGGATTCGCTCCTTCATAGAGGTGGCATTCTATGCTAAAAATAACTAAAACATATTTTGTGACTCGCTTTCAAATGAAAACGACTCTTTTGTTAAGTACTTGTTATAACAAATAATTTGTACAGTTTACATACTAAGTGACAAGATTGTTAAAACTAATTGGAAAGATTTGCTTGGTCTTTTTCCTTCTTTGGGTACCTAACATAAAGTTCTTTAAACTTTGACCTTTATTTATTTTTGTTGTTTGTTGTTATAACGACCATTAATTTTAATGTACGAAATTTTTAAGAATATTGGGTCAAAAGAGAGGACGGACGAACGAACAGCGCGTAGCCTGTTTAATATACATTTACATTACCGCTCCTGATTTGTTTTATTTTTGTGTAGTGGGTAATTTTTGTACATCTTACCCCCTGTATCACCATCCATTGATCAAATTTATTTGACGGAAGAATGTGATGCCGACTCTGTTTGTTTTGCTCGAATAGACGGAGACGGCATCACATTTATCTGCCAGTTAAAATTAATCAATGGGTGGTGAAACAGTCCCTTATTGTTCTAATAATAAATATTATAAATAAATGAGTGTGAGACATGAGTATAAGTAATAGGGGCCGTTGGCTCTCTTTTGGTACTAAACTTTAATTTAAAAAGTTAAATAAGAAACAACCATTATTTTTCTTTGTGTTAAACAACCCCCATTAGACACTTAAAGCAACCCTTGTAAATTAACAGTCTAAATGGGCACTAAAAGTGACGGGGCGCAAAACTATGGGAAACTAACCCGATTTTGTAGTCGAAATAAAAACGAACGCTCATTTCTTTGCAGAGCCACTGGCCAGGAACTCATTCGATATTTACGGGTAGTGGATCAGTTAAGGTATAAATGACCGAAGTAAAACTGATTGACCCTTTAAGTAATTAATTTAGTCCCTAAAGGTCTTTGTCAACTACTTTAAGTAATTAATTTAGTCCCTAAATGTCTTTGTCCACTACCTACCTATGGGGAATGATGATGAGGTAAATCTGCTACAAGTAGCAATCAAACATCAACTCTTTCCACCCCATAATATATTGTCTGCTCAGAAGGTCAGAAGAAATTAATATTACTATTATACACACCACGGTAGAAAATACACACAAACAGTCATTAGGCCGGCTTTACACTGGTAAGTTTTACTTACGTAAGTAGGGACGCAACTATCTGCTAAAATGAGAGATGAGTATTGCTATCTTATTCTAACTTATAGCTGTGTCCCTACTTACGTAAGTAAAAATTACCAGCGTAAAGGCCGCCTTAGGTACTGATTCGAAAATTTGAACTTTCGGCAGGTGCTCGGACGCGCTCGGGCGCTCGGCTCTGTTCACGTGGCGAACTATACCGAACGGACGTGAGAATACTCAAGTCTAAAACTAATGAGTACACAGCGTGGGACGTCCACCAACGAGATGGATGGACGATTTAGTAAAGGCCGCAGGATCAAGGTGGAAGCTTCTTCCAATCGTAATGATTGGGTATCAATGAGAAAGGCCTCTTGAATTGAATAAATTCAATTGTGTCTGTGAAGTTACCAATCCGCATTGGGCCCCGTAGGAACCATGGACCAAGCGACCAAGCCCTCTCATTATGAGAGGAGGCCTGTGCCCTGTCGTAGGTCGTATATAGACTGGGATGACGATGATGATTTCATTTTTAAATTTGCAATGAATACAGCTGTAGTAAAATGACATACCTAATTTATTGAATCAGGCGTTACTTTGCGGAGGTCCATATTAATGAACTAAAACAATTACTTTGCTCACCCGCGACCTTACAATAGTTACGTTTATGCAAGAAATGTGTGTTCATGTAGTTCCTCCACCTCCACACTGTACGAACACACACAAATCACATAAACACAACTATCACCACCACCAAGCTACACTGACGCGTTTCGAACTCAACCAGAGCTCATCTTCAGAGTTAAAACAACCGTATGCTATGCTACCAAATGTTAAACATTAAGTGTTAGTTTAACATTTGGTAGCATAGCATACGGTTGTTTTAACTCTGAAGATGAGCTCTGGTTGAGTTCGAAACGCGTCAGTGTAGCTTGGTGGTGGTGATAGTTGTGTTTATGTGATTTGTGTGTGTTCGTACAGTGTGGAGGTGGAGGAACTGCATGAACACACATTTCTTGCATAAACGTAACTATTGTAAGGTCGCGGGTGAGCAAAGTAATTGTTTTAGTTCATTGACATACCTAATTAAAACTTATTAACCTTTAAGATACCTAACAAGCACATTATGTTCCACGCCTTTCGAAATGTATCTACTTCACTGTGAAACAACAATTTCCTTTTATTTATCATTACCAAATTACAATGAAGAATTTAGGCACGTTTCGTTGAGATGGAATCTGCCACACTACTACACTTATTATTGTGTTTTAATATTCCACACCTTCAGATTGGACCATTATTCAAACTACGATGCGGCAAGTGAATAATACAAGGCAGCCACAAGCGACTGAATATCATACCCACCAACGACATAAAGCAAACTTTGATACCATAGTTTAACTAATTCATAGACGAAACGGCCCGTACCCTCGCTGTAAGTACCTTGTTACCATCCCCGTGTCTTGTTAATGTTACGAGCCCTTACCAACCCTTCCTAATTTCAGAAATAATATACTATGCGCACACGACATGATTCAAGCCTCGTGCCCAGGCCGAAACAATTTGTTAAACATAAAACCGCATTTCGTCCCTCATTTAAGGCGGGAATAGCTCCTAGTGACCTTGTACATACGAACAGCGGTTACGGTTACCTCTCACGCGCATCATATCCGCACATTCCTTTCGTTGACAAAATTTTCTGAAAATACTCTGCTGCCTGTACACGAGGACCTGGGTAAGCTTGTGAACACCCGACTCAAATCCCGAAATCCGCCTGCTAAATCTTTTCACTCACGCGACCCCACATAGAATGATAGCGAAGCGTGGATAAAGGAATGGGAAGCCCAGCAGGACAGTGTAAACGACACCATCTTTGAGCTTAACACTCGGGAGAGGCCCAAAGGGTTCAGTGAAAACCGACAGACATGGTGCAAACTGAATCGCCTGAGGACTGAAGTCGGAAACTGCGCATACCTCTGGCACAAGTGGGGATGGTGTGGGTCGGCGGCTTGCGAGTGTGGAGATCCGAAGCAAAACATACACCAAATGGTATTCGAGTGCCCCATCACCAGATACAACGGACCGGCTGAGGACTTTAAACATCTGACAAAGGATGCGAGTGTTTATCTGCATGGCTGTAAATTTTAATAATAATATAATACGACCGCTTTAGCCTAGTTGGTAGTGACCCTGCCTACGAAGCAAGAGGTCCTGGGTTCAAATCCCGGTAAGGGCATTTATTTGTGTGATGAGCACAAATATTTGTTCCTGAGTTATGGATGTTTTCTATGTATTTAAGTATTTATTTATCTATATAAGTATGTTTATCGTCGTCTAGTACCCATAGTACAAGCTTTGCTTAGTTTGGGACTAGGTCGATTTGTGTAAGAATGTCCCCCTAATATTTATTTATTTATTTTATTTTTAATTGTTTTAAGTTTAAATCTAATATGTATTTAACTAACCAGTGTGTAATCGCCATACGATAAATAAATAAATAAATTCCTTTCGTTTACACTTTGTTTATTGTGTCTTTCCACCAGAGATGTGCTATGCAGCTATGCTGCGAAGATGTGAAAGCTACGCTACGAAACTGTAACCGTTTCCACCAATGCTAAGCTATTTAGCTGAGCGAGGAAGATGCGCAATGTAGATGAGCAGCCGCGAGGCAGCTGTGCGAAGATACGCAGCTCGAGCTATGCGATGTATCGACAGGAGCGCGCGGAGCGGCAGCGCGGTGAGGGGGGACATTGCTACACGACTCGCGACCATCCATAGCACGCATCCGTAGCTCGCATCCGTAGCACGCATCCATAGCACGCATCCAGGGCACGCATCTTTCCATATAAAAATCATAGCCCAGTTGAACCCGTTTCTGCCAGTGCTATGCTATGTGGACCAATGAACATGATTGGTGGATATTAGACACACCCATAGCAACGTAGCGTAGCACATCTCTGGTGGAAAGGCACCCTTAGGAAATAATAATAGATTGTGGTCATCAAATAATTGAGAACAGGAGAGGGAAGATGTTGGGTCATCTATTACGGCACGATAATTACATTAAGACTATAATAGAAGGAAAGATAGAAGGGAAAAGGAAAAGGGGAAGACCAAGAAGGACATATATGGAGCAAATAAAAGAAAAAATAAATGTTTCATTATATAAAGAAGTGAAGGAAAGAGCGGAATGTAGAATAAGCTGGAAATTACTCCACCGACAAGAGCCCGGCTCTTAAATATATGATGATGATGATGTGGTCATCAAATTTGAATATTAAAGTATATTACACCAAAATTAAAAATAAACCGTTATGCTTCAAAATGTTACCGTTTCTAACCTTTTTCAATGGATTTCTAACACGTTCATCATTATCATCATTTCAGCCGCCATCCGCATCCAACGCGATCCCGCAACCTTAACCAGGTCGTCACTCGATCTTGTTAGAGGCCTACCTACACTGCGTCTTCCGGTCCGCGGACTCCACTCGAGAACCTTTTTGCCCCATCGTCCATCAGTCCTACGAGCGATGTGCCCTGCTCACTGCCACTTGAGTCTATCGATTCTTTGAGCTATGTCGGTGACTTTAGTTCTTGTGCGATCTAATGCGATCTCGCAGAGAAACTCCGAGCATAACCCTCTCCATCGCCCTCTGAGAGACTTTGAGCTTTCTTATGTTATGAAGCCCATCGTTATGGTTATGTTTAGGTTATAATCATAGTAATAGGGATCTGGTCTAAAAGAAGATTTGCATGTAAATAGTTACCAAAAATTGGTTTATTTCGGCCAACCTACCCTTAAACATAAAACGGTATTTCGTCCCTCACTTAACCTGAAATGAGCGTAGTACCTCAAACGGAACTTTTAATCTCCGTTATAGTGCCTCCTACACTTGGCGTGTCATAAACATCGTGGGTGTACTGCGATTTTACGGGACGTTGGACTTCCAGGTCATGCATCGGTTCTCTTCTAAAGTGGATATTTAGAACTTCCAGTTTTTGAGCCATTTCCAAACTTAGTAAAGGACATTCAGCTAATTTAACACAAGAGCGAAAAAACATTGTTGTCTCAGCCGTCCAAAATTTTGCAATATCTGTTCAAAAAGTGATACTTTCTTGGTTAACTAGATAAAGACGAATATACAAGGTACTTATATTTGTTTAATTTCTTATACCTACTACATGTTTTATCGGAAATTATGTACCATACTAGATATTGAAATGAGCGTATTGATTACCGTTTCACCACATCAAGCCTCTCTGACTTTTTCAAAACCTAGTAAGTGCATGTCACATAGGTACTTACTAGGTTTTGAAATGGTCAAGCCCGTTTTTTTGTGTACTTACTAGGTTTGGAGGTACTCGTATCTGTGAAATTGAGCGAGATAGGCCTCTAAATGTTTTTGTGTCTTGTAGGAACTTCTAGATATCACGTTATATAGAAAAATCGCATATTTGATTTTTTGAGAGTTACTAGGTTTTGAATTGGTGCAGCCGCAAAGTTTGAATAACTACTGAAGCTTATTCACTCGCACGTGGATAATTTTTCGGTATCAAAGTGCTGTCTTTTGCATGAGTCAAATAATTAAGTTTATTTATATATCCTGCTCATCAGAATGAGAGGTCTTGGGTTGTAGTTCCCATGTGGGCTCATTGCGGATTGGGAACATCACATACACTATTCAATTTCTTCGCAGGTGAGTGTGGGGTTGCTCAGATGTTTTCCTTCACCGTAAAAAAATCCCACTAATAATTATTGTAAAAGTTTGTGAGTGTGAGTTTATTTTTTACTCTTTTGCGCTAAAATGAATCATCAGATTTAAATTAAACAGATACAGGGTATTTTTTATTCCGATCTTCTTGCGGGATCTGGATATACTCCTAAAATAAATTTGAAAATTCAATAAGTATGGAAAAGACGTCATCATCTTTGATTTAAAGTAAATAAAAAAAATAAAAGCGTGTTAATAAACTTTATTAATATTTAATAAGGGATTTTTGCCAAATACATAAGGTTCCATGCGTGTTTCTTAACTAAGTAGGGTAAGTCCAGGATAGATGCCCCACTTTTTGAAATAGCTTTATAATTCAAAAACTTAACAAATTATAGCATTGCGTCCAATGCGTATGGTAACTATGGTCCTTAATCTATTATTTTACTGTACTTGTTTTAATATAAATCGTATAGATTTTGTGTAAATCGTACTTTTTTAGACCCCTTATAAATGGGATAGGTGCCTACCATGGGGGATAGACGACTCGTCGCAAAAATGCGTCAGAGGATAGATGCCCTTTGAAATTAAACAAGTTAAATAAAAGTTATCAGTCTTTTATATTCATTGAAAATTTGCCTAGTTTGAACAGTATGAGCCACGAGCCTCTTCTCATTTTAGAATCCTAGTACTGGATGTTTTACTGAAACAAATTATAAAAGTTCAATCAATTCCATATAAAATGTGATTTTGCTTCTATTATAATTGAATTTTCGTCATTTTTGGCAAAACGTCGTCTTAGTGTTATAAACGGTATTCCTTATGTTCGCAGGCTTCTTCATTGACTCCTTTTTCTTTTCTTCATTTCCTCGAAGGCTGCTAGCAAGCTTTCTTCAGACCAGGCGACGTTACGCGGGACTACGCCCTGTTTTCTCTCATACAAGGCATTTCGACCCTCAGCAACATAAAAATTCTTTCAAACAAGTTGAGGATAGATGCCCTTAGGGGCATCTATAGCGATCGAAAACGGGGCAACTATACTTTTCGCAGAGGATAGATGCCCTTTTCGATAAAAAATCAAGTAATGATAAAATCACTATAAAATATACTAATCCATGCAGCCTAAACTTCAGTGCAACCAAATGAGTTAGTTAAAAGCGCAAATTATAAGCCAGTCTAAAGTTATTCAAAAACAAATACTAACGAATATAATTTTCACGCTCTGCGAGATCTCGCCACGTAAGGTTTTGGCACTCATGGACTAAACGCGTTCGCTCTTGCTCATGATAGCAGCGGCCCAGAGGTTTGCAGGGAGGGGGCTTGCTATTATTTAGTCGAATTTTGGTCCCACAGCCTTGCTACTAGTAGAAATTGAAATCGAGGCATCTATCCCACTGGGGCATCTATCCTGGAATTACCCTATGTTATACCAAAGTTGAGACCTCCCGTTTACTCAGTGACTTGTGTTAGGGGTCCGCACTTCCAAAAACTTAAAATTTAACAATATAATTAGGTAAGTTACAATTAAAGTTTATTTTTATCACTTATCACTATGAAACCTTCTATCTAAAAGTGTCAGAATATGAGAATTTATATTAAATTGTCAAAGTTTTTACAAAAAATAACGAGTAACAACACAAAGCTGGCTTAATATTGTCCTGAGTTTCAACTTTTTCTAACTGATGCAGTACCTACTTAAGATCTAGATGGAGCCAAAAGTTTTGTAATTTTGGAAATTATTGAAGTATGTTTAAAGTTCATTATTCATTGAATAGCTTGTACTTACGTTGCACATCTGGCAGTTATTCTTACAATCGTCTTATGGTTTATAAAGCACGCTAGGAGTCGCTAGGAGGTCTTATGGTTTGAAAATACCTGTGGTAAATACATATAAATTTTCGCCTTAATAATATTGGTACGATCTAAACGTAGCCATACAACCTTGCAGTACTTATGCTTTTCGAACCTCAACAGAGTAACCTCTGAAATTCAAACAGTTATCAAGCAAATTGTTCGGCTTATACTGAAACGTTTATTGGACTTCAGTATTTGTTTTGAAACTTGCTCAGCTTAGTTTTGCTTGATAAAGTGAGCAAATCTACGAGCGAAACTAGTACAGCTGACTGAGATACGTACGTTTATCTCAAGTTTAAATAAGGAGATTAACTTAAACGTCCACTATACATAATAGTTATGTATGTGACTGGTGTATAATGAGAGGCATTATACACGAGTGTGGTTTTATGAAACGAACCAAAGGTGATTTCATTATAAGATCATACGAGTGTTTTAATACATAGTTTTATCTACATGCCTATCATCATAAGCCGTCATTATTAGTAATTTTTTCATGAGATATTTCACATTACAAAATACGCTAACTTTATTTTTCGCTCTTTGACAGTTTGAATTCAAAACAAATGACTGACATTTATATTTTTTTGAATTTAAAAGCAATCTAGACTTGAGTCGATTTCGATTCTCAAATCGATTGTAATATTCGAGATTCAACAAAATGAGAAGAACAAGAATTCAACATTGAATGAAATTACAAATCGACTTAATTCAGTAATCACAACCAATTATGATGAGCATATTATAGGGAACTTAATGACATGAATGTAGATAAAAAATATGAATCAAATAGGGATGATGAAGAGATTATATCTGTGTGCGAAAAAAGTTGCGGACAAAAGATAGTATAATTATCTGGAGTAAACCGTGGTGGCCTAGTGGTTTGACCTATGGCCTCTCAATCAGAGGGTCGTGGGGTCGAACCTGGCCTCACACCTTTTAGTTTAACAGAGTTTATGTGCGAAATTACATTTGAAATTTACCATGAGCTTTACGGTGAAGGAAAACATCGCGAGCAAACCTGCGACTAAATTCAATGGTGTGTGTCAAGCTGCCCGCGTGAGAACCACAGCCCAAGCTCTCTCGTTCTGAGAGGAGGCCTATGCCCTGCAGTGGGATATGATGTGATATTAAGAAGATTACCTTTGTTTGTCTATACGTAGGTTGTCTAGAATTTCTGAACTAATTTTAAAATGAAAAAAGTAAAAGTTACCCTCTCTCAGATTACCTATGCTATTTATCTCAGGAAAGCCCAAGTTCCCAGGGGACGCAGGCGAATTTACGGGCAACAGCTTGTCTAATCTTGTCTAAAAATCAGCTTGTCTAAAAATCTCGTGTCACGGTGTTTGTTATCGAACTCCTCCGAAACGGCTTGACCGATTTTTATAAAACCTTTTTCTCTATACTCGGTAGGTCTGAGAATAGGTCGTAGGCTTTTTAGTATTCTTCGCAGACGGAGTCGTGGGCAACAGCTAGTAACGTATAAATGTCATCTTATTGCTGAATATCACCAAATGTAGCAAACGTAGGTATTTCGATCTCAGCGCACAGAACAGGAAAATACATTTTTCGTGACTTAACATCTTAACATCAAAGAATTTTTACGTGACAGACTTGAAAAGACATTATTCGTATCGACTCAGGAAAATTTACTTTTTTATGTAATAATACGACCGAGTATTGCATATCTTGTTGAAAAGCTAGTAGAGTTGTAGGTAGGTACGTCAAGTCGAAAAAGCCAATCATTTTTATATTAGGCTAATTAGTTGTCGATTTGTCGGCGATTTGTCGGCAAAATATATAATATTCGGCACTTTATGGCTTACTTACCGGAAAGTAAAAAGTAATCTTTCAGCAAAATGAAGTAAATTATCAATTGAATATTTTTTTATAATTAAAATAGAAAAAAGTAGGTAATGAAATCAATCATAATAATTAGGTACTTTATTTTGCTGCCCAAGTCAAACAATGGTGCAGGTAAATACATTAACTCTACTTGATCGGAAAGCAGACGATTTTTGTTTAATCAAAACAAGAACGCATGACGACTGGTGTGATTAACGGAGCGAAACGAACGATCCCGATTTCACCCGAACTAACCCGAAGCCAATGATCGGCATTAAAAATTAGTCGGCTGACTAGTCGACTACCTCAGTGCCGATTAGTCGGTAAAATCCATAGTCCATTTGCCGTACGCACGGTATGTTATTATATTATCTTTCACATTATTTAGGTACTTATCCTGTCTTCCGATATAAATTATTATGTACTACGGATGTATACATCACGTAAACTGCCTCAACTAAGTGTTCAATTGTTCGCAACTACCACCGCGTCGCTCGCAACATTGTCTAAATAACTATGTGCCTCGTTAAGTGCATTGTTAGTCAGCTCGTGATCCCTCCTGAAACGTTAATTCTATATATTCCCCATATGAGGAGAAAGACGACGTCTCAGTGAGACTTTTGGTCAAAATCATCGTCACCCTACCCTATAGGTACAGGGTGGAAAAAAGGAATGCCACATGGAAATTAAAGGAGACTTTACTTTGTTTTTAAAAACAAAAAATAGCTATTTATGCAACTGTATCGTAATAGAGGTCCTTAAAACACGAATGTGGTTTCATGAAACGAGGCGTAGGCGAGTTTCATAAATGGTCACATGAGTGTTTTAAGGCCTAATTACGTACAGTTGCATACAATATTTAATCTTCTCTCACACCTTTTTTTGCATTTTCCATGCCATAAAATCTTGATAGCATTTTCGTATAATTTTCTGGATTTTGCTGGTAATCAATTAAGAGTCATTTCCTTCGCCGCATCTAAAATATCGGGCGGAGTTAAATTTTCTTCGCATTCACTGATATCAGACATTTTTTAAGCAAGAACACAATAAAATTTTCCCACGAAAATTCGTACAACAAAACGACAATGGCGCTAAAACCCAGTAGTACGTCACCGCGCATGTGCGCGCATGCGCTAAAGCCCGCTTCTGCCACAGACAAGTGAAAATTGGAATCAAAACTTGGTGATATAAACTTTTTGGATTTGCCCTGTATCGTAATGGTAAAAAAAATTGTATTATAACATTATTTCGTTAGAAGAAAAGTGTTATAATATGTTTTTTTTTTTAATATTTCGGTATTGTGTTTATAAAGTATGTCAATATAAACTCGTTTTGAATTTTATAATTCGAATTTTACGATATGAGAGTAGATAAAAGTATTTATGGAATTTTAAAAATCGCTTAGAATTCGCTTCTACTAAGATTAGTCGGAACTCAAACTCGGTCAAATGCAACAAAAAATATGCCGTATTTTATGATACAGATCAAAAGGGCTAAGATAACGTTCATTCATAACGTTCGTTCATTATAAAATCGAAATAACAGAAGGCCATGACAACTAACCATTAAGGCAATTTTGTTTTCACCCGTCACAGAAAAGGGACCGCGGCTACCTTGAATATTGGAAACAGCAAATTGTACATCATGGAGAATTACTTTTATTTTTGACTAGCCTTCTGTCCGCAGTTTCGCCCGCGACAAATTAATTTTCCCGCGGTAAAAAATAGCCTATGTCACTCAGTGATAATGTAGCTTTCTAACGGCAAAAAAATTTTAGAAATCGGTCCAGTAGTTTTTAAGTTTATTCTTTACATACAAAAATACAAATCTTTCCTCTTTAAATTATAGATAATAATAAATTATTGTGCATTGGGACATTGGTACTTAAATAGGTATGCTGGGGAAAAGAAGGTTTTTTTTACATAAAAATGACCCATGATAAACCCCTGACGGAAAGCGCAGATGAGGCTAAAGGAATATCTCATCGATTCAGTAACAGTCTACAAGGTAATTTTTTAATCAGTGCACAAATTTGAAGAATTAGTATCGTTGATAGATCACGATTATCTGTTTGAGTTTTTTTTTTACATTTTCAAAGCGTACTGTACCTCCCTGTACACGTGCAGCTTGTGGCCTATGGAGCCCTCCGCGTCCAATACAACAACGCGTTCCGGGTGTTGGTGGGGCTGCCCCGCTTCTGTAGCGCATCAGGGATGTTCGCCGAAGCCAGGGTGGACTGTTTTTACGCCACCACGCGCAAGAGAGCCGCATCCCTGGTGCGCCGGGTGCGCGACAGCCCCAACGCCATCATGAAGATGATAGGGGACAGGCTGGACTGCCCCCACTTGCTCCGCTGCAGTCGGCTACATGCGCCGTACTCAGCTAGTGTATCTTAGGCATTAGGTATTATTAGTTAAGTATTTCAACTAACATTATTAGAAGTAAGCTTTACTAACTATCTATGAGTGTACCTTACTTGAAATAAATGATTTATTATTATTATTATTAAATTTGGTCTGTTCATAGTTATTCATCCAATAATTGGTCGAGTTACTATGAAAAACACAAAATTTAAGTAATAAATATTATAATGAAAAATAATGAAATTTGTTATTTTAACGATACTGAATTACATAATCAAATTTGTGCACTGATTAAAAAATTACCCTGTATATTTTACTTTTCCTCTAAAAAGCTCTAGGTCAATTAAAAACAATTTAGTTGGTAGAAAGCGACTCAAGATGATATGCGAGTAAACAAGATATCTAACGAAAACAATATCATTACATAGGTAATTTGTGGAACCAACTTAACCAAGACTACTGGAGACAGAGTGATAAATTTAGCCACATGTCATGTAGCGTCTGAATTATATTCGTACTCTACTTACAGTACGTAGGTAATAGTGGAGGATCCGTACTAGACGCGACCATCACCCGGTTGTTTAATGGTTGAAAATAAATTTATATCAAATTTAATATATAAAAAAATAAAAATATATCAAATATATGAATCTGAGAAAAAAATGTATTGCACCCTATTTCTGATATTTCCCATAGGCTTGCGTTTGACCACAATCACGCCTGATGGAAATTAAAGGTGAAGTCTACGATGGAGCACGCTTGCCTTGTAAATGTTCATTCACCCTAGACTTGAAAACGGCTAGATTGTAGTGTTAGTAATTGACTAGCTTTTGCCTGCGACTTCGTCCGCGCAGAATTTGCACAATGATCGAACCAAGGCAATTCTCAATAGATATGTCAATAACTATAAATTAAAAAAATTAAAAACCCCCAACGCATAAAATTAAATTAAATGCCCATTATGCGTCTAAGATCCCTTCCGCAGCTAACAAAAGAGATGATAACTTTGAAACGGCTTAAATGATTTTGATGAAACATATCTAAGAACCATCGCCAAGAAACCTGCTTTCTAACAAAAGAAATCGCATCCAAATCGGTTCATTCGTTTAAGAGCTATGATGCCACAGACAGACAGACACACATAGTTTTACGGTGAAGGAAAACATGGCGAGGAAACCTGCATACACCTGCGAATAAATTCAGTGGTGTGTGTGAAGTTCCCATTCCGAACTGGGCCCGCGTGGGAACTACGGCCCAAGCCCTCTCATTCTGAGAGGAGGCCTGTGCCCTGCAGTGGGACGTATATAGGCTGTGATGATGTATTTTGAAGTTTGAATTTTTGCACTCGTTCGAATACCCATTTTCATTTGCGGAATATTTTTCAGCCTATTCAAAGGATTTATTTACTGCGCCGCAGCCAACCAACCTGACAAGTGGACCGTGACGGAATCGACTTTATTTTTCCCTGAATTTTCGATTTGCTGTCGATACCCGATAGTGGGAACCACCTGCGTCAAGCCTACGGGCGAATTGAGTACAGAGTTCCGTTTGTTCATCTGAAACCCGAAGTTATTTCACTACATTTTAATGATGTCGTATCGGGTGAACTCGGGGATAACGACGACTCACGAGGTGTTCATCGAATAATTATAATTAGACTTTTAATTAATCGCACCAAACGTACACGCGTGTCAAATTCCTGCTCAACCGGATACCATGAAGGAGTCGAAAAACTATTCGCAAATTTTGAAATGAAAACTTACCTATAGCTAGTGCCATTCACGATGATGCATAAATTTGTTAAATTTATTCTATTCTAATTTATTCTAAATAAAAGGTTGTAGAATGCAACGAATGAAACGAACGCAAACGAAACGACCAAACGACGACGACGAACGAACGAATGTGTGTGAGTGCAACGTCACTTGAAAAGTTAAAAAGCCCAGTATTCCACGGAACCCGCGCCATTCGCTGCTATTATCGATACAAGAGAAAATGAGTCGATACTGAGGCTTTACAATCCAATGAATCGAGTAATGGAAAAGCGGCTGGATATGCCTTAACATATGGCTGACGATTTATCATAAAAATCCCATAGTACCTATGAAGGCATACCGGCGGCATGTTTATTTGAGTGTAAGCAACCGCAGTGGCACAGAATATCGTTAGATTTAGGTACAGTTATCTAATAACGAGCATATACTTTAACACACTATTATAAAATTTAAAACATCTAATCTAATATAATATAAAAATCTCGTGTCACGGTGTTTGTTATCGAACTCCACCGGAACGGCTTGACCGATACATAAGAAACTTTTTTCTCTATAATTCGGTAGGTCTGAGAATAGGAGGCCAGCTACTATATTCTTCGTGGACGGAGTCGCGGGCAACAGCTAGTCTTCTATTAAATAAAAATCTCGTGTCACGGTGTTTGTTATCAAACTCCTCCGAAACGGCTTGACCGATTTTTATGAAACTTTTTCTCTGTATTCGGTAGGTCTGAGAAAAGGTCGTAGGCTATTTTTTATCTTTGCAGACGGAGTCGCGGGTAACAGCTAGTACCTAATATAATAAAAAAGAGACAACACCAAATTAGTACTGGGAAATGGGGGAAGGGGGTTTGTGGTGCAAATTATTTTTCAGAATATAATCCTGCACAGTCTTCGCATTCGAAGGTCGTGATAATTCTTCTGGTTCCTCTAACCCTCATGGAGAATTGGAAACAGCTCGTATTACTGAGATTTGTACTTTAACTTTTAACCAAAAAAAATATTTGTGAGTATAATTTTTCTCTTTTCGTGTTTAATTTAGATGCTGTAATATATGTATATATATTCTGAGAGGAGGCCCGTATCCTGCAGTGGGACGTATATAGGCTGGGATGATGATATAGTTTATTTGTATGGTATATATCGCCATCTAGCGGCAACAACAGTATTAGAGTTAAACTACCATTGGTTACATTTCGCTACGGTTATGTCGATCAATGTTATGCTGAATTTTATCTAACTTGAAAATTGCTAACACTCGTTTTCTCTACCGATTTGTAGACACGCGAGACTTTCATTGGTTTTATAGGTACTAGTAAAGCGCTCGTTTCTTCCACCTAAATAAAGATACAATGTTAGAGGTTCCTTGGGACAGATAGAACCAAAAACCGGACAAATGCGAGTCGGACTCGCGAATTGCGGGTTCCGTACAAAACTTTGAAATCAACTTGCAGCGACAGTTTTTTCGGAGTGGTACAAGTTGGACTTGTACTGTACAGCCGTGGTGGGGGGGGGAACGTATCAAAATATATAAAGTTTAAAACGAATAATGGACGAAATACATAATGGTCATATTATATACTAAAATTTTCTATGAAACTATTGATTAAACGATTTTTTTTAATCGTGTAATCTACAGATTGGTTTAGGTTAGGTTAGGTTTATTTTATGAAAATCCTGTAAAGTTGAGAATTTCTAAGAAAATTGCATTATATCAAATGACCATTATGTATTTCGTCCATTATTATTTTTAAACATTATATATTTTTGATACGTACCCTGGTGGGGGTGCCCCTTGAAATTTTGACAAACTATTTGTCGAATTTTATTTAATCGAAAACGATATACCGCATATTTAATCGACTAGTCATTACATTATTAAATCAATTTTATTGTAAGAACAAGGATTATTATTTGCTTAAAAATACATTTCATCAACTATTCACGAGTCAGAACAACTAAATATCGCTGTTTATTTCATCGATGTATTATTATAAAGCACTTTTATTTCATAGTCGATTACATATTATTATAATATAGTTTTAGTGATAACTTTTAATTTATTATTGTGCATAAAATGACAGGTACTTTAAGAGAAATATTAAAAAAACACAGAAAAGTATATCTCGTTTTATTACAAATCTCGTTTCATTTTATTAAGTCGGGTCGGAGCGGAAGCGACTCGGATAGGTTAGGTTCAAAGGCTAATGATAGCGTAGCGTAGCGAAGCTCCCGCATTAGCCTTTGGTGTTAGGTATTTTTTTTATGACCACCCTGAAAGTCTTGCTATATAAAAAGCAACTGCAATTATTAAGTAGTGTTTCATTGATTACTAAACAAATTAACATCTACCCACATCCGTCCGCGAGCATATTGCGTTTCGTTTATCACATATATTATTGAAGTTGTGAAATGATAAATATTAAAATAATATACTAAGGTAACATTTACAACATTCAAAAAGTATGAAATAATAAAATATGAAATGAATATCTGCCAAATATACAATCTATTAAATGATATTTCCAGAAATTAAAAATCGATGATTTGAAACTGATATTCGATTAAAAGTCTGTCGACATTTCAAGGATAAACCGTGGTGGCCTAGTGGTTTGACCTATGGCCTCTCGCTTCTCTGAATTTTACGGAATTTATGTGCGAGCGAAATTACATTTGACATTTACCATGAGCTTTACGGTGAAGGAAAACATCGTGAGTAGGTACACCATGAGTAGGTAGGGCAACGCATTCGTAACTCAACTTTGGTTGTGGGTGTCCATGAGCGGCAGCGATTGCTTTCCTTCAGGTGACTCACCTGCTCGTTTTCCCCCTTTTTATAATTATACATACTATAAAAAAAAGCTAGCAATGAGTACTTTTATAGAAAACATAGTTATTTCAAAACAACCAAACTGACTACCTCTTTAAGTTCATTATAGTACCTACAGCTGCTGACAAATAAATTACATTTTTTTCCTAAGAGCCGGCGCTCACTGACGGCATGGCACGGCATGGCACGGCAGGTTACATACGAATTTTACCGCAGCATCCCTCGGCACAAACATAACATGAATGAAATAGGATTCAAAATAACTTGAGTAGTAATAAAATCCTTTGCCATGACACGCCGTGCCGTGCCGGCAGTGAGCGCCGGCCCTTAGACTGATTTACGGGGGACTGGTTATTATTACTTATCGATTATTCAATATTTTAATGTATGCCAGTATTTTTTTTTTATTATTATTAGAGGGAAGCATACGAGCAAGCGAGTCATTTGATGGGAAATGATCACCACCGCCCATGATTACCAACAACTGAAGGAGATTCATTGGTCTGTTGCCGGCCTAAGGAAGGCATAAAAGGAAGTATTGTTGTTGCCACATTATGTATAATTTCTAACTGTCTGTCTGTTACGGTTCTTAAAATACAGCTTTGTGACAAACAGATGGACAGCGGCACTTGTGTTTAAAATACCACATTCCCAAAATACCACATTTTTCAAAATACTAAATTACCTATTTATTGCATTCCCATTATACCAGATGTTCAAAATAAGACAGTCCACCAAAATAATCTCTTCCTTGATTAATCTGTGGTTTTTTGAGAATGTGGTATTTTAGGCACGAGCGGACAGCGGAGGCTTAGTATTAGGGTTCCGTTTGTTTTCTTTCGGTTACGGAACCCTTAAAACGCTAAGTGTAGCTTAGAATGAAGCACAAACATTTCAGGCTGCATTTCGCGAAGTCACGACACCAAGCCAGGCCGTAAATCTCGCAGTTTACGACGTGTGAAGGCACTATCTAACAATGACATACGATTTTATGATACACACAAAAATGACCCGTACTACAACAGCATAAGGTCGAAACGCGGGGCCCTGGACAGTGATAAAATTTATTAACCTCGTAATTTTTATATCGATAGTTAAGAATTGGGTATCTTATGTCAATAGAAAGCCGACCGTACGTATACTAAGTTGATTTTAATGACGGTTTTGTGATTGACGAAGTATTCAGATAAAGTATCGGTCGTTTGGATTTAGTGACAATTATATTGCACAATCATTTCTAAAGATTTATTTTGTTCTTAGATTAGTTTATATTGCGTATTTGGGCCATATTCTCCGATACCAACAATATCGCCTTCTACAAACCAGCCATTATGATCAGCAAAATAGCCGGAAAACGTAAGGTCGGGAGACGCAAAATCTCATGGCTCCGTGACGTATGAGAAGAACCGGTATCAAGATTGTAGGATTGTAGAAAAGCTATTGAAATTTCCTATGGACAGGAGGGTATGTATTACAATAATACCGAAGTAGGAAAGACCGAATGTATTAAAACATCGAATGGGTCAAAAGATCGACACGATTTTTTTCTGAAACCATTAACTTTTTAAGATTGTTATAAAACAAACCTAACCTAACCTAATGGGTTCTGTAAGATGCCGTTTTAATAAATTCTGAGAAGTTTACGGTTTCAGAAAAAATCGTGTCGGTCTTTTGACCCATTCGATGTTTTAATACATTCGGTCTTTCGTACTTCGGTATTGTAATACATACCCGGACAGGACGAGATTTAATGAGCTGACTCCCAACCTTCAATAATAAAGCGGTACTATAAGAAGAATATTAAGTAGTTAAATCTCCATTTCCAGTGACATTATCCATATAATTATTGAACTTAGTAAATGTAGCATTTCGTGTGCTCGGCTTACCCCCTTTGATATACAGGGGTGATATTGTACCTATGAATGTATTTGTGAACTTATGACAAAACGTGGCCACCATGTTGGAAATTTAGATATTCAGATGCAAAAGCTTCTTGCATCACTAAAAAGTAAACTTTATTTGTTTAGAAGAAAAGATCTCATTAACCGACTCGTTAAATTAAACTTCTTCGTTAAATTAATTATTTAGGTAAAAGCTATTTTTTTACATCAAGAGGATCATTATAACTAGGTATAAGTAAACTAGGTATAAATAATTTTTCCAAATTTGCAGGAAGACGTGGACACAAACTAGTTTTTTTTTTAATTATGAGAAGGAGGAAAATGAGCAAGCGGGTCATCTGATGGAAAATTATCACCACCGCGCCCATAAATATCAACAACTCAAAGAGAGTCACTGATCTACTTGAAAGCCCCGATGTCATAGTTGTCTGGAAACACTGCTGCCGGAAGTTGATTCCGTTGTTGGTTGATGGTTGATTGGTTGCAGGAAGTTATATAATTAAGACCTATATTTATGGCAAAGGGAAGGACCTAATGTCACAGGAAAAGCGCAAAGGTAGAGTGTCGCACAAAGCATCCTAATCACCAATAAAATAACTCCTTATTTTAATTTATCACCCCATTAAATTAACACTAAGGAAATGCATAACTCTTAAACTATGAAAAAACGCGGAACATACATGAGGATTCTATAAATGCTCCTCAAGGTGCTCTCTAGACTTTACCTATAGGAAGTATCATCCACATACAGCTCACTGCGACACGGATCCACTCTCCCGATGCAGCACTCCATTCAATCGTGCTATTTTCGGGCCGACTGCTGCACTCGACATTGAATTTTAATACTACTGCATTCAGTGTTTGACTTTTGTTGAATACATACGTATTTTTTTAAAACTGTGCCTAGACCAAAAACAAAAAAAAAACAGAAAAGTATTATGGGGCTGGAAAACTAACCCAGTTCCACGTCATTTCATGGAGTGCTTGTGATTTATTCATTTATTTACTACTAGCTGTTGCCTGCGACTCCGTCTTCGTTTATCGCTATCCCGCGGGAGCTATGCAATTTTCCGGGATATAAACTATCCTATGTTATTCTTAAGGTCTCAAACAATCTCCATACCAAATTTCATGTAAATCCGTTCAGCCGTTATTGCGTGATTGAGTAACAAACGTCAAAACATCTTCACAAACTTTCACATTTATAATATTAAAAGTAGAATATTGTGACCCGAGCAGTTCGCATATAAGAAATTTTAATGATAAGATACAGAACAAAAAACTTACCCTGCACACATCTGTGAAGAAATTCAATGGTGTCTGTGAAGTTCCCAATTCACAATGGGCCCACATGGTAACTACGCCCAAGCCTTCTCAATCGAAAAGAGGCATGTGCCCTGAACCTCTACCATGAGTTACACTAGTTTGCAGTGACCGTACTCGCTAGCGACGGCGTAAATGATTTGTATGGAGAATTGTACTTCCGTAAGTGACCGCTAGAGGCGCTGTACACAATTCTCCATACAAATCATTTACGCCGTCGCTAGCGAGTACGGTCACTGTTAACTAGTGTAACTCATGGTAGAGGTCCAGTACGCTTAGTATAAGTTTTACTTCACCAAAATACTTCTCGATTGCGTTTACGTAAAATTTTCAATTGTATGGAAACATGGACAGCGCCTCCGCGAGCGCGCGTCCATGTTTCCATAGAATTGAATTTTTTACGTAAACGCGATCGAGAAGTATTTTGGTGAAGTTAAACTTATACTAAGCGTACTGTACACAATTCTCCATACAAATCATTTACGCCGTCGCTAGCGAGTACGGTCACTGTAAACTAGTGTAACTCATGGTAGAGGTACTGGAGTGGGACGTATATATTAAGCTGGGATGAAAATGACGTTGAAAAACTTAGCAAATTTTTGTCGTTATTTTTTGTTTCAATCCCAGTCATACTTTAGTGGTACATATTTCTGTGTTCTAGTTTTAGTATAGGTAATTTGAAAAAAATATCTCGACGTTTCAACCATATTGCATTTGAAAATTCCAGACAATTTAAGCTACATCTCAGGTGCAGTAATGAACAAATGAGACTTAATTCGAAATTACTGCTGCCACTTGTTCAATTACGAATTAAATTACTCGCTTTCCGATGATTCATCGCACGGGGCACGTAATGTCGCTACGCTTCGTTAAGGTTCTACTGGATTACGAGCTCAACGCCAATCTTAGAGCATGAAACCCAAAGGAGATATCACTACATAATTTTTCACTAAAATCTATATTTTCGATATCCCTATCGAAAATATAGATCCCGCGTGGCGCCTATTATGCCACAGGGTTCAAATTATCAGTCGTGTATTATTGTTCATTCAGGGTTATCAGGGAATTGTTTTTACCCGTAACCGTGCTAGTATGCCATAGTGCCATAGTGCGTGAAGATAGCAATCTTGATGGTTGGCAGTCTAGCAACGTCCGCTATAAGCGGAACCAGCTTCCTAAGACAGCATTCCCGGAGCGATACAGCTTGGAGAACTTTGAAAAACGAGCCTATCCATCTCTCAAAGGCCCGCAACATACCTGTGACACCCGTGTATTGCGGGTATCCATGGGCGGCGATGATCGCTTCCCATCAGTTGAACCACATGCTCGTTTTCCCCTTTCGTATATAAAAAAAAGTATGACCACCGCTTTTGGCAGAAACGTAGGTCCGTCATTGACCTCTCTAAAATTGGAAGCTCTAAGTTGTTGAAGGGCTTGTGATGGATATGGCATCCGAATTCCTCACACGGAGCCGTTTTGCCTCGCAACCGAAGTGTCTACGTGACACTCTTTAGTAGAAATGAATGTGTGAAATGAATTAGACATATATAAGTATGATAGGAACGGGTAGAGTTAGGTATCCAACTTGTTTTAATTGCTTTGACTTAAGCATTGAGGGACCACGGGAAAGTTAAAACTTTGACACGTATGACAAGTACGAAAATTGAAAAATGACTTGATAAAAAATGACCTTGTGTCGACTGAGGACTAGATATAAAATTGCAGTAGTAACTCAACGATATTTTATTTTTGATGTACTTAAGTTACTCGTACCACTACTTCAGTAGTTACTGTATTTTTAATAATGTTTTGACATATAACATATTCGCGTTGCTGTTTTAAATAAACCGACCATGTGTGAAACAAACTTGCGCCACGAGGGTTCTGAATAAATTTATAAGCATGTCGAAATACCCGGTTTTAACGGCCGTATTTCTACAAATCCAGTGTTAGCAGAACAGAGTATGACGTTATTTTATATTGGTTAGTTTGGAACCCCTTTAAATTTAAATTTTATTTTTATTTGGTGTTGTTATAATATTTTAATGTTGCGGAAATATAAATACACAGTCATTATGTGCAAATTTTAGCTGTGATGTTGATGTGTAATGAAATGACAATAATAATAGGGTTCCTATTCGCCACACTTCAGATACGTACCCTAAAAAAGGACAAATGAAAGGCTAAGAAATCCATTTACGACATAAGGTTAATATTATTTTCCAAATCCTTTGTATCTAATTTCAAGCTTATACTTTTACTGCACGAATGATTTTGCTTGTGACAGTTGTTATTAAATATAAATAAATAAATAAATATAAATATTAGGGGACAATCTTACACAAATCGACCTAGTCCCAAACTAAGCAAAGCTTGTACTATGGGTACTAGACGACGATAAACATACTTAAATAAATACTTAAATACATAGAAAACCTCCATAACTCAGGAACAAATATTCGTGCTCATCTCATCACACAAATAAATGCCCTTACCGGGATTTGAACCCAGGACCTCTTGCTTCGTAGGCAGGGTCACTACCAACTAGGCTAAAGCGGTCGTTAAACCATAAACATTTAGATGCTAAACATCCGTCCACTTAATTCGGCAACGGAAACTTCATACGCCAACTTACCCGCCCCTATGTTGCCAACACACAAATCATTATGCTTCCAATATTGCCAAACGTTTCCCGTTAATAGATTGGCAATTAATGAAGTGGCATTTACGAAATTATCTATAGGGAGCGTGTGACGGCGAAACCAACGCGTTGACTTTCATTGGAACAGGCAATCTGGCTAAAAGGTCCATTTTACAAAGACCTACCCGCTTATTTCCCAACCTTCACAATGAATCAAAGCAATCAAGTCAAGGGGGTCTTGTTACGATTGTCACTCTGTCTTCGATTATGTATGCCTCGACTGAACTAAGATTCATTAAGAACATCTTGAATTTTCTTTCTTCCGAGTTAATTACAATGGTTGACTAGCAACAGCTGCATTTTATTCAACAATATGCTACAGAGATTTCATAGATACTTAATGATTAAACGAACTTACCTGGAAGTGAAGTTCTATCATAATTATATGAGCGCCTCGTCCGAAGAGATTAGTAACTGAAGATATAATACACATGTAGTAACGCCAGGTGTCACCACTCTGCACTTAGTTTGGAGTTATTTTTGATTTTTTTTATTTTGTTGTATGTGGGTATGCCTAGGTTCCACCTCTAAGCCTCCTTTCTTGACGGACGTTCATTAAGTTCAGAGTTGAATCAATTATTTTATTTATTTATTTGTGATAATTAAGTTTAGGGTTATTCCTGATTGATGAGTATTTCAATGCAGATTAATTAGTAAGGGGATGAGCAAAGCATCGGGTGGGAGGGAGCTAAGTTACTAATCTCTTCGGACGAGGCGCTCATATAATTATGATAGAACTTCACTTCCAGGTAAGTTCGTTTAATCATTAATTATACTTCGCGCCTCGTCCTCTAGATTAGTAACTGAAGATATAATACACATGTAGACTTTGAGAGTAGGTAGTATTGTATGAAATATCATCAATCAATAAATAGGTAGTTAAGTTATTTTGTAACTGTTGATTTATTCTAACAATCATTGAAGAATAAGGCTATTATTACATATACTTATTGTATAATTGTTTATAATGATGATATTAAACAGCAACCCTTAAGATTTAATGCCATAAATACAGGTAAAAGAACTCAACCATAAGTCATAATTACCTAGCTATAAATAGTATCATTTAAACATTAGACTGTTATACAATTATACAATTATTCATTATAATAATCGATACAATTAACAGTACCTATTTAACGCGGGTGCCTACTGGTTAGCTGGTAGGTTTTTTTTTTTTTTTTTTAATTCACATTATTTTTGCCAATTATACATAAGTAACTACTTACTTAACAAGATATTTACGATCACTTTATAGATATTATAGGTAGGTACGTATAATATGTAACCATAGATTATGTGTGATTCACAATTTTATACACAAATTGATAATTTAACAAGTAATCACTTATTTGAATTAGTGAAAGCGGAGAAAAAACTGATTGATAACCTGGAGATGTCACGGAAACTACGGTTTTAATATTGACAGAGCTAAGGACAAGTCGTCTTCGTTGTTGATAATGGGTCTTTGATAAAATTTTGCGAAAGTGTTAGACTGTCCACTCCACCCTGCGGTGTTGCGGATGGCGTCGATGCTGACGCCGTGGGCGTGCGCGTGCGACGCGGCGGCGTGTCTCGTGCTGTGCGCACTGAACACCGCCGCGTCGACCCCGCACTCGCCTAGTGTGCGCTTAATCCATCGGCTGAGGGTTTGGGAGCTCACTGAATTGTACGGTTTTTTAGTAGTAATGAACAGGCTGTCAGTTCTTCTTAAGGGCGTAGTTTTATTCAAATAGCATGTTAGCGCTTCCGCTGGACAAATTGAAGGATTTTCCTTAAAGAACGGCAAGTATATTATGGGTTGTTTGCAACCAGGTCTAGATGTCTTTAAAAAATCTGGGATTTTAATTGTTATTCGCTCTGAAGTAATATGAATGTTTTTCACATTGATTTTCGAAAGTGTTTGTACTCTGTGAGCTGTAGTGAGCGCAAGTAAAGTAACGGTTTTATTTGAAAGCTTCTCTAGGGTTAACTCATTGTTAGGAAACCATTCGCTTAAATTGTTCAATACAAGATTAGTATCCCAAGTTACGTTATATTTAGCTCTAGGAGGTCGCAAACGATAGACGCCCTTAAAAAATCTCTGAAGCCTGTCATCGTTAGTTATCGTTGGTCCTATCACAAGGGATAGAGCCGATCTGCATGAGTTAAGTGTGCCGTACTGACATCCTTCATTATATAAATGAGTCAGGAAATAAACTACAGTAGGAACAGACGCACTATAAACATCGATTGAGTTATTTTGGCAAAATTGCCACCACTTTTTAAGACAAACATCGTATTGTTTTATCGTGTTAAGTGATAAAGATGCTATCATAATATCGAGTGAAGACGGTGGCAAGCTTCTTTTCGATAGCGCGAGCCGCACAATATCCCTGCAACCAGGGTAATTGATCTCTGTATTTGACGGGAGCTGGAATGAGAAATTAAGGCATTGGTACCAGGCTGAAAGGATATAGTTTCGCTCACGAGAAGGCTTCTATAAACGGGATACCATGCTTGTGTTGGCCACATAGGCACGATCATGATACCCCTAGCTCTTTCGGATATTATTTTACGCAGAGCTTTTAGAATTACGGAAAAAGGAGAGAAGGCGTAAAAGAACATATTTTTCCAAGGTACAGTGAATGAATCTACCGCGAATGCGTCAGGGTCTTTGTGCCAAGAAATGTATTTTTCACATTTTTTATTTATACGACTTGCAAATAAATCAATCTCTGGGTTGTCAAATATATTTACTAGTTGGTTAAAAGCCCAATCTGCCAACTCCCATTCTATGTCTGGATGAGATCGTCTTGATTCGAAATCGGCTACGACATTGTCGCGGGATCTAATGTAAGATGCGAATACGAATAATTTTCTTTGTTCGCACCATGTCCAGAGGTCCCTCGTTACTTGAGTAAGGTGTGGGTATTGAATACCGCCCATTCGGTTGACATACGCTATCGCGGTAGAATTATCCAACCTAAGAAGTATCTGGCAGTCATACAAATTGCGCGCAAAAATTTTAAGTGCTATAAAAGCGGCAAGTAGTTCTAGGTAATTGATATGATTTTGTTGTTCAGTATTAGACCATTGACCGCTTGCTGTATCATCACCACAGGCTGCCCCCCACCCCGTAGTTGAGGCGTCAGAATATATCTGGATTTGATAATCATCGGACCGTATGCGACGATGGGAATTATCTATATTTTTTAACCACCAATGGATGTCAGGAAGAATGGATTTTGGTACAATCATCGTGCGATTAAAATTATCGTGGCCCTGTAAGTTGAGGAATTTGCAACGTTCCAATTCCTTCGTATACAGCCATCCGTACTCTATGGCTGGGCAGGCTGAAACTAATAAACCGGTGAGCCGTGCCAATTGCCTGATTTTGCAATGTTTAATATTTAAAAAGAATTCTAGTTCTGATTTGATGCGTGCTCTTTTTTCAAAAGGTAAACTTAGCCGAAGATGATGAGAGTCTATGATCATGCCTAAAAACTTACACGATGTTGAAGGTGCAAGGACGCTTTTTTCTTCATTAATAATGAAACCTAATGAAATTAGTAATTGTTTAGTTAGTTTTATATTGTCTAAGCATTGTTGGTAGCTTTGGCCAAAGAGGAGCCAATCATCAAGATACAGCGTGGAGAGCAGGCCTGCGGAGCGTAATAATTTAACAATTGGCTTTGTAATTTTAGTAAAAACATATGGCGCTGTATTGAGACCAAACGGTAAAACGTTGAATTGGTAAATTTTGCCTTCGAATATAAAGCGAAGATACTTTCTTGACTCTTCGTGAATCTTTATTAAGAAGTAGGCATCTTTTAAATCAAGAGTGGCCATATAACAATCTTGAGTTAAAAGCTTTACAGCTGTTCGCAAATCCTCAAGCTTAAAATGGTCGGTATTTATGTATTTATTCAATTTTTTAAGATTCAGGATAAAACGCATTTGACCGTTTGGTTTTGGTACTAGAAAAGTACTGGACACAAATTGATCATCACAAGGACTACACTCAGATATGGCATTTATCAGAAGTAAACTATTTATAGCGTCTATGTAATGCGCCCGATCCTCTTTTGAGTACTCAGGCGTTGGTGGCAAGGAGTGTTGAACCACAGGGCTCGAAAACTTAATTTTATAGCCTTCGATCCAAGATAGGATAGTGCGATCACCTGTGATGAGCGACCACTGTTCTCGAAATAGAGATAGTCGGCCAGCGTACTTAACTGGGTCTAGTAGCGGCGCTGCGGGGGCTGGTGCGCGTACGACGGCCTGTAGTAACGCGCCGGCGGCGCCGGGGGTCGGGGAGGCACGCGGGGAGCAGGCGCGCGGCCCCGCGGGCCCGGGGCTGGCGGCGGCGGGCCCGGCGGCGGCCTGCGCGGCGCTGGGCCTCGGTAGTTTAAAGGCCGCGACACAGTAGATCTCGGTCTCCTGTTTTGTGTCGAGGTTGGCTTAGCGGCCGCAGCTTTCATATCCACACCGGATTTGTTTACAGTCTTAGCTGTTTTAATGGTGTCCGTTAGGTTTTCACCGAATAACCAAGTATCTATTTTAGTATTGACCAAGTGGTCTCTTAGATCTTTCTTTAGGGTGAAAAGTATGAAGTTTCGCCTTGTCACGCTATCCGCGTATTGTAAATCACACAAAATACGACTGAGATCTATTAGTTTTTGTAACAAGTCGTTATTTCTATCTTTTAAATTTAATTGTGATGTAATTATTTCACCAAGGCACGATAAAGCGCAAGCCATTTCTTTTTGTTTGGACTCAATGCCCTTATCTCGTTTCGCGAGATTTTCCGAAATAGCAGCTTTAATCTCAGGATTTAGCTTGGGCGCTCCTATGTCTGCACAATTGGCCGGTATTAGGTATTTAGCCATGATGTCCTTGCGAGTTTCTTTAGGTATTCCCTCGGTAGCTGCGTGTACGAAACGCGTAGCTATTTCCGTACGTATGTCCGCGCCAAATTTTGTAGTCGCGGAGGGATCGTCGCCTAATATTTTCAAAATATCGTCATCTAAATCAACTATGACCTCGCCTGGTATACTATCAATTGACAGCTCGGCATTTGCCGTGCTTGCGACAGGAGTATCGCTTGTGTTTGCGCTGACAACCGGCGTGCTTGGGAGCGCCTGTGACTGTGAGCTCTGCTCAGCCTCGATAGGCTCTGGCGGATCTCTAACAGAAATATGTTGATTTTTTGTAGGCTCCTGGTGATCCTCAATAGGATGGAGCTGATCCATATTTGTATTATCAGGGTTGTAGATACAACTGTCATCCGGGTATTCCGGGAACCAGTCATCTGGTCGTAGGATAGGCGAAGCTGAGAACAACGATGAATGTTTTCTATCAGGTATGTTTGTTTAACCATAATAAAATTATTTTATATAGGGGTTTAAAAAACCCATAATATCTTAAATTCATTTCGTAAAATATATTTTGATTTGGACATACATTAATGTAATTTATTCATTTGGATGAATTTAATAGTACAATTTAACATTATGATTTGATTTATAATTTAATAGTATAATTTGTGAGAAATAATGATTTTATTCTGATCATAATAGAAGCAGCCCAAGAAAATTAACATTTCTAGGCTTCGATAACCAACGGTTATTTTTAAATATTAGTTAGGTAGCAATCCCCAATGAATTGCACGCCAACCGTCAATTCTTGCGATGAATTAGCCTCAATGACTAATCCTAATGCAATGTAAAAGCGTATATTCTTAAAGTGATAACGTCTTGTTTTGAAATAGTCAACGTTAGGTATCAATCCCCAATGAATTGAACGCCAACTGACAAATCTTGCGTTGAGATAGCCCCAATGGCTATTCGGGTGCAATAGGTATACGCCGTACGGTAGGAATACGTTTTTATAATTATAATATCTTGCTTGAAAAAAAAAACAAAACATTATCAATATCGTAAATGTTTTACCTGTTTCTTGAAGCACAAAGTTTTCGCGTACCGCGTCGTCGTATGACGTATCACTTCCACTTTGACTACGTATCTTGCGTTTTAACTTTCGAACTTTATGCATTAAATGCTCTAACTCTTCTTCACAATTTTTTGTACGTTTACGTTTCGGCATTATTATTTTTTTGCGAGACAACGGACAGTATTTATTTAAGTGTCTGGAGTGGTCGAGCACTTGATTGCGTATGAACGTCCGTCAAGAAAGGAGGCTTAGAGGTGGAACCTAGGCATACCCACATACAACAAAATAAAAAAAATCAAAAATAACTCCAAACTAAGTGCAGAGTGGTGACACCTGGCGTTACTACATGTGTATTATATCTTCAGTTACTAATCTAGAGGACGAGGCGCGAAGTATAATTATGCTTTATGGCTTTATTTTATGTCTCTTGAAATAGTTTATATTTTATTTACAAAAGACATATCGTTCTGTGAATTGATGCTAGAAGGGTTCTGTTTTTGCATTTCGAAGTATGGGACTTAATTGCATCGTGTTACAAGTGTTAAAGGTATTCTTAAAATTGGATGACAATATATTTTTATGGGTCAACAGACAGTAAAACAAATAAAAAATCAAAAACAATAGCATTTCATGTTCTATAATTGTTCAGCCAGCCAGAACCCAAAAAAGGAGCTTTAATCACCTCGTAAATTATAAAGTTAATGTTACGGTCTAGGCGCGACTAGGTGAAACTGGCGGCGTAGCGAGAGTTTTGCCTGTTCATTGCCAGTGTTGGTAGCTAACCATTGTCCAACGAGAATCTCGACGCGCAATGAACAGTGAAAACGCACGCTACGCCGCCGGTCGCGCTTAGTCGTGGCCATACCGTTAGTAGTAAGCTTATAAGTGGCATGCTGAGATTATCGTAACGTCTGAGTTCATTAATTTATAGAAATTAATTATTACAATCTTCTTAATTAAACATAGAAATGCCTTCCTCACAAAAAAAAATAATAGCCATCCAGATTTTGTCATTTGATTTGACTACAATCTGATTATCTAGCCAGACATACAAAAAACGATCGCCATTTTTTTATTCACAACAATGTCAAACGCTTCCGGCTAACCAATATTATATTTCAGTCCAATCTATACCATTCTAATGCCCATGTGATTAAAATAGGGTCAGTTAGGTTATCAAAAAATATTGGACACATATTTTTTCTTTTGTCAATCAATCAAAAAAATACAAAGATAAAGCGCGTGAAAGTTTCGAAGCAGGGTTTCGTGATGTCACGTCTAAGTAAAAAGTGAACCAGAGCATGACGTAACATGGAGCTTTAAATGGGCTAATATCTTCGTAATATTTTGTTTAATTGACAAAAGAAAAAATCGTGTACAATGTTCTTTGACAGTCTGACATACTTTATAATTAATTTCTTTAAGAATCTAGCCTGTTATACGTCTAAATATATGACGTGGAAGGGGTTTAACACATTGAGTCCCGAGAACTGAACACTCTTCTGCTACTGGTTACGAGCGTAGCGCGAAGCAATGCCTGACAGCGAAAGTGTTAAATAGTGAATGGTTATATAAGGGCCGGCGCTCACTGACGGCATGGCACGGCACGGCATTTTATTACTATCAAGTTATTTTGAATCTTATTTCAATTAATTTAGAATTCATGTTACTTTATTTCGATACCACGATGCCGCGACGTGCCGAGGGATGACGCAACGCATAACCAATAAAGTAACATGAATTCTAAACTCATTGAAATAAGATTCAAAATCACTTGATAGTAATAAAATGCCATGCCGTGCCATGCCGTCAGTGAGCGCCGGCCCTAATCAATTGCAATAGATTCGCCGAATTCTCGAAAAAGACGAATTAACATATTTCCAAGCAAGTAGCATCTGTAAACCGGCAGCATAATCCGCACAACGATAATAAACAAACAGCAAAGTTGCTACCAAGATTAAATTTGAACGGATAAAACGGCGTTTTTTTTACTCTATAATGGCTTAACTGTTCGGTTACTTTGCGCCATCGGCTCACAATGCACGGAGACTTATTTCTTTGAGCCTCTTGTATTCTGTTGAGTAACTTGTTAATGTTGTTGTTTGTTTATCCGAGCGAGGTGACAAGAATACAGTAATATAATTAAAGCTGTTCGAAAGCCATAAGATTGAGGGCGAAGTTGAAGGGATCGTGGAGTTTGTACGTATGTTTTGTTGGCTAAAATTAGAAGTAGGTTCGGGTGAGAAAAGTTGTGCTGTGGCTATAGAGAAACTTGGAAACGATGGGCGTTTGGGGAAAAGTGTTTTTCTTACCATCAATCTCGAAAATTTGCTTTCTTATGTTTTTATTTCACAGCACAGTTACTTAGCACCAATGCGCTTTCACAAAATAAAACACAAATAATAAAAAGATACAACAATTTGCAAAAACTTAAACTATTTTGGGATTATATCGAAACTGGGACAAATAAAAAAAAACAGAAAGATTAGCTGGGAAGAGGAACCGAATCCAACATCATTCTACGGGTATCAACGTAGCATACATACGAAAAAAAAATGACTTTTGAGTTTTTAAAATCGGTTAAAATTGCAGCTCACAAAACAAACACCGTACTTAAGATGATCGATTAGCACCACACCAATGACACTTTGAAATTGCAATCATCCATAGGTTCAGGAAATTGCTTCCATCTTACCAAGTCGGTTAGTCGTTCGTCTGTAGTGCTAGCATACACGTATGTATAGTGTGGTATGTAACTGTGGTAGTTTTCCAAGAAACCCAGGTGGTCCGGGATGCCCACCCTATAAATACTTCCATTTAATATTATAAATGTGAATGTATTTGTTTGTTTGTCCTTAATTCACGTCGAAACTGAGCGACGGATTGCCGTGATTTATTGTATGGACATACTTAGTTGAAGGGCTGCAGAGTGGTATTAGACTACTTTTAACTACGGGAAAATATCGGATTTCCACTGGAAAACACGTATTAATCTACTTCAGCAGGGTCGAAGCCACGGACATCAGCTAGTAATATTATAAATGAGGAAGTTTGTGAAAATGTTTGTATAGTTGGATGTTTGTTTGTTTGTTGGTCAATCAAGCAATAACGCCTGCACGGGATTTGAATTAAATTTGGCGTACATAATAGAAAAAAAACATAGAATTCTTAATATCCGTGTAATATGTTCCCCTGGGATAATATTTTAACTTAAAACAAGAATAGAGAGCGTTATCCCAGATCAATGAAGTAGTGTACCTCCGCTTGCAAATTGACGCGTTAACTTAGTTTTCAATAGATTGCCTTTTTTACGCCAAACTCAACCGCGGGCAAAGGCGGGAGATAAGGCTATTTAGTAATATGTACTCGTATCTGTTCTTCCAATATCTACCACGAAGCAGTCTGTAAGTATTAGGTACTATTTCGCTGTACACTGTCATCTCATCTCTGTCCGCCCAGGGAGGTAAGGACCCGTAAGTAGTTAAGATTTGTTTTACCTAGCTCCTTAGATCAACAGCAGCTTCATGTCAGTCTTCACAGAATATTTTTTATTACAATAAGTCCAGCGATTACTGAACGCTATCTTACATGATGAAGCCAAAGCAGTACCTCATTGGTTTAGTAACAGCCTATTTACTAGCCTTGAAGAGGTCTAGATTGTGTCCGTCCGGAAATACAGCCGACGGGAGCGAAAAGCAAAAAAGCTAAATCAAAACAGCCTTAATGAGATGCAGAATCTATGCCAACAGTTATTAACCAGGTCGATTCAAACAGGACTCGACCATGCAAATCTATTTATAACTAATGGTAAGAGTAGGTAGGATCGCTGCAAAAGTGATTAAAGCAAGCTGAGATGTGCGATGCATAGGGAAAATTTGCGTCTAAACTCCTGACCAGTGGTGGTGTAGGGGTTTAGCACGCAGCACGAAATGCTGAGGACCTGGGTTCGATTCCCAGCGCTGGTCTTTTTCAAGGTTTTTTCTGTGTTTCAGTTTTTAGTATGAAATATTTATATGGATTTTACGGGATGACCGTAAAAGTAAAAATTTGGAGTTGAGAAATAAAAAAATACATTAAGACTCCAAAAAACCAATCTTAACTATAAGAAAAAAACGTGGCCGACAGATTGACTGCCAGACTAACAACTAACAACATTAAACCACTGTAGCTAGAGACCTGATATTCGGTGTACAAAGAGGGGATTTTCGGGAAAGAGAGCTAGCCAATTTTTATTATCCCACAGAATTGAAACTGCGGAGTAAAGCTGGCCAAGTAAGTAAGGGATAAGGAAGTTAAATCTATCACAGAAGTTCACCATGTATAAGGGGAGAGGTGGCATGAAAGGGACAATTCAAAATAAAAGTCCATTTATGAAAGGGAAAATACAATTCTTTCAAAGATTAATTTGATTTGATTTTTTTTAAAGATTAATTTCCTGCCTCGCCCAGCAAAGCCCTGGAATGAAGTATCTGCTGCGGTATTCCCGGACAGATATGACCTTCAAGCTTTCAAAAAAAGGGCGTACTCCTACCTAAAAGGCTGGCAACGCACTTGTGACTCTTCTGGTGTCGCAGGTGTCCATGGGCGACGGCAAACGTTTACCATCAGGCAATCCGTTGGCTCGTTTTCCCCCTATACCAGAAAAAAAAATAGATGCGAATATAAACTACTAATAATATAGGAAGCTTCCCAAATTTAAATTGTTCCGTTCAATGCGTGCCCCTTTTATCCCACCTCTCCCCTACGGATCAAATTTAATCGTTGATCGTAAAGCGACGAAGATTGATACGCTAAACTGATTATTATTATTATCGTTTATTTTCAGAATTATTGACACATACATTTTTACATAAATTAATTGTACTGCCAAACTGCGTAGCAGTTTGTTGGCAGTTCGAATGCTCTTGATACACCTTGTGTCTTACATCTAATTAGTTATATTCATGCATTATTATTTACTATTTATACAAAAATACTAAGCATGCAATTTGACATTTTAATTTTAGTGAGAACTAAAAGCAGTGAAAAGTGGGTACCGAATGAATACGAGTTATCCATTCTCACTGCCCTTTATCCCAATAATTATCTATAAAGAACTTTTTGACATTATTCATAAAATTATTTATTCTAACTTTCTCATCAAACAACTTCTCATAAAAAAGTGAAACCACACTTACTGGCTGACGTTGCTTTAACGCACTCGCTGCCGGCTGGGAGACTTGCGATGTTTTTCAGGTGCCAGAAACGCACATGTGCGTTCAAATGACTGAAAAACCATGACAGTGGCACTAGGCGAAACTCACAAAAACAGCAGTGGATGCGTTAATTAAAGTGTCATCATTCCAGCCGAAAAATGTCCACCGCCGAACATAAGCCTCCAAGGTTCGCAACACAGAACAATTTAAGTACGTTTTCTTTAAGTGACTCGAAATTTTGCCAGTTGCTTAACTTGCGCATGTCGTCCGTAAGTACACAGGAAATTAAATATACGTTTATGACCGAACAAAGTAGCGGGGTTAATATCGATAACGAACTGAGCCCCGTTCCCAAGTCGACGTAATTATGCGGATTGCCGCCACGACGATTGCCCCGTCTAGACCCGCCGAGGCCTGCAAATTGCGTCGTTTGTCAACACTGCCACGTTGAAATGGTGATGACGAGTTTCCACTGCGTTTTGGGGTATCGTGGGCGTATTATAAGGTTGGTGAACTTTACGTATCTAAATATAGAATTTAGCTTCGTCCCCATGGAAGAATTCCTGTTGCCGTGGGTTCCTACCATAATATCACACTTCACACGTCTCAGCTTTGCGTTCTCTCAGGGCACAGGCTTTCTCGTAGAATGAGAGGCTTGAGCTGTAGTTTCCAAGCGGGCCCGGTGCAGATTGAGAACTTCGGACACATCATTGAATTTCTTCGCGGGTGAGGCCGTAAAACTCATGATAAATTTCAAATGTAATTTCGCACATAAATTCCGAAAAAACTTAGAGGTGCGAGCACGGGTTTGAACCCACGACCCTCTGCATGAGAGGCCATAGGTCAAACCACTTAGGCCAGTACGGTTTCACCATACCTAATAATCAAAGGGCGGACAATGAATGCAATGTGGTGACGAAAGCATTAAATGGATAAGACTTTTATTAAATTTCAAGGAACATTTAGGTATGTATAAAAATAAATATTTATGTATAAAAGTATGCTCCAATAAAATGTAGTCAGTTATATACAGAATTCCAGATTATGATTTTATAAGAAATTTGAGTGATGGTGATAATGTTACTAATAATGGTGAAGTATTATATTACTTCACGAATAGTTAGGTACGCACCTTTTACATCTGTAGATGTAGAGTGCTAATTTTCCTACATAAGTGGATAGTGAACCATAAAAAAGAATGGGCTGAAAATAAGAAATACATAAAAAATATGATTATTTACTCAAAAAATAAAATTATATTTATGACTATTTTACAATTATGATCTCTTTTTTTAAACCAATTGTAGTCATTATCCATATTACGTATATCGTTCGACATGATTTTGACGTATTTTGCATCCATCGGCCGCCCATTACTAATAATGTATGCCAGGTCATAAAAGAAATTCCTATGAAATTTGATTTCTCATTACCATGAAACATTGCTGTTTTCTATTAACGACATGTTGTGTTCAACACATGTTTAACGGCCGTCCTCGTATGTACGATAACACAGAAAGTGTTTAAAGAGGTAAAATACGTGGTAATTGATAGAAAACTCTTATTTTAGGCATGTCTGAATCGTGTTTTAGTTTGTGTGGCAGATAGTTAAAATTCATAGTTGGGTCATTGCCAAGCCTTGGAAATTTTTTCGCCAAAAAATGAAACATGTGATTTATAAAAATCGTTACAACAAAACTGTGTATCAGTCTGAGATCAATAATTTAAAAACACGATTTATAAGGAAAAGTTCCACCAAAAAGACGTCCACCGAATGGACTTTTTTCGCAAAATCATTCACACCATCCGCCATTTATAGATTATGTCAAAAGCCAAGGTATATAATTTATAAAGTTTAATTGTTTAACTAGTTATAAAAAATGTTTGATGAATTTATAGCGATTTATTTACCAAAATAAAGCAGTAACCGGAAAGACAACTCAACTTTGACACCACTAAATATTTTTCTTAACACAACAATAACGTCTTCTGCGCACGAGTCACGGCAAAATGGCCACTAACAGGGATAGTGCGATAGTAGATGCGTTCAATTTTACGTTCTGTTCCATTCGTTTGCCATTTCCTTAATTTAGTAAGAATTTGAATTAATGTCCACCGGAAAGACAAAAAATGGTGTGACAAGATTCAATAATGCAAAAAGTGTGTTTAATTTCCATCTATTTTTTTAATACTTTTAATTTTAAATGGAAAACATCCGTAGATTAGGGGAAATAAACATTTTTGTACAATAATAAAAGACAACGACCGCTTTAGCCTAGTTGGTAGTGACCCTGCCTACGAAGCAAGAGGTCCTGGGTTCAAATCCCGGTAAGGGCGTTTATTTGTGTGATGAACACGAATATTTGTTCCTGAGTTATGGATGTTTTCTATGTATTTAAGTATTTATTTATCTATATAAGTATGTTTATCGTCGTCTAGTACCCATAGTACAAGCTTTGCTTAGTTTGGGACTAGGTCGATTTATGTAAGATTGTCCCCTAAAAAAAAAAAAAAAAAAAAAAAAAAAAAAAAAAAAAAAAAAAAAAAAAAAAAAAAAAAAATTAAAGCAACATCCTATTAAAAAAATCCGAACAGTCCACGACTTTCAGTTACATTATGGTGCTATAAAGTAAAAAATAAATACATTTATACATCTGATATAGTATAGGCTAGTACGTTTCGTTTACTTTATTATTATGATATTATTAAAACGCAATCATTAAAAGTGTCTTATGTGATACGTATTAACTATTTTTTTAGGGTTATGACAATGACCCAGTTCTTCCGAGTTTTTTGGTTACTGCACTTACTTATTAACTTTGTTATGTAATTAAAGATCCAGAGTTCTTTAAAATTCTAGAGTACAGGTAATAACCTAGAAAGTCTGAATGCTCTAGTACATTGTCAATTCTAATAAAGGCCAGCCTGCGAAGTTCTTATTAACTAAAATATTCATAATATTACCTTTCAAAGGAAACTAGTTGACGAAGTATTCGCACAAAGACGGTTAATAAGCCAGAGTTTGATAATTTATCGCTCGGGAGGCGGAGATGGTTAAGATAGAATATGTTCAATGTACACCATGTCCATAGATAATTATCTATCTTCTAAAAATAATAAAAGGCAAAGGTGATTGACTGATCGGATCGATCTACGCGCCGTTCAAACCACTGAACGGATTGCGCTGAAATTTGGCACACAAATAACTAATACGACGCAGGAATTCGCTAAGAAGGTTTTTTTTTAAATTCCAACGAAATGGGGATTAAATGGGATTTATATTTTCGCTTTAAAGTGGCACTATATCGCGTATCTATAATTATTATAGGCTTCTAATGTAGCAGGCAACTAGGTGACGACCGCTAACTATTTAACGACCGCTTTAGCCTAGTTGGTAGTGACCCTGCCTACGAAGCAAGAAGTCCTGGGTTCAAATCCCGGTAAGGGCATTTATTTGTGTGATGAGCACAAATATTTGTTCCTGAGTTATGGATGTTTTCTATGTATTTAAGTATTTATTTATTTATTTATCTATATAAGTATGTTTATCGTCGTCTAGTACCCATAGTACAAGCTTTGCTTAGTTTGGGACTAGGTCGATTTGTGTAAGACTGTCCCCTAATATTTATTTTATTTATTTATTTATAACAGTACAAAAAGCATTCTCCGCAGACGAAGTCGCGGGCGACAGCTAGTCTAAGTCTAATAGTAAAAGTACACTCATAGTGAAATATACGGATAACTCACGTCTTTGACCGTGTTTTCATCGACATGTTTCGGACTGTTTCGTAGTACTTCCTCTCGGGGGACGCACACGGCGACTACTGCAGAACGCGCATACTACGCGGCATCGCTTGGGGACGGTTGTGTGTTCACTGTGGCTTTGAAAATAATCTAATTTAAACTTGAAACAAGCTAGCATCTTTTATGACTTTTTTGACAGTTAAGTCTATGTAGCATAAGTGGAAGAAAGCTAGACACAAATATGTGTCGTACAAATGCACTTGTCTTGCACGTGTGGCTTGTGGCTTGTGGTAAAATTCTGCAGTTCATTGTTATGATTATACCAAAGTTTAATTCTAACCAATACCCCTATTGTACGAAAGGCTCAAACATTTTCGACGGGTTCTTTACTTGACTCAATATTTTCGTCGTAATAATTCCCGGACTCCCTGATGCTTTCATGAGTTAATAAGCTTTTAGTCTACCATGATTAATACGTTAATTCGATTATTAGCTTCCGTCTTGTACTGTACATATAATATAGTTCAAGTGACATGTTACGGGATGGCTTCACTTTTAACGTGTAGCGATGATTAGTTTCTTATCAATCATTACACTCAATAAAATTGATTTAAGCGTGAACACTATCATTGGACAGGGATTACGTCCGTAAAAAATTACCCCTTTCTTCCTTATCTCCGAAACTACAGCGGTAACATCTCATTCTTTAATTATTTCATATATAGCATAGATATTAGATACGAATCTCTAAATTTAGCTTAAAATTATGTCGTATATGTAATGATTTTTCAAAATCAACTCCTAAAGTGAAAGAAAGTAAAGAAAGAAAATAAAATGTCTTTCTTTTTTCTTTCTTTCTTAACCTGTAAAACATCAAAACTGCTACAGTTATCGAGTTTTACAGCGAGTGGTAATTGTTATTCAAAAATCAACCCCTTAACTTCTTCTTCTTAGATCCCGAAAGCCGAAAGTAAAAAAACCAGTAAGTATTCTAGTCTCGTTCGTCAAGTCTCAAAATATAGTACCAATATTACAGATTAAAATAAAAATAAAAAAGATAGTCTTGAATCTTGACTCCTGTATTTGAAATTCATTTATTTACGTAACACCGTCCGTCTTTGGATTACCGACTTATACGTAAATATGAGTACAAAATTTCAGGGCCAAACTCGTGGTCACACCAGGTTGTCCCACCACAACCACCACTTTACCACTTGTCCTTTGTCACTTATTCTTTCGCTTTCGTCGGAAATTCGTCAGAAATCATTTTTATTCCGCAGAAGTAGGTAGGTTAGGTATCTATAGATGCCCGAAGGGCAAATAGGCTAGAAATAGTCGTCCTCCGTCGAATAAAAATGGTGTGACAACCTGGTGTGACGACGAGTCTGGCCCCCAAATTTCAACTCAAATTCAAAAGGAAGTAATCGTATAATTGGAAAGCCGTGCTTCCTGTGCCATTTCCATTCCCACGGGAATCCGGGAAAAATAAATACCTTATATCATTTTCGCGATTGAGAGGAATCTAATGACACCACACACTTTAAAATCTATGGAGCTGTTTAAGCTGCAGGGCGTGCCAAAGAATGATACATTCCTAAGCTCGAAAAACATGACCTTCCTTCGACAGTCGGGTGAAAAAATAAATTGGAAGGGGGTCAACTTTCATTCATTTCTGCACGCATAAACTAGCGGATAAAATCTAGTTTTATAAATGAACTGAAACAATTACTTTGCTCACCCGCGACCTTGAAACTTAAAAGGTTACGTTAAGTTCGCGGGTGAGCAAAGTAATTGTTTCAGTTCATTAATATGGATCTCCGCAAAGTAACGCCTGATTCAATAAATTATCTAGTTTTATACATTAAATCTCTTTGTAAAATGACTCGTTATTTTTGCTCGACAGTTTAGTTGTTATCTGTCTGTTAAACTGGTCAATACAAGCGTGGGGCGAACGACAGATTAACTTTACTATTGTATGGTTTCGGACGTTGAACACGCGATCAGGTTTGTTAGTTGGCTTACTCATACATACATATAATAAGTACAGGTGAAACGTTTAATTCCAAACCCAGCTTAGAACGTTTTCACAGTAAGTATCATAATGTATTTACTTGCTTTACTATTTTACTTAATTCGCATGAGAATTTCCGAAACTTATATCGTAGTTTTTTTACGTTGTATGAAAAACAATCGTAGATAATTTATTTCTATAATTAGCGAATACCATTTTGGGATTTTATATGGATCTCTTAGGAAGATCCGAACCGAACAAACATACTCTGTGTGTTATTTCAGACGTCCAGCTATCTTGATACCAACGGGTTTCTACTGCCCGCATAATATCCCACGAATTCTGGTCGAGATCTTCAGAGATTTAGTTATCTACATACAAATTTTTATTTAAATCCTTTCAGTCGTTTTAGCGGGAAGGAGTAACAAGCACACGCTCACACACGCACGTGCGCACACACTCACAAACTTTCACATTAATTATTAGAAGAATTGTTTCACAGCACATAACTGATGATCATAACTTATAAAGTCCATGAATGTTAGGCTATACTTAAGGTATTGAAACTTTGCTATCCATTACTTAACTTAACTGTAAAAGCAAATTGGAGTGGAAAAATAAAAATACAAAAGACTCCAGAAACCAATCTAACCAATCTTGATAAGATTGCTTAAGAGCGACATCTCTTGGTGCGGGTGAGCGGATAGTTCAGAAGGAGTGTTGACATCTCTCGTTGAGAGTATTAACATAGATGTCGCTAGTATCGCTGCAATAAGTGATTAAGCAAGCTGAGACGTGTGATGTATAGGAAAAATTAAAGTGTCTGTGTCCCGACCAGTTGTGGTGTAGGGGTGTAAGCACACAGCACGGAATGCTGAGGACCTGGGTTCGATTCCCAGAGCTGGTCTCTTTTCTGGGGTTTTCTGTGCATCCATGTATCAGTTTGTATTTAGAATGATATAATGTGCTTATCATGACATGTCCATGATTAGTGTCGTCACCCTATAACTGCCGTCGTTAAAGTATCTATCTTTTTTAACCGCAAACTTATATAAGTCGAACGACTAGACAAGTTGCGATCATTTGTGCAGTCCGAATTAGTTAAAATTCCCCAGATATCGGGTCGCCGACCCATGATGCCAGCTTTAATGAAATCCTTGCTTGTCCCTTCACCCGAGTAATTAATTTGCTGTGAGGATTTCTGACTCAAATGAATAGATAAATAATTGATATGACCGCCCTTTTGTGCCTATTAGTAGTAGTAGTACAAGTTATTAGGAGAGATATTTGGAGTAACTAAACAATTGTAACAATCCTATTAATAATAAAATAAAAGTAGCCACCTATTGCCGGCGACTCCGTCCGTGTAGAATAGGAGTATAAAAAATAGCCGTCGACCTATTTTCAGATCTACCGAAATGAAATGAAATTATTCATTTTCCAATGTTATATGAGAAGTTATCAAAATAAAAGCACAGTGGTATTTGATTAGACGACAATGTTATCATATCAGACTTTACCATACTTACAAGCATTTATTGAAGTGGAGTGAATACAACCTGAACATCCGAAACAAATCAACAATATGCTGTCGCGAGACGATTACCGATAAATAAAAACAGTCACAAGAAAAAGAGAACAAAGATAGACTGTTAAAATCATTACACTTCCTTTTGGCTTTGCCGTAGTCGTGTAAAAAGACGCCTCTCGATTTAATAGTAGATTGATTGTTTACCAGTTCGTGAATTACAAAGGAGCACCTTTCGATTTTTAAATTTACTTACATCCCTAAAGATGTAAATCGAATTTACAACAAGGATTTCAAGTTAAAAACAACCTACTTTCAGAGCTTAAGTGATGAAAATATAAAAAAAAATAACAATTACCAAATGTATCGCTCAAAGTAAATTTAAATAGAGCAAACTCTATTTCGGGAATACGTAGTGTAAATAGATATCAAAACAATCAACCAACAGAACAAAACATTTATGTATCATCAATTCAAATAAAAAAAGGAAGATGAAGGAGATTTCAAGTTAAACCCTCAAAGATCCGAGTTACCGGACGCAGGTTAAATCAATGTTGGCTTACGTCGATAGTTTCACCTTTGCTCAGCCGATTTCTCTTTTGACCCATGTCCTAATATTGAGCAAACTTTCTCTCTGAGCGTTTGTAAATTTCTTGCTTTGCATCTTTTTAGATTTGTAAGATTATCGCCAAATTTATGCATACTCTAGTGTAATCCTGAGCCCTTACTGTACGTTTAACGTCACACTAAACTTCTCTAACGGAATGTTAAATACTATAAGACGAGTCACGCGGTGTAAAAGTAAACTTTGTAGTAAAAATATTATGTGGTAAGGCGACCGGCGACGCGACGCGACGGCGACTAAATCAAACATATTTGATTTAGTCGCCGTCGCCGCTGCGGCCGCTGCGCCCGCTCACATAACTCGAACTATGTTTGATTTAGTCGCCGTCGCGTCGCGTCGCCGGTTGCCTTACCAGTGCGGCCCCGGCCTTGAAGAGCGAGGTGACTATAGTGCTAACCCTATGTAACCCATATTCCGCAAATAAAATCATTTCATTTCATTTTAAAATTAACGAGAAAGAAGGACAAATAAGAAAAAACATATAATAGTAAAACCGGGGTCCACTGAGCATAATTTTTTGACAAACCGCGATGCTATTTTTCAGTGGCGCCCATTTTAAAACTAAAATCAAAAACATACACACTGTGGCAACACTAACGCCAGCGGAAAACTGTATTTCACAACCATACTTCGATATAAATCAGAAACATGTGTGGCAGCTGTTTTTAACATAAAATAAACCACATTTTGTAGCTTGAACGTGGGTTTATTGAATTTTAAATAATATTATTTTACAGAGCACTTGTAGATGGTAAGAGAAAAGATGGAAGAGAGTGAATGACACGAATGAACTACATACATCGAATGCACTGAATGAATGTTCGGTCTGAACATATTCCCGGGGACGGGTTACAACATATTTATATACAATATACCTACACTATTACTTTTACTTCATTGAATAGTTGTGCTGTACATTGCAAATACAAAAACATAAAAACATACATTTGCTGTTAAAAAAAAATAGTTATTCTGTAACTCGCATATTAAACATTAACTATGAATGTATAAGTACATAGTACATCTGTTGAACTATATATTTTATTAACTTAAAGAAATTTACATACCTGCTGTCTAGAGTCATATAATAATAATAATGTACGACTAAAAGTTTATAACTAAAAATAAAATTAACTTTTTATAGGCAGTATGCTTATTTTATTTATTGCCCTAGATGAGACAAACCCATTTGGCATTTTTACTTGTACAACTCTAACTTTGTTGTCTAAACCATAGTGCACCTTGGTGACTCTCGCCACAGGCCACTGCAGCGGACTGCATCGCTCGTCTCTGAGGAGCACCAAGCTTCCTTCCTCGACGTTTGGCAAACTGGAATGCCACTTAGGCCTATTATTTAGTAGATTAAGATACTGCTTGTGCCAAGCATTCCAAAAATGCTGTTTGATTTGCATACATCGCCTCCACAGGCGTAGCCTATTTTGTGGTATTTCCGTTATATCTGGCTCAGGTATAGAATTTATAACTCTACCTATTAAAAAATGACCTGGAGTTAGAAAGCTAAAGTCCTCAGGGTCTCTCGACATTTGCGTTATTGGTCTTGAGTTAAGTATCCCTTCGGTCATCACCATAATGGTATGAAATTCTTCATATGTAAATAAACTGTTACCAATAACGCGTTTAAAATGATGCTTGGCCTGCTTTACTGATGCCTCCCAGAGACCTCCAAACGTCGCTGAATAGCTAGGTATGAAATGAAAGTCTATACCTCTTGATAATGAATAGTTAATAACTGAGGTTTGGTGTTCCCTAGAGCTGAGGTTGAATAATTCTTTTAAAGCATTATCAGCACCCTTGAATGTCTTGGCATTGTCACAATAAATCTTAGTTGGTAACCCTCGTCTAGATATGAACCGCTTTAGCGCAGCAATAAACGTAGGAGTTGTCATATCTGAAATTAATTCCAGATGTATAGCTTTAGTAGAAAAGCATACAAATACACAAACATAGCCCTTTGAAACAAGGCTTCTCCTTAATGACGATTGTTTTAAGTTGAAGGGGCCACAGTAATCTATTCCGACAATGCTGAACACTTCGGCCTCATTGACTCTATCAAAAGGCAATGATCCCATAAGCTGAGAAGCAGCTTGTGCCCTGAAGCGATAACAAGTAATGCATTTTCCTATAACTCTTGAAACTTCCCTTACGCAGTTGACAATCCAGTATGATTGTGATAATCTGCTTATAGTAAGCTTTAATGTTCCATGCAACATTAACAAATGCTCATGCCGAATAATCAATTCTGTGACAAAACATTTCTTTGGTAACAATATCGGATATTTTTGCGAGTATGGAATCGTTGCATTTTGTAGCCTACCTGTGGCTCTTAATACATTGTTACCATCTAAAAAGGGCGTTAAACTTTTAAAGTTGGACTTAACTGGTATGTTATTTAAGATGCACTCAATTTCCTTTGCAAAATATTTTTTCTGAATTGCTGAGATTATTTTATATGTTGAATTATTAATTTCAGCAATTGATAAATGAGACTTAACCTTTACTTTATTTTTGCAATTGCGGTAGAAGCGCAAAATCCATGCTACCACCCTTTGCAATTTAGTCCATGAAGAATACTTCTCAAATATTTGCGTATCAGACTCATCCAATACAACAGACAATCCAACAATTGACTCATGTTCACAAGTTAGATGATTGCATATAGATGTCTCACATTTAATCGGTTGAAATTTATGGCTAGCCAACTCTGGTGGTCCATGCCACCATAAGGCGTTGTTTGACAGTTCTGTGGGATCACACCCACGAGACAAACAATCTGCTGGATTGTTGAGCCCATCTATGTGAGACCATTTACAATTTTCTGTGAGGGAGTTAATTACACTTACTCTATTTTTTACATAGGCAGGTATATTGCTTTTTTCTGACTTCAGCCAACATAGGACTACTTGTGAATCAGAATATAAGTATACTGCATCAAAGTTAATTTTCACATAAATAGACTTAATTTTATTATATAGCTTTGCTAACAATAACGCTCCATTTAGCTCTAACCTAGGCATTGTCAAGGTATTTTTTATTGGAGCAATCCTGGATTTTGAACATAGTAATGTTGTGGTTGTTCTATTATCTTTAATCGCCCTAACATAAATGCAACATCCATAAGCAATATTAGATGCATCACAGTACCCTAACATCTGTAAACTTTGAGTACCGCTTTCTGATGCCACATTTGTGTACCTAGGGATTGAAATTGTTGGCATTGCAATTAAATGCTCATAAAATACCTTCCAAGCCTTTAGCAAGGGAGCTGGCAAAGGTGAATCCCATTCCAGGTTTTCTTTCCACACTTTTTGTAAAAATTCTTTGGCTCTGACAATGACTGGGCCTACTATTCCTAGCGGATCAAAAAAATGAACCAATGACACTTAAAATGGATCTTTTGTCCCATGACAATACCTCCTTTGTAGGACAGCTCATTTTGAAAATATCTTGACTTGTGTCATATGATATGCCTAAGGTTTTTAATTCAGTTCTCATGCCGATTTCTTCTTCATTGAAATAGCATTTGTCCTTGGGAATGCCTGACAGAAGTTGAGGATCATTTGCTGCCCATTTATGCAACTGAAAGCCAGCATGTCCGAGAAGAGAGATAAACTGGTCTCTTACCTGGATGGCATCTTTGATTGAATTTGCTCCGAAGAGTGCATCGTCAACATACATAGCTGACCGGATTACCTCTGCAGCTTCAGGAAACTCTGCTCCGTATCTGACTGCAAGTTCCTCGAGACACCTCGTAGCCAGGAAGCTGGAGCTTTTGAGTCCATACGTCACGGTCTGTAATTGAATAACTATTAGTTCGCCTGCAATGTTTCTCCAAAGAATATTTTGTAGATGGTGAAATTTGGGATCAATTAATACAACTCTATACATGTGTTGTATGTCTGCTACCATTACAAATTTATGAGCTCTGAATGAAATTAAAATCTCAAACAAATCTTTTTGAATTGTAGGGCCATTGAGCAGAACATCATTGAGACTGTTGTACTGTTTGCCAGCTCTTGTGTTGCCATTAAAAACTACTCTTAGCTTTGTAGTTCTTCTATCCTCTTTGATGACAGGCAAGTGCTGCATGAAATATAATTTATTTTTATTTGAACTGGTAAGGGGTAAAACCTTTGCATGACCAAGTTCTACAAATTGGAAAAGGAAGTCATTATATCTTTTGTATAATTGCCCATCCTTAGCAAGACGCTTTTCAATGCAATTGAGTGTTTTAGCTGCAATGGCAAAGGTACTACCTAGATTGAGTTGATCTAACGGTTGCTCAAGGGGAAGGGAAACCTGAAACTTGTTGTCGATTAGCTGTACCGAGTGCCTAAATTCGGCTTCACAGGAATCCTGCTTTGATGTAACCTCTGATTTCATTTCAGGGACCATTTCAGCCTCCCAAAACTTTTTTAAGAGGTGATCAACACTGTCATTAGTAGATATGTGCAAAGCCACATGATTGCAGTCTAGAGAAGCACTAGAGCATGGAACGTCACCAGACAAAATTGAACCAAACTCGGTTCCAACTAGGTATAGATTGGTACCTTCGAGTTTGGTTTTGCTTGGCATCAGTATTTTGAAGAATATGTCAGCTGATAGTAAAAAAGAAATATTTCCAGGGTTAAACCAATCATTGTCTGCCAACTTGACAGATTCTGGAATTGTGACCATTGTTTTATCTATTTTGAGCTGAGGTAATTGTGTGGTAATTTTATCCACTACTGAACATGTCACATTACAGTGGTAATTTGACTGAAGTGACTGAAATTTGACATTTGCAGATTTTGAGGAGCATTTAGAATGACCCCCTAAAGTTGAAATGTTTCTATAACTTTTTTCAAGCGTCAAATTTAAAGTATTGGCAAGGTTATTTGTAATGAATGACACCTGGCTGCCACTGTCTATTAAGCCTCTCGCGACAATGAACGATTTACCATCTTGGCGGAAAACTTTAACTTTAACAGTGGGCAGAATTACTGTATTGTGGTCAGATTTAGCATGACAATTTGTGCCATCTGATTTTTCCTCACAATGTAGTAGTGTGTTGTGAACCTTGCTATTACATATTGAGCATTTGAAATGAAAATGACACTTGCCTTTGTGCATGCCCAAACAAATTTGGCACAAATTATTTTTGTTTACCAACATGAGTCTTTCACTGACTGATTTGGTTGCGTAAACTGGGCATTGAAACAATTTATGGGATGTTGATTGGCAACACTTGCATGAAATGATATTGGCAATGTTGGACACCCTATTATTTTTATTGGCAAAGGAAAAGGAAGACTTACCTTCACTTTGCTGGCTCTCCTCGAAGCTGCTGGCCCTCTTTTCCATAAATGAGAAGAAGTCTTCAATGTTTGGCATCTTCGTGTTGTCTCTTTCTCCATGAAAGGCTCTGCATGAGAACTGATCAACCTTCCGTAATAAAATTGTCAAAACAATTAAATCCCAGTGCTCCGTGGGTTGACCCAAGGCCTTTAATGCACTGAGGTGTTGACGTGAATTAGCAACCAGTTCCCTAAGGTTGTGGGCAGTACCCTTTGTGATGCTAGGGCTGTCAATTAGGGATTGAATGTGTTTTGTTACTACTAAAAACTTATTATCATACCTACATTTTAACAATTCCCTAGCTCTAGTATACGAGTCACCTGACAAAGGAAGCCCCTCTATAAGAGATGAAGCTTCACCTTTCAAATATTTCTTGAAGTAGAAGAGCTTCTGCACAGGTTGAAGTTTGCAGTTGGAGTCAATTACGGCATCAAATAATTCCAGGAACGTCTGGTATTTGGCATAGTCCTTGCCATCGAAGGTCGGAATATCAATTTCAGGTAAGCGTATGCAACTGCCACTAGAACTTGCCGTCGGTTTATTTTCCTGTGAGGTATCCGATGATAAGGACGATAACATTTTCTGGAGCGTGCAGATCATTTCTATGCTTCTTTCTTCGAATTCGTCGGCCGCAAAATCCTCCTCTGAAGTTTTATCTGTGAGAACGCTTAGTTCCACTGCGAAGTCACTGTATTTCTGTAAATTGTTTTCTAGTTGTTTTAATCTAATTTGGACTGACTCTTTGTCTAAAAATAATTCCGGTTGTTCGCTTATAAATCTTTCCGTTTTTGTCAGCGCACCTTTACATTGAGCCATTTGAGCAATAAGCTTTTTGATTTTCACATCAGTCTCGACAAATTCTGCATTTCCTTTTGATTTTCTTCGGTCTCCTGCCATTTTCCGTTGAAAACAAACTCAAAACAATATGTAAACAAACAAGAATGCGAATGACTTTTCAGCTCGACTGACGTTTCGTTCCTTGCCACAGAGAAGGCAGATGAAAGATTCTTGAACGAGTGAGTGAAAAGTTCGTTGAATTTGTTCTTTCAGTCTGTCATACGGTCTTTTGTTCTTAGTTTCACCGCTAGGGGTCGACGTTGTTCTTGATAGGTAGAAGACTGTCGAAAATTTTCAAGATGGCGAACGTTGAATTTGAATTTTGCAATTTTTGTATGAATATTTTTCACTTTTTTCGCTAGGATTGGCGCAGAATTTTGGAATTTAGATTTATTTTGGCTTTATTATGCTTAGGAACACTTTTTGAACACAATACGTAGACCGATGCTTGATTTGCAACTTCTCCACGCCGCCCGGGACACAGAGTCTTTGAAGCCACAATTATTTGTCAAACACGGTTTTTATACGCGAACTTTATTTGCAACATTATCTAAAGGTCCCTGGTTTCGGCACCATTATGTTTTTAACATAAAATAAACCACATTTTGTAGCTTGAACGTGGGTTTATTGAATTTTAAATAATATTATTTTACAGAGCACTTGTAGATGGTAAGAGAAAAGATGGAAGAGAGTGAATGACACGAATGAACTACATACATCGAATGCACTGAATGAATGTTCGATCTGAACAGCAGCACTAAGATCAGCTTAATCGTATTTGAACTATTAAACTTTAACAAACCAGGCTAGCATTTTGATGTGGCTATTGCAGTGAATTGTCAATAATTTCTATAACGACTTACGAGTTAGTTGTGGTTACGCGAAGTTAGAAGGCCTAACAATTTGTCAATAGCAATTAAAAAGATAACGAAAAGGGTTTTGGGACATTTTAATAATATAAATATATTTATTTGGGACTAAACCCACGTAGGTTAGTTACAAACAGTCGACAATTAAGAAAGAAACTAGGGTTAGTAGAACATAAAAACATTAAAATTAAAAGTAAAGCAAAATAATGTAAAGTAATAATGTATTAAAATTACTAGAGAAATAGATATCGGATCGGATTAAATTGCGACTGCAACCTTAATTACACACTTTCTCCTACAACAACCCAGTAAAAAGAGTAAGTTGAGTAAAAATAAGATATAATTGACGACCAGATGGCCTAGTGGTTAGAGAACCTGACTATGAAGCTTGTGGTTCTGGGTTCGATTCCCGTGCCGGGGTAGATATTTGTATGAAAAATACGACTGTTTGTTCTCGGGTCTTGGGTGTTTAATATGTATTTAAGTATGTATCTATCTATATAAGTATGTTTATCTGTTGCCTAGTACCCATAACACAAGCTTTACTTAGCTTACTTTGGGACTAGGTCAATTGGTGTGAATTGTCCCGTGATATTTATTTATTAAAAATAAAATCGTTTATTTGAAAAACACAATGTTTAACTTGAAGTACCAGGGGGGATTTCGTCTGTATCGCAGAGAACCAGATCAATTTGTGTCACAGAATCGAGTTAATAAGTTAATAACATAATAACAGACTTGTTTTAAACTTTCGTGATTTTCACTCATAATTACTATACTAAACGGGACTAAGCGTGCGTGATAAGTCCCGTTTAGTATAGTAATTATAATACCAGACTTGTATAACTTAAAAAAAAGTTGACTCTACTTGAAACTAAATAAGCTGTTAAAACAAACTACGTAAAGGTATTATGTGACGACACGTTATCTAATATTGCTTATTTCTACATTTCAATAAAGTATCACTTGCTTGGAAGATTTCCCGATTTCTAATCGGCTAAGCCGGACTTGAAGAGAGTTGAGCTTAACTACTCAATGAAGATTGATTTTGCCCAACCAGGATTCTGATTCTATTATGCCCGCCTTCTATTCATATTTACTAAATATATCCTGTGTATTTTTTCTCTATTGAGCATAGGTCACGGCGTACTGGGTAAATACTCTCGTAATACTAATTATAATCTATGTTATGTGTAAAGAGCGTTTAGATAGAGACCGACAAAGTGTTAGTTTAAGTCGGAAATAGTGAAAGCTACAATAGCTTTAAACAACGTAATACATAACTACATACTTAACAATGTCGCATAAAAAAATAAACACAAATTCTCTCTAAAAGGTGAAAAGTGGTGTCATCGTCACGGCCATTAGCGTCGCTCCGTCGCGCATGCTAATAAAGCGCGGTGTTCGGTGAACGGCCGAAAAACCTTCGTAGTTCTCCGAAGCTAATTCGGCGAAAAGCTAAATGGGTTTGGACAGTTTGACGTCATTTTTGGAATAAATTAAATTTTCAGTTTTACTTTTAGGTTTGTCGTCGATAGTTCCAACTGGTAGGTTTCTAGGGTTCCGTACCCAAAGTGTGACTCTATTACTGAGACTCTGCTGTCTGTCCATCTGTCACAGGGTTCTATCCGTTGAACCGTAATAGACTCTAAATTTTCACTGATTATGATAAATAATAAATAAATAAATATCACGGGACAATTCACACCAATTGACCTAGTCCCAAAGTAAGCTAAGCAAAGCTTGTGTTATGGGTACTAGGCAATGGATAAATATACTTATATAGATAGATATATACTTAAATACATATTAAACACCCAAGACCCGAGAACAAACATTCGTATTTTTGATACAAATATCTGCCCCGACACGGGAATCGAACCCGGGACCTCAAGCTTCGTAGTCAGGTTCTCTAACCACTAGGCCATCTGGTCGTCAAACTCAGGATAACTGTGATGTTACGGTACTAGTTTTAAAGCACAGCGTACGCTAGTACAACGCTATCTATTTGATTGCAGACCGTAATTAACACGTCATCTTGAAAGTTGAGGTACTTCAATTCATCTTGGACAGCGCTTTTTATTCTTATTTAAATTTAAAATATTATACCACGAGAATACATGTTAAGTATCATATTTTATCTCAATCCAGATCTTTATTAATAAAATAAGTCAAGTTTCATCTAAAGTGATTGAGTAACAGACATCCAAATATCTATTTGTAAAGGGCTATCAATTACCGAATCTAAAAATGTGGTTTCTCATAGCTCACCTATGTCAACCTGTATTGTAAGAACCGTTGTACCGTATTGTAGTTTTGCTAGAATAAAGACACCAGGCAGGCATATAAATATCTTCCTTTTTTACTAGGTTGAACTAAACATAAAAAGGCACAAAATAATGTCAACTAAAACAGACAACCGCAAAGTTGTAGGTATCCTTCCACATTCTGGCCGTCTCAACTGTCGCCCGGAACGAGTGCTTTGTACTTGCTAACAAATGACGATCAAAAAAGATAAAGTAAGGGAAAATTTCGAGGGCAAGAGGCGTTAGGAAATGTATGGAAGGATGCCAGGATGTAGCAGATGGCCGTAAAGCGGTATGTACGTATGTACGTTGTGTAACTTGTGTGTTCAAATAAACGTGACCTACGTTAACTTTATCAAAGACATTAAGTACGTTAATGTATATTGACTTAGAAATCTTGTAGTATCATGCTCAACTAAAAAAAGCCAGTTAAGTGTGTCCTGCAGGCTTATTGCCTAAAGCGCTGATGCTTGCTTTTGCAATCACTATTTCTTTCTGTCAAACGACATAAGACGGTGACAGAAAGAGATGGTGAAGGCGTAAGCAAGCGTCCGCGCGCTAGACAATACGGCATCTGGATTTTTGTCGAGTTTATTTTTAGTCTTCACTTCGTGTAATGTTATCAATGGTTGAATACTAGTTAGTATTTTATACATTACTATTGTTAACTCGGGGCTTTGGCTGTGTTAGAAATACCTTCGCGAAAAACATTTGCAATCTGAGAGTCTGGTCTGAACTGAAATAAGCTTAATAACATTTTAAAAGCATAACGTTCGCTCAGACACGCCACACTTATATATTGCAGACGAAGTTAACTTTTTATTTTCATATAATAATATTTAGCACACGGTCAAAATATTAACATGCGACCAGCAAAGATTATAAATACGTATGAATTCAAGAGAAAAAATCTCGTGGTGACATTTAAACTAACTCTCTTCTAGTTCGCTGTGAGTAAATATATGATGACTAGTAGATGTAACATAATAAATAAAATAAGGCAATCAATTGAAACTGCGTAAGCATTGGAACAAGGTTTAATACACCCATCCATCCAGCTTACAAAAATGACAATAATAATCTCTGGACGTGTAAAAATGATGCCAGCCGTCGAAAACATAGCATTTTACACAGAATAATATCGGCGAACGGCTTAAAATGCAATTTAGCTTATGTATGAGCAGGTAATCGAGTTTTATGTCCGGTGTTAATGAAAATTGATGGAGTGTATTCACGGCTTATAAAAATAATAAAATACTGCAAAAAATATTGAATAAGTTGATAACACACGAACCGACTCAATAGTGACCCATTGTGGAATCTTTTTACTGAAAAAGTCATAGTGACATCGCATCACTTGACAAGGGAATTCATAATGAAATTAACTATTAGTTGCTTTTACAGTGGAAGCAAGTTTGATAGTACCATTGGCCAAATATAATGGTCTACCACCCTACGGTTGAAGTTCATTTTCACGTCATAATACAACGAGGTCGATTTTCCCTTGCAATTATATTTTGACAGTGACTAAAGACTTTCTGTTTTGCAAATAAATAAATTTCATTTTATTTCATTTCACTCAGTTAGAAAAACCAACCTTAGCGATATTTAGATCTCACAGGAACTTTTGTCAGAACTGGTAGCGATAGGGTGCGGAAGATTTACATAACGCATGCCATAGGGTCCGTATTCGGGGAACAGTTATGAACACTAGTCGTGTCGATACACTAGTAGTAGTCGTAGTCGTGTCACTAGTCGTTATACCGCCTGCAAGAAGTCACCTCACGCTACAGCGTGATATACATATCGACCGAGTTGTCGACTTATGAGTTTCACTAGTCGTTACACCACCTGCGGGGAGTCACCGCATGCTATATATCGACCGAGTTATCGACCAATGAAACTGAGCCTTAACGCAATTGCAATTGTGTAAACGGCATAAGCGTTTATATGCGCTTGGAGATTGTACACGTCTCGGCAAGCGTGTATAATGTAGCACTACGTAAAACGATTTTAATCGAAAAGGCAATGCATTTTAACCGCAATGATGAATAAAGCTCTCATCTTTGTGTAATCTAGTGACAGGTCAATGTCGAGCTTCAAGATGAAAGGTGTCGAACAAAAACAAGATCAATTGCACGTAGTTTGAAAAGCTCGTGCGGCTAAACGAACGTGATACCCTATCCTTCATTATACTAGTTATCATAGCCGCTGCAATATTGGCAATATAAAAGTATGTTTCAGTCCCGAGTGTGAGGCATTATTATTATATTTTTAATGTGTGTAAGTTTGTTAAAGTCAAATTTTGCAAGTTAAATGCCACCTAGGTTTAGCGAACGGATTTACTTACGGATATGTAGTTCGGATAGCATTTCAAATAGTGTTACCAAAAAGCTTGTATTAAAAACGAATATTATTAAGAATTATTATTTCACTAAAACTTATTATCTCCCAAAACATTTAGGTACACAAACATTATCTGCTAATTACCATAACATTTCAAAAGGAGTTCTCGAATAAACAGGATAAAAAGTCTAATCAGTGATATCCTCTGTTATCAAACAATTCGGGTAAAGATTAATGCGAAGAAAAACGTCTGAGGAAAAAGAGGGAAAATATTCGTGTAAAAATACCGAAAAGCCGCTCCCAACACGGTGATCGTTAGTGAAGTAAAAATTTTACAAGGTATTTTAATATGAATCCAGAATATCTCAAAAGATGGTTTCAACTAGCGTTTTATAGCTCGTATTTGGAAGCGCGTGTACGTACGCACCAGGTGCGGTTTTGTTTTCTTCGAGCGTTGACGCGCATAATAAGCCACCATAGAACGGTGCGCGCGGCGTGCACGCGACGCTGACGGAGTAAGCCCAGCGCGTTGTATACCACCGAATCGTGTACGCTGCGCCGCTGTTGGTGTGTGTCACCGTTTATTATGATTCGTGCGGTCGGTGGTGGCCTTTAGCTCATTTTTGGAAGCGCTTGTAAGCGCGTACGCCGAAATGACAGTATACGCGCAGAAAGAAGGCTAGTCTGAAACCGCCTGAAGACTGGTTAAAAATTACGTTTTGTGGCTTTATTCTGTTGACGAATGCTATTGATAGTAAAAAAACCGGCCAGGTGCGAGTCGGACTCGCGCACTGAGGGTTCCGTACTTTTTAGGTATGTCAAAATATACGCCGTGAACAGCCATAACTATAATTATCCAGTGTTAGCAAAAAGTGAATTCCTGTCCTTAGCAATTCGTATTAGAAGAGATGAAGTGAACCGCTACACCAAACCAATACCACCAAATTAATATCTGTTTATCGTTGTTGCTATGGACACAATATATTACTTAGATTTAATATACTCCTAGCTTCGGCAGGCTATTTACAGGTTTACCCACAATCACGGTGTAAATTAATCGAAGCGGTAATCAGGCGTGATGAATGCGTTATTAATTGCCTGTGCCAGCCGAAATGGCGGTATATCGACGTTTCGGGGTATGAAACAAACTTTGTTCACGTGTTATTTGCGTCGATGATTTTGTGGAATTGTACTAGTTATTATAGGTAAAGGTGAGTTATGGACTAAAATAAGTTTTATTTGTGTATGAAAAACAACCTTTTTACGTTGCTCTTCTGCTACACGCGCACAACTCTATACTTCTATACGCCACATATGTTTATTATCCATTCTGCCTTCCTCCACTTGCACATACATTACAGAGACCCAACTATCCCAAACACCGCACAACATGTGCGCAAGCTAACGTGTTTCGAATTTTGTACGACTTCATTTTTGCATCAAGAACATAGGATAAAACTTAACGATTGAATAAGTCAGTCACCTCTTAATTCCTAATACAGCCAGGTAGTAGTAAAAACATTCATATTTCTATACCGACCTCGACGTTTGCCCACATTGCAGTAACTGTGGGCAAGCGTAGAATCTCGCGAACAATGATAATTATTACAAATATTAAGAGAGGTTAGCACGCAAAAAATTAAACGCCTAAATGCGGCAATTGTAGGCCGTGCCATGCTAACGTGACGTCGAAAAAAAGGACATCCATATGTCTTTCATAATGGAAACAAAGACGACATAAAACATTATGTCATGTATGCGCTGCAGCTGTGTTCGAAACTTCAGTTGTGTTATAAGAACATTTTACCTATGTATAAAATCAGAGTGTTTTGGAGATTATGAAGCGTAATCACCAAAGTTCGGACAGGTCATTGCACAACAATCGCAACACAGTAATAGAACTATTATGTACGGTATTATTTAAGTATATTTTCCATTATGTTTTGTAATTATTTGAGGTAACGTGTTTGTAAATATTGTCTTTATTTAACTGTTTAATACAAATGCAAGGTCACAAGGGGGGGGGGGGGTAGTTTTTAATCCACTTATTTACCATTTTTAAATTTCACCATAAATATGGTGTTTTATTTTTAATATAATACTTAGAAATAACCATAGGTAAATAATTTATTAACTTTACCTGTTAAAAACTGTTTCAGGATTGCCACTTCAACAAAGGCAGAAATGCAACTAAAAAAGGTCAAATGTTAATAGTGATAATATCCGCTTTAGATAATCATAATCTTAGGTACAACTATTTATTACGACTCTATTGAATCTTATTCTATTTACGTATTTGTTTTTGCGCTGACCATGTCCGAGCTATTGGTAATAACAATGAATTATAAACTTTGGAGTTAATTGTATTTACTAATTCATGTTAGTTTTGGTTTCGAAACGATTGCGTCGCGTAATTTGATCGTGTTATTGTTATCCTTTTGGCGGTATACCCTCCGGATTTAGTTTAATTAATTAAGGTAGTAGAAGATAGTTTTAGTGTGGTTGGAGGCGGGAAACCAGCGGCACTGAGTTTCACTCCCACTTACCCCCTGTTTCACCATCCATTGATCTAATTTATTTGACGGATAAATGTGATGCCGTCTCTGTTTGTTTTGTTCGAATAGACGGAGACGGCATCACATTTATCCGTCAGTTAAAATTAATTAATGGGTGGTGAAACAGTCTCTTAGCCTCACATAATTATTTGTTTATAATGCGAGTATTTTTAAATCGGTGAATTATGGTATTATCATTATTATAAATTTAATTTCTCAACACTAAGTACCTAATATAGGATTTTCAGAAGCGTTCTCTGTCATTATACACGCCGACCGGATAGCCTAGTGGTTAGAGAATCTGACTACGAAGCTGGAGGTGCCAGGTTTGGTTCCCGGTCGGGGCTTTTTCTCGCGACTTCGTCCGCGCACAAGTAACGGTCCAACAACGGAACAAGTAATCCCCTTCTTAGAGGATGCCTACATCATAATAGCTATCTATGTACCATATTTCAGCTCAATCCGTTCAGTTGTTTGAGCTGTGCGTAGATAGATGTCAGTAACTGCTGCTTTTTTACATATAATACAGATAACTTTTGCCAGCACTAAGAAATGTAGGACTTTCAAAACCCCTCTTTGTCATTATATTTTTTATACTAACACGAAATCTCAAATTGCATTTTCATAAATCGTCGGGTATAGAACAAATCCGCTTATCTACCGTTAAATAATACCGCCAAATGCATGTATGTAATGCACTACTTGTATTTTTACAGGGGTATGGTTTTAACATCATATTTATAATACTTTAGGGAATTAGGAGTAAAAAGTGGAAATTAGTTAATTTGTAATACGCGGAATTATCCAATGCTAGTTAAGGAGATTTACATAATTCCCGACGAATTGTGATTTAAATAATCGCACCCCTACACCGCATGAAACCGACATTATAAATGCCCACGCATTTTTATAGTTGTTGAAGACCGTAACCCAGCTGTTAGACGACATTAAAATGCCTTGACATAGCTTATTAAGTGCATTCTGACGCCGCAAAATTGCACAGATAGATAAGATATATATTATTATACCTTTAGGCGTTGAACGTGGTACTTTTAAAGACTGCATGGACATGCTAAAAAAAATAACTTTCTTTAAAAACGCACAAAATGAATACATAATTTCGCAGATAGTATGGTGTGACGGCTTTATTTCTGTTTTTTAATTTACCTAGGTATGAGAAAATCCAGAATATTATAAAATTCCACGAAATCTATTAACTGAAGAACATTGCCTGTCGTCGGCAGAATACCAATGAGTAGGAATTAAACTCCAATTTTGTCTTAAAGAAAGTCGTTTCTTGAAACGGCTTGCTGACATTTTTATGCATGGCCGGGCTCTCATTGTGAAATGCTTACGAGACAGAAAGATTCTCCGTGTTTTTGACACGCTTTTTAACCGACTTCAGAAGAGGGGTTTCTCAATTTGACCTTGTTTGTCGGATTCCGCATGCAAATGGTGTCAACAGAACCCTTTTAGTGTCGCTAAGCTAAAATCCATAACCTTACTAATTTTTTTCCATGTACCTGTTTTTCAGTATTTTTTTCTTTGTGGCGGATAATGGTAAACTAAAAACTTTTACCCATTTCTAGCATTGTTCGGCATTCTCATCATCTTCTAGTGACTTGAAATTTGATACCAACGAATATGTTGTTTAGAAGTTCGGTTGGCTTTCTGTTCGAATCAACCTTCAAGGAGAACATGGATTGGTTCTAAACATGTCAGGCATACCTAGACTTCTAATAAACTTATATTTTATTTATTTTAGTAATTTTATCTGTGTCTCATGGCACTTTCACTTAATTAAAATAATTAATTAGAGAATTAAGTAAAGTTACCTATTTACCAAAAAGTACACACAGTAAAAAAGCTTGTATTAAAAATGAATTATAACAAAAATGCATTAATGTTATTATTATTTATGTTTTAAGATAAAAATATAAATAGTCATTCTCCAAAGGATCTCTCCGGACGCATTCAACTCCTTCTTGCTTAAGGAGTTTATTATTACATTTTCTATTATTAATTTTCCCTTAATATAACATTTAAGACTACACCGCTCTTAATATAACATTTTGAACAAAGGTTTCGCGAAGTTAAAAGGTTTTTAATTATCGCCTTCCAATTTGAAGGTACCTGCATTGTTCTAAGGAAACCTCGGTAATGTTGCTTACAGATGAGTAAGTCAGTCATTGTATTCTCGAGCATTGAATTCAGATGTATTTTAAATCTGTTATTTTAACAAGGAATCTTAGTATGGACAAGAAAGAAAGAATTAAAAATTCCCCTTTGGAACAACTTAGCCGACCGATAGCTTAGTTGTTAGAAAACCTGACTACGAAGCTTGAGGTCCTGGGTTCGATTCCCGGTCGGGGCAGATATTTGTGTGAATAATACGTGTTTTTGCTCGAGTCTTGGGTGTTTTATATGTATTTAAGTATTTATTTATCCATATAAGTATATTTATCCGTTGTCTAGTACCCATAGTACAAGCTTTGCTTAGTTTGGGACTAAGTCGATTAGTATGAATTGTCCCGTGATACTTATTTTTATTTATTTTAGTTATTTATTTTTATCTTACTTTTTATGAAATCCACTGCGTTCTTTTTACTAAACATTAGTCTTTACCCGCGTCTTTGCTCACGAAAACCATTAGATTTGGCAGTCGAATTCCGGGCTTTTGCTAAATTCCCATGAGATTTTCTAAAAATTACATCGTGGTCTTCATTTACTTGCAAAATTTAATGTCTCTAGACTAAGTGGTTAAGATTTTGGGTTTTTAAATTGATCCTATGGGAATCATCATCATCATTATCATCATTTCAGCCGTAAGACGTCCACTGCTGAACATAGGCCTCCCCCAAGGCTCGCCATACAGATCGGTCCCACGCCATCCGCATCCAACACGATCCCGCAACCCAACCTTAACCAGGTCGTCGCTCCATTTCGTTGGAGGCCTACCTACACTGCGTCTTCCGGTCCGTGGACGCTACTCGAAAACCTTACTCAGTTTGGGACCATTTTGTATTGGTTTATTGGGACTCTAGTTAATGCCATTGTAAAAATGGGTATGTATTACAATACCGAAGTACGAAAGACCGAATGTATTAAAACATCGAATGGGTCAAAAGACCGACACGATTTTTTTCTGAAACCGTTAAATTTTTATGATTGTTATAAAACAAACCTAACCTAACCTAATGGGTTCTGTATGATGCCGTTTTAATAAATTCTGAGAAGTTTACGGTTTCAGAAAAAAATTGTGTCGGTCTTTTGACCCATTCGATGTTTTAATACATTCGGTCTTTCGTACTTCGGTATTGTAATACATACCCGTAAGATTGAGTTAAAAACGCTAAAACGAACAAGTTTCTTGTATGACGACCCGCTTTAGTTTTTAACTTTATTATATTTGTAGTATTTGTTGTTATAGCAGCAATAGTAATACATAATTTTTGCAAATTTTAAATCTCTAGCTATTACGGTTCGAGAGATAGAGCCCTGTGAGAGACGGACAGACATACAGGCAGCGGAGTCTCAGAAATAGGGTCCCGTTGCCACCCAAGATACAGAACCCTAAAAACATAAAATCGTGGGCGGTCAACTCTAACGATTTAAATGCAATAATAACACCTGAACCATTTTTACCCCAAATAGTTATATTTACTCATAAGCTTATGGACTTTTACTTTTAAGTTTAAATTTTAGTTTGAATTTGTAATAAATAAATTTAAATTTCTATTTAAAATTTAACAGTATGTTGGCTGCATTGCCTGACAGTATCATTGAATTGGAGGATCCGCAAGAATGCCGAGATTGAGGAGCTAGTGGCTGAGCCTAATATTATCGACGAATTTAAATCTCACAGGCTTCGGTGGCTCGGCCACTTGCTGAGAATGGGGGAGGATCGAGGAGTCAAGAGGGCGTATTTGGGACGCCCAACTGGACGTCGTCCGGTTGGTCGGCCGAAGTATCGCTGGGCTGATGCTGTGGAGGCGGATCTGCGGCAGCTTCAATCCGGTAATTGGCGTGAAACTGCGCAGGATCGGGCTAAGTGGCGTGCTCTCGTTTCGGAGGCCAAGACTCATTTTGGGTCACTGAGCCAAACTAGTTAGTTAGTTATTTACATTGAACAAACGTTTATGAATAAGGGAATATTAGTAACACAGAATATAATAGCAGATGTACATGCGCATTATTGGTTTTAACTCGCTCCAACGAAGACGGAGTCTGCAGCGACTCGGGACTTAAGTAATTCTAAGTTACTTTGAAACTGTACTATGTACGATTGAAAGTTGCAGCTTTGCGCCAATGTTTGTGCAGTGCACACAGACTTAATGAAATCACTGACATTTATATCTTTATATTATTTTTTCATTTTTAGGATTCCGTAGTCAACAAGGAACCCTTATAGTTTCGCCATGTCTGTCCGTCTGTCTGTCTGTCTGTCTGTCTTTCTGTCCGTCCGCGGCTAATCTCAGAGACTATTAGTACTAGAAATCTGTAATTTGGCATGAATATATATATATCAGTCACGCCAACAAAATGATTAAATAAAAAAACTAAAAAATTTTTTTTAGGGTACCTACCTCCCATAGACGTAAAGTGGGGTGATTTTTTTTCTCAACTAACCCTATAGTGTGGGGTATCATTGGATAGGTATTTGAAAATAAATACGGGTTTTTGAAAACCAGTTTTTGATAAAGTGAATATTTTCGGAGATATTCACTCCGAAAGTGCAAAATAATGTGTCCCCCCCCTCTAACTTTTGAACCGCACGTCTAAAAAATATGAAAAAAATCACGTAAGTTAAACTTAATAAAAACTTTCTAGAAAAATTATTTTTAACTTAATCAGTTGAGCAGTTTTTAAGTTTTTGTAAAAAAATATTTCTAAGCTAAGATTGTAATTTAACCGCCATTGCAAGCATTTTTTCTTTAAGTACCTATTGTGGCGACTACTAGCGCCATCTAGTCATCACATTAGGAACTAATTACTACAATCCTACATCACGCTATCGAAGTTTCTCAACTCGGCTGCATAAATACAACTTCCAACTTTCATCCATTGGACTTCGGTCCCCAGGCATAACATCTGCCTGGAGAGAGATCTCTCTATTACAGCTACCCCCAAACTATAAAATCACGCTAACAGTATCTTCTTTCAAATAAAAAAATATATTACATCTGAAAAACAATCAACATACATACTAGTTCTAGTAGACTACCCAATTCGCCGATAGATGGCGCTGTACCGCCGACGTTGAGACCAAAACAACCACATTAATAAAGTATGCAAAGATATTTTCGTACCTGCTACGGAACCCTATCTTGGGCGTGTCCGAAACGCTCATGGCCGGTTTTTTATTATGTATCTACACTAAACATATAATGTAACTAATACACAGAGTCAGGTACACAAAAATACAATAAAATGAAAAATACAAAGTCAGGCAAATAAAAACAGCCCCGGACCGTACCACGCGCAAAGTTGCCCAACACCTAGCCGCATTGCCCCGCTGAACCGCGATGGACAACCTTTTCACCAGAAACGACCCAGAGCAATGGTCAAGACCTCTCACACGAAGACGACGCCCAACTTCTTTGAAAAAAAAATGATTTAATATTATGAAAACTAGATTTATAGTACTTCATTTTCATTCCTCCAAGTATCTCTGGGAAAACACCCATTTTCCCAGAGATACTTGGTTAGTTATTTAGAGGGACAAAAGGTATTAATAAGCCTTTGATAGCGTTTTATCTTAGCCAAGCACCGGGTAACTGTACGTTATATAAAACTAATTAAGCCGGCATTATCCACCCCATATTGTAGAACTTAAACAAATTTATTTCTCCATGTAGAAAACATCAAAAGTAAAAAAAAAGTTCGCTTTGTATCATAAAATATGGCATGTTTTTTTGACATTTATGTCAGGTTCAATGCGATAGTCTCCTTTGTAGAGAATTCGCTTCATTTCGCCATTCATTGTTTCCTCTCCGTATACACGTAAAGTATTTTAAACAACCATTTGCTTTTGCTGATCGAGTTTTTTGACTGTAAAAAATAACGAAACTAAAAACAACTTTGAGGTTAAATAAATAGAGCATGATAACGTTCGGCTTCAGTGAAGAGCTCCACTATTTGCGCTGCATATGATTGCTTTTCACTTATGCCGCTGAGAGAAAAAAAAAACAACTTTTAAAAGAGTCGGTGCAATATTTTATATTGATACTAATTTTCGATTCAGTTTATTTATACAAATTTGTACAGTAACATACTGATGTGGGCTTTAAAAGTAGGGATGTGTTTGCATAAATCAAATTTCGCCCACCCCAGAAATCGGATTGACTTTAATGGCATGGTGACGGATGTAGATTGGACGATTACCCAAGTGCAGTCAGCAAAATGTACCGTCACAAAATAGTTTGTACTAAAAAATACTAAATTACTTAATAACAAACTCTATTGAATTCCTAATTAATTAGATTAAAAAAAATGTTAGCAATCAACCGCGAACTATGTCGCTTTCTTGTGTTTTGTCCTTTGCATTTTGTCGCTTTTCCGTGTCCTATAGGTAAAAACTTTATGTTAGTTGTTACACGCAGTAACTTTAGAGCTAGTATTTAAAATTTACAGTCAGCATCAAAAGCAGCTGGTCACTTTTGTACCTTGTCGCTTTACAGCCAGGTGCAAATGTATGTATGTATGTAAATACTTTATGGTGCATAAAACACAAAAATAATACAAAAAACATCAAAACAAAAAAGAGTACACAGGCGAACTTATCCCTAAAAGACATCTTTTCAAGCTAACCTGGATTGAAAGGAAAGCTTAAAAATGGGCGAACAGTAATTTATGTGCTTAAGTATACAGAGAAAGGATATAATAACATATAAATAAATACACAAAATAAACAAAAATTAGTGACTACGACGAATATTACCTACTTTACACTGAACAATATACACACTTACACATATGAATAAAGAATACTATTACTTCCACAGTTTCTTCAACCTCTCCCTGAACGAGGCTACAGACGGGGACTCCCTAATGAGCAAAGGCAACTCGTTCCACAGCTTTACGAAATGGATGCTGTACGCTTAGTATAAGTTTTCCTTCACTTCAATACTTCTCGATCGCGTTTACGTAAAAAAATCAATTACTATGGAATCGTGGACAGCGTCTCCGCGCGCGTGCGCCCATGTTTCCATAGAATTGAAATTTTTACGTAAACGCGATCGAGAAGTATTTTAGTTAACTAAAACTTATACTAAGTGTACTGAAAGATTTAGCGTATGAACGCGCCGTGTTCGACGGGAAGGCAAGTGTGAGATTGGAGCTGGGCCGCAAACGGTGCCCGCTTCCAGTGGCCAAGTAGATAAACCTTTCAGATAGATACGAGGGAGAGGAAGGATTTAAATAATAAAATAAGAAATGATCATTCATGATTGACAATTACGACAAAGTACAAAAGTGACCAGCTACTTTTGATGTTGACTGTAACTTTTTTTTTTTTATCAGTATCCTATCTAAGTTTTGGGATTTTTTTACTCAGAGTCAAGAGCGCTGTCGATTTAGATGATTAAAAAATGTCCCTAATTTTGTCAGTTTTACCAGTTTTACCAGCTTGTACGTTCCTAATCTGTTTATTCTTATCTGGAGTAAAATATACCTACTCAGTTTCATCCATCAGCCTGCATCTACTTGACATTTCTGCTTCACCGCGACCACGAACTTAATATTGTCTTCTTTTATAATTATTCATGACGACTCCGGATTGTTGACTAAGTCATTCCTTCAGGAACGTTTTGTTTCAAAAGAGACAGAATTTTTGTGGTTGCAATGTTGGTATAAATATATATAAGTGACATAGCTACATAAAGATTATCTTTTTTTTTCATAATATAGTATTTATTAATAACATAACATTAAAGTAATTAACTAATTATACAGAAATAAAAAAAAAATTATATATACTAGAACAATTAACCTATCTTTAAGATTATCTCACATACTTACTAAAAAAATGTACAAAAATATTAAAAAAAAAACACAATTTAAAACGTTTTTAAAAAAAAAAAAAAAAAAATAGGGGACAATCTTACACAAATCGACCTAGTCCCAAACTAAGCAAAGCTTGTACTATGGGTACTAGACGACGATAAACATACTTATATAGATAAATAAATACTTAAATACATAGAAAACATCCATAACTCAGGAACAAACATTCGTGCTCATCACACAAATAAATGCCCTTACCGGGATTTGAACCCAGGACCTCTTGCTTCGTAGGCAGGGTCACTACCAACTAGACTAAAGCGGTCGTTAAACTAACTAATTTTGACTAATAAAATATTTTATCTCCTCTATTATGCTCAGAAAATAAGCAGTTTGTTGTTATGCGTTTCGTTTATATAATCATCATCATCATTTCAGCCGAAAGACGTCCACTGCTGAACATAGGCCTCCCCCAAGGCTCGCCAAACAGATCGGCCCTGCGCCATCCGCATCCAATGCGTTCCAGCTACCTTAACCAGGTCGTCGCTCCATCTTGTTGGAGGCCTACCTACACTGCGTCTTCCGGTCCGCGGACGCCACTTCTACGTCACGACGTCAGTTCTACGGGCGATGTGCCCTGCCCACTGCCACTTAAGTCTAGCGATTCTTCGAGCTATGTCCGTGACTTTAGTTCTTGCGCGGATTTCATCATTTCTAATGCGATCCCGCAGAGAAACTCCAAGCATAGCCCTCTCCATCGCCCTCTGAGTAAGTGGTTTCGTTTATATGAAACACGGCAATTTTTTTGTTATGCAAATCATTACAACCTCTACATTAGAGGTAGTATGCCATTTAGGTAAAATTCTGAAGATGTTATTGAATCAGGCGTTAGTTTGCAGAGGTCCAGTGCCAACTACCGTGCTAGGGTGTCTTTAAGTTTAAAAAACCGTCCAAGTGCGAGTCGGGCGCGCGCACTGAGGATTCTCTTAAAATTTTTTGGTATGCCAAAATATTCACCGTAAACAGCCGTATTTATTACCATCCAGTATTAGCAGACCCCTTCTTGAAAGTAAAATGTACGCAGTGTGGGATCATTTTATATCAGAAAGTTGTAGTAAGTTGGGACTCCCTTACAAAATTACAAATTTATAGTTTTCAGACTTTTCCCTATACTTTACTTGCCAAATTTCAAAGTTCTAAAACAACGGAAAATACTCTATAAATTTTGATTCCCTCAAGAGTGTCGAATTATACCTTTTTTTACGCTAACTGAGAAGTTTGATTTTTTTACAGCTTCAAGGGCAGATCCTTAGATCTGTGTAGACCTGAGTATATATATGTATTTATTTTCAACTCGATATCTCCACGCATTCCCGCGATAAAGGGTTTTGACAGACAGATGAACGGACAACAAAGTAATCCTTTAAGGGTCCCATCTGACGACCAGATGGCCTAGTGGTTAGAGACCCTGACTATGAAGCTTGAGGTCCCGGGTTCGATTCCCGTGTCGGGGCAGATATTTGTATGAAAAATACGAATGTTTGTTCTCGGGTCTTGGGTGTTTAATATGTATTTAAGTATGTATCTATCTATATAAGTATGTTTATCCGTTGCCTAGTACCCATAACACAAGCTTTGCTAAGCTTACTTTGGGACTAGGTCAATTGGTGTGAATTGTCCCGTGATATTTATTTATTTATTTATTTATTTATTTATTTTTCCTTTTGAGGTACGGAAGTGGAACCCACTAAAAAGAACTTGTATTGATTTTGAAACGTGTCTAGTGTCTCTTCTGGTTGGTTGTTGGTTAAAGTACTTCATAATCATCATCATCCCAGCCTACGTCCCACTGCAGGGCAAAGGCCTCTCAGAATGAGAGAGGGCTTGAGCCGTAGTTCCCACGCGGGCCCAGTGCGGATTGAGAACTTCACACGCACCATTGAATTTCTTCGCAGGTGTATACAGGTTTCCTCATGATATTTTCCTTCACCGTAAAGCTCATGGTAAATTTCGGAAATTCGCACATAAATTCCCAAAAACTCAGAGCCAGCCGGGATTTGAACCCACGACCCTCTGCTTGAGAGGCCATAGATCAAACCGCTAGGCCACCACGGCTTTTAAGGCCACCACGGCTTTTTTAAAAGTACGGTACGAAAAAATAAGTGATATCTATTCCTTTATTATTATCTTTGTGTATTCTATATCTATGAATATATGTAAGTAAAATGTTTTGAACATTATGTTTTATGTCAAAAAGACTTGTGCCGTACAAAGTCGTGTGTAGAACCAATTAAGCCGTATTCTAATTAATTAAATTTGTCGTTACGAAAAGCAGCTGCGGGCAGGTTCCTGTCGTTGGCAAGTTGAAGAAAGGAATTTACGAGTAAAATCTGTATACTAGACTATATAAAATGGAATTTGCGCGTATATTAAACAGAATGACAGGAATACACATTTCGATGTAATTTTTTTGTGTCATGTACGACCTTCAAACATCAAGCTTTTTTAGGAGGGCTGCATATTTTTATAGCACAGTTTTTTTTTGCCTATTTAGGAAGTAGGTAATGTAAATAAAAATGTATTGTTAAGCACAAAACTCGAGAAACACTACTTCAAATCGGATAATTATTTTTTTGTTGTGTTCATAATTATGAGGCCGTAATTTTAATGAAAAAAAAAAATCAGCGGGGTGATGCCGCGGGCATCAGTTAGTTTTACATAAAGATAAAAAATAAATATATAAATCTTTATTCAAAATAGGTTTTTACAATAATAAAACTTAAGTCTAAACAAATGACACTTATAAACATATAAACTTCGCCCCATCCCATCATCAGGTTTTGTTGTCAGTAACCGTATTATTTCCTCATTGAATTAAGAAACAGCATTGCCAGTATTCCCGCACGGTGCAAACAACAGCTGAATGTTGCTGTCAAAGTGATGAATTAGTATTCATGATTTCCCTGGAGCGCTAGTGCTACCTCGCTTTAGATAATACTTCAGCAAACAGAGACAGTTATTTGCATTAAATTATTTAAGAAATGACGAATTATTGCCTGTCGCAAATAAACAAGGATGAAAAAATCCGGGCAAGTGCAAGTAGGACTCACACACAATGAGTTCCGTAAACAGATATGGTATTCATCGATTTTGAACTATCAACTTCTAAAGAGGTGAAAAAAGTGAAATTTTTGCATGGAAACATGATTGCTGAAGCTTTGATGATGATCATCATCATCCCAGCCTTTATACGTCCCACTGCATGGCACAGGCCTCCTCTCAGAACGAGGGGTTTGATGATGATGTCAAATGTTAAATGTCAAGCGAAATCAAAATCTCGCGGTGAATTTCATCTGTAATTTGGCGCATAAATTACAAAAAAACATACACAAACATACACATTAAAATACATTAATAACAACAATTAATATTAACGACCGCTTTAGCCTAGTTGGTAGTTACCCTGCCTACGAAGCTAGAGGTCCTGGGTTCAAATCCCGGTAAGGGCATTTATTTGTGTGATGAGCACGAATATTTGTTCCTGAGTTATGGATGTTTTCTATGTATTTAAGTATTTATTTATTTATATAAGTATGTTTATCGTCGTCTAGTACCCATAGTACAAGCTTTGCTTAGTTTGGGACTAGGTCGATTTGTGTAAGATTGTCCCCTAATATTTTTTTTTTTTTTTAAATGCATGTTTATAATTGTAATTAAATTCTTATCATATTTTAACATAATTAGTTGTAATTAAGTATTATTATGTGCCCTTACAGGGCGTCATAGACTGACCTAAACATTGTAACTTAATATTACAATTACATGAGTTAATAAATAAATTAAATTAAATGAAAATCTGAGTTGTGAGCTCGGATCTGAACCCACTTGAGAGGCCATAGGTTAAAAATTGTACTGCAACATTTAACGAAAACCTTATATTTTTTTTACTATGATAATCACGATTATGCAATTTATGAAACACAGAGACGCTTCATACCTTTGTTGCAAAACTTATTTGAATATTCAGAGAATTCTCTTGTCGCAAAACTTTTATTTGCATTCATAACATGGCAAAACAGTTCTGGTTACATTTCTTTGCATAATTTAAAAATGTTTGTGAGCAAAATTTTGAAATAATGAGCAGGTAAATATCAACTATTTTCAATCAGGTTTAATAAAGAATGTTCTCAATTCGACGGCGTTTGTTTTGTTAAGTAGGTATATTCGTCGATATCTCCAACCTTTGTGAACCGATTTCATTGGTATTTTTTCCCCTCTAACGTCAGTTTAGTCACTGCAATATAATACATGAATAGATAAATATAACAAAATAAACAGTCAAGCGTGAGTTGGATTGCGGCGAGGGGTAAATTTTAAAACCGGCAAAAATAAGTTTGTCATGCGTGGTATTTTTACGAAAAACAAGAAAAACAAGGTAATTTTTTCGAGGCTTATGCCCCGGCCACGACTGTGAGCGACCGGCGGCAGCGGCGAGCGTTTTTCCGTTCATTGCGCGGCCGAGACGTGCGCGGCACAGTGATTGATTGTCTAGCGGCACCAGAGGCCGTTATTGTTTAACGCTTCTAACGCTTGCCTTCGCTTTCACCATCTCTTTCTATCATCATCTTATATCGTCTGACAGAAAGAAATAGTGATTGCGAAAGCAAGCGTCAGAAGCGATACTTAGACAATAAGCCTGTTGTGGGCGGCACACGCTACGAATGGAGAAAACGCTCGCCTCTGCCGCCGGTCGCGCGAAGTCGTGGCCAGCCTGTTAGACTACTTGGACTGGCTCTTGCGTCTTGTGATCTTTTTGCCAAACTTCTTAAGGCTATGTTAGCGGGATGGAAATATCCTTAATGTTTTTTATTTCCATGAATTTTGGTGTGAAAAAGCGTTTTAAAAATGATCGCACAATTCTAAAACTTATTTTTGTCGGCTTTTTTGCAATTGCAATAAATTATGGCCCCTAAATCTTCGAGGCCATCTCGGCTCATATTATCATAATTATTTTCTACTAGGTACAGGGCACAGGTTTCCTCTCAGAATGAGAGGGCTTGAGATGTAGACCACTTGGGCCCGGTGCAGATTGGGAGCTTCACACTCACCATTGATAGCGCAAGTTGTATGTAGGTGCCTCGCGATGATTTTCTTCATTGTAACACACACAAGTGCTTCATTTTAATTTCAATCTGATACCTCTACCTACAGCAGACGGATAAGCTGACAGACGATCGGACAGATTGATGGATGGACTGAGAAATAATCTTATACAGGTTTATTTTTTCTGGTTCTGGTACGAAACCTTTAAAAACCTAAAAATAAATTACAAAGCGATCTTTTACTGCTAACCCGACTTAAGAGGAAATCTTCACAAAGATTAACTCATCAGAATTCTGACAACGACCCGATAGCGATATTAATGGCGTCCTCAAATATTCACAAAATTCATATCGGTGGTTACCATAATTAAATTTTGCCGAGTAAGGAAATAACTCGACAGATAACTGCAAATTGGTTTAAGATTCTTGCAAGAGGGTAAATTGAAATATTTTGTATCGAATTTTATATCGAGAACATGAAATTGGATTGTGAATGAGATTGAATTGTATCCCGAATGCTTATTGCTGTCGAGTGATGTAATAAATCTTTGTATACCTATCCGGGAAACTGGGGGATGATTTTTTGTTTAATAAAAGTATAAAATTGTAGATTATAATCTATTATCTTCTTATACAATTTTCTCAAACCGCACTTGTCGTACCCCTCATCATGTATCAGTCGCATATAAATAACTACCTAGTATTTTAATAGGTATAATTATTGTATCAGCTAATGTAAAACAATTCCGGAAGGAAAGAGCGGTCCCTCCTAACACAAGTATTGCTATACTTACCAGGAGGTGTCTGACATAACTCATGTATAAATTAGTGTGATACCAAATAAAATATTTAATTTTTTTTTTATTTTGTGTTTTGATACAAGGTGTCTCAAAATGTATCCAGAATATTTTCTTCTGGTTAGGTAGACAGAATATCCCTGTGGATGTTTTGAAGGTTTGTTTTTACTGTGTTGACAATAGTTTCCATATTAATTTTATTGACGTTCAAAAGAATGACTACTAAGTATTTGAATAAAGAAATTCGATGAAAAATGTTCAGTCAAACTAACCTAACGTTTTGCTGAAATGTTTTGGATACACTTTAAGATACCTTGTAGATATTATTACGTTAAAACTAATGTATGCATGTTTTCTATCCTATCCTATTCTATGTGTATGTATATATGCATGCACTGTACGATGATGATCAGATTTTAAAGTAATATTATTTATTTTTTACATGTTAAAACCTGCGAAAATTTAGGACCCCAATTTCTTTTTTGTTGGATAGCTATCTACGCCACTAAAATTAAGCATCATTTACAAAGGTATTCTTTATAAAATTTATACACCTTTTATCTACCTTTTATCTTTATTTTCGCACTTTAGTTGGCAAGATAGTAAATGGTTACTTTCCTTGTCGTTCGTGTCGCCTGCTCGCATGAGGGATGTCCGCCCGAGGGTTTGCCAAAGACATGGGTCGTTCGTGGTATCCTTGGGACGCTTATATGAAAGTAGCTCTTTATCTTTATGTTACTATTAGTATCTCAATTTCATTATATCACAAGATTTTCTTGGTGATTTTGTCTGCGGAGAATTTTGCTATAATACAAAGTTAACTCTCACTCAAAGACGATAATTAACACGCTAATCTGTCTAAAAAATCATGACTTGTCTAAAAAATTTTATCACTAAACGTAGCATTCGTTTTTTTTTAAATTTAATGTTATGGCGCAAAATTATGTCTTTAGACCAAAAATCATTATAAAAAAAAATACTGGCCGTTAATATTCATAGCGTTTATTGATAAAATAAAAAAAATATAACGGTATAAGATAGACTGGAGGCCCGGTTTGTGACAACTTGAAGTACAAAATGGAAATTTCTTTTTAACGCTTTTCATTAGAAAGAGAGTTCCAATGTTACAAGCTACAAAGTCGTTAAACTTAAATACTTTATTTCATGTTTTGAGCAAACCCGCCAAATACCTATCCTATCCAATGTTTAACTTATTTAGACAAACTGTGTGTTCAAGTAGTCTGCTTGGTCAGTCACCTCAAATATAAACCCATAGTTGTTCCAATATTAGAGATACACAAAAATTCGCTATTATTTTTCAAATAGAAAAGTTGCTCAGTTTGATATTTCATTCAGATATCGCGTTACAATTTTCCCAAGTCACGAAATTATTCAATGACAACGCCAATTCCAGATAAATTTAATTCGGCGATCTCTAACTCATCAATTTAAGTTACTTTGTTTGTTGGCGACTTAAGGAGCATAAAGTCACCAATAGCTTTTTGTATGGGGCATTTAATTTTCTCGCAAGAACTTGTAAAAACATCTTGCTTAATATTATAAACGCTAAAGTTTATATGGATGGATGGATGTATGGATATTTGTTACTTTTTCACGCTAAAACAGTTTATAACCTGGATTAACATATGGGGTACTTTATATCCCAAAAAATTGCATAGTTCCCGCGGTATAGCGTTAAACGAACTCTTAGCAGACTGAGTCACGGGCTTCAGCTAGTCTTACATAATAGTAATAAATCAGAAAGTTTGTAAATACATATGTTTGGATGTTTGTTAATCAATCACACAATAATGGCTGAAATTTTTATGAAACTTGGCGTACACAAAATATAGTCAAAAATCTGGAGTGACACAACAAATACTTAATATATCTATGGCGCGTCCCTGTAGGTTACTATTTTAACTTTTGACTAGAATAAGAGAGATATATAAAGCTTAGTGGCCTTAAATACTTGAGACGTTAATTTGAAAAAAATATACATAGATTGTTGAGTTTCTTAGCGGATTCTTTCCGCAAGGGTTTTTCCAACCTGGTGGTAGATTCTTCGACGTTCATTAAGTGTTATGGCCTAAATAGAATACAGAAATTTTCGAATTTCGTCCTTTTTTTTAGCGCATTTTAACAGCCTTACGTTTCGGAAGAAGGACAAGAAACGCCACTTAGTGACTTTGAGGCTGCGTCGCCTTAAGGCCGGAGGGTAAGTTCATCGACAAGTCGATAACGTTATTATCTTTATCGCGATGTAAAGACATTACTCTTTCGTTTTATGTTGCGTTGGTTAATTGGAATGCAAATAGCTATACTGACATAAAGTGACAGCTAAAGGTCAAATTAGTTAGTTGTGTGTAGTTTGCAGCAAACTGTTTGCCAGAATTTCATGGACCCGATGTATCTTTTTCTATAATTATATATTTTTTTTGTCATAAAGTGTTTTTTTTTTTTTTATGTTAGATAGGCCAGACAAACGAACTAGTGGGTCACCTGATGTTAAATGAACACCACTGTCCATAGACACCCGCAGCGCTTTACACGATGCCAGTGCGTTGTCGGCCCTAAAGGAGAGGGAATAGGGGAAGGGGGAGAGGGAGGGGGAGAGGGAAGGGGTGAGGTTTACTTTCGGAAATGAAATGAAATTAAATGAAATTAAATGTTTATTTACGGAATATGGGTAACTAATGCTTTCATACCCCCTCCGTGGTAGCGTTAAACGTTTAATGCAACCTTATTGGAAGTCGTAGTAGAAGTTTCACTTCAAAAAGACAAAAGTCGAAAATGTCTTTATCCTATTTAGGCCATAGCACTTATGAACGTCGAGAAATCTACCACTGGGTCGATAAAACCCTGTCGAGAGAAATCCGCTAAGAAACTCAACAAGGTATATTTTTTTCAAATTAACGTCTCAAGTACACATAAATCTATTTTTAGTTTGGATGTTAAAAAATTCATTAACAGAGTAGACACACAACTAGCTCAGCCATACAAGTATTTTTTTCTTAAATTGTCGATGAGGAGGAACTTTAATATCCTTCGGAAGGAAACAATATTAAGGATAAAAAATAGGTAAAGTAACGAACCTTATTTTTGCATTCTATAGGATAATATTTTAAGAAATCCTTTTTTATATTTTTATGGCAATGAAATTAGGTTATAAATCATAATAACAACGCAACAATAATGAGTCGTTAAATAAAAAGGTTTCTCGATTTTTTTCACTTGAAGTAATGGGGCGATTCCTAGTGCCACCTAGTGAGAAAACACAGATTACTGCTACATGTTTCAAAACCCGGAGATACGGATTTCAAAACCCTGGACGCACACCCAAAGAAATTTTTCGTTTTAAATTTTTTCCCCGTTTTTTTACGTCTACGTTTGTATCGAACAATACAAAATTCATCTCCTCATTAATACTAGTAACAAAGTTAATCTGGGACATAAATTAAATAAAATCACCATTTCAATCATTTCCTACGTTGAAATATGATCAGTGGTCAATTATCTGAACACACGAACCTTAAAACTCTGGAATCCGTCGCTTCAATGGGATTAATATGGACATCCGGATTTAAAATTGAATGGCTGCTATTAATTTTATGTGAAAATACCAAAAGTTTATTAAATTCAATTGTAAATACGGTTGCATGATGGTAATAATAATATATAATCGAATAGATATGAAAGACTGGAAAAAAATAAAATCTCATTAAGTTAATGTCCCCAATCTCAATTTGTTGACCAAAAAATTAAAAAAACAATATTCCTTGTTTCTTTTTTTTATCTTTTCCGTCCAATTTTGTATTTATTTCGTGTGTATTGAAGGAAAATGTGTAAAAGCCTCTCTCTATCTCTCTCTCTCTCTCTCTCCCCCTCTCTCTTTTCCCCCATATCTCTCTCTTTCCGTCTCTCTCTCACTTTCTCAAAAAGAAAAGAGAAGGAAAAAAAACTGAAAGAAGTAAAGATAAAAAAATAAAGATTACTTATTCATTATTATCTCTAGACATTGACACATTGAGTGCCAAGAATACTCCAGGCGTGTTCTGCGTTTTAGGCAGTTTTCGCTACAAATCGGAATAAATTATAACGCTACTACTGGTTACGAGCGTAGCTCGTAGCAATGCGTGGCAGCGAAAGTGTTAACGTTCAAGATCGGGATAAAAAAGCTTATTTGTTATTCCAGAGATCCAATTGTCTACATACCAAAAATTATTTCAATTCCATTTAGCCGTTTCAGCGTAAAAGAGTTACAAAAACACACATACTTTTACTTTTATGATACTGGTACTATCTTTAACGCAATGAAGTGCAATGTACCTAGTGACGTCCACCTTTCCATGAATATTCTCTTGCTAAATTTTAATACAGAGATTGTACAATGCAAAGCTAGTTATAAGTCTTTTTTTGACTTTAATTTAGTCGCAAACTGCATACATCACTAAGGTGATAGATAGAATAATTTGCAATGAAGTGCAATGCAGTGCGAAGGGACGTAGGTTCTCTTTGTGTGTTCTATAGGATCTACAACGACGAGTGCTCTGAAGAATTATTATATTGCTGCCTGCTGCAAAATTCCACCATCGCACTTCCCGCCGTAAGTCTAAGTTCCATCGTCACCTATCTCGATGAATGGCAGTCTACCACTGTACGTTTTCTTCGGCACTTCCTGCCACGTACGGTGAAACTGTGGAACCAGCTTTCGGCAGCAGTGTTTCCAGACAACTATGACATCGGGTCTTTCAAGAAAAGGGTTTATACTTCCTTTAAAAGCCGGCAACAGATCAGTGGCTGTCTTTTTTTGACCCACTTGCTCGTTTCTCTCCCTTTCATAATAAAAAAATATATAATGGCTTTTACCTTCCTATAGATACTTTCGTGCTAAATTTGAATACAGAGAACGTATAATGCAAAGCTAGAAGTCTTTTCTTGAGTTTAATTTAGTCGCAAACTGCATACAACTCTTCACGTTGCATAATAATCTGTCGCATGCGGCAACTATTCTGGGCCGCGCTCATCACTGTCCAAGTTAGTTAAAGCCATAACAGTAAAATAAAAAGCAGTATTGCAATTTATTTTAAAATGTCATCATTAGGGCGCATTCAAATTTGCGGCAAAAAGCCGCGCGGAGGCAGCGCGTCTGCAGCGCTGCGGCCGCGCTGCTTTGTAAATCCATATAAATAAAGCGATTGCAGCGCTACACCCGCGCATCAGTTCATCGATCGACTAGTGATGTGCATTATTCCGTTGTATACAGTGTTTCTTCGTCAGAGTCCATCGTGAAACTATGTATAACACTACGATTCTCAAACTTAGCGACAGCAGCGCGGCCGCAGCGCTGAAGTCGCGCGGCCTCCGCGTGGCACTTTGCCGCAAATTTGAATGCACCCTTAAGGCTTGTTCGGACTAGGCTAGTATTTTAGTCTAGTAGCGCGTAATTTAGTAGCTAAACGTGTCTGAACACCAAAAAATTGGTCAAGTAGATTACTTAGTAAGTAATTTACTCGAGTCAATCCATTTTATTCTATTTTTTTAGTAGTAGTGTTTACGCGGCCGCCGGCTAAACAAGTCCGAACCTGTCGATTTCTAGTCGAGTTCATTAGTTGGCGTGAAAATGTCTCGACTGTAATGCGAACGATTTTTAGGTAGTAGCGAATTGTTTAGCTACTAAATTACTCGCTACTAGACTAAAATACTAGCCTAGTCCGAACAAGCCTTTAGAGGGCGGACTTCTCGTGTCCCTTTGGAGGCTGTCATGGGGGCTTCTCTTTTATAGACTTTTTAGACCACAACATAAGAAAGAATATTAAAGAAGATAAAAGTAGAGGTAAACTACTCGCTAAAGAGTAACTTTCGAATAACTTGTGAGTAATTAAAAGTGTGAAATACAGATATGAAATAAAAACAATGGTAAGTTAACTAGCTAACTTGGAAACGGCTTAACCAATTTTGATGTAATGTATCGAGAAACTATCGCCGATTGAAATTGTTTAAACTCTTATATTGTACTACATTTTTATTGTTTAAACTTTGGGCCTTTTAGTTTTAGTAACGTACTTTTTTCAAATTATTGTAACGAACTTCTTTACTAATATATTTAGATAACTTTTGTAATCTTCGAACCATTTTTCTACCACCTCCAACAATTACGGCTGACCTGGTTAGGAAGCTTATCTTCACGCTGGATGAATGGATGGCAGAAAAAGGCCACCTGAACCTTGTCTAAACAAGACTTAATTTCAGGGCTGCACAGCACGGGTTAGAATCTTGGCACCAACTCCAACATCCGCACATCTTCTCCTGCTCTCTTTCTTCGGCTGGCTGTCTGGAACCGAGGACCTCTCCTTATTTCTACGACAAGGCCTACTGACCTTGAAGCCACTACCTGTATCCAGCCTTCGTTTAGCACCGGCAGTCTACGCTTCGGACCCTAATCCAGTCTTGCCAAGAAACGCTTTCCCAATCAACTCTCGAATCCGCGACCCTCGAGATCTTTTTCTGTCGGTTAAGCCCTAGGGGCCAAATCGTCTTAACCCGTGGAGCGTCTGGCTATAAAAAATATATGCCATTGTGCGCACCCGCAAACTAAACCCCTAGGGTCTCATTTGCTCTACCCTTACCCACCCTTACTTCTCTACTGTTGTTTAAAAACTGCGGACGCCCCGTGGCGTAGCGCAGCGCTGGCTAGGCACTCTTTTTAATTCACCTAAGCCCTCAGAATTACAGTCGCATTTGTATGCGAACCCGGTTTTTGCTGACAAGCTGTTTATAGGTATAGGCTATAGGTATTTATGGTAACTCTTAAATGAAACCGCAAAACGAGAAAGGTAAACCGAATTTAAAAAAGATTAAAACCGATGTCGCCGCTTCTACACCTCTACATTTTTTATGTGTTTCTCTAGCTATTATTAAGTTAAATTACGAAATGTATTCATTTTTGGAGTACAATTTCAGTAAAAACAGATTTTTAAACATATAAACATTCTGGTGAGCAGTTGCAGATTGAGCTATTAGATAAATATCGCACCTTTAGAATCAAACTGGCACAAATCGAATTATTCTCATTTCAGAAATAAACTTTGTGCCAAAAAAGAAACAGGTTTAATTTTGAAATGAGAATAATTCGAATTGTGATAGTTTAATTCTAAAGGTGCGATATATGGGTTTTTTTTGGGAACTTTCAGCTTTCGTGGCATTTATATTCCTTTTAATATTGGTTCTCTATAAAATAACTTACTCTGCATTATTAAAACAGAAGAGTCGTCCTTGAAAACGTAATTGAAAATATCAGATAAATAAGAACAACAGTAATCTATAAAATAAATGTATAACGGCTGGAATCGTTTAGCCTCCCTACTTTCTTCGAACAAATGTTGGTTGTCAAATCAAATTGCTAGCATTTGCAAAACAAATGTGAATGGATGTTAACCATGGTAGATGGAAGGTGAGGAGAAGATGTTTATTGTGATAGTAATATGTACCTACTACATAATTTTAGAAGGAAATAATGTTTATTCCAGGTCTTAATTTACTCATAAACATATTTAAAAAGACAAAAAAAAACTTAAATTAACTTAATCTAAACCTAAAAAACATATATTTACAAATATCTCCCAAAGCGCTGCTAATGGGCAGGGTGCTCATAATGCTGGCTGCGCTTCCTCTTTGTACGGCAATGCCAATACGTTGACCTAGGAAAGAGCCAGCCTTATGGTTACCTGTGGATCGGACAACTTTACTTTTTAAAAATTTAAAAAGTTTTTGAGCTTCGGATAATATTTACTCTTGCTTAGTTGCATTAAACAAGTTTTTTACCCGTTGACCGAAAGTAGTTTTACGATCAAGATCTTGTTAATGCGTTGAGTGAAGCTAAACGCGGTTTATATTATTTTCATCATCATCATCAGCCAAAAGATGTTCATTATTGAACACAGCTCTCTCTCTTAGAACGGCGTAATGAAAGACTACTCGCCACTTGCACCCACCGGTTGCCCGCACCTCTCGTCGTCAGTCAACCTGGTGGGAGCCTTGTCAACGCCTAGCCTTCTGGTTTATAGTTACCATTTTAGAAACTTTCTCCCTCAACAGTCTAAAATATATTTCCCGTAAAAATATACCTTATATATTCCGCTAATTGGTTCAATATGAACAAAATAGACGGCTGCCGTAAGTATACGGCGATATAATGTTTTGTTAAATTACAGCATCGGTAAGAAGTGTCATAGTCAGACAGATGTTTGCATAGATATAATCTCATTACAGTAGAAATTTAAAAAGAAACACAAATTAAATGAATGAATGAATTTATTATATATTATCATCTTTATTATTCATATTATGCCATTGAACCAGCGAGTAACAATTTAAGTCTCATAATCTTTCCATCACTTGAAATTGGATTTAGACGTTGGTCGGTTTACTGAAAAAAAGAAACCTGCTTATTATTAGCACCATTTCACCACTTTCCTTACTCCATGCCCTTGGCACGGAATTGCGCGAGACAAATGGGACGAAAAGGTGTGCATCAGCGAGGCGTTTTGTAAATTCGAGGCCGCCATCTTCTGTTTTCCTGATGCCACAGAGTGGGAACATTCCATATTTACTGTTGGATATACTGTTGATTTATGGGGATGTTGAATGTGGGATTTATTTTAGAATGATTTAACTATGCCATGGAGTGTATGCCAGAGGCTTTGGGGGTTTATTTTAGGCTTTGGGGGTTTATTTTGCGGAGGTTCATGTACATGACATAAAAGCAATTATCTTTTTGACAAGGGACCACACGTATAGTTAACCAATTTGATTCCTAAGCCACCATAGTACCCTTATCAAGTTAGTAATGATAAATTAATCGTCAGATGTGTTGATAAGCGCATAACTCGAAACCGCTGTACTAAATAGGGTACTTATAGGTGAAGAAAAGCTTAAGTAAAAGACTTATGGCATATGTAGTGTGTACATAACTGGTTACTACTAAAATAATACAATAATTCGTACCTAAGTTTTTCACCTATAAATAGGTAGGAAGGGTATTGTATAAAAACAAACATTTTACTACTGCAAGATTAGACAATTTTTATTGCAAAATTTTATTTAATTTTCTGTAAAAAGGTCCCATAGTTAATCAGTTAGTGCTTAGCTATGTAGAATAAATGTTACGTGGTGGCCTGCTACAAAACTCGTGGCAAAAGCCTTCCGCGTTCCAGTGAAATGTACTAGGGCACCATAGCCGCTTAGCAGGTAACGTAAAGTTTACAGGTAAGAAGATTTGATACAACACTAGCGTTTATCTGCGGCTTCGATCGAGTGCACTATAAAGCACATCAGGCTGTTGAATTTTCTCATTTTTATTAAATTCCCATTGGAATTTTCGGAAAAAATTACGTAGTCTTCCACAAAAAGCTATGGTATCCTAGCAGTTGCCCTAATTAACTCTCAAGTGGACGGTCGTGGGTTTGAAAAAAACCGGCCAAGTGCTAGTCGGACATAACATTTTTAGTTTTGTCAAAATATACGCCGTAAACAGCCGTAGCCGTAAGTGTTAGCAGAGCCCTGCTGCTAAGTAAAATGTACGCAATGTGGGATCATTTTATGTTGGTTATTCGGGACCCTTAATGTTTAATTAAATTATATTTTGTAGCGGGGACGCGGGGGACGGGGCAGTGACAAGCCGGTGACGTACAGTACAGTGTATATTAATTACTCTACTACCTATTTACATGCGCGTACACTACCGGTCGAGACTATCCCACGAGGTGGAAGTAGCCTAGAGCCCGCAATGTATCCACTGGGCAGGTGACACTGAAACGTCTCAACAGGGGTGAAAGCGATCAGCATGCACTGGCTAGTACCTACTTTGGATACCCATAAGTTTGGCTTCGATCCGGAGGTCAATATTTCTCGACGTACAAACGTTAGCATGAAGCGACCTACAGACAGCGCCATCTAACGAGGGACGGCGCAAGCGTCACTCGCAGTTGCGGCTGCGTATGGTTACGCGCCGAGCCGTGCAGTACTAGTAACGACATCTATTGGTGAGGGGCCTGTGCTTTTGTTGCTTATTCTGTACTTTGTGTTACAGACTCCCCCTCTGTCCATGAAGTCGTCCCGACGAGTAGGACAGGACTGATTAAGTTTTATTAACGAGATTTGCTTTCTGTGTTCAAAGAGTTGCGCTCAGGTTGGGTTAAAAGGCGACTCGCATACTCTATGGGGTGTTCCGTTTCTCTCTCCCCCTGCACGAGACATACCCTAACTCTCTGAGCTCAAAGGAAAATACAGATGTGGATGGAAAGAGGTCGTCATCACATCCATTCGATTCCAAATCATAGTCCTGGAGGCTGATCTTAGCATCCTCATACAATGCTTCTAATATGGGCGAGTAGTTAGGCGGGAGCTTCGAATCGGGCTTCTTACAAGGAGGAGGTGATGACAAATCGATCCTCTTCAACGGTCCGTAGGGCCGTTCGAAGCTGGCTGCGGTGTTACTTTCTTCTGGCAGCGAAGGGGATAAGGAGTACGCACTTTCCGTTGCCATGAAGGCTACTCCTTCTCCAAATTTGACGAAGCTCTCTTTATAGAGTTCAAACTCGTTAACTGGATCTTCAATGAAAGACCAGGTATATTGCGGCAAATTGAGGACAATATGAGCATCTTGAATGAAACCAACTCCGAGTAGGGTTCGGTTGTGGCGTGACTCAGGCAGAACCAAGAATGTGGTGTGAACCGTATGATCATTGATCTTTACTAGAGCCTGGGTGACCAGTACGGTTTGCGGCCTCTGAATGCCATCCGCCATTGTGATGCTTACTCCTAATTCCTTGAATGTACAACCTTTCTTCCGTAATTCACAGTACAGTGAGTATGAAGCAATACTCGATTTGGCGCAGGTATCCAAATAAGCAAAAGTAGCTACTCCACCAATGTCAACATAGATGACGGGCCTATCTTTTGGATCTGTAGTGGCAGCAACCGAACAACATCCGACGTCCACCGTGGAACGCTGAGCCTTATTTGCGTTGCACGTTGCGCAGTGACTCCTTACCACACCTGGGGTACCGCAGCCATAACAACTAAATTTTGGAGCAGACGGGGACGGGAACTGCATAATTGCGTCAACAGCTTCAGATTTGACGCCTATTTGTGAATTCTCCTTGCGCGCAGACAGTTTTCTGCAAACTTCGGCGGTGTGGCCGTGGTTTTTACAATATCTGCAACGTTGTTTACGTACTGGTGTTGACTGAGTGTCTTGTATGTACTCATTCGGTTTTATTACGCTTGCAGGTCCAGCCACTTTCTCGTTTAAGATGTGTTCAGCAGCTTGAGCCGCTTTGAGAAGTTCCTTGAAGTTCTTTACATCTGCGCGTGGAACCCTATCTCTTATATCCAAGTGCAACAATCCGTATATCATATCTAGTTGTATTGTTTCGGTTTGTCCGGGGCTCGGCAATTGCGAGAATAGCAGTCGCTTACGTCGTACAAATTCTTCAGTTGACTCGCCTTGCAGCTGTTTTTGCATAATGTCGAGGTACAGCAAGTAAGGTTCGCGAACCGGTGCAAAATTTTCGCGAAGACGCGTCTCGAAATCCGACCGCGATGTTACTTCATTCTTCACGCCAAGCCACCAAACTCCAGCACTGCTTTTCAGCAGAAGGGGTAACTCGCTGAGTGCTGTCTGGTCACCGATGTCCGCTGATCGCTTGAAAATATTTGCTGCCGATAGGAAAGCTTCTACTACTTCAGGATCCTTCACACCGTCATAACTGTAGTGACAGTATATGAATGAGCCCCTAGGCGGTTGTGACGGAGCAGGCATTCTGTCCAAAAACTGGGCGAATTGTTCAGGTGAAAGCATTTTGTTTTTGTTTCTCTTGATAGTAGTAATACGTCCGGAGCGCGTAACGAACGTTGGACTTTTCACTACCCTCGCCGTTCCGGATCCTCGTCCACTCATTAATAAAGTAAGTCGTCTCGTGAGTGTCGTAGCGTTGCTCGTAGCGCCGGGCCGGGAACCGTAGCTCGTAGCCGATGACGTAGCGAGACGCGTAGCACGACGATGACGTCACGTAGACGGGCCTCACGTATTAGGGCGCCAGTTGTAGCGGGGACGCGGGGGACGGGGCAGTGACAAGCCGGTGACGTACTGTACAGTGTTTATTAATTACTCTACTACCTATTTACATGCGCTTACACTACCGGTCGAGACTATCCCACGAGGTGGAAGTAGCCTAGAGCCCGCAATGTATCCACTGGGCAGGTGACACTGAAACGTCTCAACAGGAGTGAAAGCGATCAGCATGCACTGGCTAGTACCTACTTTGGATACCCATAAGTTTGGCTTCGATCCGGAGGTCAATATTTCTCGACGTACAAACGTTAGCATGAAGCGACCTACAGACAGCGCCATCTAACGAGTGACGGCGCAAGCGTCACTCGCAGTTGCGGCTGCGTATGGTTACGCGGCGAGCCGTGCAGTACTAGTAGCGACATCTATTGGTGAGGGGCCTGTGCTTTTGTTGCTTATTCTGTACTTTGTGTTACAATTTTTGTTATTTGTTATTGTAGAGGCCACAATAATAATAATCGGTAAAAAAATTAACTAGGTGTAGGTACCTAGGTCATCTAATATACATACAGGGTATTTTTTTAATAAGTGCACACATTTTAATATATTGTGATACAGTGTCTTTAAGATAACAAATTTCAGAATTTTTCGTTATAATAGTTATAACTTATTTTTTTTTGTTTTTCATAGTAAGTCGACCAATTATTGGATGAATTACTATGAACATCCCCAAAATGTCAAAAAAAATCTCGAACAGATAATCGTGATACTGAATCATATATCAAAATTTGTTCATTGATTAAAAAGTTACCGTGAATAAAAATCTCGTGTCACGGTGTTTGTTATCGAACTCCTGCGAAACGGCTTAACCGATTTTTATAAAACTTTTTTCCCTATGTATTTATTAGGTCTGAGAATAGGTCGTAGGCTATTTTTTATACCCATATTCTTCGCAGATGGAAACTCTGAAAAAAAACACGTTTTTTGTACGACGACCTCCTTTAATTTTTTACCAAAAATACATCTGTGAAAGTTTCAACTGTCTAGCTATCACGGTTCATGAGATACAGCCTGGTGACAGAGAGAAGAGAGAAGTCTTAGTTAAAGGGACCCGTTTTTACCCCTCGGGTACGGAACCATAAAAATTAACATTTTATTACTGCAAGATCAGATAGTGGTTTTGCAAAATCTCTAGTAAATTTCTGAAATAAGGTCCGTTAGTGCCTAGCTCTGTAGAACAGCTACGAGCCGCTACGTAGCGTAGCGCCTGCTACGAAACTCGTGGCAAAGGCCTTCCGCGTTCCAGTGAAATGTACCAGGGCGCCATAGCCGCTTAGGCAGTTAACGTAAAGTTCTCAAGTAAGAAAATTTGATACAAGTCTAGAGTTTATCCGCGGCTTCGAGCGAGTGCACTATTAAGTAGATCAGGAGTTGAATTGAAATTTTTCATCATCATCATCATCATCCCAGCCTAATATACGTCCCACTGTAGGGCACAGGCGTCCTCTCAGAATGAGAGGGCTTGGACCGTAGTTCCCACACGGGTCCAGTGCTGATCACCTTTTCAAAGTTAATGTTTCTAGGAAAAAATGGGATAAAAAGTGGGTGTGTACTAATTTGCACAGCAAACGTCGTTTGGTGTCGCTTTGCATATAAACGAAATGCATAAATTCAGTCTGCATACGTGTTTAACGAGTATAAAACAAAATACATAAAATAAGAGAAGTTAACTAACAGTTGACATGATGTGGTACTTATAATATTACATCTATACAGACTGAAATCTAAATGGTGATACAAATTTAACATAATGCATTAACCCAATTGTTAAAATTAGTCTGTTAAGGTTTAGAATGTTCATACTTTGTTGAAATGAAATCACAAACTCGATGTATGGACACCTCAAATTTAATAAGACTAATTTAGACAAATGAGTTAGTGCATTATATTGCCAAGCATTAAATGAGTAAGAAAAACTAATTTTGTATCACCATTTAGATTTTACCCTGTATAAATAAAAATGAATCGACAAAATGTGTTTGTAAGCGCTAAATTCGAAAACCTATGCACCATAATAATAATTGTATATTTATTTTTTTGTGTTCGTAAGTATTATTGTCTAAAATTTCTGACGCTTGCCTTCGTAATTACTATTCCTTTCTGTCAAACTGTATAAAATGATGATAGAAAGAGATAATGAAAGCGAAGGCAAGCGTCAGAAACATTAGACAATACGGCCTCAGGTTTTCATGACAAATAAATAAATAAATAGTATAATAGTTATAACTTACTTCGTCTGCAATAAATAGATGACGTTGTACAAGCGAACGCTGCTTTAAAAATGTTACCGTAACCTTTTTTTAAGGTTTTTTGATACGAGAGAAGCCACGGAATTAACCTGGTTTAAAATACATGTACGATTTACTGTTAACATTTTCAGCATTCCCCTTTTACGCACAAAGGCGTTTTAATTTAATTTCAAACGCTTGACACATAATAGGGATGTTGACGCTGTTAAAAAATAATTCGAATACACGACTCCAGTAAAAAACGCTTTATTAATTTTAGCCCTGAAAACAAGATTAATATCCGATTAAGTGCAAAATTAGATTTTTTGTTGCTTTAAAACAAATAATGTCATAATGTTGCTATTGCCATTCAAACTCTATGGGAGAATTGTGTTTTGACAGTTCATAAAAAAAAGTACGTCAGTTAATTGGTGGTGTTGACATATTTAATTGTAGCCTGAGATATTCTCCAAAATTATTACTCTTTATTATGTTAAAACCTTTTAAGACTTCAAAAATGGTTAAAAATTATCGAAAATTGCCCCGTATAGGCACCTGGTCTCGTTGCCTCGCGTAATTTATTTCTTTGCCCATACTCAAATACATAATTGGTAATGAATCGTTTTATTTCATTTCGATTTTACATTTTTGCTAAGGAAAATAATAAATTAGTCTAGAAGCAAAATTCTGCTTACAAGTGGAAACATTTAGGTCTCATTTATGTTTTTAAGCAAGTCGACCAGCAGTGACCGACCGAACGATCGGATAGCCCGGTAATTGAAGAACCTGACTACTTAGCTTGAGGTCCTGGGTTTGATTCCCGGTCAGGGTAGATATAAATACGATTTTTTTAGCTCAAGTATTGGTTATCTAAAATGTATTCAAATGTGTATTTATCTGTATAAGTATGTTTATCAACTGATAAACATACTTGTGTTATCAACTAGCCAACTGGCTAGTACCCGTAGTACAAGCTTTGCTTAGTTTGGGACTAAACTGGAAAATTATGAAATTCGACTTGCAAAAATTGATCTGAAGCTAAACTATCAAACAAACTGATGTAACTTAGTCTATAAAAAATCAGTATTTTTTATTGATTATCTAATCTGCATAATACCCATGTACCTATTTTTAAGAGAATCTAACTAGTAGAAGTGAATGAAACTCAATTTGCTTAAAACTCTATTCCATTTCTTTGAGCTAGTAACGGACTCTAGGTTAGATAAAACCTTTCTCAACTTACCGGACAATAACTCACCTACCCATCCTTTTCAGACCAAAGAATATAAATAGAGATGAATCACGGCATATATAAAAATCTTGCGTCCAGTTTTAGAATTCCCCAGTGAGCTAAGAATGTATAAAGGCCCTTTAATAAGGTCAAGTGACCTTTAGCACCTTTTCTGAACCCCTTAGCAAAGGGAAAAATTATAGAGTAAGTTAAGCGTTAGTTTCATTGTAATTTGTACACGCCTTCAAAACCGACAAAGACTTGAGACATGTTTAGTCATCACTCATCATTACCATCATTTCAGCCGAAAGACGTCCACAGCTGAATAAAGGCCTCCCCCAAGGCTCGTCAAACAGATCGGTCCCGTGCCATCTGCATCCAACGCGATCCCGGAACCTTTCCCCCCTTTTGAGTAAATAAAGTCACCGACATAGCTCGAAGAATCACCTGACTCAAGTGGCAGTGGGCAGGGCACATCTCTCGTAGAACTTATGGCCGATGGGGCAAAAAGGTTCTCTAGTGGTGTCCACGGACCGGAAGACGCAGTGTAGGTAGGCCTCCGACAAGATGGAGCGACGACATGTTTAGTATTTTCCAGGATTTTTTTTTTTCAGATTATTACGATGGAATTAAATACATACACACGTCATGCTTTTATCTCCAAAGCGTTCGTTCCCTAAACATCAGAATGGCAAAATACTAGATTACCGACTTACCCTATTTCTAAAATACCAAATTCCCAAATTCCTGTCACCGTGTTTTACTCTAAGTATGTTCCATTCAAAACCGAATTCCCATAACACCAGATAGTGAAATCATCAGGCTCATCAGGCAGGTCATGGTCGTCGTTGGGACGCCAGGAGATCGTGTTTTACGAGCCTGGTGATTTAACTCTGGTAATGTAGGAATTCGGTCTTGAATAGAACATGGCGTATTGAAAAAAATCTTTTTTGGCAATCCGATGTAGAGAAAAACACGGTGACTGGAAAGTCTGGTATTCTGGGAATTTGGTATTTTAGAAATAGGGTAAGTCGGCAATCTAGTATTTTGTAATTTTGATATTTAGGCAGAGCACAGGAAACGTCAAATTTACGTTTCAGGGCCATATTTAGCAATTTTTGGTTTATGTAAAGTTAGACAAAATTATTACAATAGCGACAGTTTGCTAGCCTATTGCCTACAATATTTAATACGAGAATATTGAAAATAATAGGCTTCATTCATCTTCGTCTTGGCTAACATACGTCCCACTACTGGGCACAGGCCTCATTTTGGAATGAGAGGGCTTGGCCTGCAGATCCCACGCGGACCTAGTGAAAATTGGACCTCACACACACCATTGAATTTTGTTTTACAGGTTTGTGCAGATTTACTCACGATATGTTCCTTCACCGATAAGCTTGTGGTAAACTCAGAGGTGCAAGCTTGTCTTTGAACCCACGGCTGTCTGTGTGAGGGGCCACATGCCAAATTACTAGGATACTGTAAACGCCTGTAGTGCGTATACTTTAAATCTTGGTTGGATGTAGCAGAGAAATTACACTCCAAGTACAAACATGCAGATATATAATCAAATCTTGAGGTTTACAAATAACAATTAAGTTAGCTATGTTATGAAGTATCTTTTTGTATTTATTTTTTCAACTTAATTTCTTATTACTTTTACGGTCATCCCGTGAAATCATATATTTCATACTAAATACAAACTGAAATATAGATGCACAGAAAAAACCCCAGAAAAAAGACCAATGCTGGGAATCGAACCCAGGTCCTCAGCATTCCGTGCTGCGTGCTAAACCCCTACACCACCACTGGTCTAGAGATTAAGCACGAATCTTTCCTATACATCATACATTTCAGTCTGCTAAATTATCACTTTATGCAGTGACAAGCGCACGTCTATGTTACACCCTCTATCGAGAGATTTCAACACTCCTTCGGAACTAACTGCTCACCTGGACAAGAGATGGCGCTACTGTGCAACTTTAACCAAGTTAGCGTGCGCTTGTCACTGCATAAAGTGATAATTTAGCAGACTGAAATGTATGATGTATAGGAAAGATTCGTGCCTAATCTCTAGACCAGTGGTGGTGTAGGGGTTTAGCACGCAGCACGGAATGCTGAGGACCTGGATTCAATTCCCAGCATTGGTCTTTTTTCTGGGGTTTTTTCTGTGCATCTATATTTCAGTTTGTATTTAGTATGAAATAAATAACAATTAGTTGTATGTATAACGAGTTGTCGCTACGGTTGCTTTGAGCCGAATGGCTTGCGATCTCCCCGCACGCCCGCACACCTCTGCGCCGGCGACGATGTCCGAAGATTGCCGAAGATGCCCGATTATCAGCGTAAACAGATACCATGGCTATACTAAACTACATTGTGAAACTAGAATATATGAACATTACAAACTTGTAACAATGTTTTCTTTTTCAGGTAAAATATGAATATTTACAACAGCACACGCAATGCCGAGCGGTAACGTATACAGTACTTCAAAACCCTTGTGCTTAAGTGTGGCTCATGTGTCGTAAAAATGTACTTCCTCAAAAATTCTTGATGACACATCATAATTTATGCACGCTCCAGCGTGCAACTCCAGTTGCATAAAATATCAAGCTTACGTAGACTGTAATTTAAGGTAAAGACGTTTTCTGAATTCCCAGTGAGTGTGGGAGTTTTTTCATTGACTTCAAAAAGGAGGAAGCTCTCAATTCAGTTGTATATTTTTACATTTTTTACCTCACTGATGGATCGATGTGATTTTTATTTGTTCAGAAGGTGTTTTCCCGTTTGGGCACATTTAATCTTGAAGTATAAATAGCACTTTGGGGTTCTTGGAACCGATTTTTTTGTTAATAATATACTCCGTATTATTATTCATTTGCTTTAACTTCAATTGAATTTTTTTATGGTATAGGAGGCAAATGAGCGGACGGATCGCCTGATGGTAAACGATTACCGTCGCCCATGGACACCTGTGACACCAGAAGTGTCACAAGTACGCGGTGAATTCGACAGATTAAATGAGTTAATATCTCTTAGATACTAATGTCACTAGTGATTCATAGAAGACATAGCCAAACGGATTAGCTCATGGAAATGGCAATTGGTAGGCCATATAGCACGCAGGACAGATGGCCGTTGGGGCAGAAAAGTTCTAGAATGGAGACCAAGGACCGGCAAGTGCAGCGTGGGACGTCCACCAACGAGAAGGACGGACGATTTGGTAAAGGCCGCAGGTTCAAGGTGGATGCAAGCCGCTTCCAACCGTAATGATTAGGTATCAATGAGGCCTATGCCCAGCAGTGGACGCCCTACGGCTGAAATGATTATGATGATGAATTAAATTTAACTAGCGTTAATCTCTGGCTTCGTTTGCTTAAGAAATACTGGCATGAGAAACGTTTATAATCTTAGAGTTCGTCCTAAAAAAAATTGCTAAATATCGAGCAAAAGTTTAATTTTTAGGGTTATACACCCAAGAGGGTGACAAACTTAACACTTTTGCTGTCTGTCTGTCTGTCACGCGGCTGTATCTCAAGAACCGTATCAGATAAACATCTGAAATTTATGCATAATTTTATTGTGTAAGAATGAAAAAAAAATTGAAGGGGGCCTCAACCACCAATGTAAAATGTTCCCATACGGTATAAGTTTTGCTTTGAAGCTGAACTCTACTGATACTGGATTTGAATATAGATACTGCTGTAGCGTACATTTTGAAATATCTACAAATCTGTACGTAACCCTCGGTGTGTAAGTCCGACTCACGCTTGGCAGGTTTTCCAAAACTATTTTTAACAAAACTAAGCAAATTTCATGTTGAAATTCTATACATTTTCCAAAGAAATTATCGAGAAATTGACTATGAAATGGTTTCATTCTGGTACGCGATTCAGTTCTCGACTGTATGACCCCTACAATTTCGTAGAGAGCTACACGGTGTAGCGGCTACGAAACTCGTAGCAAAGGCTTCTATGCCCCGCTGAAATGTACCAGGGTCGCAGAAGTGCTAAGGATTTTTTTGCTACGGCTTCCAAGTAAAACCGTAGGGATAAAGTAACCAAGTAAATTTGAGCCCTGTTGGCTTAAGATAAGGTCCGCTATGAATTTTATAGTCTCTGAAATCTCATAGAGGATGAATTATTAGGCAAGAAAGATTTTAGATCCACATACGTATTACCGGAATAAAGTGTTTTTTCGCATGACAAGCGATGATCCTTTGATGTAGGTAATAAAATAGAGGAAAACTTAAATCAATGGGATAAAATGGAATAAAAGTCAGGTTTCTTAATAGTTTTAAGGAAAATAAAAGTTTTGTTAAGAAAACCTGCCTAATACACGTTCTTTTCGTTGATTGTATAATTTTTTAGTAGCTTCATCATCATCACCATTTTAGCCTATGTTCCTTCCACTGCAGGGCACAGGCTTTCTCTCACAGTGAGAGAGCTATGCGGATTGAGAACTTTATATACACCATTGATTTTTTCATAGAAAGATGATAACGATAACGATGTTTTCCTTTACCTTGAAACACATGGTAAATTTCAAATTTAAAGAATTGCCGAACTTCAAATCATTTTTTTCACTGGAAATGAGTTAAATTTAATTGGCAAGATGATTAATGGTTACAAAAATACAAGTCAGGTTAAACTAAAATCATAATCAAGATGGTCTGTATTTTCCTAGCTAGCTTAGTGCGGATTGCGAACTTCACACATGACGCTAAACTCCTTTGCAGTTAGTCGATCTCCACTGAAGAGCTCATGGTAAATTTTAATTATTATTTTGCACATGAATTTCGAAAACTGAAAACAAAAGTTATGTAAAATAAAAATTTGTTAAAAAAACCTGGCTTGAACCGACGACTGTTTATTTGAGAGCCTATTAAGGTCAAACCACTAAGCTAACACGGTTTTTAGGGTTCCGTAGTCAACTAGGAACCCTTATAGTTTTGCCATGTCTATCCGTCTGTCTGTCCGTCCGCGGCTAAGCTCAGAGACTGTTAGTATTAAAAAGCTGTAGTTTGGCATGAATATACATATCAGTCATGCCAACAAAGTGGTAAAATAAAAAATAAAAAAATATTATTTTTTTAGGGTACCTCCCATAGACGTAAAGTGGGGCTGATTGTTTTTTTCTCGACTAACCCTATAGCGTGCGGTATTGTTGGATAGGTATTTTAAAACCATTGGGGGGTCGCTAACATGATTTTTGGATTCAGTGATCTGTTTGCGAAATATTCAACTTTAAAGTGAAAATTTTCATTAAAATCGGCCGTCCCCCCCCCTCTAAAATCTAAACTGTTGGGTGGAAAAATTTGAAAAAAAATCAAAATGATAGTAAATATATTGAATTTACAAGGAAAATTATAGCGGCTAAGATTACTTGGGAATTATTTGTAGTTTAAGAGTAAGTAGTAGCCTAAGGTATAAAACATACAAAGTATTGACGATACCTAACTTGGAAGATTCCGTACATATACGAAATCCTTAGAAAAATATTACTTGATTTTTTCGTAATGGCTACGGAACCCTATCTTAGGCGTGTCCGACACGCTCTTGGCCGGTATTTTTAAAAACCAACTACGGCTAGAGTTCAACTAAATAAAAGCATATTAAGAGGGTTTATACCTGCTGAGCTGGCAACGTTGCATTTTTGTTAGTTTTTCTCGATTATTCCATAAAAATTGAATGAAAATTAAAAAAATTTTGTATACAAATAAATTGTTCTAATATATAAGTTAATGTGTCTACTGCAATAATAATTCGTGATAAGACTTTTATTTTCTTTTATATATTAGAACAATTTGTATACAAAAAAAAAATAAATTTCATTCAATTTTTATGGAATAATCGAGAAAAACTAACAAAAATGCAACGTTGCCAGCTCAGCCAGGTATAAACCCTCTTAATATAAAAATGGGATACACTACTCTTTAAAATCTTTAAACCAACCGCTAGGTGGCGGTAATAGGTACTGTTAAAGGAAACTTGAGCTTTAAAAAAACAGCGCTTCACATACGCATTTTTTTTATGTTCTAAAGATCCATTAGAGTAGAACCTATGTTTTATTTCGACTCATTTATTCCATAACGTTGAAATATTTGGCGTAAAATATTATGAGCCGTAAAATCTCGAACGTAAAAGGGTGTTAAGATAGATTTGTCAAGTTTTATGATTATCCCGTAGATTCACATTTATTTTGTAGGAGAAACACTCAAATCAATTCTAGTAAAGTAAAATTTTCATATATTTTAGTGTTTGAGCCTATAAAGTTGCATGGAGTAATTTAATTCGAAATGGGACGTATTTCGCCACCCATGCAACCTCCGCGCGCACCGTGCTTCTATGTCACATACATAGAGCTGAAAAAAGAAGAAAACAATTGAAGCCGTGATCTGTCAACTGCGGCAGCAATACGCAATTTTTAATTTCCGCATGAAGATAATTTTTAAACAGAATTTTACCGCATCCCAACTTGAATCTCTCGGACACCGTAACTCAGATCTCCAGTGCTGGTTCTTTAACCAGCCACACGCTGAGTCGGGACCCTTTATGGCAACATCAACATGTATGTACCTACCTATGTCTATGTTTATACTATTAATTTTAGCCTGTGTACGTGTTATTGTTGTTATAAATAAATGTTTTTCTTTCTTTCTTTCTTTCTTTCAGTATATTAAACAATAACCGCAACGCACGTAACTTCCGACCGGAGCCAAAGGTGAGTGAAATACCATCAGTTTAATTAGATAATTTCCATACTGCTTTATAGGTCATCTACAGAGGCGTATTAGAACACCTAGATCTACCGTCCACTAACAAGCCCACACATTTAGTTTTTAGCAATATTAATTAAAAGGTTTTTAGCATTTCGGATCAATATTGTAATGTAAATTATACATACGAGTATATTTAATTGTAAAGTCGAAGAAACTGACTCGCGTACAAGGGTGGGACATCTTCACAGTCAATTTCCCGATGACTTCTTTGACAGACGTAGAGAATGTCAAAATTACATTTGCAACAAAAAGGTTCCAACCTGGTACGCGATTCAGTTTCCTCGACTGTTTACTTTTAAACTGAGCTATCCTATTAATTACCAGCGATGTTAGATTTTCCATCATATTTGGTGCAGTGCTGGTTGACAGAAGTTATTATTATTATTATTATTATTAGCCTGTGTTAATGTCCCACTGCTGGGCAAAGGCCTCTCCCCTGGACTTCCAACTCTCCCTGTCTGCACTTATGTCCGGCCAGTCTCCCAAGAACGAGTCTAGGTCATCTCGCCATCTCCGCCTTGGTCTACCGCGGCACCGATAACCATGACAGTAGAGGCAAATATTAAATTTTTTGAACCAAGAATTAAATAATATCAAACCAACTTAGAACTAAGTGATAATGTTAAGATGGTTGGTAATTAAATAACAATTTCACAAAAAAAGCCGATAGCTACACTTCCGGAATACTAGTACCACATAGGCTAATTTTTATTTCGAAATTTGCACAGGATCCATTTAAAAATCTAAAATCGTAAATGTTAAGACTACAGCCTTCAAATGGCTGTCTGGAAGAGGCCGATTTTAAGCGATAAGAATGCGTATTGCCTATCTTGATAATTCAGTATAGATTTATTTGGATCCGTTTGTTTCTTTTCGAGGTACGGAACCCTAAAAAGGTCAACAAAAAAACAAATTAAACGAGCCCTATATTAATTTTTTGCCAAAAATAATTTAAGCAACAACCACGTTTACAGAAAAAGTAAACCAAATCGAACATTGATTACATTTTGATCTCACCAAAGCTGGCCGCGGGGCAAATAAGAATTTCGTTTCGTTTTAATTTGCTATTATTTGCTGTGTTGATGTGAAATCAAATTCCTTGTGTTTATTCTGTATAAAAGTTTATCAGGGCTAACGTTTTTTTAATTTAGAATGATTATTTGGGTTCAGTACCTAAAGGATACATGGAAAGATTGAGACATGGCCGTTAAAAATGGGCCTCATAAGAAAGTTCAAGATCACTCACCGGGCGATGGAGAGGACTATGCTCGGAGTTTCTCTGCGGGATCGCATTAGAAATGATGAAATCCGCGCGAGAACTAAAGTCACCGACATAGCTCGAAGAATCGCCAGACTCAAATGGCCATGGACACACAGTGGCATGGAGCATCGCTCGTAGAACTGATGGGCGGTGGGGCCGAAAGGTTCTCGAGTGGCGTCCACGGACCGGAAGACGCAGTGTCGGTAAGCCTCCAACAAGATGGTGCGACGACCTGGTTAAGGTAGCGGGAACGCATTGGATGCGGATGGCGCAGGGTCGATCTGTTTGACGAGCCTTGGGGAGGCCTATGTTAAACAGTGGACGTCTTTTGGCTGAAATGATGATGATGATGACTCAAAGGAGACTCTGCTGTCTGTCGGTCTGTCACAGGGCTCTATCTCTTGAACCGTAATGTGATTGCTATAACAAGAAATTCATAAAAGGTTTTCTCATACAAAAAAACCTGTATTTCTCTGCGTCTAAAACTCGATTTTTTTTCCCCTCATGTACGAATCCGACTCGTATTTGACCAGTTTTATATTATGTAGCTTGCCCACATAGACTTTACTGTGAAATCCTATTAATTTTGTGATTGTTTGACATTGTTCATTATTACTTACGAACGTGTGATATTTTTTATATGAATTATGGTAGTATCGTACCAGAAAAAAAAAATATTTTTCTTGTGAAAAAGGTTATTTTTAAAACATGCGTTGATATATTCACACAAAATATACTTACAGAAAGATTTGTTATAAAAACTTAAATTGACTTAATCTTAACCTAAAAACATGACATAGGTCCGAGTAATCACAAGACTTATTGGCAGTGGACAGGACCGATGGGGCCGAAAGGTTCTCGAGTGGCGTCCGCAGACCGGAAGACGCAGTGTCGATAAGCCTCCAACATGATGGAGCGACGACCTGGTGAAGGTAGCGGGAACGCATTGGATGCGGATGGCGCAGGGCCGATCTATTTGGCGAGCCTTGGGGGAGGCCTATGTTGAGCAGTGGACGTCTTTTGACTGAAATGATGATGATGATGAAACCTAAAAACCTATTATATACTTGTATTGTCATTTAAATTACACATTCGTACGAAATCTCGAGTCATCCCGATTGACCAAGAGAGTGAAAATAGTTAAGCAAGATTTGAACATTGGAAGTTTACGCAATTACTTTTGCTCTCACAGGTTATTTTACCTTCATTTGTTTTTATTTTCTTGACCAATCAGGAAGTTTTTAAGATAAGAATCCTAACGCCATCTATTGCTCTAACTTGGAACCGAGCAAAGCGCCCGCAGCCGCGCTCGTGCTCCCCAAAACGTTTTTTGGGCAATCATGCATTTCCAGACTCTTTTGATAGATGGCGTGGAGCACAATTACGTCGCAGCGTGGGTTCAAGTCGAAGTCAATGATAATAATTATTTTATCTTTTATAGTATTAAAAAAATAGTATTTTAATTATTAACCATTTTTGTTATTTAGTTTTTAGTACTTTTAAAAAACAAAGTGCTTATTACAAGTTTACTTTATTAGTGGCCACTAAAGGCGGAGGGTGGAAAACCAAGACGGCGCATGCGTCAACTTCTTTGTCTCACCCCCGACGTTTCTTTCTTACTCTTAGACGCTAACCTCTCGCGCCTTTTGCTACCCTGGTACCAAGTAGACATTTTCCGCTCTAATCGGGATTTCCAGAACCTATTAGCCATAGGTGAGAATTAGATTTTCCCTTAATCCCACTCCTCGTCCCGCTGCAAGTTTTCCGCCATAGCATCCGGGGGTTGTGATAACATTTTTCGTTTATGCTGCCCCGGTACTTTTCCCCGTAACGCGGAAGCCTCTGCTACGAGTAGGCGCTACGAAGTTTCGTAGCCCCGTAGCGACGCTACGTACCACACGGGAATATTTTAGATTTTCTGAACGAACGATTTTTACTTAAGAATTACTTTAGTTGACATTTCACTTATTTTCCATTTAGTTAGAAATGCTTTTTTAAGGTTTAACTTTGTTATAAAAAAAATGACTCTATTAATGAAAAAAAATGCTCCTGTCTGTTAAAATACCCTAAATTATACATGTGGGATTTGTTCACTAAAATAATTCTATACATTTCCCATGTAGGGTAAATTAGCAACCAGCCAAAATGCATGTTCTAAATTGGCCAAGATATCAGTGATCGATTGTCAATTCGTTAGTTTTCAAGAAATATGGCTCTATCCATCAAAGAACATTTTTGACAGTGTTTTCGGCATAAAAAATGTTTAAAACAAAATATGAGATTCAGGAATTATTTTGCCTGTATTTGTTACTATGGTATTTTGTTTTAGACATGAATAACTTTAATTTCAATGGTGCTAGATGTAAAAAACCGCCTGTATAATTCCCGTTTCCATGGGAATACCGGAAAAATATATATCCTATGTCACTCGCTAAACTGATACGAATCTAATGACGCCTCACACTCCATTGAGCCGTTTAGGTTGCAGGGCATGCCAAATAATGATACATACATACACTCATACATACATACATACACTCATACATACATACATACATAAATACTTACGCACGAAAAAATAACCATCCTTCGACAGTCGGGTGAAAAGAGGATTAAACTTTTTACGACCATAACTTTTCTATTAAATTCTTTTTTAAATTTACATGATGTGTGAATACTTGAATAAACAAATCCAGCTAAAAATCTCTATAAAATACTTCGCAAAGAGCTTAAGTCAGCTTAGGTTTGTTAATAATGAAGATATAACCGAATTATGGGCAAGTTTGATTCCCACAAAACTTATTACTTTGCGAGTTTGCGCCTAAACCGATTTGTGTCCATATTCAGTAAGAAACAAAAATTAACTGCAAAGTATAAGAAATAAGCCTCAAATTTTTTGAGGTTAAATATGAGAGCTATTCCATATGTCATGACAGACAAAATACACGAATTAAAAACCTGGAGCTTAACTAAACATAACACACATAAATTAGAAACTTGCCAACACAATATGGAACGTAGCATACTAAAACATCAAATTAAAAGATAAAATAAACCTGATATGAACTACATGTTTGAAATATAGGAATAAATAAATAAATGTAATATGTGTCAATATTCGATGTGCTATAATTTTGTGGGTTGATATGGGATGGATGACTTGATGTTGATGTATGGGTAGATGTGGTATCCTATTATGCATTGTTAAAATGTACATCATAATCACATGTATACACACACACATTCAAACACGTACACGGATACACATGTACACTTTCTCACACACACACACACACACACACACACACACACACACACACACACACACACACACACACACACACACACACACACACACACACACACACACACTTATACACATATGTATAATAGCTTAAAACTTCCTTGTATTTTTTTGTTTTTTGTTTTGTTTTTTTTCTTATAACTACAACTTGTGTTATGGAGGAGCGGGGCTTCCTGATATAAGTATATGGCTTACTTAATAGGAAGCTCCAACCCTTAATTTTTGTAACAATGTTATTTTTTAGTGAAATAAATATTTTTTTCATTTTTTTTTCATTTTTTCATTTAAAATAAAACTTGAAACTCTAAGGAAGAAAACTAGAATCACAGATGTTACTTACTGTATTAAAAAACTAAAATGGAGGTGGGCAGGACATATGATTAGGAATAGCAAGGATAAGTGGTCTAAGGACGTAACAGAGTGGTGCCCGAGACAATACAAAAGAAAGAAAGGGAGACAGCATCGTAGATCGGACGAGATTAAAAAAATAGCGGGACATACTTGGAAAAGACATGCACTGAATCGCACTCAGTGGCGAACTCTAGGGGAGGCTTATGCTGGACAGCAAGACAATCTTCACGTACCGGTGTCAAACAATTAAATAAGATTTTGTCACTAAATTGTAAGGTAGATTGTTAAATAAAGGCTATTATTATTATTATTATTATAAGAGCAATTCATTTAACATTTTTAACTTTAGCTTTTATTATTTGAATGATCAAAAAATAAGTTACAAGTGTTTTACCACGTATGTAGAACTCTTTTTTTAAAATTGTTCTTATAACAGCCATAGTAGCACCATGTGTTAAACTTTGTTTTGTTGCCGTTTTAGAGATAGAGATAAACTACGATAACATGGCCCGTCCCTCCAAATTACTATTTCAATGTGTTATGTCACATTCTTACGAAACAGTGTGTATGTAGTAGTCTGCTTTTGTTTGATTGCTGTCTCAGCACGCACACACGCGTTGAAAGTTTGGTGGTGCTTTATAAACACTTTCACAAATACATTGAAGACTTCTTGAATGTTGGAGGGGCGGGCCATGTTATCGTAGTTTATCTCTACAGACCTCTAATAAACGAAAGTTATAGAGGTGCGCAGTGTTGTCTGTTTGTGTGATATTCAAAGGTATATGTGAAGTTCCCAATCCGCACTGGGCCCGCATGAGAACTATTCTGAGAGGCCTGTTACTCTGCAGTGGGACGTATGTAATAGGCCGGGATGATGATGATGATGATGAGTGTTGTCTGTTTATATCGACAGCAGCACAGATCACTATCCTGTCAAAGTTACGTCACTGCCCTCCACAATCAGTCTTCATATAATCTGTTGTTTATCCTTTGGCTATCTATCTTCATTTGGCCCTAATGTCGGCTTACGTTTGACCCGAGTATTTGCATTAATGATTGATGATTCAGTCTATTTTGAGGTTGTTATGATCAACAATAACAACTTCGGTTGTCAAGTTTTGGGATCAGCCTGTATGTAGATTAGGGTTCATGATTTCTCGAGCTTATCAATTTCTCGGGTCTCGAGAATTCTCGAGTCTAATTTCTCGGGTCTTCTCGGGTTGTCGAGAAATTTACATTGACGTACGGATTTGCATATTCTTCGGTTCCAATAAAGTGATTAATCAACAAATTCAGTGGTTTCCTCCCAAATAAAAGTATCAAAATAATTATAAGACTTTTATTGACAGTCTCCAACATAATTAGCTTCTTTTTCTTAAAGAAAACTAAAAAAATAAGCTAATCTGACATTTGTGACCTGTATATTGTATACAATCACAGCACAAGCACAGCTAAAAAAGAAAAAAAAATCAACTTAAAACTTCTAGCTTCTTTCTTTTTAACAAAACAAAAAATAAACAAAAATTGCGTGAGTCGAAACATGAATGAACGTGTGTGTACTGTGATTTGTTCGACAAGTTTCACAAAAGCATTTTTTCATAGTAGCGAATTTTCACATCGCGTTCCTTCATGATCGCAAATTTAACTATTCGTTTTTTTTCATGTAGCGATTTTTCACAAAGCGTTTTACAATGTTCGCGTTTATTTTTTTCGCTTATTTTAACAGTAGATTAATTTATTAGTCGCAAATTTTTTCAGTAGAATTAGGCAACCCATCACGCCTTATGTTCGACGGAGCCCCACTTGGCGGGGCTCCTTTTTCTGGGCAGTTTGCCCTTCGGGCATCTGAAGATAACTAACGTAACGAACCTAACCTACCTATTAATACGTAATAATCTGGACGCTAAGAAGGTTTACGGTAGAGGGTGAACTATAGATTTATTAGAATAATGATTTCGAGTAAAATGTGTAACAAACCGCACTAAACTATACTGAAAAAATTTTCGACTAATAATAAATAAATCTACTGGTAAAATAAGCGAAAAAAATAAACGCGAACATTATAAAACGCTTTATGGAAAATCGCTTCATGGAAAAAGACGAATAATTAAATTTGCGATCATGAAAGAACGCGATGTGAAAATTCGCTACTATGAAAAAATGCTTTTGTGAAACTTGTCGAACAAACCCACTGCGCTTTGGCCCGTGCCGCCCCGCCGCCGCGCGTTTAAAACGAACGGCAAACGCAAATAGTTTTATTTTATAATTTTATAGACGCAAATATGATTTCTCGAGTTCTCGAATTTTCTCGAGCTTGATTTCCCGGGAACAAAGCCCAAGGATTTCCCGGGAATTCTCGGTTCGAGAATTCCCGGGAATGAACCCTAATGTAGATGTTTTGTAAGGATATTTTAATTCATATTTTATTTTATTTTACTTTTTTATTTTTTTTCCATTAGTGATTTCGACGTTTATTATAGTTTGTTTTGATTGAACGATTTAATATACTTATAATATGTGGGATACTAGTTTAAAGGTGACGAGTGTATGTGTATATTTTTACAATTTCACGTTAAATAAGTAAGACAATAATTGTATGTGTAGATGTAATTTAGAATAATACATGGACTACTTTTTATTATGATATTCCCATGAAATCAAGATGTATGTAAAATTGAAAAATCGCAACCGGTAGAGATATGAAACTTTGTTTGATCCTTCTTCAATGCAATGAAAATAAAGACTAAAATGTAGTTTTTGGGAATAATCATGGTTTCAGCAAAAACCTCATATTCATTTCAACTACCAGATCTAATAGTACATGCGAGTGGAACCGCAGAGAAAGGCTAGTTTTATGTCAAATTTATATGCAACTTTAACGCTGTCATCTTTTTTTTTATGGTATAGGGGGTAAATGAGCAAACGGATCACCAGAAGAGTCACAAGTGCGTTGCCGGCCTTTTAGGTAGGAGTACGCTCTTTTTTTGAAAGCTTGAAGGTCATATCGGTCCGGGAACACCGCAACAGGTACATCATTCCAGAGCTTTGCTGTGCGAGGCAGGAAATTTCTGGAAAAACGCATGCCATCGTTCCTCCGCCATCATCTCTAATATTTTGTTATTTAATTTATTTTATAGAATAATCGCAAAATCCACTAGACACTGGCAATAAATTGTCTTCTGATGGACAGAGCGACATTTTTTAAATAACTAAACGTAGAGAAGTAACTGGACAATATTGCGTTAACTACTGAGTTGCTATGGTACCCTAGTACATTTCACCGGAACGCGGAAGACTTTTGCCACGAGTTGCGTAGCAGGCGCTACAATGGCACGTAGCGATTCGTAGAGGGTTCTACGGAGCTAAGAAATTACCACGACAGACCGTTTATAGACAGAGACATAAAGACTGATTTTAAGTTAGAGTTTTTGACCATACAACTGCAACTGAACCTTTGTGTGGTAAAGGAATTTCTTGGTCGACTATACTTGTAATTTTATTTATTTTAAAATTAATTAATCCAAGCATTTTTTATTTTATTATTGATAAAATACAAGTTTAACATAAAAATAAAATAGTAAACAGGCATGGTCCGTATAATATATAATTAATTAATATTATTAATTTATGATATTGGTTGGTGGGATAAAATTATTGTTCACTAGCCTTCCGTCCGCAGCTTCGCCCGCGATAAATTAATTTTCCCGCAGGAAGAGGGCTTTCCCGCGGTAAAAAGTAGCTTATGTCACTCAGTGATAATGAAGCTTTCTAACGGCAAAAAAAAATTTAAAATCGGTCCAGTAGTTTCGGAGCCTATTCAATGCAAACAAACAAACAAACAAACAATCAAATCTTTCCTCTTTATAATATTAGTATAGATCGCGAGGAAACCTGCATAGACCTGCAAAGAAATTTAGTGGTGTGTGTGAAGTTCCCAATCCGCTCTGGACCCGCGTGGGAACTACGGTCTAAGCGCTCTCATTCTGAGAGGAGTCCTGTGCCCTGCAATGGGCTGGGCAATGGGCTGGGATGATGGTGATGATAATTATATGTATAGCTTTATAAAATATTGTAGGGGTAGCGTCAACATTGCTGTTAGCTTATGCTGCCCTAGTTCACCCCTGGGAAACGCGGAAGACTTTTGCCACGAGTTTCGTAGCAGGCGCTACGGTAGATTTGTCGGAAAAAACAAATTTATTTCCGAAACCAGTTTTAGTGAAAAAAACAAGTTATTTATGCAACTTTTATTGCTAACTTTTAAATTTTGGTGACTTTGATTTTTTGTATTTTTATTATAAATCTTAATATAAATGCACCATTCAAGTTTTTCTGGCCATCAAAAATATTATTGATATTTGACCTAAACCTAACTCACTGTTTAGGCAATTTAAAGCTTTATAATATATAATAAAAAGTATAGAAAAGCAGAAAATATAGTCATAATTGAATACTTTAAACACAAAACTACCGTGAGACTCACTCATAGTGACAGTATACGGATTACTCACGTCTTAAAACTCGACATGTTTCGGGCCCTTCTTCTCGGAGCCACACTTCCCTCACTTTACTTCTTTTTTTTTTACTTCGTAAGTATGAATTTTTAATTAAGCTTTTAAATATAAAAGTGCACTTCTCCATTGTAGTGTACAGAGTGAACTTGCAACACCAACCAAATACATTTCATTCGATATCTCACTTCGCTCCCAATGCGAAAAGATATTGTTGATTCGTCGATTTTCTATGTCTTGGCTATTCTCCTCTTCAATGAAAGTGTAACTGTTAGAAAATACGTTCAACAACGTCATATCAATTTATGTTATCCTGGTACCTTTCGCCGTAACGCGGAAGCCTTCTGCCACGGCCGATGCCACACTT